>OX638382.1:56047751-57282433 GCA_951813785.1 Criorhina ranunculi
CTGTAAAAGTGAGTGAACAAGTGCCAGAGCCAACACCGGAAACAGTGACAGACATCAATGTTGTTGTTCAGCCAACTAATGATCCTTACTCTCCAAGAGTATTGAATCAAAGCTGTGGTCCGGAAAAGGGTGGTTGTGACCATAATTGTGAAATGGTACTGTATCCTGGAGAAAATGAGCCAAGAGTTGTGTGTACATGTTACTCTGGATTCACGCTGGATCCATATGATTTTCGAAGGTGTCATGGTGAGTGAGGAACCTTCACATATGCATTTCTACATTTCTTATGAATTTTCCAATAGATATCGACGAATGTGACATCAACAATGGCGGATGCGAACAGATTTGCAATAATGCTCCGGGCTCTTTCGAATGCACATGCCAGGAAGGATTACAGATCAACACAGTCACCGGAAACACATGTATCGGTAAGAGTTTGTCCCTAATCTATGCGTTCAATCGAATATGGGTTTACAAGTTAATCCAGTGGTAGAAGTAGAGATTTAACTAATACGAGTATTCTCCACTATTGTACAAAATCCTTTCAAAAACTCTTTTCCAGATGTATAAACTTTTCTCTGTCTTTCTCTGCATGTCCTTATGGTTTGTGGTAGTCCTTATGGGGTTTCTCTTTTAAAACGTAAACCACTGTAAATCTTCTTAGATTCATTTTCCCATTACACATCAACCATGTAGATGTAAACGAATGTTTACTGCGAAACGGACACGGTCCATGCCAGGACACATGCCATAACACCTGGGGTAGTTACACATGCTCATGCGACGGTCTACCTGGAACTAAATTAAATGCAGATAAAATCTCTTGTGAGGACGATGGTGAATGTGCAATAAATAATGGTGGATGCTCACATATTTGCTTAGCAACATTGGGACGTGTATTTTGCTTATGTCCAAGTGGTTTTGTTCTATCAAAAGATTGGAAAAATTGTCAAGGTTTGTAATTTATCTAGTCGTACAAATATTTCAGTGACAAAATGATCGAATAAGTTTTGTCTTGAAGGTAATACATTTAATTTTCACTTTTGTAGGTTTAGAAAAGACTTCATGTGAAGCCTTGAAAGAGGTTGCTTTTAAGGATAAAAAGAGGTTATCGTATGACAAGGCGATATTATTAGATCAGCTTTCAAGCTCTGTTAGTTGATTACAAAGGTTTTGTTTGCAGATTACGAAAATGTCTAAATATAATTCAAGACAGAATGTCCTTTGAGTAAAATGTGTCCAATCCAGAGCTGTGTATGTATTTTCCCTTGAAGTTTTCTAGTGTGTATATTCTTGAAACATGTGACATACAATTTGAACCCAAACGACTGCAGTTTACGTATCCCTATGATCTTCTTTTATTTTTACTTATTTACGTACATGGTGGCGCTACAGTCCCGGGTGGACCTGGGCCTCAACCAGCAAACATCTTCAGCTAAGTCGATCTTTAGCTAGTTGCCTCCAGTTCCGCACGCTAACATGGTTGAGGTGCCCTGCCGTTTACGTATTGCACCTGAGTTGTGGTATTTCGGTCCCTTGAGTATGGATTCGAAGATTCTCTCGGACGGAGCATTGGCTCTACATGACCCTGCGGCCTCAGTCGTTGGACCTTTTTCTCTTCTAGCTAAGCCGATGTCGCTGTACAACCCGTTCATCGTTGTATCATCGTTGGAATTCATCCGCTGAATTTTCCACTCAAAACAGCCAAGAGCACCCTCATCCAGAACATGCCTCTGCGCCCTATAGCAGGACTGAGATAATTAAGGCGTTATAAAGGGTCACTTTAGTTGTTTGAGAGAGGGTTTTACTATTCAGTAGCCTTCTTGGGTCAAAGAAGCGGCGATTGGCAAGGGTTTTTCTTCGTTTGATCTCAGCACTGGTGCTCCTTATACCTTATTGTAGTAAATTAGGTGCTTTCACTCCTTTTGTTCACGGAAGGTATTGTAATAGGAGAATACACTCCACACTCAACAGAGGAAACCGTTGACGATTCATCAAATTCAAAAAGCTATTGACTCTTTCTCTTCTCTTCCACTTTTCACAGATATAAATGAATGTGAGTCTCCAGAACTCACTGCGAGATGTCCTGGCGGTTGCGAGAACACACCAGGATCATATGTATGTCATCCACAACCTACAGAAGAAACTAAAAGCAATGAAATCGATTCAGAAGCTGAATCTAGACCTGTCCATCCGCAGCATACGTTGGAATGTGAAGAAGGCTTCCGTGTGAGTTCCGATGGCAATTGTGTGGATATCGATGAATGTGCCGAAGGAATAGCACGTTGTGAGAATTGTCAAAACACTCATGGAAGCTATGACTGCAGCTGTCCCCCGGGTTATGAGTTATCCGAAGATGAGACATCGTGTGTTGATGTCAATGAGTGTGAAGCGTATTCCAATCAAGAGCAAGGTGAAGAAACCGCAATAGGGTATAGGTTGTGCTCGCATGAGTGTGAGAACACACTTGGATCGTTTATCTGTAAGTGTGGAGAAAATCTACATCTCGATGTGGACAGGAGAACTTGTGTCCGAGACACGTGTGAAGATCTTAATAATCCAGAACTCAACAAGACCCGATGCTCTTACTATTGCGAGGATAGTGCAGATGGACATACTTGTAAGTGTCCTGAGCAGTTTGTGCTCGCCGAAGATAGACACACATGTTTGCAACAACAGAGTGAAGCTGATGCTTGTCAGGAAATGGGAGGAAATGAGCGGTGTTTCCCAGGAGCTTGCACCAACACAGTGGAGAGCAGATACATATGCAGTTGTCCAGTTGGATTTAAGGATGAAGTCCTTTTCTGCAAAGATATTGATGAGTGTTCTGAGGGAGCCCATAACTGTTCGCACATTTGTTTCAACACGGAAGGCTCGTTTGGGTGCTCGTGTCCAATTGGGTTCAGAGAGCTGAATGGAGATCCTAGCAGATGTGAGGACATTGATGAGTGTGCAGAAAGGGCCGGTGTTTGCGGCGACAAGGAATGTAGGAATACAGAAGGCGGGTTTAGTTGCACATGTCCCGATGGTCGGGAACCGAATCAAAATGGCGAATGTGCTGGTGCCTGTGACAATGACAACAATGGCTGTTCTCAAATCTGCAATGGTCAGCTTCAAGGCAGCTGCTCCTGTGAGTCGGGTTATGAACTTCAGGAAGATGGCAAAACCTGCCGTGACTACGATGAGTGTATCGACAACAATGGGGGCTGTGAACACATTTGTGTCAACAAGCCTGGTGGGTATGAATGCTTATGCAAGTGGGGCTTTATGCTTCTCAATGGCTCCTGCTTTGACATCGATGAGTGTGCTTTAGATTCGCATAATTGTGCTACGGGCTTATTGTGTCAGAACCTCAATGGTTCATATGCTTGTCATTGTCCGCAAGGCTTTGCTTTTGCAGGGGAATCCTCAACAGAGTGCTCTGATGTTGATGAGTGCTTTGAAAATAACGGTAACTGCTCAGATATTTGCATAAATTTACGCGGCCGCTTTCAATGTTCTTGTCCGGTGGGCCAAGTTTTGACAGACGATGAGAAGACTTGTGATCATGTGGATGGGTGTCTCATCGACAATGGCGGTTGCTCCCATTCTTGTGTCTTTGCCAAACCACTTACAACTTGTGCTTGTCCGTATGGCTATGCTTTGGGTGCTGACGGGAAGACCTGCGTGGACGTGGATGAGTGTAGCATGGGCATAGCCAAGTGCTCACATTTGTGTGTCAACAATGTTGGTAGCTTTTCGTGTGCTTGTCCCGAGGGATATGCTCTTGCAGAGAATGGACGCGAATGCTTCGACGTGGACGAATGTGTTAACAACAATGGCAACTGTTCGAATATTTGCATTAATCTTTTAGGTTCGTTCTCCTGTGCCTGTGAAGCTAATTTTGAGTTGAAAGAAGATCTGCGGACTTGTACTGATGTGGATGAATGTGAACAGTCCATCCACGATTGTTCCCACTACTGTGTGAACGTAGTTGGTGGGTATGAGTGCTCTTGTCCTGCTGGTTTCGTGTTGGGACCCAATAAGTTGACATGCAGTGACGTGGACGAATGCGCTGGGTACTCCAGCTGTAGTCATATCTGTAGAAACACCCTAGGATCTTTCGAATGTCAGTGCCCGTCTGGAATGGTCCTTGATGGAGACAAGAAGACCTGTGTCGATGGAGACTTTTGTAACCGTCTGCGACCACAGTGCTCTCATTACTGCGAAAATGTTGATAATGGATTCCAGTGTGGATGTCCACTTGGACTCTCACTGGGCAGTGATTCTCTTACATGTGTCGATATTAACGAGTGTGTAGTCAACAATGGTGGTTGCTCACACACTTGCACTAATATGGATGGAGCCTTCAGCTGTCTATGTCCGGCTGGCTCTAAACTCGGAGATGATGGTAAGACCTGCCAGGATATCAATGAATGTGATGTGAACAATGGTGGATGTTCCCATTATTGCATCAACACGAAAGGAGGCCACTCCTGTGAGTGCAGTGAGGGATACGCTCTACAAGGTGATGGGTTCAACTGTATTGAGAGCGATCCTTGCCGTCGCAACAATGGTGGTTGTGAGCAGCTTTGTGTTGCAGCTGAAGCTGGTGTCAAATGCGCCTGTCGGCCTGGTTTTGTCTTGAATCCTTTGGATAACTCCAGCTGCACTGACATTGATGAGTGCGTGATTGAGAATGTCTGTCCACAGCAGAGTTGCAGGAATACTTTCGGATCCTATGAGTGTACCTGCGAACAAGGATTCTCAAAGAATACCTACGGCCAGTGTGTGGACATCAACGAGTGTGAGCAACAAAATGGAGGATGTCCTGGCGAATGCATAAATCTTCCCGGCAGCTTCGAATGTAAGTGTCCACGAGGACTTCGTCTGAGTGGTGACAGGAAGTCCTGTATCGAGGTTCGTGATCAGTGTCAGCCGTTCCGCCCTCCAAAATACGGAGAAATTCACTGCACTAGGTCACGCCATAAGACTCAGTTGTACTACAAGACCAAGTGCTCCGTTTGGTGTGTGCCTGGATACAAGCTGGAGGGACCTGCAATCAGGCACTGTAGCGCATCTGGACAATGGGACAACTACGAAAATCAGTGTATTCGTGAGTATATGCGAACAGATTTGTATCCAAATAACACATCCACATTTCTATTTCCAGCTCAACTCTGTCCTCGTCTGCCTCGGGCCGAACATGGTACAATTCTACCGGCCAACTGTTTGCTGGGCAAGACTTATGTCGGTGAACGTTGCTTGTTGCATTGTCATCCTGGCTACATGCCAGCTGGTAAAAAAGTCACCGTTTGCAATGCCGACCAGAAGTGGTCATACAATTCTACATTTGATTGTATCCCTGCCGGCACCCCCACCTTAACTACCCATCGTTTGCATACCGACAATCGTCGTCTGGGCGGAGCACCACGAACAGAGGGTGTACGACCATACATCAAGTGTCCTCGCAATACGACTGTCCTCCTCCCATCAGGACACCAAACAGCACACATTATCTTGCATAAACCGCGAACCAATTTGGACTATCGATACGTAGAATCTTATCCGGAATGGTCAAGGAATTTACAAGCTCACCTGGGTGCAGGTGTGCATGTCGTCACATTCCGCGGAAGGGATCCTAATACCCGACGTGGTGCTGCTTGTCGCACAGTTATAACAGTGAAAACAACTGAAGCACCAAAGGTGACTTTCTGTCCAACATCTTTTGAGGTTAGTTTGTCAACCAATCAGGAGAGACGTTCAATCGCTTGGCAAGAACCACAATTCCAGAGTGACAGTCAAATAAAGAGCATTCACAAATCGAATGTAAGTGAAGTGTATATGTTTCTAGATGAAAGTTCTTATTAAAGCTTGTTTCTTCTAGATTCCTGGACAACTGTTTGGAGAAGGAGTTCATAGAATTTCATACGAAGCCACCGATGTGGATGGTCTCACAGCAAGATGTGAATTTAATGTTGTTGTAAAAGGTTTGATTCTTGACGAAGTCGGTTGAGTACTTAGGATGTGCGTTCGTTGAAGCGACACCCTTATTCCCTAAATACTCTGTCGAATACTATCTTTAATTAAACATATGAATCTTTAAATAAACGTCATTCATTTCCTACTAGCTCCTGTAGTTCAATCGTTGCCCTACACGTACAACTATCCACAAGTTGAAGACAGGAGTGCCAAGCTTCTGGCAAACCATGATTCCTACATCATTTGTGGTGGACAGGCTCCAGTGAAAATCTATGGCTCTCAGCCTGTAAGTATTCCATTGTGGGTGTTTAAAATGTTTGCTTATACTATATAGTGTCCCGTCATAATTGTTTGAAAGTAACTTTATAATAAAATTTTATATAATTGTGTGTTTTGTGTTGTTTTGTTTGTTTGTCTTTCGTTGTTTTTTTGAATAAATTAAATCCTATTGCGTATTTTTCTAACGAAATGCTTCAAAAGATACTTTTCAAATAATTGCTTTCATTTAGAAATGTCAGTTTGACGTAAATGTTTAATAAACGTAAGAGAAATATTTGATTTTTGATTTCTATCTTAACATATCTGAGCTGTCACTCATTTGACACTAGCCTCACTGCCTCAATTCCAAGTAATAAATTAAACAACAAAATAAATTAGAATGTTATGTCAAAATGTTTACAGAGATATAATCATTGTCGCTCAAAATGACTTTAAGTGTTAATATTGACATTTAGAGATGGCATGTGCGCGATTTTATGTCACTTTATCTGTTCCATATCTTTTTGTGAAACTATAATTATAGTGGATTCAAACATGCAACAAAAATAAATCGATTTCATGAATCATACATGTCCAAATCCTTAAATAAACATTCATTTTCTACTTGTACATATTATCCATTTGCATCACAGTATGTCCTATGTCTAAAGATAGCTTGAAATAAAAGGAATAATCAAATCTTTTTGCTTTTAAGGCGGCATACGCAATGCCATCACCTTTAAAAGGTATTTTAATGTTGTGCACTCCGCAGGTTTGTAAGACAACGTTTCAGTCATATGTAGATAAGAATTACAGAAAGCTTAGTAAGAGTTCTGAAGATCTATAGATTGAATCTCTAATGTACATGCATTTATGTGCATCGAGGAAGTTCTGAAAATAAAGAAAACAGAACAGATCATAAATCCGTCAAGACCATAGAAGATTAGAGCTCATAGAGGCTAAAAAATGTGCCACCAGCCTGAAGTAATACAAAAAATCAGTTCCAGGGCTGGAGAGAATTTAGTCGGTAGGAGTCCGACACGTTGGGGGAACTTGGTCACCCCTGACGGTGCATGAAGAGGAAATCTTTAAAAAAAATATATGTAGCTATGAAGCGAGTCTTAAGTTTTTAATTGCGTCGGAAGTAGCTTTCGTACGCATTGGGCGTGGAGATAGAATTTGTATACGACAAGAGTTTGTGCTCACCGAGTCAAATTTTCAAGTTTTAGAATAGAAACAAGTCGTATGAGGTCAAGACCGTAGAATACAGTGGATGACAAATCAATCGAAGCCTAATTTGACACAGCGACAGTCTATTTGTGAAACAGCAAATGCTCTTAGTGAAAGAATACTTTCTGGTGTGCCAATCTTGCCCGAATTTGTTATAGTATAGGTATATATCTTTGAATTGCTCTAACAATGTTCCAAATTGGGCTCCAAGATGGTTCCTGAGGAATCCATCACTAGCCCACAAACCAGTTTTTGCATTCTTCGGCTCACATTCAGTCGTTTGGTTAGTTACGAAGGTCTTCAGTGTGCGTTCGAAAAAATAAAAACAAATATTTGGCGCGATAGGTTGTAGAGAACCCAGGCCTGGCTTCTAGTAACCATTCAAGTTAAGCGTGTTGTATATTTTCATACGAATGGAAGGGACATACCATTTTTACTGCGGACTCCACACGGCTTAATGATAATTTATCTTAAAATAGAAAGTTTTTAATTGTGATGTAGGGTCTTCAGTTTTATCACTGAACCTCAACTAATTTGATCGTTGAAACGGAAGGCATGCAGCTAAAGATCGGGCTGATTGGAGAAGTTCTTTGACTGAGCTCTACATCTTTCATAAACTACCTATGTCGACAAGTAGTGCACTTCCTTACTAAGGCGATATAAATTGAGATAAGGGACAGTCAAGCAGTTCTTAAACCAATTAAGTTCCAACTTGATGATCCGTGTAATGCTGTATCAATGCCCTTTAGGACTTGGCTCGCTTCCTTCCGTACTAGGTACTAAGATATGAAAGTATCAAATTTGCTGATCAGTTAACCAGAAAGGGTTCTTCGGAGACTTACATACGTTAATAGAAGCTGAAACTTTCCACAGAATTTTTCATTTCGCATTCAAACCAATTCTAAATAGGTGGGGTATCAACACTGGAAAAACATTCGGTGGCTCAGGTGCTTGGCTGATAATAGTTATCATTCTCTTTCATGAGAATTCCCATAGCATTCTTAAATTTAGCAGGCGGTTTCCTTTCCGGTCACTACCAACTGAAGAAACTGAATGCTAACTCTGCCTAGAATGGGATGAAATGCTCTGTGTAAAACTAGGTTGCAAATGTTCGGCAAGGAAATACTTTGCAAGCTTTAAAATGTGCATCCACAGGATTTATTCTTATCAGAAAGGAATGCAAAAAACACAAGCCTACATACCTTTGTTTTAGAAGTGTTTGTCCCAATTTACACACCACCAGCGATCACAGTTGGTTTTTTGTGTAAAAAATCATGTCAGAGATATTTGTCAGTTTATCAAGTATTGCTCTTGGCAGGGAACTTAAGGAAAGGATCTCTTACCTCTACGAACTTGTCCTAAATTAATCTTTTCTAGATTTGTATCTGACATTTTACACGTAAGCACTTCATCAATCTTAAAGTCTAATCACTTAAAATTGCCACAGTTTCTAAATATTATTTCAAACAAAAACAAAACCTCTGCACATTAAAGAATGGAAATATTTAATTTTGAAAACTGATAATAGTAGACAACAACATAATTTCTTGAATGGAAAATTCTCTCTACGGGGGGTTGTCCTAAATGGGTGAGTAGGCACGTTTGATTGAAATATCTCACAAGAGCTAAGTGCTATTTTAACCTTTGCTAACATAAATTTAATTTAATTGATAAGGAAGCATTGTGATGCTTCGCAATCATCTAAATTATTTACGCGAACCTCCAATCCGTCATAGTGTTGTTCAAAATGTATTTCTATTTTGTTTATTGCAGATTATAGGTACATACGCATCCGTATAATGAGATACTTTGTTTTATGTTTTTGCAGATAAATATCCCGCCCGGTTGTGTCATTAAAAATGTTCGAGTCAATCCGGTACGACAATATCTAAGGAGGAGATTAATAACCCACCGATGGACGCCTTTTAGAAGTTTTTAAGTCAATTCGAACGCTTTTATTTATGTATTTCTTTCATCTCATTAAATTAAATTTTGTAAAAATCAAAAAGTATAATGAAGCCGGTCTATTACGTAGCGTTGTATAAAAATTATAACTTTACGTTCAATAGTTTTTTTTGTCTTGTTTTTTGTATGGAAACAACGTAATTAGTGATGTAAACAGCGATGAAAAACACGATTGTTAATATTTTGTAATAAAAAAAAAGAAATGTATGTTTTGTAGAATGAATTCTTGTATTTCATTGATGATTAAATTCGAGCGAAATTAAAAATTTCTTGTTTACGGCAGACTAAATAAAAAATAGAAAGTTCGCACTGATTGTGCAAACTATGTTGATGTTATTTGTGAAGTCAGCATTGCTTTTAACATTTACAAGAGTGTTTAGGTTTTTTTGAATTGGTCAGAGTACTGAACAGAGAATTGAAAGTCTACATTCCATGTTTATTAATGGAACACATTTTGTCAAAAGTAGGTATAACTAGTTTTATCTCCTAAATTCTACCAAATTCCTTGTGTCCATTTTCTTATTCTGGCGACAAGTCGAATACAGCTTGACTATAGACATTAAATCTTGGCCATTGGCGAACACTTTCTTGATCATGGCTTATGGTGATGAGTTGTTGACGAATAGCGTATGACTACTAACGCTTGTAATAAGTCTCGTATTCAACGTCCCTTACTTACATCGGCGTCTACTGTTACTGCTGTACATATGTCGGATTTCAGAGAAGTACCTGTGTAGATGATTGTGGCTCCGAAGCTGCCTGAATCAAATGTGTATTTCCCTGCCAACTTCTATCGTTTGTGCTGGCCTCCGCTCTTTGTCTTAGTTCAGCTCGCCGGTCTCTGCAGTATTTTGTGTTGTATTTTTCGGCCATCGTTTACAGTTGGTGCGAATTTCTATCTTTAAACTGGTGTACTTAACTCAACGCTATCATAATCCTTTCAGACGCAATAACACCTAAAGCAATGGGCAGCTATGTACTTGATAACGTTGCGACGTTGCCAACGCGCTAAGATTCGACGGATGAGTAATGATTAATATATCTTTCTCTGTCTAACGCTGTATAAATCATCTCTCTATCGACTTCCATTGGAAGTAGTTGGGGGGATTGTATTTTCTTATGAAATTCGGAGAAACACGTAGTTCTACGTCGAACGAAGACTAACTTTGTTACTAAGATCTTGCCACACTTTTTTGGGACATAAGGCAGTAGATGGTCTTCATCAATGATCTGAAAAGGTGTGAAAAATCTTGCCTCTGATTACACAAATTGTCTCACAGTTATTCAGGAATCCGCAAATCCACTGCATTGTAAGTTTTAAAATCCTCCATTTAAAATGCCTCTCCAAAGGCATGACTTCCTTAAAGCACTACGACTGTGCGGCTGATGAACTAGGGGCTCTCTAGTTACAGACAGTAGGAGTCAAAGCACAGATATCGTTTATTAAAAATCTGATTTACACCAATGCTTTGTCCAAGGCTTATTATAATTGGCAATATCTTAACTATTGCAACAACACCAGGCTTATTTGGTCTATCCTCGATCTTTGCAATTTGTAAGCCTAAATTTTACTAAAAAGAGACTACCTTTCTTAACTTACTAACGTTATAACAGGACACAGCATCAGAGGCAGATTGGACATTGCAAAAGTTGCATAGAGGAGCACATGTACCGCCCTTGATAGCATCCTTAGGGAAAAACCTCTTTAAAGACTTAAATATTTTAAACACTGACGGTACGGCCTATTTAAACTGTTACGTTAGGAAATCTAATTGGTTTCAAAAGTAGATTGGGGTTCCCAACCACAGATCTAAGTGGACCTCTTTTCTTGAGGATCAAGCCAAACTAACTAAAGACGTGATTTATTCATTTCCACTTTCTTCATCGCATTAAGTTCTGTCGACAAATCCTCATGTCAGGCATTTACAAAAGATTATAGCTTGCAAGTAATAATAATATTCAGCTGTCCAGTAGGTACAGTCACATAGGAGCACTGATTCCACCAATAATTGTAGCGATGTAAAAGTAGCCACAGAGAAAAAAAATGCAACCTTGTAAACCAATGACAAGATTAATTTATTTATCATCAACCAATTTTCCATTAAGTTCAATAGCCCGTTCTTGATATATAAAATTACACTGGTAACGACTATAATTATTCTGAATTGGACAGATTGCGGAAGAACTTAGAAAGGCTTAGTAGAAGTACATATGTAGAATGATTAAACAAGGTCTAGTTTTAATGGAAATACCATTACTCCAATTATAATTGACTTGTGCTTACTAAAATTTTACCCTCTTTGCATTATTCAATATTTTATTATGTTTCGTCATTTCTTAACAATCGGTTTATTTATGTTGTATATTTCTCAAGAGATTTATTTATTGTTAGCTGATGAAACTTGTTGATCCAGTTAAATTGAAAATATTTCTAAGAAAACATGAAATTTAAGGCTGGCTCTACACTGTGAAATACTTTAATTTATAATTTATAATTTGTAAGGGTTAACCACAATGGACTTCTGCAAGTTTAAGTAATTGTGTGCTTTGTTTAGTTTCATGATGTTAACACAACTAGAGGAAAACTCATCGAAGAAGCAACTACACAGAATTCTTCTTTTTTTGACTTGATATTGATTGACAATAAGTCTTGAAATATGAATTGTGTCATAGAGTACTATTTAACGCAAAAGACATTCCACCCACCTGATGAAAGCAAGTATGTCCTTGTTAGGAGCGTTTCTTAAATCCCCGATGTAGATAACTCGTTTGTAAATAAAACGCCATCTGTTCTTTATAACGCCCGGGTATTCACTAGACTGAATTCATCTGTAAAGCCAGTATCTTAAACATAAGTGACTTGAGAGGAAGGCCATAAGCTTCCTGATATACTCCTTATTGAATTTAAGTGGTTCCCTACGGAAGGAGCACAGCTTGATTAATCTTTTGGATTCTTTGATCCTTGGAACATTCTTCCAGTCGATAAATATTGTTTTTTACTCCATTTATTAATCACAAAACAGAAATGGTTCGGACCCATCCTGGTTAGCTAAGTCCACGATATCATTTTTTCAGAACTCCTACATCCGGGCATCTACCGCAGTTTGTCTCTGTTGTGTCTGGTAGCGCATTAAAGCAGCACTTCACCATATTTGGCTCTGTAGGCTAGAAGTTGAATGCCTTAAATGCTGTCTGGTTATCGGAGAAGATGCTTATGATCGCACTTCTGAAAATTAAAGAGTAGTTTGTGAAAAGCCTTTTCGTAACAGAATTTAATTCAAAGTTTTTTTGCTCGTAATTTAAGGATCTTTTAAACAGCCGAAAAGGTTTTGTTATTAAGATAGAACTACGCCATTCCTGACGCTAGAAGGGTGTGAGTAATTTCGATAAAACGGATGCAACGAAAACATGTAACACTTTGAATGCTTATATCTTTGAAACTTACAATCGCAGAGTTATACAAAGCATATTTTTGAAAAACTTGCGAAGTCCTATTTGTCAGTAAATAATAAGCGATAGAAAATTAGACTAAATTGAGTGAGATAACCTGAAACAGAAACATAAAAGCTGGAGGAAAACGAATGAAATTCTAAAATGGTCGTCATCTGAAAGGTGACAAAAATGAAGGAAGAATCTAAACACGCCATGTATCAATCAAGAGTCACAATTACTACTAGTGTTGGATTTAAAGTAGTCCCATGTCATGGTTCATAGAGGACTTAGGTTTAGATTTCGCAACTCGGATAAGAGAAACTTATACATTCAAAGTTTGGTCTCTGACTGCTGAGAGGTGGTGTCGTGAAAATATTGTATTATCATTTGTTACAAAAATTTAAACCATCACAAGTTCGTCAAGGTCTTCTAAAACAGAATTTGATTTAGTCACCAGGACTACTTTGAGTAATCTAAAGGTACGTGAATACATTGTATAGATACACACAAGAAGCAGAATTATCCCAAACGTAGATATTGGAAATCTCAGACAGGGTCAGCCTTACAGATTAATCTATTATTCAATTGGGGCTTAACATTGCATCATATAATTAAGAAAAATTCTGAGAATATTGAATTGCTTATAATTTTGTTTTCTTTTGTTTTATATGCACATATAACGCGGGCAATAGCTACACAAATTTTGAATCAGGAAATTCAAGCGGAAAATCCGTTTTATAATTTCAAGGAATAACATTGGGGAACTTCCGATGCTCTGAAGTTCATCAAAACAAAACAAAAAAAAATTAAAATAAACTAACATTAAATAATAAATCAAGCTAATAAAATTGTTTTTGTCTCCTCACAATTTTTTTATAGGACAACCAAACAGCTTGTACTTTCCACGTGAATTCTTGTTTATACTTTTGCAAAAAAGTATCTATACCTAGGCTCAAAACAACTTCGTTAAACCCGTTGTAGACAACCGTTTAAATTGTGTCTTTTTCCATTATCAGGTTTTATAGTCCACATGCATACAAAATACTTAATTCACTATTGTATATGCAATTAATGATTGCTATTTTCAAATTACATCGTCAGAATAAAGAAACATTAATCCAATCTGGAACACGTGAATTATTATTGTGGTCAATATTTACAACAATAATTCACAAAAGACGTCATTTAATGTCCACACTCTCTGAAGAGGAAAAAAAAAACATCTCAAGTTGTTTTATTGGAATTTAAAATGTAATAACAATTTCAAAGAGAAGGTCTTGGAAGACCTCAACACTGTGCTGTGGTGATGGTGTTGGTGTTGATGTTATTGCTACCATTCACTCACTCATTCAACAGGATTTGCGATAACTCAATGCGATAACCTAAGGGGGAACGATTATCTCAGAGAGTGTCGAGTTTTGATTTTTTTAGCCGAATCTATTTAAGTAACAGTAGTCTCGTTTAATTCTTTTAGTATTTGATTTATGGTCCAGTGTTAAAAGCATTGTTGCTGGCTTTGCGTTCCGTATATTATACGAATTTTTGTGAATTGTATTTTGTAAAAAATTAAATTGAGATAGTGTATCTACGCTTGTGAATTAATTTCAAAAAAATAAAATCTTCAACTACTCACACATGATGTACGAAAGGCAAACATCCTTTGACAAGGTATGGGATATAAAAAGGATTTTTAAAACTAAAATAAAAGAAAAGTGTTTGCGGAGTTGGTGTATGGTGATAGTGTAATCAAAATTTTCAAAAATTTTACTGACCACGTTGACAGAATTTATTTTTACAAAACAAGGTGTTTAGTGCATAACGTATATGCGATCAGTTTATCATAAATTTGCATACAAAATTTGATCTGACAGTTTATTAAATATGTAAATATATCATACTTCGATCGACGGATAGATAGATAGAAAAGTAAAATATTTTGATCTGTCGTGATTTTTAAAAGCGATCTTGATTGGGTGGTTGATTTTTTGGGTATTTGGGTTTCCTGAAATCGAAGAAGCTCCTACCGAGAGTACCCAATCTTCTAGACAGTTTCTGTTTCTTCTTCGTAATAATCGTTGTAGATTAGCCCAAGTCACTCTGCTTGAACTCCTATTGCGCAGTGCACTGTGAGGATACTTGAAACTATTCGTTTTTCTTTCCGAATGTGACTGTTGGACTTTCTTCTTACTGAAGATTGGTTATAGTGATATGACCATTGTACATGTATCTGGATGACAATTCAGTTTTTCTCCGTAGATCAATTGCGTCTAAATAAACTGTTATGTATCGAATATTAGTTGTGCCCATGGATTCATGCGTTTGATCGGAATTTGGAAGGTGGAAATCTTTTGAAGGTTCAACAGCATGCCACTGTGTATCGCAGGATCGCCGCCGTCAAACCTTCCAAAGGAGATTCATCCTATTATTCGACTGACAAATGTGTTGTTTGCATTTTCCAGCTCTTTGTTTCTCTGTTGCTTCTAGTAGTGCTATTATTATGTTATGTACGTTTCCAGAGAAATATTGAAATAGGACACAATTACTAGTTTCCTTTTCGTCCCTCTTTCCATGGTGGTTCCTATTAAAAAACCAGGGGTCGAATTGCGGCATCCGTGATCGAGTAACTCGTCACGAAAAAATTAGCATTATTACGTCGGAATGATCGTTTATACGTAATAATGTTCATTTTTTCGTGACGAGTTACTCGATCACGGATGCCGTAATTCGACCCCAGTTTGCTTAGGAGTCCAATGTTTTAAACACCGAGCCACGGCACTACTCATGATAATAAATATAGCAAAGGTGCTGGTCGTTTTCAGCTTTTCTTGCTTTGACATCGTATACTGAAGTATATTTTCAGTGAATCTGACTTCTTTCATGGTGTCTTCAATTTCTCTTCTGAGCATAGCGTATGGTATTGGAAAGCCTTGATGTCTTTGACCCTGGGTGTCCTACTAGGATTGCAAGGTGTGAGATGCCATACAATCCTATGTGTCCATTAGCAATTGGGGTAAATAAAAGCTGAACTCCACATGCTGGTGATCAATTTGTTTATTCATCTGCCTTTCTTGGGATGGTTTCATTGCTTCTGACAATCTTTTAGGCACTACTGTCATGGAAAAATGTTGTACAGTAAAACCCGGTTAAGTGCTTCACGTTTAAGTACCCAAACCGCTAAAGTGCCCGAAAATATTAGGTTCATGTATTTTCTATGCATTTCTGAGTAAATTTGCACCGATAAGTACTCTTTGCCTAAGTGCCTAAACCGGTTTAGTACCCTCTATTTGTCAGTTTTATTTCCCTAATTTGCTCGAATTAAACTCGTGTAAGAACCTCATTCCAAACAAAACATTTTCATCACAGCAGACTTCGTCGCATTTCTGTATGCCAAAAAAATGACATATTCAAACCGTCTCTTGTTGGTTAAGAAACAAAAACTTTCTTAAAATCTATCATGCATTCTAATTCCAATTGAATTCGGATATCTGCTTCATTGGGGTGTTTAAGTGGGTTCGGATAGCTACCTCACCCGCTTAAGTGCCCAAAACAGATGGAAATATTCACGAGGCAGTTATCCGGGTTTTACTGTACAATACATTTAGCTTCTTCTTCCTCATATTCGCTACCTATTTTGCTTCTGTAGATTTAGAGCCTTCTTAGTGCATCAACAAATATTCACTGGCATTATGCGAGGAACAAGACGCGCTGTTTCATTGCTGTATGCATGTACAGAAAAAAAAAAAAAGGTGCAAAGCGTTGGAAATAGTTAAGACAACGATTGGTACATTACACAGCCGAATTGTAGTCGTTAGCTATAAGTAGAAGAAAAGTATAAGGCACCTGGCAGTCTGCCGAAATCCTACAGTCAATTTAAGCTGTGCAAATCCGAAACTAAATATTTGGAACTTATTAGCTTTAGCCTAAGTTCAGGACTGATTTTGTAAGTCCAGCTAAAAGAATTCTCCTACTGAACCTCGATTCGATGCAATATCTTCAATATCACCATCTTCCCTCTGCGGATAAGCACCTACTCTGGATTTTTGTTTTGCTGAGACTCATGTTCTTGCCGTCTAGTAGTTTATGATAATTCCGTACTCTCCCAACTATCCTTAATGAGTGTTTCACTTTTCGTTATGCTCGAAATGTTCTTACTCTACCTATCGCATAACTCCCACAAAATAATTAATAAATATGCTTCTCTAAGTGAAAGTATATACATATCGAATTATATAATCCATTGTAGACCTCTCCCCTTGTACTTATAAGTAAGTATTCTCTATATCAGATAAACCACTTTTTTTTTTTAATACTAGAGGTTAACAACAAAAGCGACCTCCTGCAAGAAAGCCCAAAAATACTATTCATTACGACTTAACACATTTTTTTTTGTTCTGAGTCAGGTCAAACATAAGATAACCTCCAATTTCCTATATTCTCGTTTTAAATTACAGACGAAGAAAGGAGATTTGATACAGAAGTGTGCACATTGAATTTGAAGCTTCCCAAGCCCAAAAACAATTGTCCTAATTCAGACGAAACTTATGATTTATTATTTGCCTTGCACAAATATATACGGAATTATTATTTGTTTGCATTTAATAGTTTAATCTCATTTTATTTATTCGTGCAAGATTCATCTGTCAATCATATTATGTTTTATTGGAAACAGTCTATAATACTTGTCTGTATACAAGTCAATTTGTTGAATATTTTTATTGATCTGGGGGTCAGACAAAAAATAAATCATTAAAAAAGTTATAAAACAGCCAATACGAAGTGATAAGAAAATCTTAATTTAGCTGAAATAAAAACATTCATAACCCAGAGAGCAATGAGCTGTGGCCGAATGAATTGCAAAGCTATTATCATTAAACAAGAGCGCATGTAAGGATTTAATAAATAAACAAACAAGTGAATGTCCTTGTAACTGCAGTTTCTTAAACTTCAAGCGGTATACAAACAGAACAAGTATGGGGATGAAAACTGACCACACCTATACGCATCGAGTAAAAACACTCACTTGGCTGTATTTCTGACGGGGTTACCCGACCTAAGTTCTGTATCAACTTGTAGGCCGTAATTTATGACGGTTCAAATGTCATGTTTAGTGAATTCAACAAGCTCTACTTTACACTTCCACATCTAGGTTACGATGCTGTTAACTTATTTCCTTTGCAAACTCGTAGACCTCCACCGAATAACTGTAGGGGGAAGCAAAATCAAAAATACCTTATGGAAGCACTTTCGGACAACTGAGACTGGGGAGCTTCTTATACCTTAGAAATGTTGTTTGAGAACAAAAAATAAATCATTTACAGGGTCAAACAATTTTGTCATACCAGAGGTTCTTGAAGATTAAGTTGCGACTACTCTGGTTTTACATTGAGTCCATCGTGTTTCCTCAAATGTTTCCTTACATCAACTTTTTGTTCAAAATATTATTTTCTCAGTTACGATCGAACGAATCGATCCTCGGTCCTAAAGCTATATCAGCGGCGGCAATTTTTAAGTTTAACCATGTAGAACAAGGCTTTCTTATGCCTTGTTAACATCATGAAAAAAATAACTTACACCAGCTTAAAGTTTAAGGCGGACTTCCCATAAAGTTTTTAAAGTTCGTTTGAAGCTAGTTAGCCATTTTCGTCGACAAAGTGAAACAGGAGACCTTTTTAATTCTTGATTCATGCGACTTGTGCTCCTCTTTCATTTAATCTCCAATTTTAACCAAAATCTCTATCTTTTTTTTCTAGCCCACTCGAGTGGAGGGTTCATCATACATAGCTGAAGGTATTGACGCTCAAGAAGCTCGTAATACTTGTCTTCTTTTCTCTCCCAAAACTGAGGCCAGTGGTGCATTGGCAACAATTTTAAAAATATTCAAGAAACACAACGTTAACTTGTTGCATATTGAATCAAGATCATCAACTCGTGTACCGGGCTATGAATTCTTTGTCGAATGTGACGGACGTATGGGTTCTTTGGCAAAAGCTATTGAAGATGTACAAGAAAATTGCAGTTACTTTAACATAATCTCTAGAGATTATAAGGATAACACATCAGCTGTACCATGGTTTCCTAGAAGAATTCGTGATTTGGATCGTTTTGCTAATCAAATTTTGTCTTATGGAGCTGAACTAGACGCTGATCATCCTGGATTTACCGATCCTATCTACCGTGCCAGAAGGTTAGTTGGAATACGATAAAACTTTTGTCCACTTATTCAATATTTATTTGGTTTATAGGAAGTACTTTGCAGATATTGCCTATAATTACAAGCATGGGGAGCCCTTACCAAAAGTCGACTACACCAAGGAAGAGGTTGAAACCTGGGGAGTGATATTTAGAAATCTTACCAAGTTGTATAAAACACATGCATGCAGGGAATACAATCATGTGTTTCCATTGTTAGTAGACAATTGTGGATACAGGGATGACAACATCCCTCAACTCGAAGACGTGTCGAACTTCTTAAGGGGTAATTTGACCATACAATGAAATGGTTCCATAATTAGACTAAATCGTGTGGTTTTACAGATTGCACTGGCTTTACACTAAGACCAGTAGCAGGTCTATTGTCATCCCGGGACTTCCTCGCTGGACTCGCATTCCGGGTGTTCCACTCAACTCAATATATCCGTCATCCATGTAAACCAATGTATACCCCAGAGCCGGATGTTTGTCATGAGCTCCTTGGGCATGCGCCACTCTTTGCTGATCCCGCATTTGCTCAGTTCAGTCAGGAAATCGGTTTAGCTTCCTTGGGGGCTCCCGATGATTATATTGAGAAACTCGCTACGGTAAAGACACAATCAATTTCAAGACCTTTCACTTTTAAAATAATTGTGTTTCCTTAGATTTTCTGGTTTACAGTGGAATATGGTTTGTGTAGACAAGAGAATGAAATTAAAGCTTATGGTGCGGGTCTTTTATCATCGTTTGCTGAGTTAGAATACTGCTTAACCGACAAACCGCAACTAAAGGACTTTGATCCATCGGTCACAGGTGTCACAAAATATCCAATAACTAAATTCCAAGAGCTCTACTATGTAGCTGATAGCTTTGAAAGTGCCAAGGAAAAAACAATGTAAGACACAAGGCTGCTAACGATTTTTAAACTGTGTTTAACGATGCTTTTTTGTTTTGTTTTTATTTTAGCAAATTTGCAAATTCCATTCCCCGTCCATTCGGTGTGCGTTATAATCCTTACACCCAGAGTGTTGAAGTTTTAGACTCAAGACCACAAATTCAGAACCTAATGAGTATAATAAGCTCCGAGTTCCAAGTGTTGCAGAATGCCGTATCTAAATTAAAAGTGTAAAATAGTAATTATTTTTAAATATTGTTGTTAACATTTTTATTAGCTTTAGTATTGTTATATCAAACTATTTTTTATTTTATATAAAGTAATATACATACTTTTATATGTGCTTATTTGTGTGGGATAAGTGCCTGTTTATTTTTTGTACAGGAATTGGACTTGACCTTACCTAAAACACGTTGATCACTCCTGCCATTTGCTCGAATCGTAAGAACCTCAAACCCCAATTGCAGGGTGTTGATCAATAAAAGTTTTCTTTCCTAGGTGTCAGAAGTGGAAGATCACTTAAGTGTTGTTGTTCAGTTGGCTATTGGTAGAGACCTAGAGACGGATCAATGAGTACATTGCAATGGAGCCTTGAATAACAGCGGCCTCAGCAGAAGAGAGATCCAAGCTTCAATCGTGCTACCGGGCGAAAAACAATAAAGTAAGCGTAGCCGACAGAAAAGAGTCTGTGCAAGAGAAACTGGTTCTTTAAAGGTCAATCTGTCACTGCCATACGTAAACTGCAAATAGATGTCTGCGCATCAATTTTCTTACTGAATCGTATTTTAAAAACGAACATCTTTACCAGAAAACCCTATCGACAACACCGTACTGAGACGAAAGTGGCAATGGCGTCGTCACCTTGTGACGCAGACAACTCAATCGCTAGATATGTCGTGCAGTATTCACTTTGGGATACTAATGCTTTGAGTTAATGGAAAGTTTTGACAAAATGCCTCCTCGGCCTACAACCATTCCTATGATCTTAGCCCTAATCGCAAAGTATCGCTGACACCAAATGCATCTTTACTACGACTTTGATCCGCTTTCTTAGTGGGTCCTTCGATCTTCTAAAATGACTGTTGCTCCATTTCTTACGACTTGTTTCAGCGCGCAAATGGCTAATTGAAATTGAAAAGCACATACAATGCCAAAGGTCATTCATTACTTTGATAACGAATTTTGATTTTTTAGACGCGAGAAGTGTTGCAAACCCAACTAAAAACCAAAAACCAAGTCTCGTTTGGGGTAAATAAATGTTAAATAAACTCAAATTTAATAACATGAATAATTACACATACATTATATAATAATTACAATTACATCTAAGAAAAGAATAGATTGAGGCAACTAGTGTGAGTCTTCAGTCATCTAGTCGCATGCACTTTGTGTAGAGAAACCACTTAGTTAGCCTATTGGTTTTTCAAAATTACAGTAACTATCAGTTGGGTCCCTGATTTGGACCCATGGGGTAGCCTTGAGGTGGTGGACCAACCTGTCCCATTTGCATTGGCGAGTGCATCATGGGACCTGGACTTGAACCAACCTGTACAGGTGATGGGACAATTGTCTGAGTGACAGGCATCTGCGCATTAGGTGGAGGCACATCGCTTGGTAGTGTCAAATTGGTCAGTAAATCTCTCACAGCTGGGAACAGCGAACATTCGGTTGATTGGGAACTATAGTCAGCATAGCGCCTTAGTAGGGTACCCGCAGCATTGGCAGCTTGTGATGGTGCTTGCTCCCGTCTTTCAGCTAATTGTGTAATGTTCGAGTGAAGGTCGTAGATCATTGGGAGAACCAGTGATGGACTATTGCTGCGATCCATTCCTGGGTAAGGGATGCGAGTTATTTGGAGCTGAAAAAAGAGTGGAAATTAGAAACAGAATAGCAAAGATGTGTTTGAACTTACGAAGAATAAAATCTTTAGTCGGCAAATGAGTACACCAGCGCTCCCGATTGGTACAATTGGTGGAGCTGATGGTGGTACCCGCATACATAATTGCACTGTCCACTTTAGACTGCCCTGTGCGAGTTCTGGCATCATTTCCAGTCGCATTATCTGAATGAAATCCTTGAGCACTTGAATGGGACAATTCAATGCGCGACAGAAACCATGGAGAGCATTTGGTCGATATGGCGGAACAGCAATACGTGTCTCAAAGAACTGCTCGACCACTTGTAGATCATCGGAACTCCATTGGAACGTGGATTTACCATCTGGTAATGGTGGCACAGGAATCTGTGAGACCTTTAAGTGTAACGATTGCATGTTGATTTGGTTGAGAACCACTTGGCATTGCAGACCGTCTACTTTAAAAAGAACTACTCCGGGTTCATTCGAGTTTAAGGCAGTTAGAGATTCTTCAGCTTGTATGTTGCGTTGCAACTGCCTTCGCAGATAGACGCAGCCTAAGAATCGCTCTAATGGACAAACCTCTGGCCCACCAATCTCCTTGTTCGGATGTGGGCACGGTCGACACAGTGTTTCAAGAGCTTCGTGGGTCAAAAGAGTGGGAACAGCTCCAGCCCACGATCGATTTGGCAACACTCTGGATAGATGGGTTGTAGACACCGTGGACTGTGATTTGTGTTCTGGACTCTGTCCAGGTCTTGGTGATGGTCTTGGCATGCTGGGTGATCCAGGCCAGTTAGATGTTGCCGGCGACATAGCTGTAAATGGACTGCCATCTGTGTGACTCTGCATGTACATACTGGGGCCAGGAGAATGTGCCATTGGACTCGGCTGGGGATTCAGAGGTGACGAGGGCATAAGACCACTTGGTGATGGATGCGGCATGTGAGGCGCCGGTGGCGATGTCATACTAAAGTTCGGATGATTCTGTCCTCCAATAGGATGTGGACTAGCTGGAGTGTGAGGATTTGAGCTCGATGGTGGCGTGATTGGCGGTGCAAAACGAAGTCCACCATCACGTGGGCTCTGTGGACCACGCATGCCACTGCTAAGGAACGGAGAAGATCCTCCAGCTCCAGGACCATGAGTATCTTCCATAGCGATTGGCGAAGGTGGGTTGTCGTCCTCACTTTGCGATCGACGGCGATATACTGCGTTTTCGTCGACATATTTGGACAGGAAGCCCTACAAAGACATCGATTCAGACAGTTGTCGCTGCAGTTTAATAAATTTCTTACCTTCAGGCCTTGTGTGGGAGTAAACTCATCGATGACATTGCTACGATCGAAGCGGCTATAGGCACCGTCTCGAATGGAAACTAATCCTCCAGCTCTGAACCGAATTTCCAAGCAGTACATAGCTTGATAGGATAGACGAAGCAACGTAGGTGATTGTGGTAGAATGCAGAACGACAGAACTGGCACTTGTGGGCGCTGAAAAGAGAAAATGAGTCAGTTACACTTCCCACTTACAAAGTGACACCGCAACTCACAGGAATGCCCAACTGAGGGATGATGGGTAGTTTTGAAATGGAACTTAACGGCTGATAAGTTTCATGAAGGATGTGCACGACGTGAGTCAAATCCTGGTGACGATTGAGATGCGATTGCAACTGTTCTCGCATCATTGAGTGCGCATTGATGGCAGACAAACCACCAACGAACACCATACGGAAGCCTTTTAGGTGAGCCGACCAGTAGACATTGCAGGTGACCTCCTTGTTTGGTCCATATCCAAGGAGTAGGTTTAAATAACTGTAGGATTTAACACTCACCATAGTGTGGAGGTTGTATTTCTCTACAAATTGATGTTAGTTACTTATTGGTCAATTTAAGTTCCTCATAGTTCTTACCCGACTTGACATGCTCAGAAAAATTGTAAACCAGCGTATAAAGATACACAATCTTGGACCAATCCTTCAGCAGCTCATCAACGGTCTTTCCAAAGTCGTTGTGGGATTGTTCATAGGTCAGGTAGACAGTTCGACGATTACCCTGTTCTTTCTGATGGGTACTCTGCAGTGGAGTGCTGTAGAAGACAAATTCCACTACCCAAGCACGACTCTGGTTGTTCTTATTCATCTGAGAGCGGATCGAAACCGAAAGCAGTCTCTTCAGCAGATCATTCCAAACGTGCTTCTCGATTGTTGGTAGTGCTGTTGTGGACTGGAAAGAACAAACATTTACATCTGCGTATGATAGGGAGATTTAACAAGTTACCTTCTGATTTGGATCATTTGTTGAACTTGGCATTGGAAGGGTCAGCAACTTAAGGACCAACGAGGTAGCATTGGATTCCACTTGCAAACCACTATGGGGTATGTTGTGCTTGGCGAATTCCTGCGCTAGATTGAGGAATGGAATCTTTTCATCGCACATTGCCACAACGTGAGCCAATTCCGGTATGAAGTAGGCTGGGAATATGGTCTTCTGTTGTTTTGACGGTGGTCCACCGATTTCCGATAAAGACTTACGTTTGTGTGGCGGAACATCTGAAAGGAAAGAGCGCAATTAGTAAGGATTCATAGGGTTTACAATTAATTTTCTGCTTGCATATGGAAGGAGACAGGGGATGACATCTCACTTGGTTGATATACACTTGCTCCTTACCATCGACATGCGTTCCGGGGCCATGCGTGGCCACAAACGTGTCAAATTCTATGAGTCGCAGTAGTTTTGTGTACATTTTTGGTACATCAGCAGGGGGTTGGTCATCTGGGTTTTCGTTTTCAGTAGCAAGGTGGGTAACAAAACCCAAATGGAAGGTATATTCCATCTCACTTGGCGCAGAGAGTTTCTCTTTTAACTGAACAACCTGAAACAGACAGTTAATACAATACAACGAGTTGTTCATGTAATGCTAACATCGTACGAACTCACCAGTATAACATTTGGATGACGATTTAACTTGACAAAGATCTTGTGCCGTCCAATTTGAAGAAGTTGATTGTCTGGAACGCTAAGGAACGGAAGTGACTCTGTAGCCGTTGCCGGTAGGTGTTGCAAGGTCTTTTCACAACGACGATGTGTGATCCAGAATCTACAACAAGTCCATTATTGTAGGAAGTTCAACCAGGCAACTTCTTTAACTTACCTTAATTCCGAGATCAAGTGCTGCAACTTGCCACGATCACCATTCAAGATCGTCTGTAGTTCATTCATGATCGGGCAATCCAAATGCTTTGGCACATGACACTTTAACATGCCTGTGTGTGTATCGATTGTGATGTGAACCTGTTCAGCACGTAAACATGGATTTAGAACAGGCACCGTCAAAATCGCTGGTGTTCCTTGCAGATTGACTAGGGAAACTAACGGTTTATAGAAAAATCTTTAGCGAATAAGAGATTGAGAAACTTACAATCGACATCTTTCAAAAATGATTGGAACTCTAGTTTGAGGTCACTTAATCGAGACACAGATCGTATGTAAACGGTGTGGACAATAAGTCGCTCCATTGATAGATGATCTGTACGAACAGCACGATCGGCAACCTCTGATGATTCCTTAGCACCCAACGATGGAACATGCACAACAGCCAGAGGACGACCAATTTCATTTGGATCACTTTGAACGGTGAGACGATAACCGAGTTCAGATTTTGGATCCATTCTAGTTAAATCTCGCCAGTACGAGACTGTTACTTTAACTCCCGGAATATATTCCTCAACGCAAATGTTATCATCTAAACGTTCGTAGCTCAAACGAAGAGTCTGCGTGTAGAGGACTTCCAACTGCAGAGACTGACAGAAGTAATGAAGGCAGTTATACACTTCACTTAACGCGTTGGGATTTTCAACGAGACGCGCTTGGATTAATTGATGAATATAGTTGACTTGGAGGGAGTGAACGAGCGATTTTCCGTCTGCAAAGAAAGGAATTGAGTATTATATTTGCTGCGACTGATTGATTAAGAATTTTTCTGAAAGCCAAAGCTGCGTACCATTAGCCCCTACCTACGAACGTAACCTAGATTATAAATGGCCTAGCTGGACTGCACGAGCTGTTTGGACTGGCTACCTACTTTTTAACTATGATAGATACAAACTGCCTACCTGCTCTCGATGATGCCGGATAGGCTTCTATGAGTTGACTTGGCATGCTTCGTACCATCGTCGAGCTGGCTGTAAAATACAGGGTCTTCAGCCTTCATTACTATCTCAAGCATAAAGGCTAGGGGCCAAAGATTTAAGATTTTTAGATGTAAGCTATGCGGAGGTCCGGATCTAGTTTCGAATGCAATCTCTTTAAACTCGGAGTCTCCATTCCCTCTTCTCTGTATACTCTCACTCAACTCGTTTCTGTATATCCAGATCCTTGGTTTAGAAGTTCCGATGAAATGGCACATTTTTAAAAGGATTCTCTTAGTTTAACTACTATTCGCTAAATTCGATGTGGAATTCAGTTGGATCGATTGAATTACTGTGGTAGGCTCACGTTAATTTTTATTATTTTTATTTTTTTTTGCAGAATCGAGAAGCCAAACAATTCACACATTGACTTGATCAATTCAGAAAAGTAGCAATAGCATTAATTTGAATGGAAATGTGATCACATCAACAACACTTCAGTAATTGTATGGCACAGCCAAACTTTAGCTAAATTTTGTTTTGCTGTGAGTTGTCGGGAATTAAATCCTCATTAGCACAATCCATTTAATCAAATTAGTTCCCGACATCTGAGATGCGTCAAGCAGTTAAGAAAAACTATCGTCTTACCTCCAGTTTCCTTGTCTTCCACCAGAATGTCAATGTCCAGAAGTCGCCAGGGTACAGTCGGTCCATCACCCATTACAGTAAGAGACACATTAAACTCATGCTTCACCTCAAATGTGACACGTCCATGTTTTATCTGTTCAAAATAAAAAAGCAAACCACTCCCGTCAGCTTCCAACAGCTCCACGTAACGAGTACCATTATTACCTTAAAATCTCTCATTTGTGGTAAGAGTTTCCCGGTAACCAACCGATGCTGGATAACTTGATTTAATCGAAGCAGTGTTTGCTTTTTCTCAATTGGAGTAATCGGATCCGGTGGGACAATCCTTTCTCTAATACATGCTGGCAAACGATTGTAAGTACCCGTAGTCAGTATTTCCACAGCTGCTGGGATGTGAAAGTTAGGTAACCGCGCTCTTATCAACGTCTCCCGAGACATGCGAGCCAGCATATCTGCTGTCTCAATAAACAGCATGTTCTGTTTGTCCAAAATACTCATGATGTGCTGAAAATAAAAAAAATTTAACAATATTTTCAAGACACAATCTTGTCTATTACTACTTACAGCTGACTTGTCCACCTTAGACACTGAATTGGCCCACTTAACCAAAGCAATCAACCGTATAAATAACTGTCTTGTTCTAGCTGAGAAATTATAAATCTCAATCTTTCTCTCCATGTCCGTCTTGCGGGGTAGCCTAGAAAGAAAAACCACCTGGGTATTGGGAGTTCCCAACTGCTGAAAAAAAAAAAATTCACTCACAGTTCAGCCAACACGGTGAGATCATGATATGTCCTTTGAATGATGAAATCTATGAGTACGGCTAAAGAAATTGTGTTCCTACAAGAGCCACCTTCTTGGCCGGGTGGCAAAAATCCTGACATAGGGCCTTGCATACCCTCCAGTGGCTGTGGAGCCATTTTTTAACAATTTTTAGGCTGCTGTGTACTTTGAGAAGAAATCTTAAATTTTTACAACCCACACTAATGTAAAACACTTTTTGATTAAAAATAATTTCAGAACTTTTAATAAAATCTCATTTTTTACGCGGAATTGCAATTTATTTTGAAATTGAAAATTCACTTTGCTGCATCGTAGATTCACAGCGGCATCGATTCAACGTGACAGTAAAGTGACAGCAATGAAATTGCATTCGTGGTGGATGTTCACACGGGTAGAAGTTGAAGCGAACTATTGCTGAGTGTCGATAAGGTAGATTTTTCATAGGGAACGTTCACAGTGTATCAGAATTAGTTTTAGTTTTAAGAAAATACAATTCGTTTAAAAAGGAATCTAATTGTATTTTACAAATTAATCCCCAAGTCTCGAAAGACAGAAACATTATTCCGGAAACTACGACTTCAATGTTGTCGTTTTTATTTTTGTTGTTCTGTAATTTTTACTCAACAAATTATCTATTGACGAAGGGGTCGAGAAGGGCTGATATAAAACGACTTGAATGAGATTTAGTCGATGGCGAAAGCGCAAAAGGATATATATTCACCAGACTGAAGCGACGATATCAAATTTCTTTGATATTAGAACATAACGCGTCTCTTGAACCACACGAAGCTTTAGATTCATCGTTTGAAATCATCCTGATGGCATTACAATAATTTGAACTAAAGCTGACATCAGCCTAGTATGTATACCCGATTGATCGGTTAAGACCAATGACACTCTCGTAGATGATGATGAATCCCACGTGATAATCAGTTTTCCAGTCACAAGCAGCTTCTTGACGAGTAGCGTAATACCAACTCCTCAGACCTCGACGTAACTAATTCGCTCTCCGTCTCATGGAACTGAAGATGCACCACCTTATATTGCACTGCAGATGCCCCGAAGGTTATTCAACATTTCAGAACGTCGTGCACACAATCCCGAATCGAACAACAGGATCAAAAAGCTAAGAACACACTTTGTCATCATCAAAGGCGCCCCTCAGCATGCCGATGCCTGACGGGTGTAACAACTTTTTCTCCGGAAGTTTGGTGTCATCATAGTGAAATGCCAAAAGATCTTTCAAGCTTAATCGAGAGAGTCTACCAGTTTCCTGTTCAATAGTCAAAGTTGTTTCTACATTTACTAGGAAAATCGAGCAGTTCCTACATTAAAAATTTGACTATATCGCGCAATAGACCTCTTTAAGTCGCACATGATCATAGTTAAAACATTTTCAAAAGAACTCCACTTTCTAGGACAAAGATAGTTCAAATTAGGAAACTGCTTCATTGGTTGAACCATATACTCTCCAAATTAATGACCGTGCTAGTTGAACTTAAGGTTTACATTTGAAAAAAAAAATAGAGAAAGCAATAATAGCAAGCCACATCTAGTAACAAACAATCTCGATTTCTTTTTCATATTTGAATGTTCTCCTCTTTTGGTTCCCTTCGCCTTTGTCCAACTCCTCACGAAGGCATTTCTAAATATAATCACAGATGTAAATAAAAGCAAATCATCTCATATCCCAATGTCAATTCAACCACCGGGAGCGCGCACGGTTGCAACCACCAGCGCTGCGCGAGTGAACAAGTCGTCAGCAGGAGGAAGACCCGGCACCGATCATCACAACCAAGCGTTGCCGCTACGTAGGCATTTCTCGAATCGGTCCGTCGTGGAGGAATGCACGTCAGTCGTCAGCAATGAACCGGAGCCAAAAATAATTTTACTTTGCCTCCTCCTTGTTGGGCTTACTACAGTGGAGATGTGTACTTCGTTTTGTTAGTCTGCGTCTTGCCAGCAGATACCATAGATTCTATCTTTTTATAGACTTTACATCTTGGCGAGTTCATTACCTCCAGGAGATGATGCGGCGGCTACAGTACAGAGTTCGACTGATGTCCTCTTGATGGGATTTTGTAGATTTATATTTGTTTTCCTATTTGCCGCCATTGTCTTGTGACAGATTTATCGCTCCAAGTAATTTGCGAATTCGATTTGAAATTGAGATTTCCTTTAGGCAATACAATGCCACTGGGCTTTAAAAAGGACAATGTCGAGGCAGGAATGTAGATTTCATTGGAAATAGATTCTTTGGTGTGTAAATGGAGTAGGTCTTCATTGCTCAAGTCCTATATTTTGTTGGACATTTCACAAAGATTTGAAATTGTTGCTGAGCTAAATAGATTCTTGTACTTCGGGGTAGTTCGCTTAGTAACAGAAACTTAATTAAGATGGTTTCTGATTAAGCTATGGAATCTTTTGAAAATTAAGGAAGAAAACTATTGTCTGGGAGGAAAATACTTTAGGAAATCTGAGGAACAGATGAACATTATAATGGGCATTGTAAAGTGGTCATATAGTCAATCGCTGTAAATGGAGAAGTCTCGAAACAGACCACCCTAACTTCTTGTCGCTCTTCCACAAGTCTCTCCGTCAGTGTGAATTATTATAGTTTCACACTCAGTAATGAATGCTATGAAATCTGTCAGTTACTGTCATTTTCTTCTGTCCATCAAGACTGTTTTTTATCCTTCCTTTTGATGAACTCCAAGGTCTTCCGCTGTCATCGTTATACAGGAGTGAAGTTGCTGGCGTGCCGACCTGTGAAAAGTATCTACCTGGGACACTGCAGAAAAAAATTCTATACCATTGACCTTTGTCTGCCAAAAGGATGTACTCGTAGATTATCTTAGAGGAACAGAGTACCAAAGACGTCCGTACCAACTCCGTAATCCACTTTTAATCTATCGGTTTACCATCAAGGGTACTGTTAAACGGAAGCGTATGACTGTTGAAGCTCTTGTAGTTAATTTAAAGCTTTCCCCATGATGCTAAAGGGTTTATCAAGACGAGTGTAGCATTGGAGAATCACCGAAAATTTAATTTTTTTTCAGAAAAGGCCAACAAATATCACTCTGGTAAGGTCGGAACAACCTACATCCCACCAGCTCTAGATGCCTTTCTCTAAAAGCCATCCACAGAATTTCTGCTGCACACTAAAAGTCGGCATTTTGATCTTTTACCCCAGAATTTCGATCGCGATCCATGTTAAGCTACACTTTAACTGTAATTTTATGTCGGTAATTCCGTACATTGTCTAAATGTATCCTCTTCTGTGACCACAAAATTTGTTCATAAGAAACATTTACCTGCATCGCTGTGATCTATGAATAATTGAACCACCACCTGACCTTTTATGTATTCATATCCTGTTGATCTGGCACAACAAGGTCATTGCATTCGTCTTTAATGGCGCACAATACGAACGACTTCCTTCTCTATAATTTACAAGCAAAAAAGATCACCGGCCCGATTGTTTGCATATGATCTTGAGGTGGACAACAGGTGATCATCACTTGTCGGCATTTCATGTGTCAAGCTACGAGTTGTATCCGTTTTTTTTTTTTCTTTTGGCAAATCATAATCATGTCGTCATTTCCCCCAAATGATAGTCTAAATTTAGAGTCGACCATTTCTACCACTTGCGTTCGCGCCCACTTGTCAGAATGCCAGTCTTCACTCCGCTCGGACAAAAACAAAAAAAATTTCCGATAAGTGTTTACGTGACTTCAAAAATTTGTCACTTGTCACCCGGAAACAGAGCAACGAATGGAGGTCATTTGTGTCCACCTTCGTGTTGCGTTTCGAGAATGAGGAACAGTCATTAAACGGGTCGACATTCTGGATCAGTGAAATATTAATTTATTGACAATTTTGAACAAAGGAACAATTCAGGAATTTTCTCACTGCACGCATTGATATCGGCCACCGAGTAGGCGGACATTTAAGAGAAAATGTGTGATGGCTAATTTTGAAAAATGTCACCACCACCAACGCGATGGCGGAAAAACCACGCGAAGACAACGATCGAGAGGATGACGACTATGTTTTATTTGTTTTCGAATGGATCAACAGAATGGCACGCGCTCAAACTTATTTTTGGTGGACACCCTCGCTTCAAGTGTGAAAACATCTGTTGCGATCATGGAGACATCATTTTCATTTCTAAATTGTTTTTTTTTTTTTTTTCTGCAAAATCGTTGGAGTGGAACATCAATGCAAATCTACTTAAGGCGGTACGCCTTTATAGGGTGTAGGCCCTCTAAAGAGCAGGATTATTTGAAGTGGCGCCACTTTCTGAATTGCATTGGTCACTTCTTTAATTAGTCTTTAAAGATAAAGTCTTCTAGTTAGTTGCTTCTAACAAATAGTTTCGCCTTTTGTCTGCGAGTACATTAGTCATACTGTATAATATTCAAATGATTAGGGAATGAGCAAATAGCGGAGGGAGAACCGACGACTAGTTCAGAAAAATATATTCATTAGAGTAATACATAAATTAAAAGAAAGTATATTCTATGAGATGGCTAGCAGACATCGTCAACGTACATGGATTTTGTTATGTACATACGGTGTCCGGATTCAAAAAGACTTTTCGTTTCGATTTACCTACCGGCTCGGTGGATGTCTAATTTCACATTGCAATGGGACATTACCTGCTTTAATAAGTGTACAAATATCCAAGTCGAAGTTAGTAAAAGTTCGATACATCCAAACTTCACGACCTCTTTTTCAGTGCTATAAGATGTCTACTTATTTTTAAACAGTCTATTCTATTCTTGTCCAGTTCTTAATGAAGAAACCTTTCATTGACTATCACTTTCCAATTATTGCAGCCAAAACAAACTGTAATTACACACTATAACAGTACTTGTTGTCAACACTGAAACCATATGTTCACCACATGAATTCATCTTCCATTGAATTCGAAATACTTGTACATAACTCAAAATTAGGGTGCATCTACAAGTGGCACGTGCTCTACATGGCTTCCTTCCTGTCAGCAATTAAGTATTTAATATTCACTTTTAATTTTCATTGGGGGTGATCTTCTCCATGATGTATTTCACCAGTAAAACCCCAATTTCTGTCGAGCGAAACTTAAAATGTGTGGTACACACTACACAGGCGAAAGAGTTTTCGGAAAATAAACGATCGACATAAAGTGTTTCTCCGAGACGTATTCGTGTATATAGCTAAAATTCCATGGCAAGAGAAGATCAGCGGATCACCGAGCCGCCACCGCCACCCACCTTACGGAGAGGAGGGACAGCTGTAGCAATTAAACGAAGGAAACTGAATCACATTAAACGTGTTCTATTTATGATTTGAAAACTTAAAAACGGTGTAAAACTGGAATTCGTGGAAAGTTTCGTTGCGCACTGTCGAGTGTGTTCAACATGTGTCCGTGTAAAAAGTGTTGTTGATGTTTTTTTTTTTCCTCTTTTGTATTCGAAAACAGCACTCAAATTTGGGTGGAGGCGTGGAGAGCATCAGTTGTAAGGCTTTCGAAAACTGTGTTCTTTTAGTGTACAAAGAATTGAAAACATTTCCGCTAGTAAGCAGTAAATTTACAAGGCAGCATGTTTTCGAATTCGATCAAAGTTGCATGCTTTGAGTTGAGATTTCTAGAAAAAAAATGCATTCAAAGTAAAATAATAAAAAAAATAAAATTGTTTTGAAATCAATGCCTAAGTGTTGACCACAAAACAAGGGAAGCTCGAAAAGAATTTAATGAGCTTATGTAAAGTGGAAAACTTCAACTTTGTCAAAGTTTCTGCTGCCTTATATTACAGTAGGTACAGTTATTTTGCTTACTTTCGTCCTTTTTTCGTTGCGCTACAATTCGGGGTCAACTTGGGCCTCTCCAGTTAGCTCGGTCCTTAGCAAACCACCTCGAGATACGCACTTCAAAATGCTACCTCCTCTTCTGCTGCATTGTCCTTCCAGGTTAGTTTCGAAGACTGTCCGGGCCGGAGCATTGGCGTGCATTTGCTGTACATATTCAATCTATCTTCTTTTTTTTACCAAGTCGATGTCATTGTAAAGCTGTACAGGGTATATTTCGTCGTTCGACCGAATATTTTACGAAATATTTTTCGCTCAAAGCAACCAAGGGCACATCTTCATTCGAGTCCCAGCGATCTCCATTTAAAATGTACACCCCTTGGATATCTCACGACTAACAAACTATTTCGGTTTGGCAGAAGAACTCGACTCAAAATTCGTAGCTAACAAGACAATTTGGATACTCTATACAGACAGGTCTGATATTAAAGTACCAACTACCGACCCAGCGAATTGAAGTCTATGGCCCTTTTTGTATGTAGATTTGATCGCCATTAATTTAAACTTCGCTAGCTGTCATTTGATGTTAAACTTAAATTCTGACAGGTATTACTTAAGACACCACTCGCTTTTAGATAATTCTCAAGGACAGAGCTAGCGATTGTCGTAAAGCGAACGAAATTCATTTTACGAAACATATGATGTAACATATTACAAACCAATTTTATTCTTTCTGACATTTGAAATTCCATCCTCTGTGTCAATGTCAGTGAAAGTTTCACAACAAATTTTCAAATTAAAAGCACATTCCTGAATAGTTACTTTGACGCCTACAAAATTATATAATTGAAATTCATAAATTAGAATTGATTGTGATCACTTCCATATGCGTCTTGCAAAACAGGATGTTTATACCCAGAGTGACAGAAATAGTCATCACCTGCGTCTTTTGCACAACTATGCGCTCATTTTACGTTGACAGTTTCGTAGTAAACTATCCATCTGCCATATCACAAAATATCGTTCAAGCGTAGGAAACTTCGATTGCAATAAACTTTGTAGAAGCCATCTACCGGAACATTGCACTGGGATATCTATTTATAGAGCAACTCTTTGCAATTGACTAGATTCGCCATAACATCTGCTGACAGCGGCGAGACACCAGTAGATAAATGTACTTTGTTAAAACAAAATTACTCCGTACGACATAAAGGATATGACAGAAGTCGCATGACAATACGTTGTATGCGGCAAGGTTAAGGCAAAAAGACTTGTTTCATTTGAGCTCGCTAACCACTGCCTGTTCGGCAGGAGCATGATGACTCTCGCCATCTGTCTTTTTTCAAATCACGTTCATTTTGCTTCGTTTTCATTTTGTGGTTTACGTCTACATTTTGGCAGTGAGCTTGAGTTGTTCGCCCTTTTTATGTCGACTTGTCATCATTAGCATTTTTGTTTTATGTCAAATGGTACATGAAATTGAGCGTGAAATATTCCGAAGCTTTTTGTGTTAATTAATTATATTTTTTCACCTGTTCATGGGCACGAGTTTATATAATATAACACCATTTTGCTTTGATGAATAAATGAAACAACAAAGGGATTTATGTAAGTATTTTGTGATGGCCTTTTGCTTTTTATGCAAATTGTCAAAACTTTACTTCGTGGAAACGGTGCGTTCGATTTAGCATACAAGTTCTACAGAACTGCAGGTGACGCCATCTATCATAAATATTTCGCATAGAGGAAAGTCAGGTCTCGAAAATCTACTACTGAACAAATTTTAAAAATTAGATCAATAAGGCATTGATTTCGAAGACAAGCTTTACAGAGTTATGTCTAGTTTAGGACAAACTCGATTATTTCTAGAAAATGACGTTTCCTTGTCAAGTTTGGGAAAACCTTAACCAAAACCAAAACGTTTGATGCCAGAAAGAATTAAGAAACAACTCCTGTCAGCCGCTGACCACCTGTAATTCGAAAATGTTATTGACCGGAGTATTGTTGTCAAATTTTTAAATTGTCCGATGCAATACAGTCATTTGGTTTCAGCTTCGTGGACTGCTTACACTTAGTAGAGATCGTACGTGGAGTCATAAAATCGAAGTGGAATTGGGTCCTTCAAACTTCGACTTGGGAAATGATTCTTCAGTCTAATATCTATTAAGATGTCATTTGTCGAAAGTTTAAAGTCATACGTATCATCAGGGATGTACTTTATGGACACAATTTATTTATTTCATTGTAAGACGAACTCTTTTTGCCGAGAAAATCTCTACAATGCCTAGTTGGAAGTGTGCGATAGTGATAATAGGTGTGTTTTTTTGGTATCCCGTATGGGATTGGCGAAAAAAACGACATCGGGGACTAATAATGTCATCACAAAAAAATTGGCAGCACTGCGTATGGATTGACATTTCAACTCAACAGCTGTGAGATAAACAACCAAAACAAAAGCTAAATAACATCTCAGCAGCCCCAATACCTCAGGTCTTGACCACGTTTTACGTATGCTAACAATAAATATAGATTTATCGAATTATTTTGCATATTGCATTTCTGCTTTTACGGACTTTCTGTCTTGCTCAGCCATTTTTTTCATAACAAAGAATCCCTCGACTGACATCAACGCATGTCAGTTGTCACGTTTCCATAGAAACTCGAGTTTGATAGCACCGTTTTTATCTGGGATAAAGTTAAGCCCAGACAATTTTGTGGTCTTAGCTAATGCTATGTGGGATAAGTTGTTGTTGCATTTAACATGCAAATTGCTAATCCCCGATGTCGTTTTTTTCGCCAATCCCATACGAGATACCAAAAAAACACACCTAATGTAAACTGTTCTTGTTTTATTGAACAAAGTTGTCCTCCGCGTTTACATTTACAGTCATATGACAGCTCATAACCTTTTCTAGTTTCTGTTTTTTGATTTATATTCATTTAGTTTTAATCGTGGCTTTGCAAGCTATGTACACATTTGTATGTTTAGTAGACGGAGCTTATGGCCAATTGCTTGGCTTATCCAAATTTGGTAAAACTTCCTTAGACAAAAGGTGCATGAGTCTGGCAGTCGTATTGATGACAAAATGGTAGGAAGAAGAGAATCTTAGACCACCTGTGTAAATTACTAATTTAGATCATTAACAATAGCATCCTAACAACCAGGAACTCGAATCGAGTAGATTTGATTGAAGTCAATATAAGGAGTACAACTGTCTTGAACTATTGATTGACCTAAAGAATCGATACCTCTCCGTATTCTACCTTAGCTGTAGTTCGTTTCAATTGACGATCGGTAGGTACTTCTTTTTCAATTATCTTCTACGGAAACTGCTGTCAAATTCATCAAATATCACGCAGCACTTTTTAAATACAATATTCCTTGGAAAATAAATCCATTTGACTTGACTCACTTAGTCACCATATTTTCCGAATATCATCATATTTTAGAGAGATTGTTTAAAATATTTTGTCAACAACAGTTTTCCTTGTAAACTTCCAAGAAGTCGGCTCTGTTTATTTTTAGTAAAAACCCCGTTGAGTCACTAAAAGCGCAGTCATCCTCACACTATTTCATATTTTCATTCCAATTTTCTATGGGAAGCTTTCGAAAAAGAAAACAGATTCGAAAATAAACTCCACTCTTTGTATGTAGTGTGTAACACCTGTGTGTAGCAGAATCCTAAAAGTGGTTGAGTTCAATGACCATTCGAAAATGTTCCCGATTTCCTTTGTATTTTGAATGTTTTCTGTTAAACAATCTTTCCTCTAATGGGGAGAAAAAATAATCCATTAAGCATGATTTTCGGGAAAACCAGGGTGCTGAATTTTAAATCTTTCAGTCCACCTGTATGTGGTAAAAACTTAAAAGTCGACCGAGTTCAATGGCCGACTGGTAGCCACTGTGTGTTTTGGAATAAGATCGAGGCCCCACCCATCAATCTCATTTCCGGGACAGTTTCAGAACGATATATAATATTTTTTTTGAAATATTACGCTTTCTCTTCGAAATGTCAAAGCTAAAGCACGGGTATGCCATAAGACAAACGCGTGCGTCAAAATCCATCAATTAATGCGATCGTTTAATAAGGACGAAAATAGACTAATGGCCCTACAGCCAATGATCACTCTCTAGCTGAGGCAAGGACTTTTTACACTCACTTGTTGTATGAGTTGCCACAGCAGTGATGCCACCACTCACAGAACGTTTTTAGGAGTCTATTAATAGCGTTTATATGTTGTGAGTGTGTGTTGGAATCTCAGAATTCCTCTACTGACTCGTTGTCGACAGGAGAAGAGCACCGAGAAGCGATCTTGCGCACGACCGATGAGTTTTAAATTTAGAGATGCCTCTTCTCCACCCAAAGGGACATGGGTGCTTGATGTTTTTTTTTCGAAAACATTGTAGAATAACCAAGTACCTACTACTGATTGTAATGATCGGCATGGGGCTGATCTTGCCGTTGTTTTTTCATGATGCTCTGTGTGAGGGAATAACAATTCCTTAGTACAAAATATTGGCTACTGCCAATGCTGAGCTGAGCGGTACACAGGAGCACTCTTTTTGATTTTTTTTTTTTCAAAATTTTTCTCTGAGGTGGTAGTGACTTATTTTTAAGTACACTTGCGCGGTGGGATATTGGAGCAGAGCGCACATTAAAATGTAAATCTTATTTTCAAAAAACGGATCAGTCCTTTACGAGATCTTCACGTGGTAAAACGTGTGCGTATTTTCAAAAATCATATGATTGCGGTTTGAAATAAAAAAAATATTTTTTTTTGAAAAACACAGTTTAGTGAATGTTGTAAAACAAGTGACTAAGAGAAACAAGTAAGACAAAGCGTACAAAGAAAGCATGGAACAATATCAATAGTGTGAATGTGAAAAATTGAAAAAAGAATTATTATTGTGAAAAATTAAACGTTTGCTGAATCAGCAGGCTATTATTATTGGACATCATATTGGTGGTGAGTCAATTTTGAAATTTATGCACATAAACATCACAAAAGAAAGTCTACACGTCTACGTTTCGAAAACGTGGAAAAGTACTTAAAAACTTTTCTGTACTTGCAAACAATTGTTGATCACTTTATTATTTATCTGTTAAGTGTCATGGTGCATGCACATATGTATAATTAATGTATGTCGATTGAAAGGACTGGTGTAAGTCATTAATTGTCACTAGACAGTGATTTAAAAAAAAAAAAAAACTTTTGACGTACCTATGGTTTGTGGACGTCAAAGCGAACCAAAATGGTAAAATTATTTCTATAGTTTTAATATAAGGTTTGTCTGCATAAATTTAAGTTTGTAAAAATAGTCAAAAGTTGTGGTTTTTGTAAACTTTAAAACTTTACATTTCTATTTTTTAAATATGTACCATCATTAATATAGGGCAGCGAAATAGTGCTTGTGCAAAGCATTTTTAATTTAAATATTTCACAAACAAGAACTGAAATTAGAATTTAAAAGAGCGATGCAAGTATAGGACCAAAAACATTAATATTGTTCGACGTAAAATAAATAAAAAATTCTCAAACCAAATAGCCATTGATATTTTTATGTTCGTTTTCGAATAACGAACCTTGAGTGACTCATATTTTGGAATTGTTCTTAATTTTTTACAAGATTATTTTTGAAAACTATTGCTTGGTTTTAATGTGCTAATTGTAAAAAGTTTCATCAGTAAAACGATGCATTCTTTGACGCTTAAGAATTAGTGATTGTTTGATAACATCGATAATGACATATTTTTTCTAAGTTACAGCCTCCGATCCTTTAATAGTCTCTGGCTAAGATACCACATCGTTTCATTCTCCTCGATTGCGGGCATGTTAAAAGTTAGAAACAAATTCATCCCTAACTCATTATTCTGCACTTAAATCCTTAAATTCAAAATATTGGCGATTTTAAATGATGGTCTGGGCCTATGATAACAAGGATTTACGGTTGTAATAGGTATCAAACTCTGGGTTAGGGTTGGAAGCCTTAGGACTTTCAAAATTTCATTTTAAATCAAACAGTTAGTCTTTGAGTAACCTGGGCATCCTAGGTATTATCATCATTGGTCCTTAAAGTACTTTTTAATGCTTGGTAAAAGAAATATTGCGGAACAGTTTCTCCGTTGTTTTATTATTTTATTTTATGTCTGCCGATAACTCCGAGTTTAACTTGAGTCATCCTATTTCCTGTTAAACATGGCTCAGAGGTCTTCTTTCTCGAGCCTCTCGGGTGAATTTCAACGACCCTACTGAAGTTGTTTTACTAAACCGAAATAGCAGCGTTTACCTTAAGCGAGTCTTGAGTCAAGAGAATTAACGTTAACTATGAAAAAAGTAAACTCCTTAACTATCCTGAAGTTGTATATGGTTTTCGAAAGTGTCGTTTCTATTGGACACATAATTCATTAGATGTGATTTTTCTTCATTTATTTCAAGACCAAATCTGTTTGCCTAAAATTACTCGCTGGACTTTAGTTATGAGGATGATTTGATTTGTGTATTGCAGCAGTTAGACGGAATTGTGAACAATAGTGACTTCTGTGTTGACACCTGTTCTATGTACTATCAGCTCTAGAATGAGGTTGAAATTACACGATGAAGCATTGCTTTGCTAAAATTTAGAAATATCATTGTTTGAAATAATTTTGATAACCGAAAAGCGTGTTTTTCAATGTAACGTGCAACAATTTTCATAGGACCCCGCACTGGATATCGGATTGTATAGCTAGAAAAGATATACCTGTATGTATGATGTCACAAGTCGATAGAAAAATTAAGCATTTCAACTTGGATTTCGTTGGTCTTTTTCAAGGGATACTTTAACATTAATATTGCGACATGCTGCTAGATACATGCCGATAAGTGTGTTCTGGAAAGTGGAGTGCCGCGCTTAATTCATGAGTGTCTTGAAATTTATAGCACAAAGTTGAGCAGTTTTTGTTGTGTAAGCGCTACAGAGAAAAAAACTTAACAGGAAGAATCGAACAACCTAGAATCCAAGGAGAACCGGATGCTTGATGCTGAGCGTTAAAGGCTCTGCGAGTGCGCCTCAAAGTAGATCCAAGCCTATGGTCAGCAATGCAAAACACCTGGCCGCCTGGACTTTAATTTTTAGGAACCTTTTTAAAATTGTCCTTTATTGTTCTGTTGAGTCCTTCACAATCTAGAGAAATTTGTACTGTTTCCTCTCTTCATCAAATTTTCTTTAGAATGTGATTCAATTGTTATGAGCAAAAAGTTCTTGTTTTGTTTTCCTCAATTTAAAATTTTATTTGGAAACCATTTGGTAGCTCTGTTTCATTATTTTGACAGCTGAAATAAGAAATATGCATGTATGTTTAATCTCCCACGTTTCTGTTAAATTAATTATCACATGAGTATCTAAACCGCTCAAAAAAAAATAAAAATTATGTCAGATTCTAAATGCATAAAATCAAATTAAATCGACTGTCAACTGACGTGTTTTTTCTTCTGCAAAAAAAAAGAAGAAAACACAAGAAAATAGAAAATTTATTTTCGCGTTGCGTATATCATCTACGTACATAGTTACTATTTATAAGAAAAAAAAAAACAAGAAAACCTTAAAATAAACCAAAGCAAGTGTCTGCCGGCAACATTTGAGTGGTGAAATCATTAGAGAAATATTTTTCCTCAGGGATTTATAGTCAGTTCAAAAGTGTAGCATGTGTATGCTAATTAGAAAAAATAAATAACAAAAAAAAAGAAAATAGAAAATAGGGGGAAAGTCCACCCACTTGTTGTTAGAAGCCGCCGCACGAATAGAAAAGATGTTCGTTTCTAACAACAACCCCTCATCCGTCGAACATAAACATTTTCCATTTTGTTTTTGACCAACACACACACACAAGAATCAAATTGAAGGAGAAGGAACTTATTTAAACATTTGCGCTATAGTTTATATTTTTAATTAGCCGAAGGCACAAAGAAAATGAGAAACAACCTGCTCTCTACATGCAGCAAATGAGTGCGTCATTATTCATTTTGATTCTTGAATTGCGGCCAATCGATTCTCTTCGAACAAACCGAACAGATCTGTTCAAACTGACATTCAGATATAAATTTAGATTTGCATTCGTATTTATTCGAACGATTGCACATATTGTGTAGGGATAAAGAAAGCCGAAAGACGATTGGTTGTGGGGAATTAATTTGCCTCAACAGGAAATTGCTCCGTCAAAGACCTAATTTTATTTTTGATTTGTACTTTCATCTATCACATGTGTAGATTGATTATGAAATTCCTGCACTCGAAGTGTTGATGGTAGTGTGTAAATAAATCATGTTCACTTTACATAACTTAATTACCTTTGACATTCAACTGTGCAGCCAAGTTTTTGAATAAATTATTAATTTTCACACAATACCCTCCCCAACAACCAACAACTGTTAACAGATTTATTATTTTCCAAACAACACTGCGACAGCAAAAGGAGATCAATTTTTAAAAAATTGTCTATAATATGTTTACCGGAAAAGTAATGCATTTTCTTTTCTAAATATTTACAAAATCCAATCCGGATTGAGTTAAAGGATAATAAAATATCCTGCGAACAAGTGAATCCCTCTCATCGAACGCCTGTTGCTTAAAGGGAAAGAACCTGTATTTTCATCGGAAAACTCGAAAACTCTTGTAAACAATCAGATACGACGATCGACGATCATGAATCCGATTGATGTTTTCAATATCCGATCGTTTGTTTGTACGATCCGGTAAATATAAACCCATGAAGACGTACTGTGTACGGCCGGCCAATAGCATAAACACTTTCGATTTCGAACAGTTTTCTAAGGAAATACATTTTTCTTTTTCTGCTATGGATTTTCTCTTTGACAAGGAGTGTCTGCATTTTCTCAAAAATGTATACTCGTATTCGTATCTACATATGTGTATTGGTCAGATGAATGGAATGAAATGAACAACATCAATGATGGCACGCTTCCGTTTAGTACGCGTACGCCATTGGGAAATTTGTTCGAAAACTTATATTTTTAGATATCTTTTCACACAAACTGAGGTGTTTTTATGAGAGAGAGTTCCGGTATAGAAAATTTATTTGAAACAAAATAAACGTGGAGACCACTTTGTGCAGTTTTTTTTTCTTAAAAAACCAAAAAAAAGAAAAAAACAGCGAAAAGTTTAGCTGGAATAACTTGAATCATATGTTTTTGCTATAATTCTGAAATTCGATTTTATTGTTTGTTTTTTCTCAAGTGAAGAAACTTGGGCTATTAAGTTTTCAACAGATTTTTAATTGCGATTTTTCTTGTTCCGAAACAGATTGGTATGCAGACTTAGTTTCATGTATTAAAAGAAACACGAGTCTATACATACTTTTTTAAGAAAACCATCTGTGTTTTTTCCGAATTGTGAAAAAAGAAGAATGAACAGTGAGATCAAAGTACGACCAGCACTTTATTGTTAAGGCTTTGTTAGGCAATGGTTTTGAAAAAAGAGCGGAAGAGCTCAAAACAATAGTTTTAGTTATAAAAAGTACTTGGCGCTTTTGATTAGAGGTTTAGTTCCTTACAGTCTGTGGTTTCTAGGATGTCCGAAGACCTGCGACTGTGGCCTTCAAACTCGGAAAAAACTAAAGCTTTTTATTTTCTACTTAATTCTAGACCATATAGGTAATTTTTAAGGGATTTGGAAAAGAATAAAAAAAATACTCCCGTGATCTAGACATTGACAACCCCGAATTATGAATTATTAGAAAAAACAACGTAAAGAAGATATCCCTACGAGGTCTGGCTAAAATCAAACCAGCAAGTCCCTACTTGGAATAAAAAGTCTAAATTTCTAGTCAACCATGGTCTTGGAAAAAATGCTTGTGTATACCTATATAGATGTACCTCATCGTTATGCATATAAGCTCTCCATCATCTTGAGGATTCTTCTTTAGCAGCAGAAACAAAGCAGTATACAGAACATTTTATGTAGCCTTGGTTGCTTAGTTTGAAATACCGTGAAGGACGGTGTGGCTGGTATAGCTGGAGGAGAGCTGAAGATCCATAACACAGTTAAACGGACATTTGAATGTTTGGTCTTCAATGCAATCAAGTGCGATAGATCCTAAAAAAAAAAATATTCTCAATAGAAAGGAAAGTCTAAAGCGAAAACTTCTCTTCTCTTTCTTCTTCTTCTTTTCCTCGCAGTATTTCCTAATTTACTTTGGGTCTGCTCTCCTGGTTTTGATCTTCGATTTTGTGTTATCAAGATAAGTCTTCTTTGATCATTTTTTAATATTTTTTGCTGTACGGTTTCGACCTTAAGCGCTCCATACGGCTTTTTAATCTGCACATGATGTAACCATAGATTCCGTTTTAAATCACTTGTCAGATGGGAAAGCGTTGCAGGAAGGGCTTGAAATATTTTTAACTCACTACCTCCCTGGTGCAGCCAACTGACACTGGATTTGAAACGAACTCTACCATCGTGATTTTGTCCTTGAGTGTATTCCACTTGGCCATCCCTACTTTCCTTTTAAGTCCACTTTGACGAAATCGTCTGCATACAGGATCGAATGCAAATATTTGGTACTTAGTCCATTATTTCCGCTGAATGACAATAATCCATAACAAGGTTGAAAACAAGTGGGCTAATCTGAACTCTTATATCGTTGTACGTACATAACTTCTTAATCTAAAGTGTGAACAGGTTTTGACAGGAGAATTTTGTTTGACAACAGGCAGAGCAGGAAGGTAGTTAGTTTTGTTCGATTTGTTTTCTTTCAGTTCTCCATAGCATTGTGAAATTGTCTAAATAGGACTAACGGTTTTTGTTTGTTTAACATCATCACGATTGGAACTTATTTTATCTGTCTGTGATGACAAATTTCACATTCTCTTCATTTTTCATTGCAAAATTTTGCTAAAATCATCTTAATCTCAAAACATTTTTTTTTTTTTTAATTTTATAAGGCCAGACAAAATTATTTTGTAACACAATTCACCTAATTATATTTGTATGTCGGTTCACCTATATATTTTTGTCCTTAAAAAATAATTAGTCATTAATGTATTCATGGCAGGGGACACGAGTTTTAAAATTGCGTAACATCGTTACACATTAATGAACATTTTGTTCTTTTTTTCTTACTCATTAAACTAAAAAAAAATCGTCTTGAAACTTCCCATTTGGCCTTAAACTATGTACTAAAAGCATTTATATTTAATTTAATTGCCATGCCCATGGCACAGCACATTCTGCCGATTGAATATAGTATTTCCAACTTTGTGAAACTGAATCGATAACATCAAAAATAGACTACAAAACTAGAATTTTATTTACATAAGTAATTTTGCAATTGGAACACCTTAGTTGTGCGTTTTCAAAATCGAAGGTAAACTAAATTCTTCGTCAAGGTTTATTTTGTTTAGATTATGCTTTCAAGTTAATTAAGTTCTGGCGTGATTTTTTAGACTCGACATTGAACCCGCTGAACTGTGCTTAATTAGACTACACAATTATCCGCCTATTTGCATCTCGTACTAGTCTACTTAATTCGAGGTCAGGCGGAGAAGAATTCGCGAAACAAACTAATCAAAGCATTTCAAATCGAAATAATCAATGCGTACAATTTTGTCACTATTTTCAGAATCGCAACGTTGAGAAATGAAAAAAGAACAAACAACAACTCCCTCGGGTACAATTCCAGAGGAGCTGTACAACCTGACACAATTAGCAGAGGTGACACTTGCTGCGGGACGGCTAAGTACAACTAATATTACAGAGATTACGGATTATATAAACAAGGGACGTCATAAAGATGAAATTGGTTTTGTCGAGGATGTGACGAGTACATTTCAGGAAATGCATACACAAAGATCGGCCTCATCTTCATCATCATCGCATCGGCAACAGCAACAGAATAACACCTTCTTCTCGTCATCCGATGATGATTCGAACTACTATAGTCACAAGATTTTTGATCGGAAGAAATCTCGACGTTCTACGATTTCTGAACAGTCCCGCTTTGATGAATTATCGTGTAGTAGTCTTCCTAGTAGTGGAGATGAGCACTATTCCGGATTGGGACATTCCAGTAAAGTTTCCGAGAACTCAATGAGTGGAGATGATGATCACGTTTGTCCGGAGTGTGGTAAAAAGTATTCAACGTCATCGAACCTGGCTCGACATCGTCAGACACATAGGTGAGTCTTAAAGCTGTTTCCTTAAAAATGTCCAAATATAACCAAATTCCCTTCGATTAGGTCAATTTTGGATAAAAAAGCCAGAAGGTGTCCTCACTGTGAAAAAGTGTACGTATCCATGCCAGCATTTTCCATGCATGTTCGCACTCATAACCAGGGATGTGAGTGTCAGTACTGTGGAAAATGTTTTTCCCGACCATGGCTACTACAGGGTCATATCAGGACCCACACAGGTAAGAAAAAATACACCAATAGTACTTCATAGAAAACTGATGCATTTTTCTTTTCTTGTTTTTTCTTCTATTTTCAGGAGAGAAACCCTTCAAATGCACTGTGTGCACTAAGGCCTTCGCTGACAAGTCCAACCTACGAGCACACATTCAAACTCATTCGAATACAAAACCACATTCTTGCGCCCGATGTGGCAAATCATTCGCTCTGAAATCCTATCTTTACAAGCATGAGGAATCCTCCTGTATGAAGAATCATCATCAGAAGCCCGAAAAGGATAGACTGAGTAAGTCTTCGAAATTTGATTCCACCAAATCTACGTTAGCGTCCAAGATTCTTCAGAAAGAAGCAGCTGCGGCGAATAACAATATTAATTTGACTTCTGTCGATGCATCAGTGGAGGAGAAATCAGAAAAATCCTACACAACCCTGACGAATCCTATGACACAAGAGGATTACGATCGTTTCATGAGAATTAGCGTCATTCGTCCACCACCAACAACAAATTCAAACTTTGACGGCGCATCACCGATGCAAATGAACTTTTACCAAGAGACACCTGTTGATTTCTCACCAAAAAACAATTTCACACATTCAACGAAGACAAGTCCTTTTGAATTGACAGGAAACTATGCAATTGTTGCATAAAGGAAGCACATTTTCTTCTTTTATCATTTTGAGTATTTTTAGTGCAAGACTTGTAAGTTTAAATTATCCCAAATTCTTAATATAAATCGGAAACAGTAAACGTTGACTACTTACTCCACAGAATTTTCTTAGTCTTTTCGAACACTTCAGCATCTGAAGTTACGAGAGCCTTCTTTGATTCTTTGACGCTAAGATTACTATTTACCTGAGTAAATTTAATTGCCAAAGAATACTTGAAGCCTATCCCTGAAACTTTTAAGTCTCTCATTATCCTAGACAATGCTATAAAGTAGTAGTTCTCGTCTAGCTTTCGCTTAGGTTGGTCCTGTTTCCCCTTTATAGATTTCACGCATACGCACCGACTCACTGGTTTGAAGCTATGTATCTCTTGCCTTTTCACTGTTCTTCCACGGTCGGCTCTCCATTCTGTAACACTGTACTGATTCCGCTTCATCGCGTAGTTAGCTATGGAACTCCTTTTCAAAATGTATATAACCAGTTTTTAGCCAGTTCCGTCGCTGAGTGGCGGTCTCTATGGGCTGCCAATCCATTCTTTCACAAAAGTGGTTCTCTTGTCTTTTAAGCTAATAAGTAGGGAACTGTCTCAACCTTCCAGCGAATGTTGTTTTGAGCTGTTACTTATCGCTTCTTAATTGTTGACGCACTGTGTCAACTGTCTCCGTCAGTTTTGAATTTCCTAAGGATAACTTCAAAAAATCTATTTCATTGAATGTCGATTGACTGTTTGACATCAATCTGACTTTATGACTTTTGGAATGGTTGCTGTTAGATAAAAATAATCAATTTATAGCTTAGGCGTTGTATTATAACTAAATCTAGAACTGAGGGAATTTGGAATTAAGGAAACGTTGTGATCCTAAATAAAATTGAGGTCATGGAGAAATCTCAGGATCCCGCTTGCATATGAACGCTTGACTTTTTCAGGGGAGATGAAAGCCCTGTTGAAATGTTTTTGCTTGCTTCGAGCTATGGCGGGACAATATGTGATCCAAAGTTTCTTGATTTTCCAAGCAGAGTCAGCAAATTTGCGTGGGACTCTTTTTGACGTGTCCTGCAGTTGAGTTCCATTTTAAGAGCGACTTTTGATGTTCCTTTGAGTTGAGCTTTAACTTTATGTGGCTGGTATATAAAACACCGAGGAATAGTGGATCTATAAACGTTGATTGAGCGCCTAGCCTCCGGAATTCTCGTTGCCTTCTTGTCCGGGAATCCAATAACTATCTACTTAAGGACGGACCGTAGGCCAACTTACGCGTTTTACATGGTCAGTAAGTTTTTATGAATATGGATATTATATGTAGTTAGGTACATCCAATACATGGTGTTGTATCTACATCTCATGTTTTTCCTGCAAGTTTTCTACATAAGTCTTCGCCATCCGAAAGGGGTTAATTGTATCCCTTTTTAAAATTCTACTTTACAAATAAAAATAGTCGAATTGAAACAAAGTTTTTCAAAAGTAAAACAAAGTCTGTTTTTCGAAGGCTTTTATTTATGGAAAAAATAGAATTATTCTGTATAAAAGAAGAAAATTTTATAAAAAAAAAAGTTATTGTGATACAAAATTAGTAACTAGTTTCCAAAACAAACAAGAAAAAAACTGCACTGTTTAGTTAATAGGATTATTTTTATTATTATTATTATTTTTGTTTTGTAAGCAAATAAATATACATATGTAAACATTCATAAATATTACTTAGAGAGAGACTTTTTTCAAAAAAAAATCCATTCAGTATTGTATAAAACCGTTATTTACTTTATAGATACCTACACTCTTTTTATTATATTCATAGTTTTAAAATAAAAAAAATTATTTAAATCATTTGTAAGAGGAGTATCATTGAAAAATGAATTCTCCTCATAAACAATGGACGAGATTGTCTAGTCTTTAAAAATTATTTCAATATACCTACTGTTATATATAATATAAATGTTTATTTTTTTGGAAAATTCTAATTAAGCCAGAATGGGAGAATAATATATATATTTCTTTGTTTATTGCGAAAAAATTGTATGTAGAAGAGAGTAAGCAAAGAAAACATCTGGTAATTGGAAAATGTGGCCGAATTTGGTGCAATACATATATTTTTCTTGTAAATTAAGTTTAAAATTAATTTTTTTTATTTTTACTCTGTAATTTCATTTATAATTTGTGTATAATTTTAAATTTAAGGCTTTTATTTTCTTTTTAGTAAGAATCACAGCATTTTGTATATTTCGCTTTTTCTTGGTTTCTTTTTTTTTTATGAATATCTACAGCTAATAAACCAAAGATTAGAATAGTGATGAAGAAGTGGCAATTGTTTCATTTAAAAAATAAAATTTATTTTATTTTTAGATACTTCTGTCATAAGGGAGATAAGAGAGACGATTTTGCTATGAATAAGAGTATTTACTCTAGTTCTTTTTGGGCCACCAAAATACACAATCGCAAAAAGTATTTTTTTTTTTCAAATCTGAATCAATGCCACAAGAGAAATTCCGTAGTCCAAGTGACATGAAAAGTGAACAAGTGTTATGAACCAAACAAGTGTTGTCTTAAGAAAAGAGGCCAGCATGGGAAGCAAAATGCTAATCGCAATCTTTTGACCCTTGCGGAGATATAGAGGATTGGGGTAATTTGGATTTAACCGCACTCTTCTTCCTTGTTTTGGGAAAAGATCTAATTGTGTAATTGAAATTAGAATGTTGTCTGCAGGATCAATTATGGGAAGAGGACCCAGTTAGATTAAAATCGATAATTAATATGTGTCTCTGGTGGCGAACGATGAGAAATTGATGACCTCAAAAGTACTTTTTTCCCTAGATGCTAGATGCTGGGGCGGAAAGATGTGGTGATTGATCCAATTTTAGATTCCAACAAATGATAGGCTTGAGTGTTAATGGGTGATGGGATGGGATATTCTCGCTGATGCTATTTGAAGTGCAATGTGAGTACTTGTTGTGGCAATGGAATGATGTGAGTAATGTGCGATTGAGTATGCCTCAATCTATTGAAGTGTTTCGCATATACCATATGTTTTGGGGCCTTTGAAGTTGTACTAGAATTTATTTATATTTTAACTACACTAAATATTTTTATATTTAAGGTGGATTTCGAGGAAATACTACCTATTGCAGAGGTCCTCATGACGCAACTTTCAAAAAATTTGAATGCAACTTTTCAAGACCTCTATAGTCACCACGATAGGGGCCGCAGTTCTTAACCGAATTGAACGAAACTTGGTACACATATTGATATGGTGAATAGCACGGACGAGTTAGTAGATGGGCGAGATCGGTTGAGAGGGGGGCGTGTCACGCCCATTTATGTAATACAACGAAATCTTGTCCGCACGATAGGGGCCGCAGTTCTTAACCGAATTGATTGAAACTTTGTACACATATTCAGATGAAAAATAGCTCGGCTAAGTTCGTAGATGGGCGTGATCTGTTGAGCGGGGGGCGTGCCACGCCCCTTTCTATTTTTCAAATTACGCATTGACAAACTTTTTGCATCTTTTTTTACTAGTATAACGGTAATAATCATAAGTATTATTTGCTAAAAAATGTCCGCCATATTGAATCCGCCATCTTGAAATTCTTTAAAATTGCTCCGATTTCGTTGAAATTGAAAATGTATACTCGTTTATGTGAACTTATTATAATTTCAGAATTGGATCCACCATTTTGAATTACTTTAGTATGATTTAAAAGTTGCATACGAAAGAAATCCACCAACCTCTTGCGGCTGGTGCCGGAAGGTCCTTTTTTTAATTGAAAAGGTTCAGTTATTCGGACCAGGTTTCTACATAGTTAATCCAGGGTGGTTGCGGATTAAGAGATTAGCCTTTAGCTGGAATGAGCCGCTTTTGAACAGGAAAACATAATTTTTCCTATCATAATTTCTATATGATTGTCCCAGACCAGCCTGTAATGAAGGTTATATTAAAATCCTGTTTAAAACTGTAAAGGAAAATTCGACAGATCCAATGAATTCTTAGAGAAAACTAAGCACTTTGATTTTGTATGCCATTTGCATGCAACCAACGTGTAGTACACGTCACGTCATCAGCACAGAAAGGTGCAGCATTTAGTGATGGGTGGAAGACATCTGTGGGACATCATTTGTGGGACAACTGAAAGGCATAACGAAGCATTTGGTTTCTAGATGAACAATGACAAATCAAATTGTCGAGATCAACCAGCCAGCTAGTATGGCAGTGTTCAAATCATGCAGATCATTGTAAAGAGTAGGGATTCTTAACTCTTTTGCCTTCCTTGATTCTGTAACTTCTGTAGAAATCATAACAGACTACACACTTGATCTTTGACCATATGGGAATAAGATGCAGTGCTCTGTGAAAGCATTAGCAAGTGTAGAGGCGTTGTCTTTTCTTAATCTAATAAGCCCTTTCTACCTCTAAGAGTAATAGAAAGGCCAAATGAGCACATCCATAGTGTAATGTGCTCGATGTGTCCATCTATGCTTTGTCTACAACAGCAAATTGTCTTCAGTAAGGTACCCATCTAACAGCCTGGTATCACTGACTCTTTCAAGATGCTGGTTTTCAAACTTGTTTTCTTTCCAACAACCGCAGTTAAATAACCGCTGTCCACAACTGTTGCATGATTTTTGGTTGTAAATCAGGTCTAAGTCTTACCACCTTTTTGCATACATTTAGAGCTAGTCAATATTTTCTTTCCATGTCCAAGCATTGTCTGAAAAACTCAGAATTATGATGTTCAACTTTTTTTTTTTATAAGGAAGCGTTTCTTCATAATATCAGTATATGCAACTGCTAATATACACCCACAAACAGAAAGCAACGCAACGAACTGTCAATCCATTGTTGAGGACTTTTTTAAACAATGTACAGTCTCTACTCATCACTAACATCAATCAATCTAAAAATCTTGATGAATTCAGTGCAATTAGTTGGACAAAACGAAAAAAAAGGAGTCCAGATAAACAATTTCATTCCTAGAATTCATTCAAGGAGTTCACTTCCGATTAGCCGGCCAGATACAAAGACCCTAGTCAATCGATGATAACTAACAACACGACATCATCCATCATCCTCTCAATGATCAACCTCAATAGATTTTTCCGATATTGCACAATGCAAACCTATCAATTTAATTGATGACCTGCATTTGTCACTTAAATTGAAAACGAACTTTAAAAAACGACAATGGATAAAAGTAAGAACCGCCTTATTGTTGTCTCACACAGCAATTAGCCGGCACACTCCGCGTAACATCAAAACCATTAGTGACTTCCAAAAACAAAGTGCTATCCGATCAGTAAAACAGAAAAAAAAAAATAAAATCGAAAGTGACTGCAAAGCACGCAAATTGTGTAATTCCAGAACCGAAAGGGTGGACGGTATGATAATTACACTCCATACCACCCTAGTCGAGGATGACACTCCAGCGATTGTTGCTCTTTCCAATACACTCGCGTTGCACTACAAGTACTCGTGAGTCTAACACCCGTTCACTGACTATACGCGCTTCCAAATGAAAATTAAAGTCATTGTAACGATCGGCTGTCTATAGAGTACACATCCCTATTAAGTCGCCTCATAGGGGCCGAGATACTATCAGTGTGTGTTGTGCGGCTGCGGCCCCAACATTTCCTCAAAATGGGTCAAAAGTCTTCTGCTTCGTTTTATAAAGAAGAGGGTCTCATTTTCTTGTCATTCTTGCGCAGACAACAGCCCGCTCAGCTCTTCCGAGTCATTTCATAGACGGATTATTCGCAAGCCAGCAGTTGTCGTGATCGGAAGCAGGAACGTTCGCTTCATATATTCCTGGTTCAATCTAGAAAAATACAAGTTCGCTCTCTGTAAAGTATCTCTCCCACTCTGGGATGCAGATTTGAATCTTCTTATCATCATCCTGACAAGACAACCACATTCATTATATTGTGCAGTGCATAATACCAAGAAATGTTGTGTGATGTGAAACGCTAATAAATGATGAAAAAGTGATGATAATGGAAACGTAGAGAAGAAGTGAAGAATTAAAGTTTAGTGTTCACCACGAAACCGAAATCGAAAGAGTGTGTGATAAAGTTCAACGAATAATTTTTGAAATTGGTGCGCGATAACAATTTTTTTCTTCATTTTGACAAAGAGATACATAGATTCACTCGGAATCGGAATATTTTAAGCTAAGGCTCAGTTTTTGGAAGAATTGCCTCATCGGTGGTGGTCTTCTTTGACGTCGATTTGTGCTGTGATAAGAGACAAAAATGTTGCCCTTTCGTTGGGCGGCATTCCTGGCGTTTGTGTTCGTGGTTGCTGCCGTTAATGGAGCTAGGATTCCGGTAAAAGATTTGTTTTAAAATATTTTAAAATATCAACAAAAAAAAAAGGATTAAGACGTACAAGGTTCGGATGAAAGGACTAAAAAAAAAAATGTCTTGATTATAAGAAATCAAAGGTTATCAAATAAGATGTGCCATCTGGAGTGAATTTATCTGAAAGATGTGTGCTAAGGTTACTAGATGATATAGAGATAACCCCTTTGGAATTTTCAGTTTTTTGACGCAAAGTTCAATTGATTTTAGAAATAGTTATATGTTTTTGAAAATATTCTATCGGTTTTGAAAAAACATTTTTGGAATTTTCTTGTAATGTTGTAGTTTTTTTATATTTAAAAACCTGCAGAAGTGCGCACAGTACTTGGTAAACATTTGTTTAAGTATTTAGCGAGATATTGTGAACTTACTAACAGGTTAATTCGATCTTGATTAGGCCAGAAAAATACTACAAAGCCTGTTTTCAACGGGAAGAATTAACTTTCTAGCATTGAAAGTTTCATTAAATTCGTATATCTTAACTCTTTTGATCGATGTTTGCTTAGAGTGCCGGCTTTTATCCATTACAACGTTCTCTGTGGTATCATTACAAACTTTAAAAATCGGTCAAAAATTTGTTATGATCTCAAGAAAAATTTCAACTTAAATCCTTTTTTTTTTTAATTATCTTATATATACAAGAAATTCGTAGCCTTTTGTGTTAGTCAAGACATTGCTTTTTTAATAAAGAATTTGTATCAACTTTCTGAACATACAGTCCTTAAATGTTTAGATCATCATGTAAATTGTTTTCCTATCCTTTCCATCGAGTACGATATCCAAGGATGCATTTTAGTTCTCTATAATGGAATTCTTGATTAAAATTCATGAAAAATGGTTTAAAGTGTGAAGTACAAGAAAGACCTGAATAAGACAAGGAATTTTTAAAGCTGCGTAAAAGCTGTAATTCATTAATAATCTACAAAGTTCGTATCAGATGTTGTTCTATTACGATGAATTTTTTTATTTCTCAACCCGAGTTCCTTCTTTATTAGTAGCGTGAATTAACATATTGTAAATGGAGAATATTTTAATCTCTGTAAGTATGTTTATAAAAACCAAATTTCGTAAATGTTAATTTTCGGCAAGAAAACTGCCTTAGAAATGAAACACCACCGGTGCCATTAAGATGTCAATGAGGGTTAGCACCCATATTTTATTTCACATTATTGGTATACCGCTTTTTTTCTAAATTAACTAAAAAAGGCTTGTCCGTCTTAGTCGTTTAAAGTGGCATTATACTTTTAACAATACCAAAAATAGAAGAAAAGATTATTCTGCACAAAAGAAAATTGAGAAGGGATAACTTGCTCGCTAAGACCGCTGTAATCAATCCCTAAAACAAATCGTAAGATCTAAGGTAGGCGATGGTGTAGTGGGTAGTATGTTCGCTGGTGACCCGAACTGTGCAGAGAGAAACGAACAAATTCAGAGTTTCTCAAACCACTACACCAAAAAGGGGTTTCTGCCTGGGAGTACCGAAATGAGTTTGAGGAAATTTCCGACAAATTTTATCACCATCTTTGAACAACAACAACAAGGCTTTTTTTGTTTTTTTGTTTTTTTTTATAATTCACTAGCGCTAAAGGGGTTATGAATACCCTTATGATGCTATTCACACAGCGCTAGTGTTGGTGTAGTGATTTTGAAACTCAGGTGGTATTAGGTTTCAGTCTTTTTGCCGAGGGTGGCATCCAGAATGACTGGGGAGAATTATTGGTATTGTTGCCATTGCTTATAATTTCTTTCGAAGATCCCGATGTTATTAGTACAATCAACACTTTCAAGCCATATGACCACCCTGCTGCCAGTGTTATGCCTATGCAGTAGAGTTGACGTCAGCTTTTTTTTTAAGTTGATCGACTTTTTTGGTTTAACATCAGGATTCGAACATGGAACCTTTAGCGTGACAAGCGATGATGCAACCACTACACCATGGCCATCAAAATTGTTAAAGGCTGATTCAAGAAGAGCTCTACGATTTTTTTTTTACTAAAACGCAAAATAGTTCGAAAGTTTAAACTTGGAAACTTTGTGTTGAATATAATTCCAGACAAATGCCTTCCTTGGCTTCTTCGGCTTGATACTAATAATTTAAAAAAAAAGTCCATCATGTACCAAATCGGAAGATAACTCAAGCAATAAACTGATTGTGCCATGTGTACTCTGCAAAATGTTGTCTCATCTTGTTGGAACCACAAATCATCTACGTCAATCTCATCTCCTTCAGGCTATAAAAAGTTCCTCAGCCTGTCAGCATTTGTCTTGACCCAAAACTCTTTTTGATGTGGAATCCAATAAGGAGGTATTTTGTGAAAGAACTTAACTATGGGGAATCGACTTAAAAGGAGTGTTACCATATATTATTATGCAGCTACCAAATTTAAACATGAAATAAGTTCTCTCTAAGATGTGATTCTTTAAATTTGCAAGAAGTTAAAATTTATTGCAATTTTCAACGTGTAGCAAATGTTATGACGTTATATCAAAATGCTTGCGTGCATTCAAGCTATGTACATAAAGGCTTATAAGACTCAGTAGTAACTTTAGTCCCTTCAAATTTGTGGTTTAAAATTGAACATTCAACAATGCGATCGACTTAAGAAAACCTTTTGAAAAACAAACAATACATTCACTTTATTCAAATGTTTTTTAAAATATGAAATGTGTTCTACATAGTATCTCACTTTAATAGAAATGTGCAATCAAACGATGTGAATGTATGCATATGAATGTATTTTTAATTGAGCTCAAGGATGAAAACTATCATGCTCGTTTGTGTCTTAGCTTATGACGAATCACCGATTAGTACGCTTCATGTCATAAATTAAAATTGGAACAGAGTTCAATTCTAGAGTCAACATTATCAACAATCGCAAAATGTTTAGGATTCTTTGGATGCTTTCTTCTAAGGCTCTCATTGTTGAGATAGTTTTATTCAAATGCTGCTTTTATAAAGACTTTTTTCTTTTCACATATATTTTTATGTGCACGTACGTACATATGTAGAGGAATTTTATTTCATTTCCGGCGAATTATGTATGTCGACCTTGTCGACATTCTATTTTAAACAGTGACATGCTTCTAAGTTTCAAACTGAACGGCTTATCAAAGTCCGGAAAATAATATAAATCTTTTGAATCGTTGATTGAGAACCAAACTCTTATACAAAAAAAAAAGCATAAAACTTATTAAAAGATAATGGAATGGTTGTCTTCTTTTGCAAACTTAGGTTACATGAAATCGACTTTGTGATAAGAAAAATATCAGTCAAGGGAGAATGAGATTTATTTTTTAATTGATTCGAAGTAATATGGGTTATCGTATCGGTACACATGTCATACTTGTGTTATGTACTACAATACAATGCCTGACCTGGGATATTTAACAACTAGACAGAAAATCCAAAACTTTGGCACAGTTCATGAAACATTCAACTTTACAAAAGCAAATGGGATTTCTTTTTAACTTGCTAAATTTATTTTTGAAGGTTTGCATGAGTGACAATTGTTTCCTTTAAATTTGACATTTACGGCACGCTTCCCCATTAAAAAGCAAATATATCATAGAATTGGTGAATTTGGAAAAATTCTAATGTTTCGGCACACAGCCTTAGTCCGACAATGATAAACGATATTTTGTAAGCATTCTTCGTCCTTTTCCTTTGATCGAAAACGAAGAACACTACCTTTTAGTGCCATCCGAGTACTATTTTAGTGGTTGAAGCAAACTCAACGAGGAGACCACCTTTTTTGACTTATTTTCGTCCCCTTTTTTACGGAGTTCTCGCGAACACGTGGTTTTTTTCTGGAACACGAAACTAATTCAGGTTGCTTAAGAGTCCAATACTTCGATGTAATAACCACTGAGCCATACCGACCATGTCTTTGTATTAAGTAGTGTGGAAAAGTGGAAACAGTTCGTGTCGGAAGGAGATGTGGCCTTCGGTTTGAATCTACGATATTAGAAAGCATCCTAAATCCATTTACATACTTACCTATAAATAACTAAACAAATATTGGGATCATGGAATGTTGGTAATACAGTGTTTTGTCAATTTAGGACCGGATCTGGGCCTTAACCAAAAAGCTTTTTACATAATAAATTTCTTATTTCATTTTTAGGAACAGGATTATGTTGATGAAAATGCTGTGATCGGGAGCGTAGAATACATTGAAGCCGTGAACAGACTGCACAAACGCTCAAAAAGAAGCAGGGGACAGTAAGTGTAACAATTTGAATCTATGCTCTCAATATCAACTCATTAATGGCGACAATTTTAGTGCCCGGGGACAAACTCAATCTCAGTACCTCAATTTTGGAAAACCTGAACAAGATGGAAAAGCTGAAGCAGAAGCATCTGAGACTGGATCTAGATCGACAGTGGGTAAGATGTCAGCAGCATTGAATAAGTAAAGATGATTGTGAGTTTTCCATTATTAGCGGGATCACATGGCATGGGACAAGCCCAAAGTCAGTTCTCATTTGGAGACTGTGGCGACTGCACTCCCTCGTCGGGAATACAAGGTACGTTTTGACACTAAAGTTTGACGACAAGTAAGACGACGAATTTTTATTTAGATTATTCTCCAGACCCGTATAGAGTTCCAGGCGAAGGCATTGGTAAGCTTGTAAGGCCGGGTGGGTATATTGATGGCCGTCCAAGCACTCCTGGTCTTTGGCCTGGAAGTGTTCGCCCCGGTGGTGTTGGTCCTGGTGGGGTTGGTCCAGGTGGTGTCAGTCCAGGCGGTGTTGGTCCAGGTGGTATTGGTCCAGGTGGTATTGGTCCAGGAGGCATTGGTCCAGGAGGTGTTGGTCCAGGAGGTGTTGGTCCAGGTGGTGTTGGTCCAGGAGGCATTGGTCCAGGAGGTGTTGGTCCAGGAGGTGTTGGTCCAGGACGTCTTGGTCCAGGTGACGTTCGTCCAGGAGGATTTAGGCCACGAGATGTTGGTCCAGGTGGAGTTCGCCCAGGCGGTTTTGGTCCAGGTGGTGTTGGCCCAGACGGCGTTGGCCCAGGAGGTGTTGGTCCAGGTGGTCTTGGTCCAGGAGGTATTGGTCCTAGCGGAGTTCGCCCAGGCGGCTTTGGTCCCGGTGGTGTTGGCCCAGACGGCGTTGGCCCAGGAGGTGTTGGCCCAGGAGGTGTTAGTCCAGGAGATGTTGGTCCAGGTGGAGTTCGCCCAGGCGGTTTTGGTCCCGGTGGTGTTGTCCCAGGAGGTGTTGGCCCAGGTGGTTTTGGTCCAGGAGGCGTTGGTCCAGGAGGTGTTGGTCCTAGCGGAGTTCGTCCAGGCGGTTTTGGTCCCGGTGGTGTTGGCCCAGACGGCGTTGGCCCAGGAGGTGTTGGCCCAGGAGGTGTTAGTCCAGGAGATGATGGTCCAGGTGGAGTTCGCCCAGACGGTTTTGGTCCCGGTGGTGTTGGCCCAGGAGGTGTTGGCCCAGGTGGTTTTGGTCCAGGAGGCGTTGGTCCAGGAGGTGTTGGTCCAGGTGTTTTTGGCCCAGGTGGTTTTGGTCCAGGAGGCGTTGGTCCAGGAGGTGTTGGTCCAGGTGGCATTGGTCCAGGAGGTGTTGGTCCAGGTGGAGTTGGTCCAGGTGGTTTTGGTCCAGGAGGCGTTGGTCCAGGTGGTGTTGGTCCAGGAGGCATTGGTCCAGGAGGTGTTGGTCCAGGTGGAGTTGGCCCAGGTGGTTTTGGTCCAGGAGGTGTTGGGCCTGGTGGTGTTCGCCCAGGCGGTTATGGTCCCGGTTTTGTTGGCCCAGGTGGTTACGCTCCCGATGGTGTTGGTCCAGGCGGAGTTGGCCCAGGAGGTGTTGGTCCAGGTGGTTTTGGCCCAGGTGGTTTTGGTCCAGGAGGCGTTGGTCCAGGAGGTGTTGGCCCAGGTGGTTTTGGTCCAGGAGGCGTTAGACCCGGAGGAGTTGGCCCAGGTGGAGTTCGCCCAGGCGGTTATGGTCCCGGTGGTGTTAGCCCAGATGGCGTTGGTCCAGAAGGTGTTGGTCCAGGTGTAGTGCGCCCAGGTGGAGTTCGACCAGGTGGAGTTCGCCCAGGCGGTTTCTTTCCCGATGGTGTTGGCCCAGACGGCGTTGGTCCAGGCGGTTTTGGTCCAGGAGGTGTTCGTCCAGGTGGAGTTCGCCCAGGCGGTTATGGTCCCGGTGGTGTTGGCCCAGACGGCGTTGGTCCAGAAGGTGTTGGTCCAGGTGGCGTTCGCCCAGGCGATTATGTTCCAGGTGGTGTTGGCCCAGGTGGTTTTGGTCCAGGTGATTTTGGCCCAGGTGGAGTTGGGCCAGGAGGCGTTGGTCAAGGAGGTGTTGGTCCAGGAGGTGTTGGCCCAGGTGGTTTTGGTCCAGGAGGCGTTGGTCCAGGAGGTGTTGGTCCAGGTGGCGTTCGCCCAGGCGGTTTTGGTCCCGGTGGTGTTGGCCCAGGAGGTGTTGGCCCAGATGGTTTTGGTCCAGGAGGCGTTGGTCCAGGAGGTGTTGGTCCAGGTGGCGTTCGCCCAGGCGGTTTTGGTCCAGGTGGTTTTGGTCCAGGAGGTGTTGGTCCAGGTGGTGTTGGTCCCGGTGGTTTTGCCCCAGATGGCGTTGGCCCAGGAGGTGTTGGCTCAGGTGGTTTTGGTCCAGGAGGTGTTGGTCCAGGAGGTGTTGGCCCAGGCGGTTTTGGTCCAGGTGATTTTGGCCCAGGTGGAGTTGGGCCAGGAGGCGTTGGTCCAGGAGGTGTTGGTCCAGGAGGTGTCGGTCCAGGAGGTGTCGGTCCAGGTAGCGTTCGCCCAGGTGGTTTTGGTCCCGGTGGTTATGGCCCTGGTGGTGTTGGCCCAGATAGCGTTGGCCCAGGAGGATTTGGCCCAGGTGGTTTTGGTCCAGGAGGCGTTGGTCCAGGAGGTGTTGGTCCAGGTGGAGTTCGCCCAGGCGGTTATGGTCCCGGTGGTGTTGGTCCGGAAGGTGTTGGCCCAGGCGGTTTTGGTCCAGGAGGTGTTCGCCCAGGTGATTATGGTCCCGGTTTCGTTGGCCCAGGTGGTTACGCTCCCGATGGTGTTGGTCCAGGAGGAGTTGGCCCAGGAGGTGTTGGCCCAGGTGGAGTTGGCCCAGGTGGTTTTGGTCCAGGAGGCGTTGGTCCCGGAGGAGTTGGCCCAGGTGGAGTTCGCCCAGGCGGTTATGGTCCAGGTGTTGGGCCAGGTGGTTTTGGTCCAGGAGGTGTTGGTCCAAGTGGTATTCGCCCAGGTGGTTATGGTCCAGGAGGCGTTGGTCCAGGAGGTGTTGGTCCAGGTGGCATTGGTCCAGGAGGTGTTGGTCCAGGTGGATTTGGTCCAGGTGGTTTTGGTCCAGGAGGCGTTGGTCCCGGAGGAGTTGGCCCAGGTGGAGTTCGCCCAGGCGGTTATGGTCCCGGTGGTGTTGGCCCAGACGGTGTTAGTCCAGGAGATGTTGGCCCAGGTGGTTTTGGTACAGGAGGTGTTGGTCCAGGTGGTATTCGCCCAGGTGGTTATGGTCCCGGCGGTGTTGGTCCAGGCGGTGTTGGTCCAGGCGGAATTGGCCCAGGAGGCGTTATTCCAGGAGGACTTGGTCCAGGTGGGGTTCGCGCAGACGGTTATGGTCCCGGTGAAGTTGGCCCAGACGGCGTTCGCCCTGGCAGTTACGGTCCTGGAAGTGTGGTTGGTCCAGGCGGTGTTCTTCCAAGTACTGGTGATTACCGATATGATTATAGGCCACCAGGTTTTGTCGGATTCGATAGAGATGGAACCCAACCAGGTACAGTATATACTGGGGCTTACCCGGAGTAAAGTTTGCCTTTCATAACGACCGCAGACATATCGCACCTGTCAGTTCCTTTTTTGTCAGGTGTCAGGAGGCCTTCCGGAAGGTGAATTCTACCCGGGTAGCTCTTTATCAAGTAGACAGTAAACTCATTTGATTGATTCTGACCCATATCTAGGTACAGGAATACCTGGTGCTAGAACTCACGACGCTCAATTCGTCTATGGTCCAGGTTCCGGAATAGGCGTAAGTACCGGTGATGTTGGTGGAAGACTGGGAGTTGGAACAGGAGGTGTAATAAGAACACCGGGTGACGGTACTGTATATAGGCCTGGTACTGGTGTTAGTGGCGCAGGCGATGTTTGGACAGCCCCAGGTGCTGGTACTGGTACCTCATATGTTGGTAGTGATGGTGGTGTCGGCGGAACTGGTGGCTATTACGATTCAGGCACTGGAGCAGGTACAAGCGTGTATAGACCAGGTATTCAGTTATCAGTCGTTTCATGTGTTCTGAGTTTTTATGTTTCATTTCTATTAAAGGTCCTTCTGGTCTGACCGGACCTGGTGGTGTTGTTGGTAGTGGTGTTGGCGTTGGTGCAGACGACGCCTTTTCACAGGCTGAGTCCACCGTCAAAGATGGCCAAGCCGCAGCCAGTGCTATGGGAAAGAAGAACGGTGGCACAGCTAAGACGCAAGTTTCCGGAACCTACTCTACTTCGGGTACCTTCAGCGCAAGTGCAATGACCTCTGATGCCGACCGGTCGGCAAACGCGCAAGTTAGCGGAAGCAACGAAGGAACTATGACTCAAGCTCAAGGTCAAGGAGGCATTGCGCAATCACAGTCACAAGTTCAAGTCAACTCAAAAACAGGAGGCACAAAGGCCTCCTCACAGAGTGGTGGCCACATTCACCAGAGTCAAAGCGAAGTAGATCATAAAGAAGACTCTCACTTTCACATAACACAATATTTATTTTTTCTTCTTTATTAGGTTCAAGCTAACAATAAAGGTGGCCTTGCTGATGCCCAATCCAGTGGACCAGGCCAGACTTCATCTCAAGCTCAAATCGGTTTCAAACCCAAGCAAGACAATGAAGATAACACTCCATCCGTAGGAGGCGGGCAAGCTTCAGCCCAGTCCTCCTCTTTGTCGGGACAATCGCAATCTCAAATTCAGGGAAAATCTAGGTACTGTCAAGATAAGACTAAATGTTCAACATCTTAATGAATCTTTTTTTTAGTTTTGGAATATCCTACCATGGAGCTGCACAATCTGCATCGGGAACAAAGGAACAAGTTGCCACTTACAGAGAACAAAATCGACAGCTATTCCAAAGCATAAGCAACTTTGGAAACTCTGACAGGTCTGCCGATATAAGAAAAAAATTATTTGGAATACCTTAAACCTTTGTTCTTACAGTATTATCGACAAAGTAGACAGTGCATATGGTCCTTCAGATAACATTCCAACCAACGACTTGCAACTCCGAGACTCTAAATCCACCGAAGGTAAGCGTAGAACACACCTTCACAAAACGTTCAAAGAAAAATACACTTTAGCTTCTATTCACAGTCAAACCCCTTCCACATCCATCAGGCAAGGATTCGGATGACCCCGTGGACGAAGAAGAAGACGAATATGCCGAATATGAAGATGAGGATGAATACTATAACGAAAACCCAGTGAAAATGGAACAAAAATCCAGCAAATCTCCTTCCACAACAACTACCACAGTAAAGCCCTCTACTGTCCCTAAGACCTTTTCCCAAAATACACCGTCCCAGAGTCAACAGGCAGCTGTTGCTGACCCCAAAGGACAATTTTCACTTGTTCAAAAACAAAATGGCCGCACTGTAAACTACTCTCCGAGAACAACAACAGAATCAATTCCAAGCGGTTTCCGTGGCACAGTCAACGTGGAAAAGAAATTCCACACAAAAGCTCTGTCATTCACCAAAGACGAATCCAATGACGATGAAAAGGCAAAAAATAAACTACCCGGTCCTGATAGTTACGTGACAGTTACAAAATCCATCACCGGTAGTATGGATAATACCCAGAATCCTCCGGTGGAAAACAAGAACTTCCAGTCGACGTACTACACGAAATCCTCAACCTGTGGATACTTTACATTCTCCTGCAACATCGTCTATGGTGCGAATGGACGAAGCAAAATTTGTAGACCCAAGGCGCCAGCGAATGGCAAATGCTAGAACCCATTTTTTTTTTTTTTACCCGTAATATTACTTCTTTAGAATATTAAGTTAATTTTTATTTTTTTGCTATTAACAAACTAACATTGTTTAAATAATGTCGCACTGTCATTTACGGCTCATGTAACGCACTCAAAGAAATATTATGTCATTATTATTATTTTTTTTGTTTTTAAATTAAATTCTACCAAGTAGTTTATTTAATTTTCTGATGCCATATGTAGAACGTTACTGCCATAGATTTAAAAAAATAAACATTGTATGTAAGTGGATGTAATTGTACAAATAAAATAAAAACAAAATTAAAAAAGATTTTCTTAACAGAATTCAGTTTAGATTAAGAACCTAGATCAGAGATCTTTATTCATATTCAACTTCCTCACCTACCGTCCGCCGGGAGGGCTTCGCTTGAATAAGTTTAAACTCAACCTCACACTTATCCTAAACATGGAGAGCCTTTTTTTGCCCAATCCTCAAAAACGGACACCTCGTCACGTCAACTATATACATATAGAGGCATCAGTCTTCTCAGAATTACGCACAAGATTTTATTTCTCATATTGTGCGAACATACGAAACCTTTCGCCAACAACCTAATTGGGACCTATCAGTGGGATTTTACGCCAGAAAAGTCCACAAGAGACTACATTTTCTTTCTTCAGCCAGTCGTATACCGACCAAATTCATGAGCCCGATACTGATTACTTCAGTTACATGAATAACACCCCACAAACCATCTTAGTCTCAATTGAAATAACAATGGATATGATTCATGACAAGATTAAGAGCCTCAAGGGCTCCCGGTCCCGACGGCCTGCCTGCCATTATTCTAAAAAATTGTGTGAATAGTCTATGTCTGCCCCTTACTGCTCTATTCCAACTCACACTCTCACAAGCAGTCTTCCCCAAGCTTTGGAAGAATTCCTTTATCTTTCCCATCCATAAAAAGGGCACAAGAAATGACATTACAAACTATCGGCCAATTGCCAAACTCTCAGCTATCCCCAAGCTCTTCGAAAACATTGTCTATGAATCTGTATATTTTCACTGTAAATCGGTCTTTTCCCCTCAACAGCATGGATTCTTGAAGGGTAGATCCACAACCACAAACCTTACTGAATTTGTTTCTAAAACTCTCAATGCCCTAGAAGAAGGTAAAGAAGTTGATGTCATTACCACCGACTATAGTAAGGATTTTGATAAAATCAGTCAACCAATTATTTATCTTAAACTCGAAGCCTTTGGTTTTCCAACCTACTTTATTTCGTGGATAAAATCATACTTAGAGAAGCGTCTTTACAGGGTCCACTTCAGATTTTCAGTTTCTGATCGATTTGTTGCTAACTCCGGTGTTCCCCAAGGCAGTCATCTTGGTCCACTCCTCTTTATCTTAACCATTAATGATGTCAGCTGCATTTTAAAACACTCCGATCTATCTATCTACGCGGACGATAAAAAAATCTTCAAGATTATATCTACCCCGGCCGATTATTTCCTATTACAAAACGATTTGTACTCCTTCTATACTTGGTGCAACAAAAACTTCTTGGAACTTAATGTCAGTAAATGTCAAGCCATAACTTTTTCTCGTAAACGTCTTTCACTTCCTCCCAGAACTTACTTTTTCACAATGATCCTGTCTGCTCAGTTTCCTCAGTACGTGATCTGGGTATTATCTGTGACAGTGAGCTAAACTTCCGTTCCCACTTTGATCACATTATAAGCAGGGCTAATTCTTCTCTCGGCTTTATAAAACGTTGGTCCAAAGAATTCTCAAATCCCTATGTTACTAAATCCCTCTACGTCGCTTTTGTTCGGCCCCTCCTCGAATATGCCAGCCAAGTCTGGTCCCCCTATTACCTCACTCATTCACTCAGAATAGAGGCCGTGCAGCGTAGATTCATCCATTTCGCCCTGGGTGGTCTTCCCTGGGAAGATAACATAAATCTGCCCCCTTACGAAGATCGGCTCAAACTGATTAATTTACAAACCCTTAGCAAACGTCGTGAGGTCGCTGACATACTCTTCGTTCACCAACTATTAACTGGTACGATTGATTCTCCCGCACTACTGGAAATGATCTCACTCTATACCAATCCTCGTAACCTTAGGTCCGTGCCCCTCTTTCGTATCCCTCTCCACCGTACAAACTATGGCCACTACGAACCAATCTCTCGAATGCTACGTTTGGCCAACAACGCACATAACACTCTTGATTTCCATTCCAGCTTAACGTCCCTCCGAAATTCTCTTTTCACCTTATCTTGACCTCTCCCCATCATTTAATTCCTAAGTAGCTTTAATATGTTGTATTTATGTTCTGGTTTTTGTTAGCATAAGTGAGTCTGCATTAAATAAATAAATTCCCTTCTCCCGATCCCTCACCCAAAAAAAACATCTGCCCTTAATTAGAAATTTAATATTAGTTTTAGGTTTTAGTCTTAAGTCTTAATTTTAAGTTCTGCTTGTATTAAGCCTAAATAAATAAATAAATACACACTTCAGCAGATTCTGGAGAAAACCCAAGTAGTCCAAATCGATACCCACCGAGTGTGGATACACCTTCACACTTCGCTTGTAGCGGGAAACAACTGCGAATTTAAATTGTAACCACACCGGCCCCATTCTTCTGATGTAGTCTTTTTCAGCTGTTTCCCAACTTGAAAAACATGTAGGTTATAGAAGGAGGAGGACAAACATGTTCGGCAAATGAAGAGGTCCATGTGGCTGTAAATGGGGTTTTTCCCCAAGTGTTGTAGAATCAGCTTTCAAATGAAACCAGAAGCCTTAGCAACCAGACGGTTATATGCTTGGAAAAATAACTCCTTTAATAATTTCCTACAACAGCCATTTTCAATGATAAATGCATGTGTACGCGGATGCTTACCTCTCAACCTCTCACTAAATGTTTGGAATCATATAAATAAAAATACAGTTCTATTCATCTATTATATTTTGTTAATTTATTTATTGGACACAGCATCAAATTATTATTTTTCTTTGATTTACAGTACTGTTGAAACGTCATTAGCTTGATGTTGCATTTCTATTACAAGTTTTGTTAGATGTTAGTTTTATTTCTATAGTTTTATAGTATTTTCCTTTTGTTGTTGTTGTTGTTGTTATCTATAAACAATTTTATTTATTTCGCTTTTTACAGATCTAGAGTAATTACCATTAATGTCACTTTTGAAATTATTATTTGTTATTGTTTTACCCTAAACTTGTTTAAACAGCCATAATTTAAATATCTTTTTTTATTATTATTATGTTCTTGTTTCTTGTAATATTTATTATTAAAGTCTAAAAACACACATAACATTCAAAGGTACGGAAATATTTGTTGTTTGTGATTTGTTCTGTTTATAATATTGTTTCTAAATATTCAAAAAAGTAAAAAAAAAAAAAAAAACAACTAAAACCGAAAGACAATACGTGTTATGTTAGTTTTATTTTGTCTACTTATCAAATTTTTTATTTATTTTTAATGAAACACAAATCCGGAGCTGATATTGTTTTTTTTTTAATCTATGTGATATAAAATTGAAGATGTACTTTACTTTGATTACTGATACTGAATTGCTGTTTTCTGTTTTTTTTTTTTTATATTAAAAAGTTCACAATTAATTAATATAGCAAATATATTTAGACACATGTAGACAATGCAATATATATATTTTCATTTAAAAACACAATTAGTACATAGTTAGTAGTAAGATTTTAATTTTTTTGTTTGTTCATTAAATACACGAAGAGAAATTTCTTGAAATTTAGAAACACATAGTTTTATTATTTTCCTTTTATTTTTTTTTTTTTGATATATAATGTTACCAATCAATTTGTTTGTTATAAAAGACATTTAATTGTGTTTTATATAATAATCATTGTTTAAAAGTTTGATTAACAATTTTACGAAAACAAATAGAATATTCCATCCGTACATATAGATGATAGATTGTTTGTTTATTTAATAAATATGCATGTTAAATGTTAAATTTATTATTTTTGTATATGTATGTATGTAGGTACCAAATAATTTTTTTTAACAACTCTAATGTGGCTTTTTTGTTTGATGTAAGTTTAATGTATTATTTTTTGTTCTGTTTGTTTATAATGTACTAAATTTCATTAACTGGTATAAGTATTTGCAATATAAAAATATTTATTAATTTACAATTTATTTGTTTACTTAACTCACTACATAAAAAATATCTATTATTATTTATTTGTTCACATTTACAAACAAAAGCTATAAGTTTCAATTATATACAGAGATTATTTTGTTCTTTGTTAGTAAATTCTTTTATATACTACATCGATTTTGTTTGTTTGCTTTAATGCAAGATTAAATAACACATTGATATTTAAGAATTTTATTTTTTGTTTTAGTTTATACCTAGGTATACTTATATATTTTTGAGGGGGGAAAGTTTGCGTATATAAAATTTTTCAGTACATTTATGTTTTATGTTATTTTTTTTTTTATTAAATATGAGTTTTTTTAAGTTTAAAATTAATTGTACATTTCTTTCTGTTTTTGTCCAAACACACTATGGTTGAAAAGAGATTATATAATTATTTACACTAGAAAGATAGATTACATATTAATTTGTTTGTTGGTGGCATTATTTCTTGATAAACTTTTGTGGTAATAAATATCGTGATGTAACCATTAGTTTTAAATATTATTTAAAAATGTATAGAACTAGAAGTATTTTTTTTTTCTGTTTTTTGTTGGTTCAGCCTATTTTGCGTTTCACTATTTCTAAATGTGTTATTCTACCAGAAAAAAAAAATACATATCTACATATGTATGCAAACAACTATTTGTCGTGTTTCAGAGTTTGGACTTTTTTTTTTAATTTTCACATTTAATGCGTATCATCATAAAATTTTCTTCACATAACTTCTAGTACATATTGGACGGGTTTTTCAATCTTGTTTATGTTGCTTTAGATATTTTTTAAATTTTTTATTTTTTTTATTTTTGTGTATTATTTACTAAAGTGTCGGTAGAGTAGGAATAAAAAATAAATTTGGAAAGAGAACTTTTATTTTTTTATTGCAAAATATCGTATAGAAGTAGAAAAAACACGCAGTAAATATATTTGAAGCTCTTAATTGCATTGTTGGTCTTGTAAATTTTATTTTTTTTTTTTTGTGTTCTAAAGATATTCTTCGATGGCTTTGTTTTGATTTTGTAGAATAATTTTAGTATTTTTTCTTATTTTTTATTTTTTGCACTCAGGTTAGCTTTTAATCAAATATAAAAGAGAAGTTTATGTCTAGAAAGGTAGTAAATAATTGAAGAGTGTCATTGTAATGTAAGGGGAATATTGGCTTTTGTTAACTTAACATTTACTTCACAGTGACTCTACAATTAATAATAATTATTTTTATAAAAATTTAGTTTAGACGGGGTCTTAAGCAACTTTGAAAGTACAGTTTCGATAAAAGTGAGGAAAAGACTCAAGTTAGTTAAGTTAGGCAATTCAAAATTCGAATGTTTAAGAAATAGTATAACTTTTCTCGTGACTTTCTATAATTTCGAAAGGTATGACATAAAAGATTCCAAATCATGATGGTGTTACCGAATCGTCGACTTACATACTGCTTTAGCTTTGAAAGTGTCATTCTTATCATGTAGCTTCATCAAAATTTCTAGCCAAACTAGCATTTGCGTGATACTTTTTCTTTTCAAAAATTTAGATAATTTGCAAAGAGTGTAACATACTAAAGAGCAGGGCTGACTTCAATTATCCATATCTTCGGTATGGTGGCCAGCCTTTGCTAAATGATCATAAGGAAAAAAATGTCCAGCAATTGGAATATATATAATTTTTATATTTCAAAACTGTAACTGAAGTATAAGTGTTATAATTGTGATTACCACTTTTTGGAACTATTCACTAGAAGATTATCTGCCTGCGTTATTTTTTAATGGTTTCAACTTAAGGACAAACCAATTCCATTTGCATTTGTTATATTGTATCACCTTAGAATTTGTTTCTGTTTCACATAAAGAAGTACGTAATTAAAATTTTATGTAAGACATGGGTTGGGTACGATTTGACGATATTAGACTGCAAAAAAAAATATCGATTGAGAAAAATTTCGACTGATCAAAAAGTCGACGTAGAATTTGTCGCGCTCATTGTGAATCTGTATTGCACCGCTTTGCTCCGCTACGGTCCAATATAAGAGAGTCGACAGTCGTCAGCTACAGACACCAGTCAGTGACAACCGTCCTTTGCGCGATCATAAAAAAAAAAAAAAACCCTTTTTTACCCAGGCAGAAAACCTTTTTCTTCAAGTTTCCCTTTTTGTTACTTGTGCAGTGTTTGACCTGTGATGCGTGTAGTTTTACTAAAATAATACCGTCCTAGGAACTTAACCGTGAAAGTGAAAAAAAGGAAAACAAACATTTTGAAGTGAAATTGTTTAAAGGAAGGAGCAACTCACTCCTGAGACAGCCCTAAGGGCACTAGAAATATTGCTATTGAAAATTAAAAATGACCTCGGACCTGAGTACGGTGACAAGGTCCGGGCGATATTTGACAAAGTCACCGAAAGCAGAAACAAAGAAGCGGAGGAGGCGGTTATGGACACAGACTCGAGGGACACCCAATACTCCTCTTCCTCCGAGGAATCAAGCTCTGATGAGGAAATTGTCGAGCCCAGTGCTGCCAGTGACAGACATAGCGATGATTCCGCCACCGAAGACAGCTCATGTTCTTCCCCCCAACCGGGACAAAAAAGGACTAAGAAACCAGCACCAACAACAGGAACAAACAAAAGGACAAGGACGGATCCAAAGTCAATAAAGAAACCTACCACAGAAACCCCAAAAAAGTCAGAGGAACTAGCATCAACCAGCAACAAGCAACCAACAGCCAGAAAGCAAATGCCAGAAGAAGAGGCTGCTTCAACCAGTGCAGTGACATCAGCAAAAGCCAGTATGCCACCAATCATATGCTTCTCAGCCAACGTTGCGGAAGTAAGCCGGTACGCCAGGGCTGCTAAAATTGAATTTAGCATGAAAAATCTGAATACAACGAAGACAATTATAAACACCATGTCAAGGAATGGATTTGAAGCTATAAAAGCATACCTCAAGCTGCGGAAAATACAAAACCATTCATTTACACCAAAGGAGGACCGAAAAACAATGATGATGCTCAAGGGCATTCATCATTCTTACTCTGCAGCCGAAATTGAGGAAGAGCTCAAAAACGAAGATATTCCCGTTTTGAAAGTTTCGCTTTTCAAGCCAACGAGAGCCAAGGGGAAAGCTTTCAACTGCTTCGTGGTTGAAATTAGCCGCAACTTTGATCCATCCGAACTCTATCGGAAAACACTGATACTTAATCAGAGAGTTCACTGGGAGCGCCTCATCATTAAGGACCTCGTCCAGTGCAGAAACTGCCAACGTTTCGGACATATCGCCACCAACTGTGGAATGCGGTACGTATGCGTCAAATGCAATCTGGACCACCAGCCAGGAGAATGCAAGCGCAAGGAATCGACAGGAGCCGAAGTTTACTGTGCCAACTGCAAGGTAAATGGTCACCCAGCCAGCTATAAGGGATGTCCCTTTTACAAATCAAAGCTTGCTGACAAAGAGAAGGCATCCTCCCAAAGGAAGGCCCACCAGGAATTCGTCGCGAAGTCAGCGTGCACGATCACACGCCCAGCAATAAGTTTTGCCGCCATGGCTAGGCTAGGAACTCATTTAACAGAGCCCAACAAAGTAACCGCAGCGAAACCTCAGCCAGCAGTACCAAAGCCGCCCAGACAACCAGGAACCAAGGAAACAAACTCAAGAACCAACAACCAGTCCAATATCAATCTTAGTGACGAAGTCCGCCGTATATTCGGAGCCGATTTGCAGTCCGTCATGAAGAAAGCCCGTGAAGCTGTTCCTACAAACTACGCTGAACTAAGCGATAGCAATAAGTCCGTGGCACTGGCCACCTTTATTTTTCAACTATGCAACGTCTAAAACGACTGCGTGTAATTGCGTACAACGTGAACTCGTTGTACAAGATCGAAAGAAGGACAGCATTTGATCTTTTTTTAAAGAAGAATCAACCCGATATCGCCTTCATCAGCGAAACGTTGCTGACCAGCCGGAATAAAGTGGACTTCCTGAACTACACACTCTTCAAGACGGATAAGGTGGAAGGCAAAAGAGGTACAGCCCTGTTCATTCGATCCAACATAACAGCTAGAGAAAAAATCATCGGAGGACTACAATCATTTGAAGCAACTGCCGCAGTCATTGATGTCCAACCAGGCGAAACCCTACTGGCCATCAGCATCTATAAAAAATGCGGTTCCAGTACCGCAGCCATCAAGCACGATCTTCAAATCTTTAGCAGCCTCATATCCCAGCACACATACGGACTCATCGGCGGAGATTTCAACGCAAGACACCAGATGTGGCAAGACACCGTGGATAACGTCGAAGGAAGAGCTATCGCCAGTAGGCTCGAGGAAGCAAGTGACCAGCACTCTCTAGTGGCCATTTCTCAACCGCAATACACATTCCCAAGGACCCCGTCACTCCTAGATTTCTTTCTGGCCACATCCAATCTGGTGAACGTGTTGCCGGAAATCCAGAATTACGGGTGCAGAACTTTAACCAGCGATTCCGATCACGAGGCAGTGGAACTCGTCATCCAACTCCAAAACCCCATCTTCACCAGCCGTCGTCCTGAAGAACACTCCCTCGACTTAAGTCGTCTCAACATGGAACGCCTACAAAGAGACGTGGAAGAAAATCTGGAACTTCCACCGTCAACACGGAATCTCAGCAACTCTGAAATAGACATGGCAATTGAAGGGCTCGAGCAAGCAGTAAGCCAAGCGCTCGACGCTCAAAAAAGGCAAAAGACATCAAGAGATAAATAAAGCCATCTACCCAGATACATCCAGAACTTATACCACCACAGACAACGAATCAGGAAGCGACTACAGCGAATCCGACATAGAGAATGGAACACAGTCAACGCTGAATACCATACGGTTCAGAGCGAGCTCAACTGCGTGAACATTATGTTCAGGAATGCAATTCAGCATCACAATAATCTCCAGCTCCAGAAGAGACTGCAAAACATCAAACCTGGTCCCGACACCTTTAAGCAGATACACCAGATCATTGGAAAGCGACTGAAGATGCCAGAAAAAATCAGCACCCCTCAAGGAGATGTTACTACCAGTGACGAAAAGGCCGAAGCTCTTGCTGACCATTTTGAGGAAACGTTCAAGCCGTCCCCCCCGAACGATGTGGAATTTGTTGCAGAGGTGAACTCCACTGTAAGATATTATGGACAAACGAGCGACCCAACTGCAAGATTTTGCGAAACGAATCCAGCGGACGACCCGCTAGAGAGCGATGACTTTTCCTCAGTAGAGGAGATCACAGAAATAGTGAAGGGAGGACATTCTAAAAAGACAGCTGGGCCGGACAAAATTTCCAACTTCGTGCTTAAAAGACTTCCACAAGCAGTGATGATCGTCTTAACAATTATAATGAATAACTGCATTAATAATAGCTATTTTCCCAACAGATGGAAGACCGCCAAAGTGGTGGCAATACCTAAACAGCAAAACAGGAACAACGTCACAGGATACAGACCCGTTTCCCTCCTGAACAGTGTCAGCAAAGTTCTCGAAGAACTTATCCTCCGAAGACTAAAGAAGCATTGCAGCGAGCAGAACATCATCCCAGACATCCAGTTTGGATTCCGAGAAGGACACTCGTCGCTCCACCCACTGATGAAGATGCACCATGATGTTGTGACGGGCCTAAACAACCACATGGTTACTGTTGCGTGCTTCCTCGACATAGAGAAGGCTTTCGACACTGTCTGGATCGATGGACTCATCCACAAACTGAAGCAGCTTAGTTTTGGTACATCATTAATTAAAATGATACAAAGTTTTCTGCATTCCAGATCCTTTTTCGTGCAAGTCGAAAATAGCCAGTCAACGACAAGAAGCATCAGAGCAGGAGTCGCCCAAGGTTCCAAACTGGGACCGATGCTTTTCAACATATTCACCTCGGACCAACCCCAGCTAGGGGACTCAACAAAATGCTGCCTATTTGCTGACGACGCACTGACGTATGCCAGTTCGATATCACCAATAATAGCGGCACGGAAGGTGCAGGACCACATTCAACGACTCTACGTGTACTACAAGAAGTGGGGAATCAAAGTCAACACGGCCAAGTCCAAAGCAATGTGTTTCAGGAGGCCCGTTCGCAGAACACCAGCACGCAGATCTGCTGCCAACTGCCGCGCAATAAACATTGAACTTCCCGACGGCACGACGATACCAACTACAAGGACAGTGAAGTATCTAGGAGTGAACTTCACGGAGAGGTTCAAGTTCAACCCGCACGCGACATCCGTCCTGAGGAAAGCCAGTTTTGCCTTCCATCGAATATACCCCCTGATGCGCAAAAGACACGGACTTAGCCAGCGAACCAAACTGCTGCTATACAAGCAGTTAATAAGGCCTGTAGTAACATACTGCTTTCCGATATGGTACACCATCTCCAAAAGCCATATGAAAAAGCTGGCCATATTTGAAAGAAAAGTGCTGAGAATATGCACCGGCCTCCACTATGATTCCACCAGGCAAAGGAACGTCAAGAACAAGGTCCTGTACGAAGAAGCCAACATCATGCCATTAGAGAGATACATGGTGCAACTCTACCAAAAAGTGGCTACAAAATATCAGCAACCATGGAAACCCGAAAATAAGAAACATAGCTGAGCATCCACACATTCCAGAGCACTACTACCTTCACGTTATGGCTCTCCAAGAAGAAGAAATAATTCCAAACACCAACAACGATGACCCGCTAAGCTTCTATGCGACGAGGGATCCAAACCACCACCGAGGATAAAACCTTCAAACCCAATCAAAGACCAACAATGACACCGAGGCATGAACAACCTGAGGTCACCACAGCCAACATTTAAATATATTTTTAAGATCAACACTGTCAATTAAAATGAATGTAAATCAAACAATGTACACCGTTGGGCCCCTATTGTTGAGCCAACACAATATAAAAACCTACAAATGCATGTAAACTAATATTAAACCAATTGTAAATACCAAAAGTTCAATAAACATTATGAATGAAATGATCCGCTACGGTCGTTTTTTCCCTTGAATGTTCGGACACCAGTCGACATTTTTGCCAACAGTTAGTCGATATTTTACTGAGCTGTATTCCAAATTGTCGACATTCTGACGAATGGCAAAATCGAAAATTTTGGTAATCGAAATTATTTTTGTTAGCAATTCGTTCTACTCCCCGTTCTATGCTAAAAGAGTGGGAATCTGTGACATCAGTTTTTCAATAGGAATGCCTCTGTTTTGTGATTCTTTCACATGGCAATTATATACTCAGAAGGTTTGCCATTTAATCGTGGAAAGATGCATAGATCGAGTTCTATAACTCTTTCTTATCGCTCTTTACGTGAATGTTATGGTCGTCATAATCGCCGAAACGAACGCCTCGTTAAAAAGTTCGATCAACCAATGTATGCGCATCGTTGTAGCGCCCAAACTAAAATATTGCAGTCGCCCGCGTTAGTGTGAGTACCAATCCAAACCTTTCGATTCCTCGTCTTGTCATGTACAAGAACTTGGGCTTCCAATGACCCCCACGCGCCAAGGCATAATTTCCCAGCTCTAAAAGATCCGATTAATATAGAAGAAAAAGTTAAAAGACCGTTTGTAGCACAGTAAGTTCGCTGCCTTTGTTTACAAACATCTAGAAGTTGATCTGAGTTCTGGTCAAAAAAATCATTTTTATCAAAACGAAATGTCCGTATAAGGGATAAAAACAATCCAGAAGAAATATTGGAGGGCTCATTGCACCTGAAAAATATTACTTTTGGTGCGGATTGTGGGATAGAGCCACCATCGGACTTTTCTTTCTCAAAAACTATTAAGGCCAGCCTATTTTTGTGGCCTAGTTTGCTTGAGTCTCCAAGATGAGTTTTTTCACATTCCACAAAAGTGGCGAAACAATCATTTAACAGTAACATAACACAACCAAACAAAACAAACGGCTCTACTAAGTGCTTCTTGACAAATAGAATCAGACTTTTAGTCCTCATTCTCCAACTCAATATCGAAGCGATAAATAAAGCTAAAAGCGACCACCAGCATACATGTATATGCACGACGCAAAATTGGTGCTAAATAAGGCGCCTTGCCTCATTTATACCGAAAGATCATCAAAAATTTGACTCTCTCTATTTTCTTTCAACTTCGCAGCGAAATGATAGTGATAAATCCCGTCTTGTCGATTCTCATTTTTTCGAGTGATCGCAAGTACAGTGGTGTAAGTCACTTAAGGTTTATTGTTTTTGACTTTACTTTACTATAAAAGCAAAGTAATTTTGATTCCTTCTATACCTTAAAAACACAACTGGTGATTATTTTGCTTGACAGGGTGCTTGACGTTTAAGTAATATATTCATTCTAAGAACTTTTATATTTCTCTTCAATTCTTATACCTATATTTTCTTTTCCGTTTTTAATTTATCGAAAAAGTCACTGTGAATATTTAAACTTTTTGCCCTTCATTTAGCAATGCAAAAATTCTAATTTCTAGAACTGTACGAATTTAAATACTCTTTTCTGAATCCTTGCAGAACTAAACATTTAAAAAATGTCTACTTAATTAATGTTATTCGTAGGTGGGAAAATATTTTTATTTTTTGTGTTTGTTAAATTTTTAAAATGTTTAAGAACTGCGCTTTTTTTTTACTGACTCACATATAAACTATAGTAAGGTACATTATTCATGGAAATTGATATACGAAATTCTATGTATAAACGTCTATCGTGCCTACAAATTACTGTATATAATATATAACCTATGCTTAGACATCCTGAAGCAATGATAACCAGTGTATTTATTAATTAATATCTATTTATATTATAATAATGTATGTACATTATTACTTTCGACAATTCTACTGCATAGACTATTTTGTTTTGGTTGTCTTGTGAATATGTTGATCATTAAAGCGAATCGATTTGAATTGTATAAATTGTAGTCTACAGATATATATATACCAATTATTAAAAAATATTTTAAATCATCTTAATTTTTAATTTTTATTTTAAATTCGTGCAAAAAGTAATTACTAAATTGTTATTTTTTGTTTTTGTGGTTTATTTTGATTTTGATTTGTTTTGTTTAATAGAAGTAAAGATTTGTTTCCTTTTTTGTTAAATTAATGTTGATTGTTTTTTGTTTTTCTTTAGTTTAATCCACTTAATTAAGATTTTCTTTTTAACTAGTCAAATATGTAAAAGTCACCATAGTTAATCATTAAGTTTTCAGAAAACATTTCTACTAATATACATACAGTCAAGAACAGAAAAACTAAATATATAAATATACATACATATATACAATTGTAAATAGAATAAGGAGTAAGACTTTGTGCGTCCTTACCTCTCAACCTTCGTGCTCTTCCCTTGACTTTACGAGGAAGCACGGGCATTCGGCGTTACTACAAGTGATGTTTCGATCTTTTGGCATTAACATGTAAATTCGCAACTTATATTATTCGTTTGTGAAGGAATTAGCTTCCTAGATAAACTAATCACATATGCTAAGGTGCCGAAGCTCTATTGACTTCAAGACTGCTGAGAGTGGATTTATGGTTATTGATATATGTAGCAGAAAGGGCTATAGCAGGTAAAATATGAAAAGAAGGGAATAAATATAAGACAACTGTGGAACACTTTATACGAAAGCATCTTTCGACTCCACATACAAAAGGAAGCTAAAATGTTTGGACTTCCAAATGATATCGATATACTTAGATGTTATGATTGAATCCAGACTTACTAAAGTGTGTAAGACTTAAGACTATACACCATATAGGCTCAAGCAAAATCATATTTGAATTATGTAAGTAGGTAGAAACGACTGTCTGATAAGTTCTTCCAGAAACACAAGTAGCGCTTGTGCGGCTTTTCGATACCACGACTCAAGTGAGCTAGCTGTTGTTGTGGTAGTTTTCAAATCAATCTTGTGGAATCCATTTTATTTATGTCAGAAATCTCTGATGATTCCTTAAAAAGACTTTGTGTAAGATGCCTGGTGGTAGCAAAGAAAGCGCAATGGTGTTTTCTTTTCTTGGGTATTGTTGCAACTACGGCAATGAGTGCTAAAAAAGATACCACACTTAGCAGCGTGAGAGCCAATTGGCCTGTGGCCTGTGTCAATTGCTAAAATTCTTTCTGTCTCGGTGCGGGTTCTGTTGACTAATTCAAACGTGCTGGAGAATTTTTCACCTAATGAGTCCCATCGTGAAGCAGACTTACTCCATAAGTGGCTAGCACATCGGCTTTCTCATTTCCCTCTATGTTACAATGGCCGGAAACGTAGAGGAGAATACTAAAGATACATTGCTGTTTCTGCGTATTATAACTCTGCACGAAAAACGCCAGACGCCGTTATAGTTAGGAATAAAGAAGTGTCCGGCTGTTGAAAAAATTACTCGGAAAAGACTTAACCAATGATTTTGAAATTTCATTTTTCAGCATTGACCTTTGGCGTACCAAATTCTAAACTTCATTCATCCACTCAAGGTAAGTTGAATTCCTTCTATAGAAACTGCCGCACAAAATCATACTCATAATCACTTCTGTTTTCAAATTTGTGTAAAACATTTATAAATACATACATGACTAAACATACATACGCATAGGTACAAAACAATTTCAGTAAAAAAAATTGATTTTAAAGTTATAACTACTTTTTGCAGGGCTTGTGGCCGTAACGTTATGCAGCAATGCCGCTCTAATGTACACGAGTAAGACTCCAATGGCATGAAATTACATTAATTATATTATTTACTAAATCTTTCTTTTTTTAGTTTATAATTTTTAAAAAACATGAAAATCATTTATACATACATATTAATTTTCTTTTAATTTATGCAAACAAAATAGAGAGGAACAATAACCCACGTAATGTTTCAAATTTAAGTACGTACTTATTTGCTTGTTTTAGGGAAAAATACAAAAAATTCATTTAACCGTTGCCATAAAAAGATTTTATATTTTTATGTATTTTTTTTTTAATTTACATCAATATCTTTGTTATATTTATATTGATAAATGTATGTAATATATATGTATATGTGTATATACTTTTTATGTAACATTTACATAACTATTTGTGTTTGTTCTCTGGCATTAAAACTACTTTGTATTTCTTTTTTGTTGTAAAGTTAGATTATATTGTATTAAAAAATCACATATATTTTTTTTTTAACGAACCACATGAAAATGGAACATCCTAATAATTATGTTATTATAATTTCTTTTTTTAATAGTATTTAATATTAATGCAATTATTTTAGTAAGGTAATAAATTGTTTGAACTCGTTTTGGTTTTCTATTCTTAATTTTTATTTTTATTTTTTAAATTATGTGATTAAGGCATTTGTAAATCTATTATTTCCATGTCTTTTTAAAATTTTAATAACATATTTCTACGTGAAACTTTTTGTTATAATTTTAACTTTGTTTTATTTTCGTCTTTTGATATATAAGAAAATGCAATCTTCTAAGAAGAAAAATTAATAATCAAATCATAATAGAACGAAAATAGTTATTTAACTGTGAAATTGGTGTTATTTTGTTATATTTTGTGGTTTTAATAGAATTATTTTTATTTTATTTTTTTAAGGGATATGTAAAGAAGATTTGTGGATTTAAAACATTCATATCATCATAAGAGATGTAAAATAATGAATTGGTTAATATTCTTTTATAATATTGTAGAAATACTATGGCAACCAAAAGTTATTCATTTTTAAATTTAATGAGAAGCATTTATTTGTGTTTAATTAGAAAATATAATAAATTGTGTATTGAGTTTGCTTTTGTAATAAAAATAAGAAAGTAGAATGATACAATAATGAACGGATGAAGTGTGTAAGTATGTATGTCCGAGTCGAAACCTTCTCGCTATGAATTAATTTGAAGAAATTACATATAGGTATGTTTACTTACACCAAAACCTCGATTTGCGTTGATTGATTTCACAAGATGCTGACACAAAGCGAATCTATTCAAATCAATATATTTGAAGATTTGCTTCATTTTACACAATAAAGATGATCACAATATAAATTTAATGGGATTCCGATTAAAGGTGAATTTTTAAATGTTTAATTTACTTTTACGAACTAATCAACTTGGCGTATATTTAGACAATCAGAAAAGACTACAAACAACTTGCTGTTGGGAGACAATACTATGAAGCACTCACATCTCTCTGAATATCCTTCTTATGGTCAAAATAGGTTGTTTCATTTTTTTTGCTGCTGTTGTGGTGAGTACCTTAAGCTATTCTAAGAGCATAATACGGAGAGACTCAGTGAAATGGAAATTAGTCGGCAGTACAATGGACTGATTTTTTTCTTATAACTATCGTAAAAAGGGATGGTTAACCTTAAGCATTGGCGAAATTAGAGAATAGAAGAAGAAAATATCCATGCAGTATTCCCTTTCACACCACGTTGACATGACGATCTCATCGATGATCATTTGCATTGATGTGCCGCATTTGCAAATACAAATATCACAGCATGTGCTGCTGAATGAATTTGGTTTTGAATTTGTGATTGTAGATCGTCAATATGCAAGTGACGTTTTCGAATTCTGTCCAGGGGCCAAATTGTCTCTTCCGTGATCGTATAACTCGTCACGTAAAAACGAGCATTATTACGTCGGAATGATCGTATATGCGTTATAATGCTCATTTTTACGTGACGAGTTATACGATCACGGAAGAGATGATTTGGCCCCAGTTCTTCGTATTTCTTTGGAACAAGAAAATGTTTAATTTGTCCTGAGAAAGTCATAAAGAAATAAAACCAAGCTACGAAAGTAGGTACAATTGTAACTGTTGCTAAAAATTTGCTTGGCTGAGGAAGCTGATTTAGGGTTGAGTTTCAAAAAACGCTTAGGATTTCGGCGACACTACCAAGGAAAGAAAAACCAAAATGGGCCTAACAAACTTGTTCTTATACTTCAAATCGTGTACAAAAATGTACTTTCATATGGAATGTATGTATGTTGGTGATTGTAGTAAAATTTTAATTTCTAGTAACAACTTAAAATTGAGTTGCTCTCAAAACCAACTGTAGAAACAAAAATATGCACTAACTCAAAGAAATGAAAAATGAACTGAAAATAAATCGAAAATCAAAATTAAAAAAAACAACTCAAATGCAATTTTTTTTTTTCAATAATCTTGCTCACTGTTTATTAATGTTTTTGTTTTTAGTTATTTTTTGATTTTAAACAATAATCCATAAATTCCAAAGAAAAAAAAAAAGAAAAGATAAAATAATGTAATTATAATAATTTTGTTTATATATATGTACTTGTATTTAAATTAGAGCATAAAGCAAGTAACAAAAAAATGTATTTTGTAGATATTAATTAAGATAAAAAGTATTTAAAATTGTATTCATATTCGTATCGCATAAAATTATTAAAATATAATATATTTGTTTGCCTTTTCTTTAGTTAATTTGTTTTTTTTTTGTTTTCTCTTAATTTGTTATAAATGTTTTCAGTACATGCAAAATAATTAATATGTATATATATTTGTATTTAAATTGTAATTTTAGTTTCTTCACGGTATTGATTATAATATAATGTGTAATAATAATAAAACAGTATACAAATCCCTTTGATAGTTCTTTAAATTATAATTGATATACTAACACAATAATGACATTATAATTTATAGTTAGCATAAAAAAAAAAGAAGAGAAAATAAAGTAAAGTAAGAAATCAGTATATCCGTATGTATATAATCAAAATATTATTCTTTAATAATTTCTAATAATAAAATCAGTGTGTGTATGTGTTATTTAGTAATTTGTTATATATTTTTTTGTTTTATTATTATAAATTTTAACTTCTACTAAAGCCTATGAAAAGTCACAAAATAGTTATCTCATTTTTGTTTTCTTGTTTACTAACTTAAAAAGAGAAACGAATAGTATTTAATAACATATTTAAAATTATAATTCTCGGTGTACAATAATTGTATTAAGCAGATATTTGTTTTGTTTTATTTATATTTTAACGTATTTTTCCGTAAATCTATTAATAAAGATTACTTGTTTTATAAAACGATAATCCCTTTATAGCAGGAAACAAAGTTAAAGTTTGTAAAAGTGTAAATAATAATAATAATGTATGTATATAAAATTGTATTTAATTATAACATCTATTACAATATTGTTTAATAGCTTTTGTTTATTGTTTTTCTATTTGAAATTTGCAAAAATAAGAAATCATTGAACTGAGAATAAAATAAGAAAGATACTTAGGGTTGAATAATGGTTTTTTTTTTTTTTAATTAATTAATTCACAAACGAAGACTACGTTTTAATTTGTTTGCTTTTTTGTGTTATTGTTTGTAACTTAAGCTACGAATATTATTTAAAAGTCCTTTTATATGTATATCTATATAAATATTTTTTGTTTTGTTTTGGTTTTTTTTTATTCTAAAATATGAAAAATACTTTACTAAGGAAAAATTGTCAACCCTATAGTAATGGTATATAATATTAAATATATTTTATATGTGGTCCGTGAAACCCTCTAATGTTCCGTTTTGAAGATACACAATAATTCTTAATTTTTTTATTTTGTTTTTCTTGTTTAAATTTAAGTTATATTTTTTTTTTGCGAGATAATTGAAAAGTGTTAAGACCTTTTTTAGAGCTAGCATACTATTTCACGTTTCTAAAGAAAGTATACATGCAATTTTATCTGTTTTTCTAATTCTTCTAAGAGTACGTACTTTACTTACACTTTTTCTAAACAAATTTCTTATTTATCATTTGATGACTACCAACAGGAATAGCAAAAAATAAAGTTTTGATTCGCAGTGCAGTATGTACCAAAGAACTTGAAACACTTTTTAATCAACGCTAATTTAACGTGCAACCTTTCATTTCAATGAAAAACTATTGAAAGCAATATTTCATTGTAGTGAGAACTGTTTTACTATTAAAACATAAATATTAAAATAGTTGGATCATAATTATGCCTTTAGCAGTAATAAAGTAGTCGAATGTCTTCACTTTGTCAATGCCTTCATGTACTAATTTTGTTTTCTTTCTCCAGATTATATCGTAGCAAACGACAATATTCATATAGACTCAACAATATTATTTGTTAAATAAAGTAAAATTTACAAAACTAATTGAAATAAATTAAAACTTTCTGAATAAGAATAATATGATGTAAGCAATTAGTAGTTTATCACTTGTTGAAACTGAATGTGTACACTGGTGCATGTTTCAAACTTTCAAAATAAAATAGTTTAACAATTTTTCCAATATCATAACACATGACAGAATCAAATCGACAATCTTTATTTTGTAAGTAAATGGCAACGTTAAGTTGAAATAATGTTACATAAACTGAGAAAATTGATCAATAACTCGTTGAAAGTCAAGCAAATTTTGTAAACTGGTTGAATTCTAAAGTAAGTGCTTTTGTGATAATGTCACAATCCACAAATATTTTTTGTACGACGATCGAAAACCAAAAAATTGATTGCCGTTCAAATTTAAATATCTGCAATCGCAACTTATTAGTCTATGATGGAAAGCGAAAAAGGACTTTGTCGATGCACCTCATAGTCTATTCCTTATTCAAAAGCTGAAAATTATAAACCGGTATAACGAAAGTCAATTAACTGAATTTTAGACAATTGGTATTTGGAGCTAGTCTAACAGAAACTTGAGTAAGGATATATCACAAACTTTCATATTTAGATTTTTTCAATAAGTTATCCGTTCATGTTTTCTTCTGAATTAATTTGAAATTTTATAAAAAATGTTCTTACTTTCTTGCAGTTCAAACAACATCATAATTCATACCAATATCGATTTTGTCTAAATACCAAAGAATACAAAATTAATTTTAAGTGCAAACTTGAGCAATTGTATGGAGAACTTTAAATGAAAACACAGCTGCTAATGACATATTTCAACTGACCAAGACTTAAGGGAGAATTTTCAGACCAACAAGTCTGATTTCTCGACATATCAGAACACTTTGTCTAGAATCCGAAACGGGCCCATTAACTCTGACCTCCTGATCACGCGCCGTTCTTTTGGCATTGATTTTTGTTGACTTTTGGATGGTTATGTTGAATAACAAACAAGCTCTTATAACTACACATCTAACTTCTTCTAAAGAAACCTTTTTTATTTTTCTTGCTCAATGTCTTGAGGCCCAAGAACACTTTTCATTTCATCTGCACTTATTAAAAAAAAAAAAACTATTAGTATTTTAATTTTTTTTTTTCTTTTTACCACTGTTTACACGCACAAACTTTATGTAAGTTTTGATTTTTATTTAATTCTTTTTTTCTATATATACCCAAAAAAATAATGCAGGGTTACAATTAATAGAATTTGTATTGTTATATTCTTTTTTGGTTTCTAAGAAATAGAGATTAAATTTAACGTATAATATAATATTTTCTTTGTTTTTTCGTTATTAATTGTTTAATGTCTTGTATAAATTGTTAAAACAAACATTTTCTGTTTGTTATGTTATATGTACTTGCATTTAATATTTAGTTTGCATTTTGTTTGTTTTCCCATTTGCCTACTTCTAAAATGTTCAATATATATATATATTTGTAATTTGTTTGTATATAATAATAAGTATTATTTAGACGATCATTATAAAACTACATCACATTAATATATTTCCATAATAGTTATTTAATTATATTTATTTCTATATACTCGTACTTTGTTGTTTGTTTTGTTTTTGTTTCTTTGCATAATAAAGTTGTATTTTCCTACACTCTTTTACAATAAAATTCTAATTTGTTCATCATAAAGACAAATACAATGCTAAGTGTTCACTTAAAAAAAAAAAAAATGTATTATAATAAATCAAAATTAATAATTTCTAGTTTCTACTTGGGTATGTGTTATGTTTTGAAAAAAAAAAAAGAAAAAAGTTAAACAAACTATATAATTAGTTAAAAGCAATTTTCACTCCACAATAAAATTGGATATTTCATATATATACTCGTACCACAATTAAAAGCTAACTATATATTAAAAAAAAAAAAAAAAAAACTGTTATCCAAACCATTTTTCACGTCTTTTTCTTCTAAACTAGTTATTTTTAACTTTTCAAAGCCCCCATTTTAAATTGTTGTTTTCTCCTATTCTCTCACAATATGCCAGTCTATACTAAGTTGAGCTGGTCTTTAATTCACAAAGTTTTTTGATTTTTTTTTGTTGAACTATATAATCTATGTTTATATCTTTTGTTACATACAATTATTAAAATAAAATACATTTAGCCCATTAACCCATTGTGCTCTACGAAATGTGTATCGTATTTTTTATTACAAAGATATCAATTGTTATTTAAAAAAAAAAATATATGTACTATATGTATATTGAAATTAAATAAATGTACTGTTATACTGTTATACGCTGTTTTTTTTTTTGCAAGTAGTGATTTTTTTGATTATTAAATTTACAATTTTCAAACTTATCGATAGAGATACGGTAATTAAAAAAGAAAAAAAAAAGATGGTATGTAATATTTTACAATTAAAAGAAAAAAAACGAAGAAAACTTCACTACTGCCTACTTCCTAGATATATATATATATATTTTTATGTGTGTTATATTGTTTTTATATTATATATCCATTTAAAAAAAAAAATATTTATAGAATATATCCATGAACAATATGTATATGTGTTGGCTTCAAAAAAAAATTATTAGAAACAAAAAATACTCAATTATCTCGATACAGAGAGATGTATGAAAGAGAAAGAAAGATAATATTTAAAATTTAATAACATGAATGTGTATATTATACACAAAGCGCACACAATAAACACACTTACAAAATAAAAACCTATTTTAGCGGGCTTAAAATGTGCCACATCTTACAAAAAAAAAATAATAATAATAATAATAATAATAATAATAATTAATAACGATAATAATTCTAATAATCCTTTTCCTTTTGCCTTTGCTTATGTCAATTTGTCATTTTGTTTTCACTTTTCACTTTATTTTTTTGCAGTTGATTTAATTCTTTTCCTTCTTGTTGTGGTGCTGGTAATCATTTGCGATAGTTCTGCATTTTGTTGTTGACTTTTAAAATTGATTGTTTGTTGCAGCAGTGTAAACCACCATTGGGTTATTTGCAAATTTGTTTGATGTTGTTCCTCCAATTTTTGTTGTTGCTGTTGTTGACGATTGTGGTGGTTTTGAAGAAATTCACCAAAAACTGCTGAACCACTCAGAAACGATCTAAGCATGTGGGAAATAAAATTAAATAATTAAATTTAGATTGTATTGTGATGGAAAGTATTAAGTTTGGCATTTAGGGGGAATAAAATGCGCTGTTAACTCACTCGATTGTGTGTCAATTTATTCTCCATACCATATGTTCGCAGGTGCGTAATGGCCATGCTTGGTGGCTACCTGAGCTGGGCTTAATGGGCCAAATTGACTGTACTGAGTTGGAAACTGAATGTGCGCCGGCAGAGGATGCGCTGGGAGTACCTGAAAAGTAAACGTATGTCATTTTTATATGAACAACATGCTGAGGAAAAGCAAACTACGCTGATGGTTAATGAATACAAAACCATCAATTTATTTTTAATAGCCCGTTCTCTGACTGGTAAGCTATACCATTATAGCAACATTCTGAACTCGTTACCGAGTGAATTGGGTATGTCTCCAACTGATTATATAAACCCTGAACTAAAATGTAGGCAATGCCAAACACGCAATCACCAATTGACCTTGCTAGAGGAAAAAATGTGTCTCAATTTGCTGGAATGGATCCTTGTTCTAGGTGAAGTAAAACAATAATTAAGATACAGGTTATGCATACGCGGACAATTTAATATTGCTAGTAACAAGAGCAAATTCCTTCCAACTCTAAGTGCACAAACAGAAGAAGTTTTCAACAAATTAGGTACTTAGGCCAGGAAAGCAGATGAATTAGATATCCTGAATACGATACAGTGAAATCTAAGATCAACAATAACCGACTACATAAATCATCCCAAAACTAAACTTAAAGAAAGTCTATACAAAAACAATTACCTACACTGATTGGTACAAAATGTACTGTGAGGTCATTACGGGTATTAACTCATACGAACTGAATATGCATATCGAAATCATTTCGTCTACCTGACTCAGCGAGGTAAATATACCAGCAATTCGGGAGGCATGTCGGATGATAAGCAGTCATCGGTTCCATAAACGGCCATCAAGTCTTCCCTCAGCGATCACAAAGACTAAACTAGTAGAACTTGCCTAAATCACCAGCTCGACATCACCCTGATATCGATCTTAGGTCATAGAAACATTGAAGAACATTGCTTATCAAACGGAATGAGCGTGATGTAAATATTTAGCTGTCATATCATGTAATCAATTTTGTTGACGGCAGGGTGGAAAACGAATGAGTATTCAAGTGAGCAGAGGAAGGTGAACATTATTCCTAACTTCAATAGCAAATTCTGCTAAAAAGCATTTCATACAACTAACAGTTCCTTACTTTTCATTAAAAAACACTATTAAACAACTCACCTGTCGATTGGATGCATTGTGTGCTGGTGGCGGAACCACCCGATTATAGTTTTGATATGGAGCCTGCGACACAAATACTGTCGGCCTTCGATACATGTCTCCTTGGGCATAGATCTCCTGCTGTAAAATAGCTGCTGGTGAACCACCAATTGGTGTGTTGGACTGATGTTGCTGACGATAGATTGGGGCACCCCAAGACTGTGGCGGCGCTGCAGTGGCAGTGTTGGCCGCTGTCACTACGGCTGGCCCAGATGAATTCTTTGAGTGCGCCATAGGTGGTGGTGCCGCCTGCTGTGCCACCATATATGATGACGATGTCTCACGCTTGTGGTGCGCGTTATGATGAGCCGGTGGGGCCCATGATGATCGCTTATCCACCTGTGGGTACTCGTAGAACTCAACTGGTTCCTGCTTCGGTACGTGAAGTTGTTGCTGTTGTTGTTGGATTGGTTGTTGCATCTGTTGCAGCTGCTGTTGTTGGTTGGATGAAGAGTTGGGAACTGCAGGTGCTGCCACCGAATTCGATGATGATGGAGCCGGACCATTGGCCGATGACAGGAAACATTCGTTTTGGGCCATTGCTAGGATGCGTTTCTTCTGCGACTGGCCTGGCTCGTATTTGATGTTCGCATGCTGATACTTGGGGCTGCTGGCTGCGCCACGTCGATGATCCTCGTTGTCACTGTCACCTACGGTTACGCATGATATAACATTTTTGCGATGTTTACTTGATGGAGCTGATGATGAAGATGAAGATGAGGAATTGTGATGCGGGATACCACCTAGATTCGTGGCATTCACGTGATGCGTGATGCCGACGCCTCCAGATGAGGAGCAATGACTACTTAAACTATTGTTACTGTTATTGCCTACATTATTACCAGAACTATGCTGGTGAGATTGTAGCATTGGTTGTTGTGCTTGTGAACCTGTTACATGAGATACATGATTTAAATTTTGATTATTACCGTTGTGGTAACTGGTGCTACTGGCTACATGATGCTGTTGTTGCTGTTGTTGGTGGTGGGACTGTTGTTGTTGCTGTTGTTGTTGCTGCTGCTGCTGCTGTTGTTGCTGTTGGTGGTGCTGATGCTGTTGTTGCTGGACTTGTTGCTGAACTTGTTGCTGTTGTTGATTTTGTTGCTGTTGCTGATGCGGTTGGTGCGGCTGATGCTGTTGGTGCTGTTGATGTTGCTGGTGCTGGTGGTGTTGTTGGTGCTGTTGCTGTTGCTGATGTTGTTGCTGTTGCTGTTGTTGATGTATCTGCTGATGTTGTGAATGGTGCTGAACAATGTTCGAAGCAGAAGATGAGCCCTGGTGAGCGGGCTGATTGTTGGTTGGTATACCAGCACCATTGTTGTTGCGACACGACAGCGATGACGACGAAGCCGATGTCTGTAGCATAGACGAAGTTGTTTGCGATTGAGCATGAGCACGTTGAGTGGTCGTCTTATGGTGTCCACCATGCGTTGTTGCTGGAACATCCGGCGACTCGTCTTCGCTGTCGGAGATTGTGATCACTGCAGTCGGTGATGGTGTGTCGTGAATGGTGATCGTCTGTTGCTTCACTATCGCACTATGTCCCATTGGGTTACCACCACCATTACCGCATGAAATCACATGATGACCGCCATTGTTCGCCGGTCCGTATGAGGATGTTGACGGGTGACCTCCAGCTATGAGCTGAATATTTCCACCGTTGCTACTGCTGCTTCCACCATGGTGATGATGTCCGCTGATTATATCTAAAAAGACAAATGGAGTTCTTCACATGCGTAGCGATTCACAACAAGAAACTTACTGTTAGATCCAGCAACGATTGCTGCACCACTGCCACTATAGTAGTTGCAGTTGTGCGAACCGTGATTGTGATATTGAGGCGAAACGTGTGCACGATTGTAACGCTGCTGATGTGGCGGAGAACTCTCCTTGACCCGCTTTTTAACCGGCGACAGCTGATTGGCTTCCTTCTTCTCATGCCGCGGAACTCTGTAAGAATTTCCTTTACTTTAGAAAGGATACGTAAAAGATTGAAATACGAATTACTGCCTGGCTGAAGACCGCATGGACACTAGCTACGAAAACAAACTAAATTAACTCTAAGACTAAACTTACACTAAATGGTGCACTGGAGACTCCTTCTTGAGTTCGTTACGCGGTATGTTTAGGTGGTGCTTCGGGTAGATCTCTTCGACGTTCAGGAATGGCGCAGGATCAACGATCAAGGAGTGGGCTGGTGCCTGTTGTGGCCAGGAGGGCACCAGAGCCATTTGACGACCTGTATTCGGCCATGCCACACCGCTGGCTTGCACTCGATTGGTTAGAAGCATTCGCTGCCCGGATGTGGGCTCAACCATTGACACTGGTACAGGCACATTCACGTACTGCTGAGGAGGAACCTATAAAAACCCATAGTGACGCATGTCGTCGACCTCTGAAGTTTACCATACTTACTTGTAAAGGAGGTTGCATTGCTGCACTACCGACAACAACATGCTTGGTGGGACTCGGCATCGCTTGATAGGAGGGCGGGCATAATATATTCGAAACCAATTGATGTTGGAAGGTGTCCGTTCGCCCTTGGGCATATTGGCGGCCAACATTCCGTCCGCCATATATCTGATAGAGACCTTCGTATGTTATAGGTCGATCGCGAACCAAACGTTGTACTTGGCTCGTCAATTGATTGTTTATCGTGAACGTCATATTCTCTGTGGTGTTGGGGACAAAGTTCGTTACTAATGTCGACGTTGGTTGGACCCTGAAATGACACAGACATACAGTAACAATTCAGTGAATGTACACTCGTGCTACAACATACGTATGGAAATCGCCACGCCGACAAACCTCCATCATCTGCACAGAGGCCTTGACATTGTTGCAGTATACATAGTCTACAAGGTGTGTTAGCCTCACAAACGAATGGTTCAGAGCTTCGGCTGGTGTTAACCTTCGTTCTTGATCAATTGTAAGCATTCGCTTTAGCAAATCAATAAACTCTCGACGATCGGTCTTCTCTGCAAGCAGTTGACCACCTTCCAAGTCGGTGGGCACATTCACCTGACCGATGTCATCCAAACAATTGAAAATATATTTACGAGCCTCTTTACTTTTCGTATTCGTTTCAGCCTCGTGCTCTTCAGTGGTTTTCAGTCTCCAGAAAGGGTAGGTCGAATCAACGTCACGATAGAAAAATTTCGAGGTCTTCGATGCGCTGTTAAGCATGTGCTCGGTGGGCAGACCTTGTGTCTGTGATATGTACCTAGAAACGAAAACCTCATAAATATACACATTAGTTTGGAAACATTTTCCAAATTCTTACCTAATTTGATCAAATTCAGACGATCCCGGATACAAGGGCCAGCCCAAAAACAGCTCGGCCACCACACATCCCAGTGACCACATGTCGATCGCTTCGCAGAATGGCAGACCCAATATAATCTCAGGTGCACGATAGTAGCGCGATTGTAAGTATGTATTGCATACGGTCTTGCTTACATGTGAGGCACTACCAAAATCAATCACTTTGACTCTGAAAATAAAATGGAAAGGTAGTTCAACAAGAATCCTTGGCTAAAGTAAGAGTAAAACAAACCTGTATGGTTGCCGGACTGGATCAACCAACATAATGTTCTCTGGTTTCAAATCAGCATGAATTAATCCGAGTTGTTTTAATTTCAACAACGCCGTTAAGACCTTTCAATGAGAATGTTTACATTAAGAGAAGCTTCCATTTAAATCAAAAAAAAAAAAAAAAATTATATTTTCTGGAAGAAAATGTGCGACGGGCGCATTCCTCGGATGATTTTGTATAGAAAACCGACACAGAATTTGATGAAATACTACACGTAATAAAATCCAATCTTACCTGCTCCAGAATCGGTCGAATATACTTCAACGGAAGAGGTGAAAATTTATTCTGTTTAAGAAAATCGTACAGATTTTGCTCCAACATTTCGAAAACCAAACAGGTATGGTTCTTGTGCTGAAAACATTCGAAAGCTCGAACAAAATTGAACTCATCCGCATTCTCCTGACTGAGGCGGGATAGAATTGACACCTCTATTTGACCTTGACGCGCATACGATGGATGATTTTTTAGAATCTTTATGGCGACAATCTCTGAAGTACCACGTTTCCAACATTTTACCACTTGTCCAAATGTGCCACGTCCTAAAAACTCTAAAACCTAAACAAAGAAAAAAAAAACATTATTTCCGACAGAGGGAGGGTGTAATCCACAAAAACCTTACCTCATATTCCGCCGAAAGAGAATATAAAACTTCATGTTGTACCAATTGATAGTCGCCATCAGCACCACTACTTGACCGTTTACTGGGGGGCTGCGTGTTTGCATGCCCCCCAGAGGTCGCAACTTTCGTATGCGCCGTCTTGGAGCTGTTGCTGGTGGTAGACGTATTTGCCGTTGAGGGTGCCGTCGTGCTGATTACACCACCGGACGAGGAGTCAATACAACCACAATCACAGTCTGCTGCAAATAGAAAATAATAATGCACTCCTTAGTTCAAAATAAAAGCTTAAATCGATTGTTAATCTATCCACAAATGAGAAAGAACATTGTTGCCATCGTTAGCCACTATCACTATGTGAAATGTCAATTATGTTACCAGGAATTCATTACGTTGGCAATTATAATGAAATATATATATATATGTAGGTGGCTTGTCACATGCATATACACATGTTCTCGCTGCTGGAAGGATAATCCTCAACCCCACATTCGATGACAGAGGAGACGAAGGAGGATTAAGTTTCACATTGCCAGGCTATTTGACTTCTGTTACATCTACAGAGATTCTCCTCGTGGTAAGAAGAGAGACAGGCAAAGAGCTGCTTAATCGCATTATGATTAATGCGTTGTTGATCTAATTATTGCGAAACTATGTTGGCGAATAACGTACGTTATTAAGTTGTAATTACCAACATATATTATTATGTAACTCAATGTTGGCCAATTAAAATTTGAATTATTGCGATTCGGATTAGTTTTCAGTTATCAATTAGAAAAATTAAAACTGAGAGGACAACCGTTTTTGGTGGAGACGAACTGTACCCGGGAGTGTACATACACAAAGAGGTCAACTTGTTTCTTATTAATTCTAACGAAGAAGGAAGTCAGTAGTTTTTTGAATCAACTAAACACCTCCTACAAGTCTGCACTCGACAGAGCCATCAACGCTGTCATGCGACACTTCAATGCCAAGGTGTGCAGCAATATTACCTCATTCAGATACAAAAGAATGATTTATTATAACTTCTTTTCGATATCAAGCGCCTGTTCGTAGGTGGTGGTTGGGGATATAATCTCCGGATTTACATCAAGGTCAATAGTATTAGTCATATGGTATAACTGTGAGCTCAAGGATGTCAAATAAGATAAACTGGTGATAGTTGGTAGTAAATCGAAGTCTTTACTTTCGGAAAAAAAAAAAAATATGGACGGATTTTCAATGGAAGGTGGGCTCTTTGTTTAATCTTTCTACCTAGAAACTTTAATCGTTCATATGCAATGAAGTGCGCAAACTTTTGATGGTTCGGCCAGTTCTTTTGAATTACGGGGGCGTTGGAAAATAACACGTTCAGCATTTTTTCTGTTGTGTGTGAACATTAGGCGTTAGGAACTATCATCGACAAAAATGTAGCCTTTCTCAGAAGAATTTTAGAATTCCAATGTTTTTACCATTCACTTAGGCTGAAAACACACCGGATCCGGCATTCTTTCTAGAGAGTTGTTTTTGTCGAATACATTTCCGCTACCAAAGCATTTGTGGGACTGTAGTTAAGCTTGCATTTTCATTACGAAACTTATTGGCATTAAGCTTCTGCGATCTAAATATCAAATTGCTGAACCCCGGTAAAATAACTTTCTAACGCCGGTCTAGATACCCGACCAATCATGACTAGAAATTCAATTTTTTGGCATGCAACCAGTGATAAGCTATTACCACTCTCTATTGGTAAGCTCGCTGAAGGACAATGAAATTGTGTGGATAGCTTGCTACACGATCTTCGTCTGTCTCAGAAAAATAAGAACCTTATGGACAGGCAGGTTTGAAACCGCCATAGTGAAGGAGTGTATGCATTTAAATCTCGGCTGCGTTAATTTTTTCTCAAACTAGAAGTCAAATCATAACTTCTGGGTATCATAGTGAAAGAGTTTTTAACTACAAACATTTCATTTGTTTTGTAATTATAAGCTGTATATTTTAATCGATTTGAAAGTAAAGCTGTCATATTCTTCCTGAACATTGATCAACAAATCAAGTTCACGATGCTCCTCTATAGAACAATTAAATAAGTGGAATCAGTTGTTTAGGTCTGGTTTGCGGAAATAAATATCACGACGAGGAGCTCTTCCGTGATAACTTCGTGGAACATACATTAATAGTAAGCGGAAGTGTCATACAACTGTTCAGTGGTTCTAGCCATTAACCACCCGTTTGCTGTTGCAGTTTTATTTTTTATTTTTAAATATTCCCCTTCACACTGTAGTGATTTTAATGACTATATTGCTTTACCATTTTGGAGTCAACCGAAGCTATAACCTTTTAAAATATGTTTACGTAACTTTGGCGCATCTAATCCCCAAAAACAAAGCGAACAAAACAAGACCTTGTTTTTGGCCTAGATTATCTCGTGGGCTTGTTTAAACTTGTACCAGTTGCGTATTGAGTCGTGTGTGTGTGTAAAAGTGCGTATGCTGCAAGTCACCGCAGCCTAAAGAGAAAGTCAGAAAGTCCCAAGGTGGCAGTGTCTTTCCATCAGAGTGACCATATTGTCTACTCTCGGCACAGTGTACAATATTAATTAATTTATTCTGTATGTTGACGAGTCAGAAAGGCGTCAACAAAATTTCATAAAAAAAATAAACAAAATAAAGAAACACACTCAATATGGTTTGGTTTAAGGGTTTAAGCCGTGAGACAATTAGTTATGCTTTGTGTTCGGCTCTAAAACAAGTTTTTGCTGTTTATAGAAAGTTGAAGGCCAGTTTGATGACAGCAAGATTTAATGTAATTGAATGGAAAATTATAAAAATTATACGACTATTGCAATCAAATAAATTGTAAAATGCTTTTGATGTTAATTCTGAAATCTAGATATTTTCATACAAGTGCTGAGAAGCACTCAGTTTATGATGAATATAAGCTCATAGAGAGTTTTCTAAACCCCTCGGCTTTATCTGGGGTGAGTGAATACCCTAAAGTACCTAGAGCAAAGAATGTCTTCTTTTGGAAGACCGATGATAGTGCCTTTTCAGTTTCACAAGAATATGGATGGATCTAACGCGTGTTAACACTGCTTCGTCGACTGCATCGTTTATAAAGTCGATTGGAATTCTTAAAAAGTAGATGACATGGGAGGGATGAAGTTTCGACCAATTGTTTGCAAAATCATCTGCTCTTCCATTGTCTGGGGTCTGATTGCTGTTGAAATCTGTATGTGGCTAGGTATTTGACAATTTTAAATTTGAAACCATCACGATGAGGTCTTAATGGTCAAACACCGTTGCGAAATGCTCTCTCCGTCTCATCCGGATGTATCGTTTGCAAAGCTTTATTAGCCTTGACAAACGCACCGGCGGATAAACTTCCTGAGGGGGACCAGCGATGAAGTCGTATACGCGACTTCAGTTCACTTGTTCATACCTTTGCTATCTCAAAGCAGGCTTTAAAGCACAACTAAAACTGACTTTTTTGAGCAGTTCAATACAGTCCTTTATGTACATATCGCCTGTGCTTCGAAGATCATAAGTTAATCCTAACGATGCGTTCTTTAGGTGTAAGAATTTGCTTTCGTCTACAAGTTGACGAGTTTAAGACCACAAGAGTCAAATTAGTCCTTTGGTCATTCACAACATATTACTTAACTTGTTTTTTTCTTTCCCCAAAAGCTTGGAAGGCATTTCTTTAGAAAACTACATTTGTAAAATAAATTACAGGAAAATTGCATCCATCGAGAATCCTCTTTTACACTTACGTTGTCATTGCCTTAATCAAGTTGAAAAGTTCGGTATCATACTCTTACTGCTTTGGTTCAAGCAATCCTATTTTTCAAAAGAGAAAATTTCTTAGGTGAAAAAAAAGATTAAAGGAATCACATTTTAAAGGAATTATGTTGCACAAGTGAGCTTTTGTATCCTTTATGGTATCAAGGGTGTACTGTAAAAATACATAAACAGGATTTTAAAAGCCAAAATATCTGAATTGGGTCGGAAATCAAAAAAAAAAAAAAGTGTCAACGACTTATTCATCTTAAGAGTTAAGCTCTGTATTACGCGTTTGATGCCAAAAGGAAGACGTTAGAAGTTTCCTATAAACATTTACGTCTTATTTTATTTTTCAAGATTTAATTCAATTTAAGATTGTTCTACAGCTTTGTTAACGAAGTCTTTTGCGATAGATTTTGCATATCTCTTTGGAAGATTTCTTGTTCTGTTTGCGATGTATTTGCTTCCAGTGCTTGCATCCTTCGACTCAAAGTTGATGCTGAAGCACACAAAAAAAAAGATCCAGATCATCTTTCTTAATTCGATTTTGTTGCCCAAATCACAACTTATAAAGTAAACATCGTGTTCCGTAGTTAGTGCGTAGCTTCGACAACATTAGGCTTGACATTGCGGATACATGCATCTTTCTTCAAAGCGGAGGTATGAGATCCTAATAGTTGTGGAGAACAGCGACAGCCAGGTTGCGATGAACGTCTTGCTCAATCCTATCATTAACCACTTTCAAAATTTTCCTACTTCGAGAACGTTGTTGTTCCGGAAGGTTGACCTCACTGAATCTTGTTTGGTTTCCAGGACACAACGCGATAACAAGAAAAATTTGTCACCTGAGACCTGACCTAAGCCGCGTCCTCGGTTAGCACTTCTACTGACAGTTGGGTCTCTACTCTCTAGTGAACTCTCCAGGATAAAGTCAAACCAAACGAATGTGTTCTGTTGTAAGAAATCCGCGGCATTCTTGCTATCTTTTTGCAGAAAAATTTGCAGACAACTAACGTGCGCTCCTAAGGACCAATATGCAATACTATGGTCTAAGCGACACCACTATCTCCGACGCCTATAAAGAGGTGTTGCTCGGATCAAGTGGCGGATCTTCGATGCTGATGTGGTGAGTAATGTCAATGGACCAGTCTTTCAGTCTGGTGTGGCGGGTACACAAAAAAAAACCCAAAACTATTTTCATCTGCCGTTTCATAACGTCCATACTAACAATATTTGGTCCGACAGCCGTGGAGAGCCAGGCCCAGATCTAATCACCCACACTGACAATCTCTTTATTTTAACTTTTCAATAATTTCAAAGCGTCAATGAAATAATCAAGTAACGAAACACAGACAACATTGTCTCTCAACAATGTAAGGCGGCTGCTACTAAATTCTCCTCTCATTACAGCGAAATAAAATTCGACAACAAAAATGTCTCAGTACTCGCATTCACGTCAGAAAAGTATCCAAATTATTCGTGTAATTTTAATAAATTTCATGAATCTGTAAGAGTACACCAATTATTTTCGTCTTTACTAGAAATTCTTTGCAGAAAGTGATCAACCGTCAAGCACAACCCCCTCATTACTCCCTGCCATCCCTAAAATAGAATCTAGTCAACGGCTGGTAGCCCATAAATTTTGTTTCTTGTGAATCTTCCTCATTGCAACTAGAGGAACATTTTCAATTCCTTAACGCTTAACGTATCGCGCGTATTCTTTCGGTAGAAACGTAACAAATTTTTTGATTGGGGCGCCACTGTGCGTCCTCTATACTTTTGAACAGGTATTTTTTGATAAATTAACTTTATGGTTCTTGGAAAGTACAATGTTGGGAATCATATCTGATTGTGTTTATGGCAAATCAATAAACCCAACCAATTCAGCGTCTCACTTTATTGCTTTTACTTTAGTGTTACGACAAAATGTGACATTTAATACTCGGGGTTAGTAATTTCGTTGTTTCGTTGTCGATATTGAGGAAAGCCACGCAAGCCAGCAATTTCCGTAGAAAAGAAAAAAACCGGGCTTTTCTTTCTCTTTCCACATTCGATTTTCTAACTGCCAATGAGTTTTTCCTTTTTGTTGACCGGCACAATCGCCGAAGAGAGAATGCATCACATGGCTATTCCATTCGTAATCAACTGCTTCCTGGTATTAACTATCGTGGCGGCCATCAGTACACTCAGAAGTGTTATTCTAGTCCCAATTGTGTGTGCACTGATTGATTATTTCCAGAATGGACAGAATTCACACTGTGGATGTGTGATTATTAGACGCTCTGCCATCAACATCATATGTCGAAGTGAGGAGCTGATGAACTATGGCAGATGTAATTGACGTATTTTCTCATTAAAATATAAATTGTGTTAAATGCAACGATTATCGTTCGTGCGGAACAATGATTGACTTTATTATTCTTTGGTGTGGACCTGTTAGATGGGGGGGGGGAATAGGAACATTCTGTTGCGCAAGTGTTTTTAATTTGAAAATCAAGCGTAGAAGATGAAAAATATTAAAATGGTATTCCAGGCGCTCTAAGTGGTTGTTAATGGTTTAATGGGTCTGTTAAGGAACGGACTTCTACAGTTTATTCTAGGACTGTAGCTTACTAGAAAATAAAAGAGTCCAAGTGTCTTTATTTCTTTCGTAAATGGTAGCATGCAATTCCAGTATATCTTCGCTGGTAATAAATGACAACAGTATGATTTACTAAGCAAAATATATGTCTACTCCAGGATCGACTTAACGAAAGAAAACCGAACAGCGTATTGGAATATTATTTAAGGCTAAGTCTGTTCAGACCAGAGTGGTTGTCTGATTTTGGTCGATCGATAGCTTAACATAAATTCATTTAAGCTTAAGCTTTTCTTTTAAATTTAACGCTGTTGACATGCCTATGGACGGTAGAAGAAAAAAATCAAGTTTTGGCAGACGTCTGTCGTTGGTGTTGTCAACGGAGCTATCACAGAACATCTGTCAGTGGGTGGCGATCAGTGCTGCCACAAGTTTAACGAAAAGTATCACTGACTTCTTAAAGCGTATGGATGGCTTCCGGATAGACGATTATCTTTATGGATGGATTCATTATAACTTAACTAGAGGACACGCAGGTATCTAAGGAACCGAAAAAGTGGACAACCTCGCAAAACAGTGGTAAGCCTTCGAGTTTAGGGGTCTTGAACCAATCGCTGAGCTAAATAGACTTATAAAGGAGGCGATCGTTAAGTAAGCCACGAATGAAAATCTGATCAAAATACAAACAATAGCACCAAGAAGAAGTCTCTAAGCAATGAACTCTTAAATTAGTTGTAGCATTGTGCAGGCTGTGTCTAGAGGAGGAGAACATCGTCAAACCATCATAGTTCATGATAATTCGCGATCGTCAACAATTGCGACCACCACCGATAACATCGGTCCACCAAATAATACTATACGACGCGACGGTCAAATCAAGATTAGACAGATGGCAAAGGCTGTGAGAATTGAGCATAAAAAAACTGAATGCCGCCTTGATTTCTTTGGACCAAAAACGCATTCGAGTGAGTCGATTTTTTTTCTTTGGATTCACCATTACTGAGGAGAAGAAACAGTCAAAACATTGCGAAAGGTAAATCTGCTCCGAAGAAGGCCAAGCCGATTTGTTCGGCCGGGAAGATGATAAACGACCGCCTTGAACAATGCAAAACAATAACGGGGTTGAATTTCAAGAAGAAGAGCATAGTGGAGTTCAATCAGAAAAACGCACTGTTTCACACTTTTGCGGTCACAATGGCCAAAATTCACGAAATGCAGTTTGAACTGATAGATCACCCACCATATTCGACTTTTTTCTGTTTCTTAAGGTAGGAGTTGATAGATTTTGTCTGCTTAAGTTGGGTGCTTTATATCGTATTTGTTGGAGATGATTGGAACGTTTTTTGTGACAACACAAAGGTATTACATAGTAGGTGCTACATGTTGTGAAAGTGCTGAAAGTACAACTGCTACATATTCTTTGTCGCCGCGCTGTTCCCTCGATATTTAAACTTAGAATTGAAATGAATACCCTTCATCTGATAGGGTCACCACGAAGTCCCTCGAATGAAAACCATCTGGATTTTTCCCGCACGCTATACAATGATATATGTATGTATACACAAATCAATAAAAAAAACTATGTACCCCCCCTTAACAAGTGCAACCATAGTTAGTGTCCTACCCCCCTCTGTGCAACACACTAACTACAATCAAAGTGGCACTAGAATTGGAGTGATTTTTCCACTCGAATTTCCCCCCACCCCCAATGTAGTTCGTTGCCATTGTTAGCTGTTGGTATTAAATTACATCAAATTGAAATGTGCATTACAATGTGCATGCTTATATTTAAGGGTGTATGCACAATGCGCACTACGTGTGGATTACAAATGCACAAACAACCGACCGCGATAATTCCATAGAATATACTCGTATTGTTAGCAGTTGCACTATCCTAAACAACAAGCAGATACAAAGTTTGCACTTACATTTAGCGTCGCGTCGCGTCGCACTCTCGTATCTCGAAGGCAATAAACTTGGTTTGCTTTGTAATTAATTGATTCTATTTTGTTACTATTTTGATGAAGAGTTTGCTTAATCGAGAGCAGAGCACAGCAATAGAGATACAAATGTATCCAATAGCAGAGTACGAGTATATGAAAGTGCATTCGATGTCCTCTCTGTCGTCGTAGGCCTTTCGCATTTAACGAGGTTTTAAGTGTGACAAAGAAAAGGCTTAATTAAATAGAAATAAAGCGATGGGGGTTTGAAATGCAACCGCTTCTCACTAACAGATACTGCACTTGTGTAACATAAAGTGCACATGAGTTTTACGTGTTTTAAATTAAAACAAATTGAGCCTCTGTTGACTGAGAATCGATTTGATAGGTTTTATGGTCATCAATTTACCTTGTTATGTGAGCTGGGATTTTCAATGAGAAGTGTATGTTTTGAAATCATTACTGATTTGATAGGCCTTCGAAGTAGATGCTCCTATAAACGAACAACGTTTACCTTTGACAGCTGTTTGCAAAGTTCACAAATCAATCAATCATTTGACATTTACAAAATATCTTGTAAGTTTTTTTCTTAGCACTTAAATCCTGTCAAAACTCGAGAGCAGTAAATACATGGAATACAAAGACCTATGAAAGAACCAGTACCCTTGATTAGATTGGAAAGGAGCAAGACATCTTGATCACCCCTGTCACAGCAGATTCCTTAAAAGGCTTAATGCATCGACCCTTGTCAGGAAAGAATGTGAAAAGAGAAGATCGGGATAGATAAAAGAGGCTAAGGTGATGCTAATTGTAAAGCTGAAGGATCTTACAAATTTCATGTCCAACATGCAAAAATAGATAGAGATTCTGATAAACAGTTAAGGATTATACATACTCTTATTTGATTCATCACTGGTACCACACTTTTCTTGACTACAAACACAAAGCTTCGAACTTGTTTAAACCAAAAAAAAAAAAAAAACAAAAGGTTAAAAATTGTTATAAGAACCTCTTCTATTTCGATTTGCACATCTTTCAAATGACTAGACTGATCCTTGCAAACTGTTGATATTCACCTCCGAAAAAAGCTTAACTTTCCTGCATAAGCATAACACTAGTCGAAATGGCTTGAAATGTTGATCGTACTAAGTAGTGATAATGCCATCAGGAAATTTGAAAGAAATACTGTGAATTATAAAGAATAGCAACAATATCAATAATTATCCACAGTTATTCTAGACTCAAACCTAATAGTACCTGAGTTTCAAAAATCACTGCACCAACACTAGCGCTGTGTGAATAGCATCAAAACATAAGATTTCGTATCATTACCGTTTGGTGCTTTAAAGAATCCACTATAGCAATGCAAGCTGCACAGGGGATCTACACTGCAATCTGCGTACACTTTATTTTTATAATTCCTAGCTAAATCTACCAAAGAATATGGATTAGAGCGCCCCCTCTACTTAGAAACGTTGCCACGGAGGCATCTTTCAACTTTGCGTTCGTAATTCTGATATCAACTGAACAATAGACCAAGTGGAAAGATTGCATATGGCTCTAAAGATTCTCTATTCGACTTTCAAATTTAAGCCAAAAATACTTCTCATTTCAACCGAATTGTTTCCTTTATTTTATACGAACAAGTTTAGCCACACAAGGAAGTGGTCTCCAAAACAAGAATTGCAAAATCTTGTTCCGCATTACGGGTCGCCGTATTAATTCGATGGTAATTTGATATCAAGCCCCCGGGGGCTAATAAAAATGTTTTTTTTATTTTTTATTTTTTAAATATATCAGACACTTCGCAGAGAGCTTGTTTGGTAGACGGCACTACATATTCGCGCTACTTGTGTATATTTAATTACAGAACTGCGCAGCTACTGCTTTTACCCAATAATTTATTGAAATATCGTCGAATCTTGTAAATCGCGACACACACTTGTGCCAAAAAAAAAAAGGAAAACTTGTCATCGAGCCTTTTCGACAACTTTTCTGATCCCAATTTGTCAAATGTCCAATTGCTGTTATTGGCTAATAATGTTCACTTAACCACAATCTCTCAATGTGCTAGATGCTTTCCAAGCAATTGCGCAAATACCTGTTCACTACAGGTCGCCCCTTAGGCTGTTCCAAGAATGGGGGGCTATAAGCACTTCAAGGGGTACACCTCTTCGCCTGGATGGTTTGTGATTTTCTTTAGCTCACGGCAAAATGTCAATGAACGCACCACCATACAGCCGTACGTACGCTTATGAAAAATAACAATAAAAATTTAAAGAAACAAGAACTTGAAGAAGAAGAAGAATTAAAGGTATGTACGTACATACGTACATGTATAACTTTATAAATAAATGAAGAACAAGTCAACAAGAATATTATTTTGTTCCATACTCGTGTGATGGGCCTTTGCGCGCAACAGCCCTTCTTTTAGCTCGCTCGCTCTCTCTCTTTCTTCCCTTGTGTATGTGGTATAGTTTTCTAGTTCTTCTTTCATCTCATCGTGTACAGTGTGTGTTTTTGTAGCAAAGAAGAACAACAAACGTCGCTTAGAATGAAGAACGAGTGCAGTGTCCCCCTGACGTTTATGTATGTAGATACATGAAATAAAAAGAACCACAGGCCCTCGCAAGGCACAACAGTGTGTAAGGTTGCATAACTTAATGGGTTTTGCCTCACTTTTTTTTTTTTTTTAGAAATAAGGAATACACTTATACCATCGTATAGTGTCGTTTACACAATAAAACCCCGAGTGCGCATATATTAGAAACCATCAGAGGTATGCTCTATGTACGTGGTATAGACCATAAATATAGCACTAGATGTCGCGTACTCATTTCAAAGGCAGGTAGTGAAATTCTTTAGTGACTTAGTGACATGCTAGAACGCAGAGAGTGGGAAGATTGAATGATGAAAGAATAAAGTGCAATTCTGCATGGTGCACCGTAACAACCACCCCCGAAACTATTTTTGTATTGAAAATGACTGATGGTCGATAGTGTACAGATGTATTAAAGGCAAATAATTAAATTTTCAAAAGAGCCTCGAGAGGAGCCACCAAAGCACACTGATGATAGCAGCAAATATTTACAACTTTAATGGAAGAAATATTTTTAGAATTACATAAAACGCAATTAATAAGGTTACTGCTGGCGATGCCAATGACTTCAAGGAGAAATTGAATTGATCGAAGACAAGCAAGGTAAGGAAGCTTTCAAAGAAGTTAAAAGTGGTATTGTGAGTCAATTAGAATAATGAATTCTTTAAAATTTGTCAACTGTTTTACAAATTAAGTCTTGGAAAAATGTAAATCAAAATTTGTGAAAATCTTCAGGTAGTGGCACATGTTAGCAAAGTTAAGATTTTTCAAATAAAAAAAAACAAGCCTGACACCATAAGTCTATAAACTGCATTTTAAACTGTGAGTCTGCGTCGATGTAAAAGACAAGAGAGCATTCCACAAGAAATGAAATCCGCTCAACTACGTCAATTACAGAGACATTATAGTCTTCTCAGCTTTGCGTTCAAGATCGTGTCTGCTGTCATAATGTGTGGACGCCTGAAACTTTTCGTAGAAAACCTCATGGGCCCGTATCAAGTCAAGCTCACGAAGCCTCAACATTTGGTCGATTGCGGACTTTTCTACGTTATAATACTCATTTTTACGAGACGAGTTATACGAACACGGAAGAGACGATTTGGCCCCAGAAAAGTCCGCAATTGACCAAATTTTGAGGCTTCGTGAGATCTTGGAAAGAAAAACCCAAGGAGTCCAAATCGACACCCACTATCTTTCCTCGATTCTAAGGCTACCTATGACACCATTTATAGAGACGAGAAACACAGAGCAATGTCTAGTTTTGTCAGTCCTACTCATCTCGTTCGTCTGTGTGACAAGCTGTCATGTGACAAAACTCAGCACGCTGTTCGCCAGCATCGACGAATCGGATAGAATGTCGCAGTAAACACCTACCTATGTATAAATTCGAGGTATTAAGGTTACTTTGTCTACCCTGACAATTCATCATGTTGAATGGTCAGACACTTTTTATAGTAGTCTTTTTGGTTTTTGTGATATGCAGTTTTTAGCCACGAAGTTGTACGATAAACGATAAAGTTGAGTATACATATAAAAAAAGACTTGATTCATTATAACTACATGCAGACAAGAAAATAAAAACACAAGTCCTCGACAAATAAACAAAAATAACTTCCTTATCTAATGGGAAACACCCTAAATATGGTAAATAATGCATAAATCATCACAACAACTTAATTAGTCACTTGATTGGTGACTTTGAGTTGCACGTACTGTCACTACAAGTACAATTTAATATGTATTGAGTTTTTATATAGGGTAAATTCAATTTGGTTTTCAGTTAGTAACTTGAATAAATAAATAGCCTCGAAGTGAAAGCACAACTCTTGTAGAAATTTGGAAGGTTTGGAAGGAATGTCACTAATTTTGGAGACTTTGACAGAGTGCTGAAAGTAGGCTTTGAACTGCAGGAGTGAAAACTACTGGCTATCGCTAGGAAAGCTGAATTTAAATTTATGAAGAAGTTGGCAAACCGCAGATAGAAGAATCTAGCCTGCCTAATATGAGCGAAATAGGACTGGACAAAGTCGGTTGGAAAGTTGCAATTCATGAGAAATATCAGGCCTAAGACCACACGTCTTTATATTCTACGACGTCTTCTGCAGAAAAACAAATACAAATATTTGGTGCGACAGCTCAAAGAGAACCAGGTCCTAGCTTCTCACAACCATTCATGTTGTGCGTGTTATATTTTTCGCATGACTGGAAGGGACCTACAGTTTTATTGCCGACTCCAAACGGCGGATTGAGGACCTTTTTCATGACAAATTATACTTCTGCAGGTTTGTCATGCCTGCGAAGAGGTGATGCCGCAAAAAACTTTTAGTGGTTTTGAGGATCAAACCTGTGTCCTCTCGCTAAGCAGTTCAACGCACTAACCACTAAGCCACGGCGACCATTTTCTTCTACAGAAGCTGTTGTTTACTCGTAAATGGTTCCCGAAGTAGACCTAGTACTGTAGCCTGTTTAATTTTCCTACTAATATTATAAATGTGAAAGTTTGGATGTTTGGATGTTTGTTCCTCCGTAACGCCTAAACGGCTGGACGGATTTTGATGAAACTTTGTGAGTAGATTAGTCTATGTCCAGGAGAAGCGCATAGACTAATTTTTATTTCTTAATTTGTATTTCTAAAAATTCATATTTCTTAGGTAAACATCCATTTAGTGACCTGCGCAGCACTCGGTCAGTGGCACATCGTAGGGATCGTAAATCATGATCGTGTGCACGACAAGGGTGGTTTTTTCTTTTTCCTTTTTTTGTTGCTTCCTTTTATTTGTGGTGGGTATGTGTATCTTTGCATCTAATAATGATCGGAACTCACTCGCTATTCACAGGGAAAGTGTTTTTATGATGGTGTAGCAGATATTCAGTTTTTCGAGTAGGTAAAAAAGAAGTATCCCACTGCAGGAATAAAAAAATGACGTAGGGTATGTAAATAAAGAGCAAATTACTAATCTTTTCTTTTTTGACTATTTTAGGTATTTGAAATTTGAATGGATCTCATGGTGTTCCCCGCTATGGGAGGAATTCGTAAGGACATGAAAATAATGAAAGTGCGATGAGGAGGTGGGTAAGTTTCAGCTTGGTTTTGTTTAAGACCCATTGAAACACCCCAAGTTTAGGATCTTAGCCGAATATTGGCGAGTATTATTCGAGAGTCATCCTGCGATCTTACAATTGAGGCGAGGTATTATATTTTTTTCTGCTCCAAGTATGTAAATCTGACAACGCTTCGAGAATATGAAGTAGATCATGTCCGCAAACGACGCTACGACCTAAATAGCAGGGTTTTTAAACTTCTTAGAGATATCCGGAGTGCCGTCTCATAAACTGATGCTTTTGTTTTGCTGATACGTAACCTTCATGCTCCAAGGCTATACAATAGTACCAGGCTGTGCATCGTAGAAATGTGATCAAGGCTACAATTCTCACCAGAAAGGCCAAAGGAGAGAGTGCACTAATTCCTCACATTCCTATAACACTTAACAATTTGCCCTTTCAATTTAAAAGACGCAATTTTGTGATATACCTGGAAGGAAGGTGAACTAGCGCACGACGAAACAACAAGGAGCCTGAGAGAATGGCAGCAGAGTTGGAACCTGTCAACCAAAGGCCGATGGACATATCGTCTTATCCTTATTACTGAAACTTGGTCAAGGCACAAGGACGGAGAAGTACACTTCTGCATTACATGGGTCTTCACGGGACATTGCTATTTCCAATCAAATCGATCGGTTCAATAACGCTGACTCTCGACTTTACCCGTGCTGCGCAGACACAGTAGAGGCAGGTAAATAGAATTGATTGCCTGGTAAAGTTCTATCAAGACACAATTAGCGCGGGTGCGCTGTTTTGATATCACAACTCGCGTGACCTTGATGTTGATGGGAGTGGTAGGAAGACACAGATGAAGACGTGGGCATGTGTTCTTCCAGTGACCACGGTTCTATACTCAACGGGAGATATAGATAAAGTGGAGTGCAGTTTGCATTTTTGCCCAAAGCATGTACGAAGAGCTGACACGCCTGGAAAGGGAAAGGGAATAAGTATTGGCAGAGGTGGTCTTAGTTCGGGTTGAAATCCCGTACTTAGACTTTCGATGCTTTCCACCTTTCTTAAAAAAAAAAACAATCTTCACATCACATAATCTGTAAACTTTGCCACATCAACGTGTTCGCGAGTCAAGCTTAACGGCAAGAAATTTTAGGTCAACGCGGACGAAGTCGCGGGTACAGCTAGTATTTTTATAAAATAAGCGCGCGCTAAAAGGTTTATGACTACCCCTAACCTAGAGCAAGGGTATTAGGGAAATTAGAGGAGAGACGAAGGAGGTACCGATGCACGTTGGTTTTAAATGCTTGCGGGTTGTAGTCATGAGGACACACGGAGCTATGTAGATCATTCCATATTCGTGTTGCACGGCTAAAGATAGAATCCCTATATTTGGCAGTATGCCCGAAAGTTGGCTTAAGGATAAACTGAGGACCATTTGAGACATGAAGCGTATTTCGGGACACTATGGTAGGTGGCTAAACGTTGCGCCCTTTTTTCTTTATTTAAAAACGATTTTGAATTGAAAAGTTATACAATTTGTTACAACCAGAGCGATATCACACATAAAATGTACTTAAGTATCTACATATCCTCGACTTTAATAAGAAAATACATGTGGCAATAGCAACCGCCTTAAAAATCCACACCACCAAGGTCTTCTTGTGAAACAACACTGAATTGAATTTCACATCACAAAGAGTATCTCCATTGCTTGACTAAAGAAGCAAACACCAGCCGCCAGTACTGAGAACAGCACCACTCAACCACTGTTTCCATTTAACGTTCAGGGTTTTAATTGATCTCTCCGTCGTAATAATTAAACAGTATGCTAACGTTATTAGTTATTTTATGGTATACACAACCAACGGTAGCTATAACGTTCTAACAATAGCAAGTATCTTTTTGTCTATTGTGTATCCAATAAGTCGAAAATGGTTTCCAAAATTGTACTTTACTTACCGAGTACATAGAGCTATGTAAGTACACATTTTGCCATTCTATCTAAATATACGTACATACATGTGCGTATAGCAAGTGTTATAATACGTTCGCGTTCATATTTTTACGCGGAAAGATTGTGAAAGAATTTTCATGTTTTTACGCATTAATGGGGAAATTGTCAGGGAAACTATGTATCTGTGTATCTATGGAAGGGATCGACATATGTGTAACAATAATTCCCAAAGCCTGAGCTAGGACTTTTTTGAAAATACGAAAATGCGAAACACTTTAAGTTGATTAATAAAGTAGAAGCAATCAAGTTGATTATAGCTATTCAATCGAATACGCCGCAGCTGGGTGTCTTCATTTCGGGCTGGTAAACAACATTTTTTGTTTTTTTTTTTGTTTAATTAGTGAAATTTATTTACGTTTTCTTATCGACCTGTTGGTTGTGTGCTTGTTTTGTTTTTGTCTACTTTATGCTGATTAAAGCTGAATAGCAAATAAGTATCTATAAGGGTTGTTTATGCCATCAATGTGTAAAAATATTTCGTATTTTATTCGCATTTCCCCAGACACTATGGGGTGTGGATTGATTTTTTTTTTAAATGTAATTGTATGTATTGATAACTAGAAGTTGTTATTTTCAGTTCAATCTTGTTGCGAATAGAAAATCCCCGTTCCCTTTGAAAGGCAAATTATTACAGTAATTCAGGTAAATTTATACACCTCCAAATGTATCTTACTATTTACATATTCACGACATTGTGCCAGTCTATACCTAGGTGGTGGTTTGCTTATTAGCATTTTTCAAATTAGCTCCCGGTGTGCGTCATTCACTGAACATGAAAATGAATGATTTATGTTGTAAAGCTATAAATTCTTGGGCTAAGAATGAAGTTGTTGTTTTTTTTTTTTTTTTTTGCTGTGACCCTGACGCCAAAAACGAAATTGATTCAGGGAATTTTAGGACAACTAAAGGATAATATTCAAATAAAACAACTGAAACCGATATCTGTCATCAAATACGTTTATTTGGGTTCAGAACAATTTGGCTTGGACCTTGAATAAGCTGTCATATGGTTAACTGTCATTTGATTTCAATTTAAATTTCAGAAAAATACCGAATAAAATAGTTTTTGCATTTGAAAAGTTAGTTTCTAACTCATCACATTCCTTAAAAAAAAAAAACTATACATCCAGATACAGAGGTTGTATAGAAACTTGTTATTCTAAAAATGATTGAATGATTGACAGAGGTTTCACTAACGTGTTTTTGGCCTCTACTTTTCCAGCAATTGACAGGTTGTTAACAGAAAAACCTTTCGTTTTGAAAGAAAAGTAAGAATGCAGTCGAATTAATTTGAATTTATGCTTCAGAGTTTTATTTGTCATCGCCCTCTATAATTTACCTTTTAACAACGGTGGCACAGAAATGACAACATCACGCTCAAACTTCGCTCGTTTGAAGCAATTGCCAAAATACGCACTAAATGGTTGTGACTTCCCTTATGGTAGAGCACGGACATATCGAAAATAAAAGAGTCTAAGGATATACCGATGAATATTGGTTTCAAATGCTTGCTGGTTGTAGTGATGAAGAAGCAAAGAGCTAGCTGTCATTTCAAAATCGTATTATACGTAAAGGTAAGGTAAGCTGATGAATATTTAAGCCAGCGATAAGGAGATATGTACATGCAGCGCCTAGTCAACTTAATGTTAGGTTCACAACTGCAAGACATCAAGTGCGACGTTTCCCAAAACGACATTCAACCTTTAGTGCCAAAGACAAAACATTTTTATTCGAAGCACGAAGCGTATTTTGCTGGTGTAATGCTGGATGTGCGGAATGAAACTGGCTATTTTGCTGGAGCACTCCCTATTTGTGAAAGAATCAATAAAACAGTAAACTCTCTATCACATATGAGTCTTAACGCAAGTTTTTGAATTCTTTCTATAGACGCCTTATAGATTAAAGCCTCATATCAGGTAACATTGGTTTTTATTTTTTGTATAATAAGATAAAACCAAGACATTTCGTAACATTTTTGCCTATGTGACCGTTCTAACGAATTTTGTCATTAACACACATACTGAGGATGAAAAGTCTTTCGTTTTCGTGGATCCAAGTACCATTCATAGATATTGATACAAAGTTTTGGGTTTCGTTCAAGTGACCAAAGACAACATTGGGTCTTGGACCTCAACATTCAATTTAAAACCTTATTATGGGATTGAATTACTGTATCCGTTTAAAGCAATCGTCTCAATGTGTCCCGAATTCAAGTGCAAAATAAGTAGGGATCGTCTAAAAACGTCCACATGTCTATCTACAAAACACATATCAACGCTAGGCATTAATAAAGCCAAGGAAAAGCAATAAATTGACAATTGGTCAAAGTTTAAATCAAAACCTAGTGAAGAGTGTTGATGAGTGTAAATGTCTAAGTTTAGCTTACAAGATGGATTGCGAAATCCATAACTTGTAGGACGTGGTAATATTCATGTTAAAACTTTTAAAGCAGCACCAGTGAATTCAATTCTTTTTAGTCGATGCTAAGATAGTGAATCGTGGATCCTACGTACTATGTAGGACATTGGCAGTCTAACACTAATTAAGGAGAATGGTGTTCCCACAAAAGTTTTTTTTTTTATTGACGTGAAAGTAGAAAAATTAATTCGATGTTTCTACTCGAAGTCCTCTTTCAATAACAGGATTATGGACTCTTAACTCTTTTGGCATGAGAAATTAATTAGATAATAAATAAAGAGACTGGAATTCTACCTGAAGGTTTTGTGATTCATAAGCTTGAAAGGCTTGTGCAATATAAGCAATTTCTTTGTACAAGAAAAGATAATTCCACCACGATTTATATGAGTTCTCTTGCTTTTAGCTAAAAACGTGAGAAAGTTTTGTTTTTAGTTTGTTAACCTTGACTTTCATTTTATGAGAATTCAAACTAAGTCAGTGTCAAAAATTTGGCATTATCGACAAATTTGACAAACGCAGAATCATTAAATAATACTTCCACAAGAAACGTTTAACGCCTTAGCAAATTCATGGAGACATGCAAGAGTTATTAGTGACATGCAAGGTTCTTCCATCGCAATAAAAACTAAATTAAGTATCATCCGTCATGTGCAACAGGTAAACCTAAAAAAAAAAAAACAGGAGAATAAAAGCTTGATCGAGAGCATTGAAAACGATCTTAGACCTCAAACGCCCGTACGAAACGAAAAATCCTTCAAAAAAATCCAACCAGTCACATGCACTAGAATAAGATCTATTCGCGGAGACTTTGGACTACAACCTACTAGACATCACTGTCATCCACAGAAAACACGATAAGACGGTCCGCATCAAAACCAAATGCTGAAACGTTGATAGGACAGTCGAAAAGCATAGTTTGCACTATAGCATCACCGGAAACAAACAGACAAAGATCATAGCCACCATCCGGCGACTTGACAGTTTTTAGATCAGTAAACTGTGAATTACATTGATTATTTTGCGGGATGTCAGTCAAAATATGGATGCGGATACCAAGCATGGCAAAGCTACAATCGCAAAAGTCAGATAATGTAAAATATAACTTTTAACGCTCTTCGTTGCTCTTAGCGACTGCAATGAAACCTCTTGTTTGACAAGCACACGCAGCCAAGACAACGACATAGAAAGCATGTCTGTTTAAAAGCGTACTGTGTAAGACTAACGGTAGTCTCCCTGTTCCTACAATTTCTCACACATAAAAAAGGACTAATAACACTCAAAACCAATGAGTTAAAGGTAGGGCAAACTACATCATTTGCACCTAGTGTTAACTTTACACAAGATTAAATGAGCACAAGTACACATACTGCGAATAAAACTATAAAAAATGTAAGTGCATAATAATTGTTAAAATGACACCCTCAAAGCCTTTAAAACCACCTCTGAATAGCCCGTTTATTGCCTTCGCCATTTCATTTTATAGGGAAATCCCATATATTCATGATTTTTCACAGCTCGACGTTGCGTTCCACTTAAGCTTTTTAAAAATAAATTTAATTTAAAATAATTCATCCGATTATCAAGTGTCATTTAAGCTTTTCAATTCGGTATAGCATTGACCAGACTTTTGAAACGTGTTTAGAATTTCAGCAAATGGTATTTCAATTCGAAAACTAAGGGGGTTGTCAGAGTGTACGGTAAAAAGTTTCAACTTTAACAACTCATTATACGAGTGATTCAATTATTCATTTGTGTATCCCTCTCCCACTGACATATACGGTATGTGTACCATAAATGCAATTAATTACCGATAAAAGTCGTGAATTAACAAAACCAACACGTCCCGTGAAGTAGCTTACTAAAAAAAAAAAAAACTGTTCCCTTGCGCTCATTTTACTCGATTTTTTTTTATTTTTGTAAGTTTACAAAATCCATTTGTCGATTGACGCGCAGTCCGGTTCCGATTGATTGACATGAAATTTCGTTAGTAACCAAGCAGAGGCTACGACTCAAAAGTCACTTTGACAAAAATCCCCTGCCAACAGTGATGTAATTCCCAAAAAAATAATATTTATCCATCCATTTGGATGGCAAACAGAAAATCACAAAATCACATAAATTCTGAGATACATCGATGATGGATTTGATTTTTTTTGGTTGATATTCCTATGTGTGGGTACAAATTTGACACTTATGGTTGCATATCAAATGGAATTTGTTAATCCATTCGCATCAAGAAATGTTGGTAATACTGGCGTGTCCTTGTTTGCTCTTTCAATTTTATTTCCTCAAAGTTTCCAATTCTAGTTTGGCGTGGAAAATGGAGGAAAACACAAAACCACCAAGTTGGGTGTAAATCCACATGACCATCGGTGTAAGCTATGGAAGAGAGTTGCCCCCTTTTCTATTCTCTTAGCCAATGTAATTTGTGTGACCCTTTTTGTTTGGTGCACGTTTCCATCTTCGTCGTTCGTTGCTACTTTACCGAGATTGTGCATTTCCGTGTAGCTAAGGGTTTTGCCCTTAATTAAAGCTGCACAGCAGTTTCCTATAAATATGAGACTCAGAAATAGCTCTTGCAAAAATAGTGTAGGGACTATGGAAAGAGGCGCACGAGGTGCAACATAAACCCTTTTGAGATTGTATAATTGCTGTTTTAAAATTGCCGGGGTATAAGAGTATAGTTCTCGTATAGTGTACAGTGATGTCAGGGTTTCCTGTTTTTATTTAAGTACTTACAGATGAAAGAAAGTACTACTAAATTTGGTTATGACTTATTTATGGTTGAAAGCTGTGCTGTGCACACTAAAGAGTAAATATACAAATCAAATTGGCAAAGATAGTTGCTTTTGCAAGCATTTGGCTTCCCAAAAAGAAGTTCGAATTCAGTATGACAATCGAAAGACACGTGTAACAAAACAATCAAATTATTACTGAACACAGTTTCAAAATTACAGAGGGCCTCAAAGAGAATAAGTATTGGCGTACCACAAGGTTCAGAACTAAGTACAGAGTTGCTGACAAGGGTTTCTTTTTCGTTCATATTCTTTCAAATGCTGTCCAGTTACGTCGGTTCCTACTGCCCAATGTTCTATGAAATTTGTGATGATTCGTGTGATGTTCCGCTAAGGAGATCGTTTATTCTTTTGGAAATTTGTGGATATATGTCACACTTTTGGCAGATAGTGTGGAACTATACTTTTATTAATTGCTCCGACTGAAGTGTAAAAAAAAAACTCTCTCCGTAAGGAAGCTGTCAAGGGTCGAAGTCCGATTCATCGCCTTCATCGCTTCCATCAGTGTTCCTATCATCTAGGACTCAAACTAAAACGATGGAGCAACGAATTACCAGATATATACGAGTTTATCTTGACATTGTTTCATGAGTTAAGAGGATATGATTGCCGAAGCGATGTCCCTCTTGATGGCTGACTGCCAGTAAATTACGATGCTGCGCTTCGAGTGCTGCTTAGCACACGCCAAGTCTCGTGAATTGGCATTAGTTCTGCCTGAAAAACATTCTGTAAGACCTCGATAAATGAACTGTGTGACTCATCTTAGAATAGCTGAGCTGATGCAGATATATAGTCCAAAACTTATCGAATGAGCAACCGATGAACTGATTCTATTTTTTCTTATGTGATAGACCGTCACTCGCAGCTTTGAAGGGTAGTATGTAGCGCAGGTCGGCCAACCAAAAGCATCAGTTATGAGACAAAACAAACAAACAGTTATGAGACATCGAAACATAAAGAATGAGAGCTCAGTTAGTGCGTTGGGCTACTAAGCAATTGGACATACTTAAGTTCGAGCCTCAGCAAAATGTTTTTTTTAGCAGCGAAGCTTCTTGGCAGGTAATGAAAAATCTCCAAGTGTAATTTGTAATGAAAAAACTTCTCAATTCGCCGCTTGGAGTCGACAATGAAACTATAGGTCCCTTCCATTCGTGCGAAAAGTACAACACACACATGAACATTGATTGTCAAAAGCTAGGCCATTGTTAGTCATAAGAGCATTTTATTAGCTTTGAACTCCCAAGCATCTTACTCACCTAATTTCATGACATTCCATGCGCCAATAAAGATAAAAAGCTACACGTCACTCGATCTTTTTCGCAAAAACTTGACCGCACCCTGTCAAACCAATTCGGCAAGTTGTTTAATACTTCTTTTATTTTCAATTTAGAAATACATATCTAAAATTAGAAACATTTGTATCTGTACATAAACTGCAAATGACCAATTACTTTTACAACAATAAAATCACTCAAGCACACCAGTCCACGCCAATCATTGCATCGATATATCTGTAGATATGTACATTGATGAGCATTTTTCTTTTTTTTTGCAAAACAACAACAATCGCAACGCAACAAATTGTGTCATTTTTTTCCGTTTCGAAATCGTAATTTATAGAGACAAACCGAAACAATAACTGTCTAACAAGCTCGCTATATGAGCAAAAACTACAGTGGGCGACGATGAGAGATCATGTCTAGAGCACTAGCATTGAGCTAGAGCACGTGGCGGCCAGTATAGAGGTCGAAACTATAGGATGACCTCTCTGCTTTATGGGAAGAGCTTTAATGCGAATATTACTTTCGAAAGCAATCATTAACAAAACAAAAAATAAACAGAAAATGCCTTTCAGATTTATTGCATAAAATTTCCGGTGGAGTTTTTTTTTTTTAATCAAATTAATGTTTTTTTTTTTTTTTATGCTGTGGGAAAGTTTTTATTAGCAAGGCTTGGCAACTTGTGTGGATGCATAGTGTGATGGTTAATGTAAATGTTATGTCTTTCATTAAGGGCGATTGCTGTCATTTTGTTTTGACATGTGTATTTAGTTGTCACTTTGTCACTTCAACTTCTAACTGAAGAGATGAATCTATAAACCCCGGACAGTGCCCTGAGATGTCGGAAGATGCATGATGATTCTGATCTTCAGTCGTTTGAGATTGAAAGCTTCTAAAAATAAGACGTCAAACCAAGCACTGCAGATTCGATGATTTACTTTCAGGACAGAGTGGTAACATTTTTTTTCCAATAAGCTTCGTAGCTTCTGCCCCCATCACCAGACCTTATTTCATTCAAAACTGGAGATACTTATCAAGTCATAGTAATCGATTTACTTTAACCCAGCTGACTTGAAAAAGACCTTTTGGTTTCACTTAGATAGTGGTACATTCCACACGTCAAAAGAAATATTGGACTAGTTGAAGGAAAACTTTCAAGTGACTTCTGATAACGTGAAATTATACAAATCCTGTGATGTAAAATGTGATACAAAACTACAGATATCGTAAACTGACAAACCTTTATCGGCATTTCATAAGCCGTGTTTTTTTGGGAGCTGAATACCCAGCCCAGTACAATTTTACACACAAAGCAATAACAACACACCAAGTGGCGATAACTTCTCCAGTAGCAGCAAGTGAAGATCGAACTACATAAGTTGACCACCAGAGCGTGAAAAATCTCATAAATTAGCTCTAAGCCGATCGTATTTGTTGCTTTTCCTCGGTTTTGACACTTACAAACTGTCAAATGAAGAAAAAGAAATCGAGCCGCAAACCAATTGGTTGGTGCGGCTGCTACTGAGTATAAATCAATCGTTTTTTTTGACTGAAGTGAGTATAATTATCAAAAAAACACGGCTATTGTTTAAGATCCTATCGACAATCTAATTGGACTTTCTCACTTAAAAGCTAACATCCCTGTAGGTGATTACCTAACATTTCTCTATCAGCGTTACATTGACGTCAATCTTTATACAATTTCGCTTACTGACGCAATATGTTACACGAGCTTCTACTTTTTATTACATAAACCTTGATCTGTAGTTTTAAAGGAAACGCAGAAGTAATGAGATTGGATGAAACTATTTTTTAAAAGATAAAACAAGTCTATGGGAATGTAACATACAAATTTAGAGGCATTTATGTACTACAGATCTTTCGCATGTCCTAGCAATAGCAGAGTTTCTTTCATACTCAAACAAATCCTCCAATTTGATGAAGTTTTTAACTGCAAAACTAGGACCGTCCTCAAAGAAATTCCCCCATTTAGCAATTCCTTCTAAAATATTGTCACAACAAATTTAAATTTTTAGTGAAATCTTGGAATAACTAGTAGCCGCAGTCCAATGGAAATATCATCTGTACATTCATCCTGAAAAGCATCTAAACTTCTTTATACTTTGAGCAGAGCAATTTCTTAGCCCAATTTCTGATGGCGTCTCAACCATCGGATTATACAAGATATGACTCCTACAAGGTTTTCCTTATTACTGTGTAACGCCCCCCATGCAGATAACTAACACAATTAATAAAAATTAAATTGAAATACCATGTAGTTAACCAGCAAAGAACCCGCGGGCTGTCTGTTTCTGACGATGCATGAGAAATGTTGAAACGACTAATATTGGCATTCATTACCAAACCCATTCACTCAGTCCCAGACCCCCTATGTCGTTAAGCGTACATATGTATGTATATATTTTTCTTATCACTCTCTTAGCAATAAAATATGAAAAAACTACGCATAAGATATGTACTGGTACGTATACAATTTCTGTTTACTGAGGCGTGGTTGATATCCTTAGGACAAGTTACATTTTCAAATTTAAACGCTTGAATAACCACTGACATTTACGAGCAGCGCCGTTAAGTTTTTCGATATTTTTTTGTTTTTTTTTTTAAGCAACTGTACCTCTTCTTCCAGACTGTTTCAGACATATGTCATTCAAAATATTTTAACTGTCAATCCATAACCAAAACGTGAGTCATTCAAATTTCCAGACAAATTCACTTGTCACTTGTCACTTGTCATTACCTGAAAAGAGAGGGAGGAAAAAAAAACAGAAATTAACAAAAATTTAAATCATACGGACACTTAATTTTATAAATAAACCCGAAAGGACGTACGCAACACGCAACAAAACAACAAAATAAAGGCTATATTTCCACATTCGTCATCCCATTTGTTAGATCACACGTGTACAGAACACACTTCACAACAGGGGGTAGATGCTTCCAATAATGTCATCTACTCACCAGGACATCCATCCATTCACCTACGTAGGGAAAACAGAACAACTTTCGCAACAAGTACGCCAAATTAGAGGCAATCAAAAGGATAAATGACAAAAGGTGAAATCCACCCCCCACAATGGGTGTTCCAGTTGTTAGTGTGTCACATGGACTTGCCACGTTTCTCATGTTCGTCAAACACACTTTCTGGGTGGATGACATCACGTTGACGAAACAATGTTTTTGTAATATTGAGGGCGCACAAGAAGAAACGTCTCTGAGCGGAGATGGGGTTAAATGTTGTAACGCGCGCAAAACCCAATCAATATTTAAATGGAAAACAGTAAAAATTTCTCCTCCAACTGTTGCTAATTCATTCGCGGAAAATGAAACGAGGTAAGGCAACACGAATATGGGGAAAAACGCCAAGAAAAATCAATAACCTAACTTGCGAATGGCGTAGTTTGCGAAAGGAACGGTGCAAAAAATCCCGCGGTGAAATTTTCCAATCTTTGGGTGTACTTTCTTTTTCCACCTCTTCTTTGAATGCGCACAGAATTATACCTACACCTACACACACATTCATGGCATAAGTTATGAACCGGATTGCATGAGAGTTGGACTCACTTAATAGCTTGGCTGGCTGCATTTAACCGACCTAACTAACAATTTAAACGCCCGCATCCAGAGCACCAAGAGGAACGACTGCTGACGATGGTTAACTTCTTCCAGTCAGGCTCGTCGTAGTCATCGTTGTTGTTGTTGTTATCGTTCTTTGTTAACCATCCTTTAGCCCGCATTGGTAGTTCAACCGCACATTCACCATCACTACCAGCTTTTTGTCTTGTATGCACATAAATACTACCTCACAAACCAACAACGACGACTCATAGTAGAGACCCAAGTTGGATTTATCGATTTGGACAGATTTTCCAAATGAGTCATGCCGCCAAAACCGGCAACAAACAGTGTTAGTTGCTCATGATGACGATGCGGGTAAGTAGAGGGGTGCCGGCAATGGTAAAGGTACTCACACAGTCCCGATGGGTAGGCAGATAGATTGGAGAGATGTGGTTGTTGCGACACAGAAAGTCAACTAACAAAACACCGAACCACAGAGTTGCCTTCATTTACTTCAAAATAATGCCAGCGCTACTGAACCAGAGTTTTGCATTTATTTTTTCGTAACGAAAATGTATATACATAACGTTTTAGCATATTTTTTTCATTTGGTTTAGTCTGAATTACTAGTTCTTCTTTGGTCGGGGGGGAAGTTGAATTGGGTGCAGTAGATTTGGCAAAAGAAGTGAATTTCCCTTTGACTGGTTATGGAAAGGTTGGGTTCTGGCTGATTGTTGTTTGGCCAACAACGAACGTAACTCACTCGCTGGGATATTGGTATTCCAACTATAAAACCTTTGTTTATGTTATATTCGTTTTTTTTTTTTTTCTTGCGATACTTTCAGATCAAGTCGTGCGAGAATACCTTGGAAATGGGGGCGGCTACTCGATGGTGGGTTTACAACAGCAATTTCTTTTAAGTATGCGAGAAGATTTAATTATTTGATGTCGTTATTGAAGGATGAATGGAGAACAACAACAAGGAGGAATGTAACCATCGCACAGGAGCAGAAGAAATTATGCAAGCATTTACATTTTTATGCTTAGCCATTAAAACTGTGCATAATCTTTCATATTTACGGTAGTGTTGCCAACAATTACATTCGGAAAGTTCTATACTTCTTTGTATTTTGACACATTTGACAGATGCAGTTCTGGACAGTTCGATAGAAAATTTCCTGTTTCTTGTAAAGTAACTGCCACCGAATTTTAACCCTAATAGAAACTTTGTCAGTTTTCAAAAGTTTTATGTCGCAACTTTTGCCTGATTACTCTTCATTGTCCTTCGGAAGTGATTGCCAATTATGCTGAAAGAAGAGGCGAGAATTTATCGGACATTTCATACTTTTCAGGGGCTTAAAACAAGGCGAGTTCGTTAATGTCAGCATTTCTGTACAACTTTAGTTGCAATTCAGTTTTTTTGCAGACCAACTTGAGTCAACAATGAGACCGAATCTTTAATTTACGAGTAAGATTAAGGCGTTTCTTTTTGAACGGACAGTGGCCAGAATCATTACAGACTTACAAACACATAGTTCACTCCAAATAGTCCAAGACCAATGATATTTTATAAATCAAATTATATCTCTGAGCATGGAAGCGACAATGTTTTCCTTATTGGTTTGTGTCCATGATTGAGTATAACTGTAATTAAAAGACCAATCGCTGAGTTTGCTTCCCATTAATTAGTAAGGCATAGTAAACTATCTAAGGAAATTCGAGTGCCAATGAAATGAGTATAGTTTGTCATCATAAAAAAGTTTAAGTAACCCTGGCTGATCGACCACTAACATCTTTCAAGACAGAGTGGTTGATGTCATGGTTTTTGAGTTTCAACAATATTTCAATTTCATGGCTGAGTTTTGCCTCAGTCACAGATTGATTTTGATTTATCACGCCAGCGGCCCTTTGCTGGTCTGAGTCTGAAATCAGTCAATCACAAAGCTTCCATAAATCGCAAATGATTGAAAAAACACTACTGGCATTCGGATGAAGTCAGACATCAAATGCTATAACTCTATAGTGTGTGCCATGGTTCGGGAATGAAACCTTTACAAATTCCTCCTTTTCTTAAAAAAAAAAAAAGTACGCGCAAAGATAATCACTTTCTCTGGTTTTACTTTGTTGAAAGACATCTTTACTTGACACCAATAGGAATTGTCTCTGCATTGTCTACAGAGGCTTTTATAAACACAACAGTTGCAAAAATCAAACCTGTTGCTCACCTACTTTGTGAATATCTAGCTCTGGCTGAAAACCTTTTAATGCATCTGTTGGAATGTGTTTCGAAAGGTTCTTTTAAGGTTCTCCGAAGGTAAAAATGTGAAATGAGCAAAATTGACCCAATTGTCGATTTGAGTGAAGCGTGACTGGTGTCGCAAAAGGGCTTCCATCTACCCTATATGGGGACCTAACGAGCTGTATTGTCCTCATCTGCCATACATTTTCAATAAGATAATTCCTAATTGGGGTATCAACCTAAAATCTTTTTTAGTAGTCTTTCAAAACTAAAAAAAAAAATCCACTAAAGAATGCCTTCCAAAACTAAAGGAATGCTAACTCAAAAAATTTACCATCACCTTCAAATATCTGAGTATGTTTTGACTCATCTATCTACTGTAACTTAATCTCTTCCCTTAACTTCAAAAAATTTGAACAATCTAACGACTCCATCTAAGAAAATAACGATTTTCTACCCGATTACAAATTGCTTCATTTCTGAATACGGAATTTAAAAGCAAAAATTTCACCCTATTTCCTCTTGTTGTACGGGGAATATAATATTATCCAACCTTTTTTCCATTTAAAATGATTTTAAAATTTAATTTTAAACCGAACATCGAATATGAGGGTTGTTTGCAAGCAGTTAATTCCAATCGAGGGTATAGCCTTTTGAAAAGAGAATGAGAGAGCGGACCCACATGGGACACGCCATATAAGCTATTTGCTGTTTGTTCCCTTTGCATATGCTGCCATCTGCCTTTGTGGTTCATCGAAAGTTATACAGTCTCTCTCTCTCTCTCTCTTTGACTGTTAACTTTGTCTATCCTTTGAAATGTGTAAACAAGAAATTGCATTATACAAAATGATGAATAACAAATAAATAACTTTAATGAATAGTTCTTTAAGAATTTAATCCTTTTTAGTATTTTCTATGAATATTTGGGAATTTGATTGAATCATCTTTGCGTTCGAGAAAAAGTAGGTTTTCGATCAGAGAACTTCCCATCATCATCAACAACCACCATCGAACAATGTGTCAAGTATCTGTGCATATACTCGTACATATCTCGTTTAGAAACGAGGTCCCACAAGGTTGTATACTATCACCACTCCTTTTTTTGTAGCGATCTGCAATGTTCTATTGAGGGATATTTTACTGGAAAGTGGCAGAATTGACGTGATGAATTTGTCACACTTGACAGAAGCAGCCTTACAAGTCACTTAACTCCAACTATGTATTGCTACAGAACAGAATTTCTTGTAGCTTGGAAACGGCTTACGAAAATGGAGACGTTGACACAGAGCAGATGACTACCAGCGTCCCAGTTCGAAGTCTTCGATTCCATCCCGAAAAGATGTTTGTGAAGGGCCAACCAACATGGTGTCCAAAACCAGCGACTGCAACATCTAAGGTTACCAGTTCGTGTGACGCATGGACACCAGCTCAAGGAGTTTTCTCGCAGAGAGTACGTGGAACACATGGACACCAACGCTCTAGCTAATCGAAGAGGTCTGTTGATTGAGGCCAAGGTCTACCTCGGACTGTTGTTCTGCGAACTTATTTAGGAAGTTTACAATATTACTTAGCAAAGCAAAGTCCATATTGTCAACACAGATAAAACGTAATTGGAGGCAGCTATAACTTCGAGATGTAATATGCAGTTATAAACTTTGTCCATCTATGCCCTGTTATAAACTCTCGTAATAACACCGATGTATGTAAATATAAACTTGTGCACCTCGGTTTCTTTTGGCAATTGAACAACTTAAAAAGACCCTGTCCTAAGATTATGATTATTCCAGTCCAACTATATGCGCAGGGACGCAGAATTCATCAAAAGTAGAAGTGGAAAAGGAGACGTAGCGTATGCTTTTGTATACCTAAACCTTCTGAAAGAAAGATAAAAGCAGCATCGAAATATATTCAGCAGTTTTTGAGATTTTCGCACACAGACAGACATACATATCGACGGTCCCTTTTAAGGTACTGATTTGGAATCAATATCATTTTTAACGAGTAAAGGAAGGCATCGTACACAATTCAATCTGAAATCAGGAAAGACTTGTAGAAACAAAAATAAATTCTCATCTTCTCTTTTCGTCATCACTAAGGTAACAAGACCTTTGCTTCCGCATATGTGCACTAACCATTTAACACCATTTTTTTTGACTTATAATTCAAAAACGAAATGCACAACTTTCTCCATACCACAAATAATGATGGCGGCAACCCTATACATCGTTAGCTTGTTGTAAAATGAAATTTTTGCCTGCGCTTCGAGAATCACAACCAAGTAAACCCATCAAAATGCTCGTCTTTTATAGTCCGAACATTTTAATAGCCATCATTTGCATGTTTAACCGAAACGCAACACATTCTGAATTTTCATAAGGAAATTCTCAAAATGGATTTCATTTTCATTTTTCCGTCGAATGCACTCCTATTCACACAAAGAAATACAGAAAAGCTCCTTTTGTTTGCTTGAATTTAACGCACTTCTGATTCAAATAAAGAATTTATTTATTTTTTTAAAACATTTTTGATGTAAAAATTTCCTACTACTTTCAACCAAATGTCTTTGTTAGCGTGCACATCAAAGAAAGGGGAGCGAATGCACTCACGCATATAGCGCCGTGGCGCTTGAAACAATATATGTAACATTAAAACAGAATTAGTAGGTAGCTGCACTCGGGTTGTTTCGATTTATAGCTGAATTTTCACGGCATAATAAATTGAAAGAAGAAAAATAATAAATGTTAAACATAATAACAGTGATAGATGTACATGCGACACAGTTAGGCACTAATGCAGGCGGTCGGTGGGTTGTTGTAGATACAATTGTATCTACATATGTACAGCGAACCGAACAAATAACCATGCCCGAACAGAGGAGATACGCAGTCATGGTTTTATCATAAACTCTATAAATTGAATGGAAATTGCAAATTTTCACTTTACCAAGGGAAAAGATACATTGTGCCGGCGCGGCGGCGAGAGAGCGGAACCGTGCGCTCCCGGGGAAAATCACCAATGGAAATGGTAATGACGATGATGTACTACATTTTGTGTGGTTGTATGAGACGCGAAAAATGCAAACGAATGATGTTAATGTCCTATTATCAGTTGTTGGACACTATTACATAGACTTTGCAACAAATAAAAACATGCATCCATGTGTATCTAGATGTATGTATATCTATCGAGGCAAAGTGATGAGGTTTCTTTGTTTCGTTATTGCATAGTGAAATGGATAGAGTTGTGTATGGAAAAGGGGGAATTATATGATGATAAATGGGTAGATTTTTGTACTACCCCCGGGACTAACCTATAAAAAGTTTATTTCTATACGAGATAATAAAAACACCTTTAACTATTTAAGTGGTACTTAGTGATAGAATGCATTGTATTAGGCAAAAGCTTTAAAATATCCAACTAAAAGACCGTTCGCTGTGACTTTAGGGCACATTCTCGTTTCTCTCGATCTCGGTGGCTTGTTCTAGAATAACTCCTTAAACTAGAAACTATTACAGAGGTAGGAAGCGTGTTTAATTTATAAGATGCGTTACTTACATACTTTATTTGTACACACAACCCTACATATATCATGATGCGATGACTGTGCGCTTATTTTTGCTCCAACTTCAGATCATCGAATTGTCATCCTTCCGCCGATCGTAACCAGCAACGTCACCAAGATAAGAATGCAATTGAGGAAAATCCAAAGCAGACTCTTACTCAAAGTACAAAACCCCATCTTTTTGATGTAACATTTCCAACTGTCTAACAATAAGAGAACAAACCGCGTTTGTTTATAGTGCAACCCCAAGAATTCTATGAAGAAAAGGGTATCATTCAGAAAGGAAAAACTATATTCTGTCGTGGTATCAATAGCAACTTAATGCCTGGAAATAGACATCCCAGTATGATTCATTGCTGTTCTATCGAAATGAGAATGCTCAGTTGGAAATTCACTGAAAACAAGTCCGATAAGGAACTTGTCCTTGCAAAGAACTGCAGTAAATTTCGTAGTTCCATGAGCGACAGCTCATAGAGAGTCCGGCCTCGCTTCATGTTGTGCGTGTTACATTTTTTTTCGCACGAATGGAAAGCACCTACAATTTTATTGGCGACCTCGAATGGCGAATTGTGAATCTTTTTTATGAGAAATAATACTCTTAATACTCAAAGCATGCCGAGAGGTATTGCCGGGAAAAACTGTTCAATTGATTTGCTGGGGCTCGAACCTATGTATGTCCACTCGTTTAACAGTTCAACGCACAAACCACTTAGCCACAATGACTTTTGGATTTTAAGTCAAATCCGAGTTAAGAGATATTCCAGATTTGGGTTTTCTTGGAGTTAACGGGAATACCATCAAGGTACATGAAGCACTGAACCCCACAAGAATGTATTACTTGGTTCTCTAAGGTTATCAGTACTAGAAATACAACACTAGCCGTGTTTTTTTGAGAATAATACTCACTTCAGTCAAAAAAAACGATTTATACTCAGTAGCAGCCGCACTAACCAATTGGTTTGCGACTCGATTTCTTTTTCTTCATTTGACAGTTTGTAAATGTCAAAACCGAGGAAAAGCTACAAATACGATCGGCTAAGAGCTAATTTATCAGATTTTTCGCGCTCTGGTGGTCAACTTACAGGTCTATCCTCACTTGCTGCTACTGAGAAAGTTATCGCCACTTGGTGTGTTGTTATTGCTTTGTGTGTAAAATTTTACTGGACTGGGTATACAGCTCTCAAAATAAACACGGCTACTGTCGACCAAAATTCCAAAATATTTCGTGATGCAATTAACTTTGTTTAGTGAATGTGATCGCTCAGAAGTTGCTTGTTTACGAAGCCATCTAAGCAAACGTGGGAAAAAATCAGAATCACCTGATAACTGCTCTATTGCTTAAACAGGATCCAGCAACCTTGTCAACTGGCATTGTATAAATGGTTAAGTTGAAGCCACGGAAATGTCCAATCCTTTGATGGATTCTCTTGTTCGACCAAGTCTAGGTGTAGATTGATCGACTGTACAAAGATATTTCACATGGTCACAATCATTGTCATATATAGATCGTCCTTGGGTGGATACACAATGGCACATACACTGGATCTGGTATATTTAATCCTTAATTTCAATAAAACCAGACTAGAAGAATAAGCATGCTCAACGTTGGTGAATAAGCATACAAAATACTAATAGAAGGCAATTCAAACGTCATTATATGAGGAACACTTAACTCTTCTAATACCTAACCTCTAAACTAAATATTTCCCTCAATCATCGTCCAATAACAGTGTTTTTATCGCTGTTATATTGAATTAAATCATATTTAGGTAACTTGAAGCGCCCACGTTATTTATGTCGAGCTTCTGTTCCATTTAATTTTGTTTACTCCAAAAAGAAGAAAAAGAAGAAACGCATAATAACTGAGCTGGTGGCCGCCAAATGTCACAACAAAACAAAATTAATCGGCAGCTATCTGTTTTGAAAGGCAACCATATAAAGGTCATGATAGCCTTCTCGCTCTCACAAAGAAAATAAAACATTTTTATGATTATCTTTTTATTTATTTTTATATATATAAATTGGAATGAAATAAACACGGCTATAAAAAAAAATATACACACGATCCACGCCACAACAAATGCAACATCTATGTAAGTACAAGGAAACAAGTTTTTTTTAGCACAAATTGTCTGTGGGATGGTGTACGTACAAAAGAGGAAGGTTCCTACAAAACTTTCCGTCTCTTTATGTTCATGTGTGTTGTGCATATTGGGAAGAAAAATGAGGGCGCAATTTAAAATTGAATCAGTCTCCGGAGATAAACACAAGCATCGTAGATAATGATAAAACATTTACCAAAACAAAATTAAACGGAAATTTTAGACTAAACAAATGGCGTACAATAAAAACAAAAGGAACAGGCATATGTATTTATATTCGCCCTAATAGATTTTTCTTGAAAAATTTAATTGAGGGCGGGGATGTAGCTTATGGGAAGGGTGGTTTAAGTTAATTGCTTCCAGTTGTTGTGACAATGATCCCCTTTTAAATCATTTAAGAGCAGAGCTATAAACACGACAAACCATTTATTTACTACGAAATCAGAAAACACACGAATGTCAACAAAAAAAAAAATCGATTGCGGATTCTCTCGGTCGAAGCGCTTGTGTTCATCCGATGTACATGTCCCAGCTATCTTAGTCTTTGTCTTTGGACTCTTCTGACTAGGTCGATGTCGCTGTACCTCCCGTACAGTTCATCGTTGTATTTTCTTCTCCACTCACCGCCTATGCAGACGGGACCATAGATCACCCGAAGGACTTTTCTCCATCCATTTTTAACTAGGTCCATGTCCTTGCCTTATATAGAGCCACTTGACTTGTTCGAGAACGATCTTTGCTACTCAATTGCCCAAAGAAACAGCGATTGTCAAGAGTTTTCTTCTTTTGATGTCAGCACTGGTGTTATTGTTTGATTTGACAACGAAGCCTAGGTAGACAAAGTCCCTAACTACCTCAAAATTATATCTGACGAGGGTGATGTTCTGTCTTAGCCGTCGATGTTGGGCGTCTTACTTTGTTGACAGCATATATGTACTCTGTTTTGTCCTCATTAACCATTAACCTCATCTTGGGCGTATTCATTATTTTTCATGGCAATGAATCTTACCGCTGTTTACTTCTTTCCAATTTCTTTGCAACCTAAAAAAAAAAAACTGCATTCCCTTGCTTTTCTCAACTGCCACTGAATTTAATGCCACTTTGCGCCAAATCAATTAAACTTTCTCTCAATGTACGCTATACGCCCTCACATACATCACCATCAGAACTCTGATCCATATCTTAAAAGTTAGCATTATACACACGTATATCTTAGCCCGTGCAGTGCCAAAAAAAGAGGGATCAGCTTGGTACAGGACACTGGCAATCGAAAAAAAAAAATTCAAAAACTCTGAACCAGAAAAAGATAAAAGGGAGAAAGAGAAACACAAGTAATCGAACCACTATTTTGTACTCCTACATCCCAATTTCTTGAGATACTCGAGAGCAGTGTGTGCTCCCATTCACGGATGCATCTCACCCATACCCGTCACACAACATTCGAATTATGTGGACCCACAAACCATCCAACTAACCAACCAAGCAAGCAAGCAAACAAAACCAAGCACCCGGAGTACTTGTCTCTAGTCATGTATGGTTCCGTGGAGTAGGATCCCATCAAAATGTAATGATGTGGCCCAGTACCATATACATACATGTATCTCCTTCTCCTTCTCGATGTGCACCATCCATACTTAAATATTTCTCTTGGTTTTCTTTTTCCAAGACATTTTCGTCTTTTTCTCTTTCTCTCTCCTACATATCGTGAATTGTGTTGAAGTTTTGTTTTTACACTCAAGTCGGCCTTAATACTGTGAAATACTATCTTCTCCACATGGACATGGTTATGGTGCGCGGTGAGGCACTTATACTGCTGGCTCAGATACCAAGAAGAAATAACATTCGATATATAATTCATAACGGTACCTCACACCACATGTGGGAGCAATTATTATCACATACGTGCTGCCATATTCCAAAGTTGCTTCATTCTCGATTAACCTCAACTTCGTCAAAAGTTCTACCAGTAACAGCAATGATAATGATAATATCCATGGAGTTATCTCTACAAAAAAAAAATAGAAACAATAATAAATAATATATGTGTATGTATTCATGAATTATGGAGAGATAACGGCGTTAACGCGCGATCCACGCTGTCATATTTCTCGCCGCATTCTTTTGTAGAGTTTTGTCGTGACAACTATAGTTCACACTAAGTAGGTTAGGTTAGGTTAGGTTAAACTGACTGCCAGCATACTTAGATCAATGATAGCTCCATTGTGATACCACATGGGTCTTGGAGAGATTTTCCTCACCTAATCGTTAGACCAATTGGAGCTTTTGATTAAGCGTAGGAGGTTTCTGACATCTGAGTTTATCAGATCGTCTAGGTCGTTATAATACAAATTTCCTAATTGAACTTTTCTTTTGCGGGAGAGAGCTTATATCCTCGTAAATACATTAACTTTGGTCCTGAGCCTTTAAGTGTGATTTCATTGAATTGAACATTTCGTATTTTCTTTAAATACTGTCATCTGTCAAAGTTTTGATAAACATTTTTTGACAGCTTCTTAAATATTTTGTTTTCTTAGTGACAGCTCGGGCAATTTGGTGAAAAGTATGTTCAATTTGACAAACTGCCAGATAATTTCGCTCGCAAATCATGCGTTTCAGTTCAGTGAAAACGAATATTTCAATGAGGTGAACGTCATTGAATTTTTGCTCAGTCTGTGCTGAGTTACACATTTTTTTATGAATTTTAAGATGTCCGTCAAGATTTTGTTTTTATAGGATGTTGAAGAAAATGGGCATTGTGCATTCTTGCCATGGTCCCTTGGGCATGTTAAGATTCCAAACCAGACTCGTTTCCAGCTAGTTAATGTACCTTTTTCGGAGGCATTCGTGTATCCCGATAATTCCACAATTTTACGAGCTTGAATCTCAACGAGGTTTGATGCAAAAGAGTATCTAAATCAAAGACAGTGCAAAACGCGGGTGGCAACCATGGAACCAATCTATAAGCCACATTTCCTTATTTGCCGCACTTACTTGTCACGATAGGTTTATTGATTTTGATATGTGATACGATATTGGAAAACGTAAACTCCATGATGATGGCGCAGTCTTTTTAGGCCACAAGAGTCATGTTTTCATAATTTCTATACTGGAAAATACCCGAGGGCGAAGTTACAATGTGAGTAGCCTACTTCTTTTTTTTTTAGAACAATCTCAACCTACCTCAGTCGTAGTTGACAACAACTGTTGCCTGTCTATTCAAAATCACGATGAGGATGTAGTAGCAGCTTTTAAGAATTTTATTGCACACATCCAACACCTCTTTTGGAAGAAAAAAGTTACCTGTGCATTTTTAAAACTGGCTGTTGCCACCTTTTCCTTTTTTTAAGAGCCACCCACCTACCTATTGTTAAGCTCTTCTTCGTTTTTCAATGTGAAAATGTTCCCGTTTTGTTAATTTGCAAAATTCATTGACCTCCCCTAGTGCCATATACAGCAGCGACAGTGTAGAGAAGAAACGCAAAAAAAAACACTAGAGAAAAAAAAATAATCCGCTTTGATGAGTAACAGGGCTCGAATGGGAGAGAGGGGAAGATTATTAAATGAAGTGTTCTATTAATGTCGATGCACTCTCTCTCAGTCTCTCTTTTTCTGTTTCCCTTTCCTAAATGCAATCGACTCGAATCAATAGACTCTTTTGTTTTTCCCTCCTCATAGGGTGGCGCAAAGTTCATTTTCTGATAAGTCATTTAAATTTTCACTGAGGCCATCATGGTGGTGGACAGATTGGAGGTTTGTAATTGTGCAAACTTTTCCTCAGTAAATGACAACCTAATGAGGAGAATCGGTTTAAAAACCAATTGAAAAGTTGTTTTTGAACGACATAACAGGGAGAGACCGAGGGAATTATAGTTTGTCCTAATTTCTAGTCGTTGACACTAGAGGAAGAACGTAATCGTGGTGAAGTGGTAAAGCTTTGCATTTCCTGGAATGAGATGGGATTTAGGAAAATAATGATGTTACGAGCGGTGTTGAACATCCATTGGCACCGATCTTATTCGACCTGATTAGATTGAACTCGTGCTTAGAGTGTGAGTACGCAATTCCACTGTTGTTTTGAACACCGATTGGCAGAAACTTGATATAGTCTTTGGAACCCAATTCTGCTTCATTTATGATGCAAGCCCACTTTTGTGGGATAAAGTTGAACTGAAGCGATCTGCATCTGGGTTTTTTAACAACTAGACCTAGATGATGACAGCCAAAACTTTCGATTATCTTTTCAAAACGAAGTAAGGATATCACTATCCATGCTAAAACTAAACAACGCTACTCAATCTGACGGCTTACTGGCCGAGCTATTCAAAACAGCTGAAGATGACTTAAAGCGACCCTTAAAAGTCCACAACAACACAAATATTTGACGCAACAGCTCGTATATGGCAAAGACCTATCTTCTCACAACTATTCATGTTGTTTTCGCTCGAATTGACTGCGAATGGCAGATTGAGAAGCTTTATTGCGACAAATTATATTTTTTTGAAATTTGTCATTATTTGCCAAGTACCGCAGTACTTCGAAAACGCGAGTCAGCTCGCTTAGAAGTTCAACGCACTATCCACTAACCGACCACTAGAAGAGTCCACAATCGTGGTAAAAACCCAAGTCAATTTTTTTCTTCGATTCTAAAGCTGTCTAATGCCTATGACAGCATTTATAGGGACAGCTATGAGCTTTCATGTGCTGTCAGGATCAGAAGCAAATTTTCATTTGTTCGTGGAACTACTTGCATATGCCGACGATATTGACATCACTGTCTGAAACCAGTGAGCTGTCAGTGATATATTCATAAGTATTTGAGTCAGAAGCGACCAAAACCAAGTGTCAACAAGAAGAGGCATCCCAACACCGACGCATAGAACAGAATATCACGGTGGACAGCTGTAACTTCGACGTGGTAATGGATTTTATCGACCTCGGTTCTGCTATAGACACCCGCCAACGCTCCGACACACAGTCTTTGAATATAGCCCGGAGGAACAACACAGTAGAGAAAATCATCGCCTTGAGAGGCGCTCACAAGCGGAAGAGGATCTTAACCAAGTTAAAGTACGCAACAAAGGCTAAAGACCGGGCCTATTGAAGAAACTTCTTAGTTGAGAACCATTCACCCCGAAATGTAGCGCCACCTAATAGAGTGAGTAAGTCAATTATAGAGCAAGTCAAGGAAGACAAATGAAGTTGAAGCCCAAGAATGTCAAGATAGAGATCGTATTCTTTAAATGAACTTTAAGTTCAAAAGTTTGGGTTTAGCATGAGAGAAAACACATCTTGAAAAAAAAAAGCTGCTATCGTATTCTACAGTCTAAAAACTTATCACGATTCCAATAGAATTTTGAGTGAATATAAAGTAGTACTTGATATATTTCTCAAAAACAATACGATTCAAGCTTTTACTTGAACATTTGTCTGAAATCTGTACATAGACTACAAACTAGTTACAGAAACTACCACTCAAAATTCTTCTAAAAACTAATTACAATCTAAATATGTAACAACCTTTATTCTTCACATCTCCCAAAACTGACTGCAAAGTAATAAAATCCACAAAAAAGCAAATCCAATCTACAGCCTTGATGAAAACTCATCCTCACAAATTTAAAACATTTCACTCTGGAATAAACTTTCAACAGAACTCTTGAAAATGACATTAAAGAAAATGTTGTGCGTTAAAGTACCTTGACCTTGACTATCATCTTCATTCAACAAGTTATGATTTTGTTTCTCCAAGTCTTTTTCTTTTTTTTTTATCAACAGACACTTACATTTTGCTTTCACTTAAAAAAAAAATATTGAATTCAGTTATCAACCCTAAAATGGATTTTTTCGTACGAATATTAAAAATAAAATACAAACACAGCTGCGGTATTTCCCGGTAATTTTCATATTCATATTCGGCTCAAGGCAAATCCTGATAAGCTATATATACGAAAATGTTTTTTTTTTTTTTTTGTTATCTAGACTTTAGTTATCGTAAGTCTATACGAGAATCAATTAAAAATAATAATAATAAAAAAAAAAACGCAATAAACCACATCAAAAAGTGTATTAAACAAACAGAATTAGATAAAAGAAAAACTTTTTGAACAAACAATACAAACTTTTCGTCAAGGTCTTGTGCCAGTTTTCATTGATTTAATTCCCAAAAGTTATGGGAACGTACATTCAAAAATAAAAAAAAATTCAAATTGAAAAGTTTTTGATTTTCATTTTTTGTTTGTTTTGACGTTCGACTAATGTATACAGATTAGAGAACAAACAATTGTTAACACAACTGTGGTATTTCTTTAGTCTCATGATCGCAGGAAGTCAATTAACAAAACGAATGGTAGGTATAGAGCTGCCTTTTGCGCGGGGTTATCTGATTAACCGCTCTTTAAAACCCATTAGAAATGTAATTACATCTCATCGGCTCTTAACCCATTGAGGCTTGAAGCCTTTTCACCAGAAAGTCGGAATGGAAAGGAGTCATAATTTAGTTGGCATTTGAAACTGAATGCAGTTAGCTAGAGATTCAAAACTTTTAAGTTCTTAAAGTTGGTCAACCAAGGATGAAATAGACTTGGTAGGTAGGAGTGGCAGGCTGCAGGTGCAACCTCACTTAGACCAGATAAGGTCCATTGTGATACCATCAGGATCTGTATTTCCCCAGAAATACTACCCGCAGAACCAGCCAAAGCTTGCTATGAAGCGCTGGAGACTGCCTATTTTGATGTCAGCCAGTTCGCTTAGGTTGTTGAAGAAGCTGGCTCCCAAGAATGCTCTTCTTCGAGCTGAAAGGGCAGGGCATTGAGAATTGTCTCCTTCCTCATCCATGCAGCTTCTGCAGAAGTCATTGTAAAGGAGGTCCAGCCTATAGGCATGCTTGCCCATGGTGCAGTGTCGGGTTATGACGACCACTAAGGTGCTTATAACCAGTCTATTCCGTCTAATGAGACAATGGGAACATTTGAGATCCAGCTTTGGCCAAATCTGCATGGTGATGAGACAGGTGCTACTAACTGTCCATCTTTGATTGGCGATATTGATCTTATATACTTAAATTCCCCTTATCCGGAAGAATTGGTAGTGTTGTGCCCTCTCTGTCGAGTTCATCCGCCATGCAGTTGCCTGGAATGTCTCTGTGCCCCGACACCCATATGAGGTGAATTTTGAATTGCTCAGCCATCTCGTTAAGAGATAAGCGACAATTTAGGGCTGCCTTTAAATTGAAAGCGACAGATTCCAGGAATAACTGCGTCATAACAAGAAAGGCTTGCTCCGATTACAACAAAACAAAAACAATCGAACTACTTAGCAGATTAAGACCAGATATTGCTAGAAACGTAGCTGCTATTGCAGCCCGCTGGCCGCTAGAAGACCATGCAATCAAGCTAGACATTTCTCATAACACCATCTGCCGTTGTTGCAAGAATAATAGCGAAAGGAATCTCTGTTCAACTTTCTGTGCAAATGTCTAGCTTAAGCGAGGATGAGACAACGCACTCTAGGCACACGACGTCATAATTCCACGAGGTATCCAAGAAAAGGATTGTTGAGCTAATTGATCGGCGGCCTTCAGTTCCGGCATCAATTAAATCCAGATACTTTATTCGCTGCAGAATGCTTTTCAAAAAGAGAACTGATATCTGGAGGCTGTTGAAAATACCTTTACTGGGCTACAAGACCAATCGGTATCGACATTGTTTTCACCACGATAACAAGTCATTAGGGAGCATGATAAAGGGAAAATTCAATGACAAATCAGTGGACAATGCGAAAAATTTGCAAGAAAAAGTAACGACTCAATGTATCTGCCAAAGTGTCTCTTTGCCTAGCATATTTTAAAAATAAATCACATCGTTGCCAAAAGTCACCCTCCTTTTTGTTCAACTTAAGCAAATGTCACGAAAAGCAAACAACAACAAAAATTATAAATTTCAGCTGTTATTTCATAATAGAATTCATTTTGCTTTTTGAGATATTGATTGCAGACAATTTCAGGAAGTTAACTTATCCCCTCTAAGCATTGAATAATAAACATAATTTCATCGTTAGAAAAGGGCCAAATTATCTCCGCAACTACCATTTTCGATTAATTCTTCAGTCTCGTGGAAATATAAAAGGCGTCTCTGTTCGTTTAGGGAAATTTAGAAAAAAACAGTCAACTGTAGTCATGTGGTTGACGATGAAATTTGATGGATTGCGTTTGTTCTAGCGAAAATATTGTGTTTTAGATATTGACAGAGAAGGTATCGATGTACCATACAGTGATCAATCAATTCAGATACCACGAAACACAAATAACTCCGAAAAGTAAATATGACCAAAATCGTTCGGTCAACGCCAGGTCACACGGCTAGAATTACTCAAAAAATAAAATAAAAAATAAGTGAAACGGTCCATTTTTTATACCTAGGACCGTGCAATTTATTTATTATTATTTTTTTTTGTTTAGCCTTATACACTGTTTTACTGACCACTGCAAATATTATGTGCAGTGCGCAGCGAAAAACTTTCTTTTCTGCTTATTCAATCGAAATTGTTTTGCAGCAGAAGCCACAATAGTAGCAAAAAATATACATATGTAGTGTTCATTGGTTCATGAAGGAAAATAGGTACTCTCTTAACAAAAAAAAAAAAAAAAAACTCAAATCAAAACCAGACTAATAAATTTCAATGAAACCTGTTGGATCGATTCCAATGACCGACCATCAAAGTCACTGAACGTGTACCTACACACATTGGCTGTGAGTTTGTTTATTCGTAGTTTCACTCCCAGTTGTCATAGTCGGTTGATGTATAAACAGCTCCCTCCCCACTTGGGTTTCCTTTCCATTCTCTTTCGATCATCGTCATTAGATTGAAATAAATTTAAATATATACAGGGACGGGGGTTTATTATGAAAAATATGAACAGAAATAGAGACTAATTTGGTATGCAGTACTTTTTTTATTTTAAAAAAAAAAAAAAACATCCGGTAAGTTTATTTTATTTTTGTGAACTTAACCGTAAAAGGTATACATATCTGTACCGGTGTATCTATTAGTTTATGGTTTTCTGTGACAAAAGAAATTTCCATACACACATCTGAATACTAAATGTGAGTCAGACCGGCTACAGAGAGATACTCCAACGTCGCATAGATCATCATCGTCATCGATGTTTGACTGTCAGTTGTAGTGTGAAAGATGGAAAGCTGCTAACAACGGTGTTGGAAAGCTGCTACTGTTAGTATCTAAGGAAATTTCAACGTTATGGCTGATGCATCCACCACCGTACCATAGTTGGATGCGTCTGGCTTGTGATGAGATGCTTCTTTTTCACCAAAGACTGTCGACAATAAATTCCTCACTTCAATCTTCACCTAAGAATTGTATCTTTTTTCCTTTTTCTTTTTTTTCTTGTTTTGTGTTGGCGGAGAAACTGTTTTTGTTTCTGTTTTAGATGATGGTATAGTGTGTGCTGTAAGTGTTCTTTAGCTATGACGATGATGGCTATATTAGCGCATAAACAGACTTATCTGGAGCACCAACACCATACGTTAACTAGAAACTGAATTCATACATATGCTTCGTGGTATAGTGCAACACACTGGTGCTGGTGTGCATATGACCTCCTTTCGGAGCATTCTACTTGAAAACAAGAAGAAGTAGGTTGTTCAAAGGGTTACGAGTGGTTGGGGTTATTGCAGTGCAATGACACGCCGTGAAGGACGATATGGTAATGATGAGTCTTTGTTGTTCTTTGTTCCCACCCTCTCTTTTATACCCTATCATGTGAATTTAATTAATTTATTCTCAAATGTGTTTCGTCGTCGGTTTGGCGTTAATAGTTCAGAGTATGTCTACTATTAGGAACATGCTATCTGTAAGCAATGTGTCAAAATGTCATTTTTGAACTAAATTCTTTGAAAGACCACCATAGCTATGACCGCAAAGGCCCAATGTCAGTTTATATCGCGGGGAAAAGTGTTATATTTCGTCATGCTGTGGTTTGACCGTAATTAATGATAAGTTTGACGCGCAGAATAAATATCAGTTTCATAAAAATTATTTCCAACCAAAAAATTAACAGAAAAAGGCGAGAGAAATTCACAGTTTTCGTCGTCGCCATATGAAATTGTGTTTATGAGTTGAAGCTTTTGTAATCAACGATCATAATAAATACAACTGATATCAATCAGAGAATTTGATAAAATTTCTTTCAAAATCTATATTAAGACATCAATGAGATCACCCTCACGTGGTTATCCGGATACGAGGACATTAAAGATAACGAGTATGTGAATACATTTTTCAATACGAGTTTTATAATATCTCACTTTATGCGTCCCAGAAGCAGTCAGGGTATTACTTTGCGAAATCGTTAAAATTCCAGAAAAGCTATGCCTTGGCTTTTTATATTTAGAAAAACTCTTATCCTAACTTCATTGTCGGGCGCACTGCCTCGTTAAGTAACATCTCAAACTGTTTTGCAAAAGTCCATTCAACTGCAAATAATATGGTCAGAATCGTTGCAGATTCAAAACCAATCGTTATTTGCCGGAAAGTTTATCCATGATCTGAATTTTAGGAAGGATCTAATCGGAGCTCAACTAATAAGGTTGCGATTTAAAGTTTTATACAGTCAAAATCGGTTATAACGACCAAATCCATCGGTCCCTTAAAGGTCGTTATAATCGATTTTGACTGTATATAGCTCTCGAGAAGTGTCAGTTATTAAAATGTTTTCCAGATCTTCTCGGTTTATATGCCTATATATCCCCCGGAGGTTCCTGATCATTCAAAAGATGTAATCAGTTTGTTGGCTCCTTCATTTGCTACAGAATATCGTTTAATTATTGAGCCGCAACTCACAATGGGTTTGTAGAGGTCTGAGTATAGCGCAGAGGAACTCATTTTAGCCTGCTCACGTACCTAAGCTCACACTCAAGAGCATGTTTTTCGAGATTTAAAGGATCCTGTTATTGACAAAATCAATAGTCTTGTTTCAACTTTAGTAGGTTATTCAATTGAGTATAAATAGAGTTGTTGTAAGTAAAGATTTTCCAGCGTTTACCCTTTGAGGTTTATGAACTCAACAATGCAGTCTCTCCCGACCATCTCGCCTATGCTAATTCAAAGAAAATGATAGGACAGGATAGGGAATCCCGTGCTGTTACACCAATGCCCTGTGCCTTTTTGGATTCCTCACTCAAGAAATATGGAGGTTTTAGGTCGAAGATTACCTTCAATGTTGCGGTGGTACATGACTCTTGTAATGCATGTGTAAAGAATTCTTCGCATTTTGCAGACATTTTTTCCTTATGTAAAGCTATGTTTTGTTGTCTCATGCCTTCGCACCGGTATGCCTGGTTTTTTTTTTTTTTTTTTTTTCTTACACAACATTGGGCTTCGAGTGATTTTTTTCGTTTTGTTCATAAGATATTACTGCATATCATTATTTTCAGAAGTATTGCTGCTAGAAAATGTTTAAAAATATCAAAATACCATCTGCAGTGACAGATCTGTTGGCCAAGTATCTCCTCTAACAAAATTTGAAGAATAATGGTGTCCTGGTTGCCTAATTGTGCCAAATTGTTACTAAAGTGACTCAACTATAACACTGACTCCTAGATATGTTTCTGGGACTTCTATAATTTTTGTCCTTCATTTTATTTTTTATCAAACAAACGAATGACAGTTCGCATTGGGGTTAGGTTACATCTGTATGGAAACAGATTGCATTTCAATCAAAATCCGCTCGCAAGTGCCTAAATATATCCGGGTTCTTGTCCAGATTTATTACAAAGCGAAAGCTTATTTGCATATCGCATTATTGTTAAAATAATTGCGTCTGAATGCGACCCATAATAGTGGCAACCTGAACGGCACATATATCTTTTCATTTTATGGAGACAACTTCAAGGACTGCATTTTGTTGCCACACTGGACATCAGCTTGTACATCGCAATATTTTGTTACTTTAAATTAGCAGCGAATAAAACATAAAGAAAGAAATAAACAAAGTGACAGCTGCTTCTTATTATAAAAAGCATTTGTGTCGCCATTAGCTGTGAACTCTTCCATTAGCGTGTGTTTCTTTACTTTACGATTTATTTCAATAAACTTTGTTTTTTTTTGTCGCATGTGTCAGAGTTTTTTTTTTTTTGAATTTTGGAATAATCTTCACACCATCGACTTTGGTTGGTAGTTTTTTTTGTTGTCAAAACGTCAAGCTTGTATAAAATCATATTATTATTTCTACACATATACATATGTACATAGTTGCATATCTTAAGTCGCATTAAAACTCATTAACAATTCAAACAACTTTATGTGTACGTTCTTTCTTTCGTTGGTTTCTTTTTGTCTTATTTCACGTAATGAAAAGCATACATAGAGAGAATTAAATTTTTTTTTTTACATTTACTGGCATCGAAAGACAAACGAATGAAATTTAAAAAAACAAATCCACGCTAACAAACGATGAGACGCATAGCATACTATACTTACAAGCAACAAAAGCCATAGAGGAAAAAATAAAAATAAAATTATATTTACATTGAAATTTTCGAAATTTTCTTTCGGCTAGTTGTAAGTACGCTGTGGTATGCGTACAAGTCCATACATCGTACAGCGTACACGGGGCTTTAGTAATCTCTGTTCGTGTATTATTTACTGATTTTGTAATCACTTTACAAAAATGCATTGTATTCGATCACAGAGCATTGTACTGTAGGATTTGCTTGCTGCTGCTTGTCCTCTGTTCCTTTTTTTTTTTGTTTAAACAAATTTACATACATACATACATATTTCGCAAACCAGATATCTTGCACTGGGGTAGATAAAACAGTACACATCAAAATAACCGAAAATAAATTTCACATACGGTTGTTTATTTTGCATATGAACAAATTTTTATTTTACTTTGTTTATTCCTTTGTCGAAAAAATTTCAAAATGTAGATCAGTATTGGGATTTTATTTATTCGTTTGCCTTCTTTTGTCCGGAAGAGAACGGTATGCTCATGCGAATAATTTGTGAATATGAAATAAAGGAAATGCCATAAATACGTCAATTCTAACAACGACAACCAGCTAACACAAACAGAAGAAATAGGAAACGTTGTATTAAATTACAAATCTTTACGAAAAAAAAAAACATTTTTCCTATCTGATTGGAGAGGCACAACAAAGGCTGTGACAAATTGAAATGCATAACTTTATGTTATCGTAACAAAGAGTGTTGAACTTTTGTGCGTTAATAATGGCTCGATGAAATGAAGTTCCTGGAAGATGATTTGATTAGAGTTGTGTGCTAACTCGAGTTTTCAAAAAAAAAATCAAAAAGAACAGCTGAACTCTGCCATTTCAATGACATTTACTTTTCAATGGAAAAGTCAATCGTAAATGTCAACGGCAAGCGGTAAACAACTGTCATTGAGAAGTCGTTTCGAAAATTTTATATTCCCTGTAGGTAGTCTTTAGTGGCGGTAGGTAGGTACTTATTTTGTAATTTTATGAGAAAATGGGACCTATTATAGGTAAAAACTTGAAGGACTTCTCCTAAAGTTGAAACGCACTGGAGTTTCGACGACCTTGCGTGAGGAATATTCTTCGATATGCCATCTGACGCAATGGTTCCTAAATGAAAATTATTTTGGAAATTTCCATTGATAGTTGGGTTTCTAGCAAACAGAACTGTAGGTGGCATTAGTGTCCAGGATGCAGGCAGACTAAACGAATATTTTCCGAAGTCTGTAAGAAGTTCGCGACATTCTTGCTATCTCTCAGCTGAAAAGACTGCAGATAACTTATTGGTGTTACAACAGCCTTTGCCAAACATCTTAATGCGTTAAGCTTAAGTGACACCACTATCTGTGAGGCTTTGTGGAGAGGGCGACAACACTGCGGAACACTTCCTATGTGATTGCCCTGCTGGTGCTCGTATCAGGTGGCAGATTTTTGAGGCTAATGTGATGAGTGCTGGTAGCTTAAGCTCTTTATTACTGAACATCTTACTCGACTTTCTTAGAAAAACGATGAAAATACAGTAAAAGTAAGAGCGACTTGGTTCTTTATTTGAAAAAAACTTCCCTTTAAAGCTGGAGCTTCATAGCTATTCTAAACCTAATGTAACCTACAGAGTCTTCAAAAGAAGACGAGAATCTTGTGACGAGATCATCTGACATTTATTGGACGAGTTGAATTACTGCTTCGGTACTATAGATCTTCTTAGGTAGCAAGAGCATGCTTAACAATAAATCAAAATTACTGACAAACAGCAATGTCAGTACTTGAAAATCTGTCCATAGTCAGCTGTCTAAGTAAACCTACGGTAAGACTTCATTATGTTCAAAGATAAAATTGTTTTGCAATACTTTGATTCCCATCAAGTAGAATTAACCACGCTTCCAAGTCAAGGAGAACTCACTGACTAATTAAATGTTTGTTATTTTGCAATCCCACACAAAAGGCAAAAAAGAATACCACCATGGGACGGAACTTGTTCCATTAATAGTTATAATTAATAATTTATTGATGCAAGCGAATTAGCATATTTTATATACTTCAACCAATATACACGGGTGCTGTCTGATGATGTTATAATCAATGTCACGACCGCCAGAATGACTTCAGCGTCTGGCGGACTATGCAAATTTTTTTTGGCGGCGCCTACACTCACTCTTTTGTTAAAGTAGTACCCACTATATGTACAAGACTTTTCCTTTTTTTTTATGCATAATGATAATGATATAAACATCCGGTACTAATTTAAATATAAAAAAAAACAAAAAAAAAACACATTTAAAAGTAATTAGAAGAAATAACAGCATTTATAAACAAAAGAATGTTCACTCACAAAGAGGGGAACGAATATTAAAGGCCGTATAACTTGCAAAATGACAGAAGAGGTCATTACTGTTTCAAATTGCATTTCAAAAGAAAATATTGTGCAACCTGGTAGGTAGAACTGTTTATGGAAACAAGAATGTGAGATTGTAGCAAGAAACTCTGTATCTGATGAAGAATTGGATGTCATAATCGAACAGTCGTGTAATGTATGTATATGTAAATTTAGAAGAAAAAAAAAGTTTTCACACAAGACCGGAATGACCATTTGTTTTGAGAGCTGTTGTGACAAATGTCATATTTTCATCATTTTGACAGTGACATTTTGTTTTTCTTTCGATTCAATTTGTCTTGTAAGTAAGTACTCATTTGTCATTTAACATCTCATTCTGTCAACTGACGAACCTTTTGCAGATTTAGTAGTCATCAAGCTTCAAAGAAGTTAAATGCCGCCAGCAAAGAATGTAGAAGACCAGTCAATATTTCTTTGGCCACAAGAATTAAACTCCTGATTTGTCACGCTGAATATACTGTCCAACCTGGATGACAGCAGACATTGTTTCTGTGCACTCAGTAGCTATATGCAAACTTGAAACAATCAAATATAATGCTTCGCAGTTGATTCCGAAGATGGAAAACATCAAACGAAACTCATTTGATGTCAATCGTTGCTTGTTTGGTCTAAGAAGGAAACTCAGATGACGTCGTACAGGTACAGGAAGATACCGCAATTAAGTCAAAAAAGCATACAAATTCATTGCCTAACATGAAGCAGTTGACAAACTAGCTAAAGAGGCGTGTGTTGATTGATATCGATGGTCCAGATCAACCCCAACATACAGAAAAGAACACTGGAACGCATAAAATAAATAAATATTTGGGCCGACAGCCCGTAGAGAGCCTAAGTCTAGCGTCTCGTAAGTATAGTCAAACTCAGTTATAACGACCCTCAAGGGAGCGATGAATTTGGTCATTTTAAGCAATAGGTCGCTGTAACCGATAATTTCAACTATAATGGAGCTCAGTCAGGACCTAAGAATTTGGTTGTTATAACCGATGTCGTAAGTAGTTTTGACTGTACTCGTATTATGCGTTCCTTCGAATGGAAGGAGCATACAGTTTGTTCTGCCAACTCTGGATTGGAAAGCTTTTCATGACAAATTATACTCTCGAACGTTCACTGAAAAATCGTGTCGCAAATAAACTTTTTAGTTGTTTTCTGAGATTTGAACGTGCGTCGGTTCGCTCAGAAGTACAATGCACTAACTACCAACCCCTGGATTGGAACCCAAAGATACATTTTAAATCGAACACTCTTTGATCTACTATTCAAAGTTGGAAGGACACGTAAATAGAAACTCCACACAGCCTAGAAAATCAACAAAAAAAAAAAGATGGTCTATAAACTCAGATTAGATTATGGTACCTTTCACATCTCCATGAAGATTTTATGCGCTGTAAAACCACTTATGGGCTATTAAAACAGGCTATTCCGACAACACCTCATCCTAACCGTCCTTATTTTTACATGAACCTGTGTAAATTGTTAAGGCCCATGCACTTCCTTACTTCTATTTTAGTGTTAATTATATTTTTAGTTAAGACTAATTACCTACATCTCGAATGACTCTTAACCTTAATCGATTGACCAGTGTCGTCGACATCTCTCTATAGTTTGTGTACAAAAAAGAAATTCATAAACTACATATATGCATTATTATGCCGAACAACAATTTTCACTAAAGAGACAAATGTTCACTTAATATAAATACAAAATCTCTGACGATTTTTATCGTTAAAAACCAATTTAAAAATTTAATATCTATCGGGGTTCCGCTAATACTCGTATACTTATAGAATAAAGCTGTTGGCCACACATTTTGAAGCGCGTTCTTCTGGTGCTCTGCTGCCAATGCTAATGGATCGTTAACATTTTAATGAGTTCTGATATACTACATTGGATTTTTTTTTTCTAGTTAAATGAGAATAATAATAGGAGAGGATTTCAAATTAGGCTTGAAAATGTTACGATAGGAGATTAGAGGTGTACATCTACGGGCTCAAGGTACATATTTATATGGTGTTTCTAGAAAAGCACGTTTATGACTATTAAAAAATATAAATAAAATGCTTATTAACTGTAAATGTAGAATAACTATATACGTTTGTGAAGGGAAATATAATACAAAAAACAAAAAAACTTCTAAAGTTGCGGAACAAAAATTACTATCTTTATGGATGAAAAGAATGGATGTTGATTCTACCCTTGTTGTAAGTGGAACGAAGAAAAAGGTAATTTTAATTTTAAGGAAAAGAGCTACGAGTTTCAGGAAATAAACCTATTTACCCGTAAGGCATATTCTGTGTACGATCATGAAAACTTTTAGTTTTAATTTGAAAATAACTTAACCATTATAGTGGGTGTTGCTTTCTATTTGTATATGCTGAGCTCTTGGCACCCTATAAAGTTTAAAGTAGTTTTATATTAAGCATTAAAAGAATTTCATTAAGTTTCATTTGAGTTGAAAAAGAATCCAAAAGGACTATTACTTCATCAGAGTTACTTGATACATATATCAACCACAGGTGGATAACTCAAACTCAGCCAAAAACTAAGTTTGGTGGCTGCTTCTGCTAAGCGGTACCACGTAGAGTACCGGATTACCGGAAACCTAGTATGATGGATTTCCTTATTCAAGGCAGAAGCTTAAGGTAACTGCACGGTGCAGACCCCTTCCTGTACCGCACTATATGCAGAACCATTTAGACACACAGACAAAGCTGTTTACTTTGTTAACATCAAGCTTGTCTAGATCGCTCAGGCAAAAACTAAGTTAGCAAAGCTATATCCAATTGACGCTCTAAACTTCGCAATGACAGTTTTCTCAACATCAAATCATTTTTTAAATACATAGCGGTGAAAGCCTTTATAAAGACGAGCTATATACGAGAGTTGGAAGGATGACAGAAGCTATGGGCATATCGAAAGAATATATTCATTACTTGTCAAGCTGAAGGCAGAATAAGAAGAAATTGATGTTCCATCAATACGGATCGAACTCACTCACCAGATTTGGACCCTTGGTTGGTGGTGTTTCTGATGCTCAAAGTTTGGAAGGACATTTTCACTACTACACATTAAAAACAAGGTTTTGGGAAGGAATGGCCAAACCGACAACGCCAAAGTTATTGATGGTTTAAAAATTAACTGCGGAGTATTTGCGACAAAACCCCAAACATATGATCGACATATCGCTTACCAGACATTACCAGGGTCTGTCAGGCGGGGTTTTCGAGGGACTTGTCGAACAATTCAAATAAATTTGAAAAATATTTCGATTCGGCAGTCCATACAATGTCAGGGCGTAGCTTTTCGAACGAATGAAAGGGACCCACAGTTGTTCCCGACTCCGAGAGACGGTTTGAGAAACTAACCAAAGCACTAATCACTTGATAACCTAGTGAGCTGTGAGGTGTAAGTGGTGAGTTTATGAATATTCAGACAAGTCTGGCAGAAAGCATACAAAATCGACAATCGAGCGAAGAGAACGTCAGAATGTCAGTTTGTCTCCGACTCCGCAGTGAATACTGACAATGGCAAATATTACACGAAGCATGATTCTTGACAGCCACCGTTTCATTTAGCTAAGAAAGCATTTGAGTAGGTAGCATTATGAAGATCTAAGGAGACTCTTTTTTAGACCCTTACCATCCCCATCTTTTTTTACGATGTAAAAAAAAAGGTTATCAAAGGACGATCCAACTGGTCTTGGTTGCTCGGAAAACCGTGCTTCATAGACCTTTTTTCTATTTACGAAGAATTGAGAAGAAGCTATGATGATATACTTCATTGCCTTCGCAGATATATTGATCTAGTCAAGAAGTTTTAAATGTAGTCTTAGTCGGCTAAAGCATGGAAAGCAAAGAGAAACTGTGCCAAATGATCTTTGAATTCACCTCGAAGGGAGAATGAAGAGAAGTAGGAGCTCAATTTAGTGGTGTGGACAAGTAGAAACCGACGATATGGCTGAAAAGTTATTTGTTGAGGTGCAAGACCACCACAGAATAAGGGTTTACGGCGCTGGAAACCGATGAAAATAATTATTGTTAACTTTTTTTGTCTCTAAATCCGAAGTCTTTGAAGAATTGATGCACGTCATTCTTTTGCATTAAGAAGAATTTCCTTGTGGAATGAGGTAATCGCTTTTTTTTTAATTTCAAAAGTCCAGCAACTTTCTGGCCAGTAAGCATACTCGGTCTTTGAAAATTCAAATATAAATTCACTAAAAGTTTCAACTATTTTGTATCCAATTAAGAAAAAATGCATATAATTTTAAAATTCTTCACAAAAAATAAGTTTTCTAACTCACTTAAATTCGCATAAACAACGTTAGAACACACTCATCAACTTTTGACATTTACAGTGCTGCCAGATTCATTATTTTATTTACCTGCAAAGAAAAAAAAAGAAAAAAAACATTAGTTTATATATAAAATCTAATATACTTGTATAACTTTTATTTGCGACTAAGAAACACATTAAAATATAAACTAACATTCAATCCTTTTGTGAATAAAAAACTAGAAACATTCTCTTTGAAGGTAAAACACTGACTTTGTCATTGTATTTCAATTTAAAATGAACAAAATAAATTAAATAAAAAGAGAGGAACTGTGTGTACAAGGAAAATGCAACCGTCAGAAACTGTTGAAGTGTTTTCCATTTTCTGAAACGTAAAGGCATGTTTACATACATTGTATTGGGTCACAGTGAATTATTAATTAACCCAATTCAATTTATTCTCAGTGATAACATTGATTTCACGATTCACTTGATTGGAAATGTTGATGGTTGGCTTGTCTGAAATAGTTTTAAAGTCCAATTCCCAAAGAAGAAATAACGAGAGACTACGAGAAAATTAAGTCGTTGCATTGTGGTTTAGAAAAGTTTATTAAAAAAACATATCAATGCACGTACTGAAAATTCAAATCAAAGCTAGGAGCAGGAACATGACTTTACTACTCTGTGACAGTACTGAGATTCTTAGTGCATTTGTGATTTCGTCAGTCCCGGTCGGTGTGTCTTTTTTGAATACAAAACACATTCGTCCAGTTGAAATTCAATGACAACTTATGCCCAACTACGGCCTAAATTAAGAGCTATCTCACCCTCGAGGTCAGAGGTACAAACGCAATAATAGTCCCTATTGCCAGCGATATACGTACAGATTTCAGAGAAAGTGTCGAATATGTCCTGACCCGAAAATATTGTGACTCATTACCTTCGACAAACGCCTCCACCCAACTTTATCTTCAGCTGACTACCTCCATTATGGCACACCAAGTTGGTTCAAGTCCCTTCCCACTTCCGCAAGCCACCTAAGTCGCGGTCTTCCTCTACTGCGCCGGGGCGGAGTGCTAGGGTTCACCCACTCTACAGTTCCAAGCCATTTTAGTCGCTGTATCTAGCCTCTCCTCGTTAAACATCCCATAGTTCGTCATTGTATCTCCCGAACAATTCTTCTCTCAACCTCATCCATTCTTGTCAAAATCCTTTTCTCTGAGACATAGAACAAGGGTGGGATGACATTATTGATGCAATTTATAGCCAAGAGGAAAAGGATATCCAGCTGTTGAGTATGTAATATCTTTAATGAAATAACTACGAGGGCGGTATGATAAGCACCCGCGTTAAGGAAGAATGCGAATCCAAACAAAAACCTCTTTAGCCCATGGGACCATCCTCGAATTCACTGTGGTACGTTTGTATGTACAAACTCACGGTGTGTAGCGCGATAGATCCATGTCTCGTCAACACCGCAAAAACTTATTCAGATTGCAAACATTGCTTCGAAGTTCTCACGCAATTTCATTTTTGGTCAACATCCAGCGACAACGTGGCTTTGTGTCCAATTTACCGTGAAGGATATTTTACACACGTTCAATTGAGATGTCTACCATGTCAGCAAATCCAGTACTCTTCAACAGCGATTTCATGGTTTTTATTGGTCATATCCTTCGTAGATACCTCAATCGGGGACTGTGTGCTTTTTATCAAAGACGGATGTTCGACCCCGCTTGGATTTCATTAAAGCACTTGAAGGTTTTCGAGATTCAAGCTACTGAATCCTATAAACTTGGAACTCAACAACCCAAGCCAACATAACCACTCTCCCATAGCAATGGTCTTGTTTTTAAATAATTTTAAATCTCACGGATAATTGGTTGAACATTTCTAAAAAAAACTTTCCTTTCATTTTAGCTCCACACATTACCTTGATGAAATACATTTACCGGTGTTAAATCCTTGTAACTTCTCGAATGAAACGATTATTTCGACGTTGAAAAGCATCTGCTTGCGACATTAAATACTGACAAATTGGTTAAAATGCCACACCTCACCGACTTGTATGCACTTCCTCTTGGTATAGTGAAAAGATAAACAACAACCACTTGACATACTTTCATATGCGTTTTCATAGTAGTGATGGTAAACTGCTGCTGATGACACAACAGTGAGTAAAAATTTCAGTTTTTATCCCAAAAATGTCTGAATCAAGTGGCACAATGTAATATTCAAAAGAAAACTACGATACAATTCATATATTTTCGAAAAAAAAAAAATTAAAGACGTACCTAGGTAAACAAAGAAGTGCGATACAAGTGAGAGGCATCCTTGAGTTCAAGTATGTATCTTCGTCGTCAACGTACCTCGAAGAAACAACTCACAACTCGAACATAATGAGAATGCCATATGCACAACGGATACCAAGAAAACCCACAAAAGGTGTACCAATCTCCTCTTCCCTAGCCCCCCCTGTAACAACAATAAAAATGAAGACTGCCTGCCTGTTGCTGTCAGCCAGTTGGATGGGCTATAAGGCGTGGAACGCCGCCGAACGCACATAAACAAATTAAACGATTGAAGCTATAGACAACAACACAATAAATAATTAAAACAAATTACTTTGAAGATAAAACCCATCGTCTTTATGTGTATGCGTGGGTGGGTTTAGTGTGTGCACCGAGAAAAGGTAAAAATCCAAACAAATGGGCAAGAGAATATCTGCAAATTAAAAGGATAGAAAAACAATTGGCAGTTCGACCTAGATTTGCCTTTGATTTCGAATGTTTATTGCCCTCCTCTGAGTGAGAAGAAAAAAACCTATCTATCCTCATATGAAGAAGGTTCTGCCAAAGCTAAAGCCAACTCTAGATTTTCCATGAAGTAACCATTATTTCATAATCGTAATTGTTTCACTGAACCTAATTCTCTAGTTCTCGTCGTTGTCTATATGCACTTCGGTGAGGGTTGTCCACATCTACATCAGCACAGCTTTCATTCTTTTCGTTCCTCCTAACACGGGTAATATAAAATTTGTTTTTTTCTTTTTTCTTTTTTGGTTTGTTACCCAAAGAAGCCAATGTAGTAATTGAGGTAATATCAATTTTATTTTGCTACACACACACAAAAAGAGAGAGCGAGAAAGAGAGAGTGCCACATACATTTGGAGATATACCAAATTGAAGGCTACATAGTGTGAGTGTACGATTTCAGGAAAAAAAAAACTAAGTAGTTAAATTTGTCCATGTACTTTTATTGCGCGAAATTTTAGCCAAAAACAAACAGCGATGACTAATCAGCTAGTGTAACACTAGTAGAAACAAATATGATGATGTCTTATGACATATGAGGGGGTGTAAAAACAGAGTATAATCTCGATTGTCGGGGATGAGTAAACAAAATCCCCTGTGAAAACCACCTTACCTTGGTCATAAGGACAAAGAACGAAAGCAAGGACATGAGCATATATACTTTGTAGACGAACAAACAAAAAAGTTGTAGCGACCTTTATGAGATTTATGCTTTGCATGACCTTGAAAGCAATTAGGAGAGGAATTCAGAACATTTCACTTATTTGAAATTTTGGGGAGGGGAAAGATTTTTCACTTTACCGTGAACGCTTTTTGTTACGTTATACAACTTTTGTCCTTGATCCTTTCAACTGTATGGGAACAGTTTCTTTTTTTGTAAATCTCTTTGAAACAATTTAGGAAACAAGGTAGGTACATAATTTTTCGACTGCCTAAGGGAGATTTTTTTTACTGTTTCTGGTTTGTACACAAACGAACATTACTCATGTAATCACAAGATGAATTTAAATTCGAAAGAACGCAGTCTAGTACCTGTTCTTCTTTGGACTTAAGACGCCTTTTCAGTTAAACATAGATGGAGTAACCACAAATTAGTTACCAAGACCTAACAACTTTCGAAAGTTTTCCTAAAATGTTGGTCTAGAAACCATTTTGTTTGAGCACCAACTGTGTTGTAAGTTGGGTTCGTCCAATACGGAATCAAATTGCTTTTCATTAGTAAGCTTAAAGTGGTCGTTTGAGATACCACTGAGTGCTAAGTTGGACCCCTGTCTACTCCTGAAACGATTTCGATTTTCTAACACAGCAATTCAGATCGGCCGTGCTCGCGGAGTTCAGGTGGTTTTTCTGGTGTTAGCAAGGGAGGTGCACGTGCAGAGAAAGTGTACAATAGTTTCTTTCTCTTCCTAGTCTGCAGAATTCGTTGCATGTAATACCTGAACGCTGAGCATGTTGGCCTACGATGTAGTGCCCTGTTACGACGTTGATAAGTATCAAGAGCGTTCTCGTTTTTCTCGTTGCTTTCGATCTCTTGGGATCGAGGTTAAAAGTTTTGCAAAAGTCAAGATGTAAACATCTATGATTTGCTTTCAACAGAGCACTTTAATTAAAGACATATGTAGGCGCTTCGAGTTTCCTACTGTTTGTATGTAGATTGAGAGCCTTGTCTAGCTAGGTAGCCACACAGTTCCCTGGAAAGTCGATGTGACCAGGACATTATATTGGTTAGCAATCCCGTTTAGAGACAATCTTTCACTGCCATCGATTTTGTTGTGTTTGAAACAAGGAATCTGATTGCAGGTTGGCTGTCGATATAAATCACAATATCTGTGCGTGCTACTGGGTTTATCTTCAGCCAAGCCGCGGCCTGACAGTCATAACTTCGGCTTGAAAGACACTAAAGTGATCTGGGAGGCTGAAGGAGTGGTGAACGTCAAGGTATTCTGAAAAGACACCGTTACCGACTCCTTTGGCTATTTTAAATCCGTCCGTAGGCACTGCATACCATTGGTGAGCTTCTCACAGCCTTAGGGCCCGCGTTAGTGGTTCGCTGCATACCATATTGGCCGTAGGTACATTTTTGTTTGAAGCGCAGCAGTTGGAACAGTTCTCAGTGCACCTGTAGTGCTAAAGCAATGCTTTTCATGAAACCCAACGAAGTTTTTGTATTCAGTGGATGGCCGATGCGCGACAAGCTACATTGAATGGACTCTTTATCACGAATAGTTAAGGACATCCTTATATTTTTGATTAAGAAGGTTAGGCCATATGAAAGACGTGCGATAATAATCATGTTTGTTTCAAAGAAAACTTAATTTGGATTCACTTGGGATGGAGTAGTTACATATACTTGAAGTCTTGAATTTGTCACTCCTAAGGCACATCGATATAAAAGAAAATCTCACTCAACTTGGGCGTTAATGTAAAAAGAGATTTCCAACGAATTCACTGTGCGGAACTAGAGAACTTGTTACTTGAAACCAAAATCCACTTTAAACAAAAGGAGCCCATGTCTAACTTTTTACAAATATTGAAAAGCATACCCAATTAAGAATCATAAAGTTGTTATTACCGTCATTATTCACTTGAAACGTTCGTAACGTAACCGATAAAGCACTTAATAATGCATTTTTATTTAAATTCCTGAAACTACTTCGAAATGACAAGAAAATTAGTTGTCCAAATCCACATGTAACTGTCATCGTTGTCAGTGAGTTGTGTTCAGCCATCAAAGAAACGCCACTATCAATTGGGTGTATTCAACACTCATTCGAATTTTATACAAAAAAAATTAAAATTTATATTTTTCATTTTAATTCGTTTTAATATTTTTATATTTTCCATTTATTTGAATCTGCTACATATTCGATGACTTATAATATGCTTCTTACCATTAGTATGACTTTTGTTCAAAATATTATCGAGCACAAAGCTAAAATAATAATAATAACCAACATTCAATGGATTCAAATTTCATGCATCAAGAGATTGTCAAACGCATTGTTTTCATCAAAACAATGGTCGTTAGGTAATTACACTAAGTACCTATGTTGATAACGTCAATGACAGTTGTCATAAATCACCTTCACCGCAATTGACTTTTTCTTTGAATTGAAAAACAATCTAATTTTATGTTGCAATTAAAATCCCAGTAAAGTTCCTTGCCATTTCGTCTGCCCACAAAATATTCACGGTGTGACGATTTTTTTTTAATTCAAAACATTCCATATGGACTATTTCAACTCAATGTACGTTTAATATATTTTTCATTAAAAATATTCAAAATCTATTTCTGAAGTTAATATCTCTTGCCAACTTTGCACGAACGTGGATTCTTTAATAAAAATTAAAAAAAAAAAAAAAAGTCCACTAGGAAATATCATTTCATTTCTGAAAATTAATTAAAAACGTTTTCTATAAATACGTTGCCGCCTATTCTTTGTACACTCAGGTGAACTTTATGGTGTTTTATTGATGCCAACACAGCCAACGTAAGCGCATTTTATTTGACGTTCATAATTCACGTTCATTTTTAATGAAAGAAACACCGAACGTGTCGTGGGAGTATATAGGTATAATATGCGTTACATGTAAACCCACCACAGGACACCCAACAAGCGAACATTTACGTCAAATGATGGGAAGGAAACAGAAAAACTAAAAGTGCAACCAAGTGTTGCAGAAGCTTACGTGTGCACCCACCGACATCATTCCCAACAAAGAGCAGAACAACAGCTAAGAAAGTCCGCCCCCAATAGACGATTCCTACATCATATCGAGGCAGGAAACTTCTTTCGTAGCTAACTTGGTGTCTTATAAACTTTGTGTTTTAAGTAGGATGATGGTTCGGCTACTGTCGGCTCTGAACGCGAATTTAGGAGGTTACTTATTTTTTTTATTAACCAGCTAGCCACAGCGAGCCGTGTATTCATGCTCATGTACATATTTGGCAATCTGTTGGTCTTTTATTTTTGTTTCAAGCTATTTAAAGAAATTCTCGTCAGTCTGAAGCTGTTTTACGTTTCTACTTGATGGCGCTTTATCTCACAGAGAAAGCCAAACACTTGGGGCTTTCCCAGAGAGACGGCAGAAAGGAAATTCCTTTTTGATAAAGAGTTCTCTAGGTTCAGAGTTATGAGATACATCTGTACGTCTGATGAATAAATGCCACATTTGTCTCCTTGGTATGGGGTTATACAAACACGTGTGCTATTTCGAAAAAAAAAAACGACGTTCGTCAACATCAGAATTCATAACATTGGAATTTTAAGTGTGGTCGTCCTTCACGATTTTTAAGTTGTATTCGAGAATGTAGAACAACTTTTGTTTTTTTTTTTTCATGCTTGTTTGCTGTTTATTATTATTTTTTCTTGATCTTGTTTAAACCTGAAATTAGTAGCAAACAAGCAACAGCAAAGCCACGAAAGAAATTAAGAAAACAAACGTATGTAATTCGTTTAAATAATGAGAAATCACATGATGTGTTCATGGCTAAATTTTGAAGTTTTTTTTTGAGGATTTCTCGCGGGCAAAGCTTAGATCGAGTTTTTTTTTGTGTACGCTTTGGGGCGGTGGTTTTAGATTTACTTAAACTAATTGTTTGCTTTAATTTATTTATCTCTGAGTTTTTTTTTTTTTTTGGGAAGAGATTGTGGTGCTTGTAATTAGCATTAATAAAGGCACCCATCGTCTCTGGTGAATTGACAATTTAGGTTGTTGTTCCCATTGGAGAAACTGTGAAGTGATAATTTGTATATATTCTACTTTTATTGTGAACACGAATGAATCATAAAGCTTTGTTACTGTACGTCCGGTTGTCCCAAACACACATAGATAATCTATTATCTGAGCCCTTTTGGTGCGAACGCCCTTAGTGTTGAAAAACTGCGCAAAACATCAGTTCATGGTCAAATGAAAATTCGTTGTATCTAACGAAACACATAGCGACACTGTTTACATAGTTTAAGCTTTGTTATAACTTTGGATTTATTTGTTACAGATAAAGTTTCTACTAAATGAGTTCGAACGCAGGTTATCCACAATTGCCCATCTTTCCGTGTTTTGTTCCGTGAACTGTGAAGTTGTAGATGCTAATAGAAGAATAACAGACGCTTAACATTCAAGGCTTTGGCAGGAGACCGATAATTTAATCAATTCATATGCTCGCCATTAAGCACATATAAGAAAACTGAACAACTTGCATTGGTGCTCACTTAGGCATAAGCACTTGTTTTGAAACCAGGACTTGGTAGAGAAAATTCCATTCCTCGTCCATTGCTTCTGAGAACTGTAATCAAAGCGTCGAATGGAAAATTTATCAAGACTAAGTCACAAGTTTAACAATCGCTTTTATTCATCATACAATTATCAAAAGTAAAATGAAATGGATGGCATATGATGGCCAGAATCGTATCATCACCTACACGAGGTGTCTTGTATCTGATCGCGAACGAACGATAAGGTGAAGAGCCAAGTCTGACTGAACGTGTTGATCTGAACACTGAACACTTCTAAATGAACTTCAACGCCCATGTATGTACATACCAAACTGGACGATGCATCTTTTGTTGACCGGATGGCCAAAGAAGCGTCTCATAAGTAGTACATATACATATGTAGGTAGCAAGTTTTTTTTTAGAAAAAAGACGTACGGCGGAAGAATTCGCTTGACGGAATGAAAGATGGCGTCAACAGCGAATACCTTATATGAGTCAAGTTGTTGAAACAGGGATGGTGGCGGATAAACCTTTAATTTGCAATGGGCTGCCCGAAGTGGGCCCCTCGTCAGTGCTTTAACCAAGTTATAGATTAAAAGATGACAACACCAAAGGCAACACTTCTGAAGTACGATGAACATCTGAAAGATCCGAGGTACGAACATTGACTCGTGGCTGCTAAGGTAAGGCCTGCACACCGTAAAGACAGGGAAATATCATGAGAAAGTCGGACGGACTGCTGCTGGCATCAAGTATTAAAGATCACTGTCAAAAAGTCATCAGAGATACATCAGAGCTTCTGTTGTGCTAGTTCACTCGGCCACCTGATTCAACGAAAAATCTCACCAGGTAGGTATATGCAGCGATTGTAACATCTGACATTTGTGCTAATACACATAGACTTGATCAATGACAGTTAAATACTTCAAAAGCATATTGTCAAGATTATGCAAATAAGTGGACCGAGCTTTGAAACTTACTCTGCAACTTATTCAATTGGAAGCATTAGACGGACCAAACCCAGGAAAAAGTCTTAAAAACTTCAATTTCTGTCATTCTTACGTCAACAAAAAAAAACTGTTTGACTTGACTATCGAATCCCTCACAAAGTTAAAACGCAATTTCTTTCAAATTAAATTCCAACATCGTATCTAGATCACACATTGACTGCAATAAATTTAACATTAATTTATTGCCATCCTCCTTTCAATTACAACGCAACCGCTTTTTAATCCACTTTAAAGACTCACATGCAGTCGTCTCGATGTTATAAATTTAATCTGCAGTCCACTTGTACACAGAGGGACCTGTATAAGGTAAAACGTCATTCCAAAGTAAGCTTGTGGATGACCCAAGTGTAATAAATTTTTATTTTTTATTTTTTTCCACACTCTGGATAAACAAATGGCAAACAAAATTACATCGAAGCACGCGATATTTACAGGTCAAGGGATACTACTATAGCAAGTCGAACTCCATTACATTTGGCTTTTAAAAACTAAATTCTTATCCTGTTAGGAAAAGCAGTTCCAATCTCACGAGGATTTCTAAAGACTACTATCCTCAAAGGAACACCCGAGATAAAGCTGATGATTGTGCCAATCTTCAAGCTGTACTCGCACACTCAACACTAAACATTGAACATCGTTGAAATTGTTTGCATTGCTCAATGCGTCTCTGTGGTTGTCATCGATATACAATTTATGTACATACATGGCCAAGTGCTGGAAATTCGAGGTGACCACCATTTCATTTTGTACTCAAAAAAAAAACGATCAAAATTCGAAATAACAAAATGAAGTCTAGTACACAAACTCGTACGTGTTTCGTGGTACTTGTCATGCATCAGAATCGCATTAAACAGAAAAAGAAAAAGAAAATTCCCTCGTGTAATACACCGTGTTGAGCCAAGGTGAGTTCGGAGAGTGAAAGAGAATGGTTTCAAGCTCGGTCCCTATTACTTCTTTTTTTTTTTGGCCCTCGAATTGTGCACATCAAAAGATCACACCGCGCGTTGTTTCTGTGTCGATGTCGATGTGGATGTCGCTGTGGAAGGTTTCATTTCTTCTTTCGTTTCGTTTCTCTCCCTTAATTCGTTTATTGGTTTTTATTTTCGGCAATATTCGTCGTGCTATGGCTTCGACTCCGACTCTGTATGAGTTAATTACAGTGTGAAACTCTGAAAAGTTCGTGCTTAACGAAAGAAAAAAGTTGAAGCCATGATTTTTTTTTTATTCATTGAGAGCAACCTACCTTCCTTTTCAGAATGTGCAGATGTGCTTCTCGCGCGACTGTACCTGCAGAACTTAAAAATGTTTCTTACGATACTTGAGTAAATAGGTTTACAGTTACAAGTAGTTTTGGGATAAGTAGTAATTGGAAACGTATCCACTTAATAGAAGGAGTCGGTTAAATACTTCTCAAATGAAAATACAAAACGAATTTTACCGAATATGCAAACGTGTTCTTCATAGTACTCGTGTCGAGAGAGGAGTATTTTTCCCCCTTTTGGTTTTGCTGGCTTTGTGACTGATTTTTTCGAATTATCCAGCGCTGATGAGACGAAATATTCGTACGTGTTTAATCGCTTATGAGTTTTTTTCCCATCCACTGACACTTATAATCTGACAGCATTCTTCGAAAGAAATCTATTTTCGAATTCAGCTGATTTGTGAGAAGACAACAGATTTTGTTGATGTGACGTTGGAAAGGTGGATGTAAACTGCACTTGTGCTGGTTAGGTGAATGTCTTCTGAATTGGTTGTTTGTAATTTTTAACTTTGTAAGCAATTTTGGTAAACACTGACATTTGACTTCAATCACCATAAACGATGCGCAACTTGTCATTTCAATTCTGCATCTAGCGTCCTTATTTTGTGACACTTAGTGTAGAAATATTGAAATCGTTAACCATCATCTGTCTCAATAGCAATCGTTTCCGTTTTATATCTTATGTGTGAATAAGAAATCTTAGTTGGACTGAATCTTCAAGAAGAATCAGGGATTTTAAATCGATATTCATAAGAAGTACAGTTTTGGCAGCACTGCCAAGCTTTTCGTTCTGAAGCAGCGCGCCATCTTAGTTCTTTCATACGTATGTAGGTACTGAGGCATTATTGGCAAAATGGGTTTAACTTCCAACAAGAAAGGACTCTTAACACACAGAACGTCACTTGAGAGGGCTAGAACCTTAAGGTACCTGGTAAGGGAATTTGTCTAATTTTTTGCAAAAGCTGTATAGACTTGAAAAAAAAGAAACGATTCTCCATCTTCTCTGTCCGTGTATAGCCGAAACTCGAAGATGTGCCTAATTTGCAGCAAATTTCTTCCACAAACTTAACCAAGTGACTGACACCAACATAGGCAGCCTCCAGTGCTTCATAGCATGATCTAAGTAACATAAGGAGTAAACAATCGAACTAGCTGAAGGCGTTTGATGGTTAAAACTTAATAGATAGTCCTTCATCAGACTGTAACCTTAGCTATTATAAATACTTTATTCGAAGATAGAAGAATACCATTCTTATGGAGATTAGAAGAGCGCGTGTTTAAGACTATGGACCAGAAAATAACTAAAAAATATTGAAAACAAAAGTTTACCCTACAGCGAGAGGATTTAATCAACTTTAAATTAAAAAGCAAATCAACAGAAGCAGCTCATTCTTAATGAATCACTAATAAAATGTAATTAAGTTTTTTTTTTATCACCTTTATTTTTCATGACTCATTATGTTAATTTAACTTTCTTACTCAACCGAAATGCATGTGTATACATTTTTACATGACGAATTTACCACAATTATTCTTCTAAAATGACATAGGCACTTGTCATAAGTTGTGATGCATTGTTTTTTAAATTTTTGATGATTTCTGAAACCAATTAGAATAAGTGGTTCTAACGTAATTTAAAAATCGTTCTAGAGAGTCACGGAGAATTAATATAACAATTTTTGAAGAGAAATTAAGTTAACATAATCTGCAAAAACTTATTCAAATAAGAACACGTGCAGGTACTCATTTCTCACGCCTAACGTCTCTCTACAGTCGGTTTTCAAATAATGATGTCGCGTCTTACAATCCCTTTGTACAGTCGATGCACACAAGTCTTCTTTTGGTGGGTACTAACTATGGCAAAATGACATTAAAAGTAATAAAATTGCTGATCAATTGGTCAGAACGGACTCTTCGGAGACTTACGTAGAAACTAAACCGTTCTGGGGAAGAATCCACAGTAAGTTATCAGTCCCTTTCATGAAAATTTCCACAATTTCCTTAATTTTTGCAGGGATGATACCGGGAGTGTAAACCAGAGGTTACAACTCACTCAATAGTTGAATAAAATGAGAAAAATCCCGTCTCATGACTTCATCCTTCCCGAGAGGAAAATTTGCTCAACGTAGCTCGGTATTGTGATTGATTTCAATTCTGATCGTGATTCCACTGAAATCGGACTCAAACCGAGTAAGCTCTTCCTTGCTTCGTGCTACAGGAGAATTGTGGGTTTCATTTCTGGCCACTGCCACCTTCAGAAACTACCTAAATTTCGACTCTGTCTAGAGGACGATGAAACGGTGTCTTTTTCTAATTCACCAGTGCTCAAAGGGGATTCTCAAGGGGTAATTTTTAGTGTAATGTTTTTTTTTTTAAACTCGGGAAGTATAACGTTTCAGTCTTTGCTGGAGGATGTGCCCAGAATCTCTAGGGAAAATGTGTTGGTGTTGTTGTCATTGCTTGAAATTCACAGTATTTGTTTTCAACTTCATTATGTCATTATCATTACTCAGTATGATCAACTCTTCAAACCATATGACTACTTTACTGTCAGTGTTATGCTCGAGCAGTAGAGTTGACGTTGTAGTTGATCGACTTTCTTGACAGGAGTTGAACGTGAATTCATCAGTGTGATAAGTGTTGATGCTACACCACGTTTTTAGCAACATCGACTGAAGGAGCCTCTATAACTCAGTAGGGTAAAGGCACTAGTAGCCGGACAGTTAACACAAATCTTAACTTTGACTTCTTCTTATTTTTTAAGTATTAAAGCTTCAGTGAAAAGGTTTGGATATATAACTAATGTAGATAATTTTTAAAAAGATAGTAAAACTCCTCAAACATATTTATTATTGTGGATAATTGTTTTATTAATTCTTAAAAAAAGTTCAGTTTGCGCTAGTATCCGGACAGTAATATTTAGTGTCCGGACGTTTTAGTTTCAGAAGCCGGACACCAAAATTTCATATCAACTTTTAACGTTTTCTTTTTGATTAATGAAATATTTTATTTAGTTTAATACGAAAAAAATGAGATTTATTCATCATCTTTTTAAAAGGTGTTTCCCTTTTCGAGTCCTTAATTATGTTTTGCACCGTATTAAGGAGGTCATCAGTCTTTAAGGGAAACCCACATTTGCACATATTGGTGCACCACCCAGCAATTTTACTTTCTTCTACAGGTGTTAAGTAAGGATCTGGCTCCTATTTTGTTGCCTTTTCACCAATTCGCCTTTTAACTTTTAGTTGGTCATGAAGAGTTGATCGACACAGATCATATTTGGCAGCTACTTTTTTTAAACTCAAATTATTTGTCCGAATATCTTCTAAAGCCCGTGTTAAACTGCTTTCCTCCATTCTTAAGTAATTAAATCTAAAAATATGAAATTTTTAACGTTTTACATATTTAAAGGCGTAAAAAAAACTATGGTCCGGATACTAAACCTAATTTTTCAGTACCCGGATAGTCGGTTTCTAAGTTAAAAAACACTCTCCGCATACTGAAATTATTAAAGAAACATGCAATATTCTTTATTTAAATTAAGCAAAATACACATAGGTATCGTTTGAAAGTATTAAAACATGAATTTAAAATTTGCATTAAAGTTTCAATACCCGGACATACTGTCCGGAAACTAAAATCAGTATAAAATTTGGGCTCCAGTATCCGGACACCAAATAATTTGCATAGAATTTAACAATTTCTTCATTTTTTTTAATTAAACACAGAAATTATTTATATTTAATTAAAATTAAACCTTATATAATGTGCAAATGCAATAAATAATGTTTAAAATACTTCCATTTTGAAAATAGCGCCACTATTTTTTTTAGAGAAAAAACGCACTTAGCTGCACACTTCACGACTACCAAGTACTAACTGATGCGTATTTCGCAAACCAGTTATCGCATCTATTGGAAACTACGTGTGTGTATGAAAGAAACATAGAGGTTTGTTTTTTTATGTTTTTTTCACACTAAAATTGGAAAATTATCTTATTTTTTGAAAATAAACGACGAAGTGTCCGAAGATACTAGTGCCTCTACCCTAGCTCTTCATCAACTGTCTTTTTCCCTTCTCCTTGGACACAATTAACCTTATTGTTCGTCTGCGTTAGCCGATGACGAATGTACCATAGGATACCCTCACACAGCCTTTAAAGTTTCATAAAGACTCGGTTAAAATTTGAATATCTTTATATGATAAATAATTCCCCACGAATAAACAGCAAAACATACTTGAGACGAAAAAAAAATCAGCTTTCCCTCCTTCGACAAACAGAAAGTCGATATAATTAGCAAATTTTAAGCGTGCTTTGTTCAAATTTCGACAGAAATGTGCAAACATCGATAAACAAACACCCGCTGATTCTGTTAATAAAAACGAAAGAACATCAATGCCAAGGTACTTATTAAAAAAAAAAAATTTTTTTTATTGGTTTCCGAGAGTGAAATTTGGAAATATGAAAACATCTAAACAACAAAATATGAATGAACTACATGCTGTTCTTGTTTTTCATATCCATAAATACCAGAAAACATAAAAGGAAAACCTTTTGAAAAAACATCATAAATAGATGACGACAAAGCTCAACAAAAAAAAAATTCCACTCTACACTTCACTGGTTTATCAATCGAGTCACAGACAACATTATTACATCGGCAATCAAATTGGCAAACATTGACGAGAACTCTGAAATGGTGATGAGATGAGATTCTTCGTGAATGTTATTTTGGGGCTTCTTTCTAAAAACACACGCGTAAAATTTATGTTTTTCTGATTTAAATTTTTATTTTATTTTCTCTCTTCTCCGCCTTTCTATTCGTGTTATCAGGCCTACGTGAGAAAATAGAAACACAAATTTGTTTATTATAGGTAACCACTACCAAGCGACCAGTAAACCAACCACTGTGTCCACCAAACCGCCTTTGACCTTGTCGCACAATCAAAATGTCAGCCTCATTGAAATGAAATAAAACTGAATTATTTTGAGTAAATATTTAATTCATGAATCCGTCCGTCTGTCTGTCTGTACATTTTGGTGTTAAAGTAAATTTTGTTTTATTTTCTCCTCGTTGACAAAAAAAAATCGGAATAAGCCGGTACTAAGCAGACCGGCAAAGACCACCCCCTCATTCCACATGATAGGTACATATTTGTGTTATTTTTTTCTCTCTCTCTTCTTGTTTTTTTGATTTGAAACTGCTAAACTGCGATTTATGCTAAATGTACGACGCAATTGTCCAGTCGGTTGTTTGGAATTAAAATTTATTTTTATTTTTTTGTTGGATTATTTGTTGTGGCAGCGAGAAGTAATTGCTGCTTTCACGGATCTCTTTTACTTCACACTATTCCTTTCCGATCTCTCTCTCTCTCTCTCCGTTCTTCTAACATAATCAATTTAATTGAGAAATAAAAAATAACAACAGGAAACATTATCGATGGAAATTGAATATTATTATTAAATAGGTGAGGCTATCTAAACCACACGTACATATGTATGTAAAGTAAGCCAGAGTGTAAAAAGAAAGAAGGCAAAATAAAATAAGGTAAACAAAAACAATTTAAGTGTAGAGTTAGAAAAAAAAGGGAGAACGTCAACGAAACAAGTTTAGACTGTCTTTCAAGTCATACACATAGGTAAGCACAAGACGATAACACGACAAAGACGACGTAGTAAAAGCTCCATAAAGATGGATAGATATTGTAGAAAGAAAGATAGAACGATACACGTTCATATGTGTGGTTTACATATGTCGTGGTTGAAAATTAAACCAGAAATACACGAAAAGCAAAAAAAAAAAACTAAAATTGTTTGCCTGGCTATTATGTTTATGATTTGTTCGTACGTATTTTCGAAGAAATTCCAACACGAGAAGATGTAAACAACAACGAAAAACATTTTATAGTACGAGTATCTAGATACGTAGGTACTTGTCTGTACGTGGTTTCATGATTGTTTCCACATCTTCTACTTTGTTTTTTTTTTTGTGTGAACGAAATTCTATTTGCAAGACAGAAAAAAAAAAAAAAACAATAGCCATATCAATTAAAGACACCAGACTGCAGGCATATTTGCAGTGACTCCAACTGACTTTGTTATCAGTAAAAACAACTGAGTGGATCCCAGTGAAGCACTTATGAAACAAAACCGATGAAACCAAAGCAGGACAACAGGCCACGTACATACATATGTACATAGATAAACTTCAGACGCATTACTTATGTTGTATCACAGACTTTATCGTATCAGGCGATGAGAGAGTGACCCTAGACAATTTCTTGGATCTTATTTCACAAAGAAAATGTTGAAACAAAGAGTTTCGGTGCGCGATCCTCTTCGTATCATATCGTAGGTTCCTGTCTCCTTTAAAACCCGACACCTACAACAATAGTCCAACCAGTTGATAGGTATGTACATATTATTCCCGATTTTGCGACTGTGTTTAATCTAAACGTCTTTTTTTTCTTCTGACGTGGGGTTGGACGACTCAGACACGCTGGAGAGACACAAAAACAGGTCCATTGTACAACCCACCCTTTTAAGTCGAGTAAGAGCTTCAGTGACAAGGAGCTCAGCACTCATCAGACAAGCTCCAAAAATCTGACACCTGATACAAGCAAAGACAAGACAATCACATAGAAATTGTTCGGCAGTGACGTCGACCTCTCCACAAGCATAACAGATGCCACTTAAAGCTAACACATTGTGATGTTGGGCACACATCACATCGGGGTATCCCTTTACCCGAGACGTCGTTGAAGAATGGTTAGTTTAGTGCACACAGTCTGGCTCTTGCTAGTGCCGGACATTTGCAGAGGAAATGGGAGAGTTTCCTTCTCATTTTCGTTCCCACAACTGCGGCAGTGGGGGTTGTATGGAATACCTTGTTTGGCTGCATGGTCTCCAATTGGCCAATATCCCGTGGTTATTCTGGCGATATCTGAGCGGGTTCTGTTAAGCAGATCTTTTGGGTTTATCTTATTGTAGGTCAACGCAGTTAGTTAACCCCTTCATTGGAGGTTAGCCTTACTAAATTCTTCTATTCACTAGAACGCACGTATGGTTAAATACTAACAAAGAACCACGTTTAAATACATGTAATACATCACGTGTAATACATCTACAAACCATATTTGGGTATCAACACAAGGAAAAAGAAAAGCGTCCAACTAGACTTCTTAAAATAAGCCACAGACGTAAACAAAGTGTCAAACTTCTTCACCTTTCAACACGAAATACCATTGTAAACTTTGATGATAGGTTAGGTACTATTGCGTTATAGAACGATTCCACTGATCTAAAATTCGCCGTAAATTTTCAAATTTCATCACATTTGTCACATTTCGAAACTTGGAATTCATATGAAATGTTTAAACAAATTGTATTGCAGCTGGCAGTTTGTCAAATCGAAACATACCAGTGAACAACTTTAAAACGTCATTTTTCAAAACTCAAAAGAATTTTCGGAAAACAATGTGCGCAAACAAGATTTGACAGATAAAATTGCTTGAAATTCAGTGGGAAGACTCAATAAATTCCTCCTATTCGATACAAATTGCGTTACCACTGATTATCCTCTCCAGACTTGACTGGAAGGATGATTTCGAGCTACAACAAGGGGGTTAATTTGTCCCACAGATGGCTTTAAAAGAGAATCGGAAGTAGATGGTGGTGTTTCCTCTCCTCCTCTCCTTTCGTTTGCTTGACCACTGCAGCGTCTTCCAAGCCGAAATAATGGCACTATTGGCCAACAGGCTAAGCCTCCTCTATAATTATTTTTGTAGAAGCTGAGGTGAAGGATGAAGAGACAAATCTTCACCTTTTCTTTACTTGTCTAGCGTTTTCACCTCGAAGAAAAGCCTACTTAAGAGCCAACTTCTTCTGCAGTCTCAAAGAACTCGCTTACACCAGCATAGGCAGCCTACAGCCCTTCATATTAAACTCCGTCTGGTTCTGTGGGTAATTTTGTTGGAAGAAATTACAGATCCATTTGGTATCACAAAGGACCTTCTCTAGTCTAAGTGGGATTGCAACAATACAGTCTGGTACTCTAATCTAACCTAACGTGCTCGTCCTCTCTTCCATCAAGGAACAAAAACGCCTTCGTTCTTGGCATCCATTTTACTTTAACGATATTTGTTCCGAATCTTCAATGAAAGAATACATGAATCCAAATCAACACTTCGTAAAACGTATTTTAAATTGTCATTTACAGCCCTGAAAGGTCAATATTTGTCCTGAAAATATGTATTTACGAATATATTTCGTATGCACTCCACCTTACTCCAACTGACAATCTCACACTATCCCATTCATACTCGTATGTTGGTTTCACACCATGCTTACTTTTACTTGTCATCTAAACTAGAGTTGATTAATTGTTCTCTCCGATGACATTCATCAGTCAATGTTACCCTTTCTACTATGCATCGTCACGCCCTAGTTTCCTTGACGTTACTTCGAAAAAGTATGCAAAAATAATGTAGGCACACACCTTTTAAATGCCCGCCGGTAACAGAATAAAAATAAAATCCTTCCTAGCCCAGGTCAAGTTTTATTTTTCTTTTGCTTTTTTTCTCTGCTAATTTTGGACAGTATACCTACCGAGTGTGTGTATAAAATATTTGAATAGACTTTAAGAAACTATTGATAGAATTAAAAATGAAAATTAAATGAATTTCAAAATACAACCGTGTTCATATTTCTCTATCCTTCCGTGGTGTGAAAACTAAAAACTGAAAATGAATTGACGTCCGTATTACCCCCCTCTCTTAAGTTTGACGTTCGTAATTTATGTGGCCGTTGGTAATTTTGTGCTTGATGATAGGATTCAAATATTTTTGTCGATTTGAATTTTTAGCGTCGGGGTTGTTCGCGCATTCAGAATGGGCACTATTTCCAACGTTTCCCACGTCAATTCTGACAAATATTTGATTCCTATCTCTGGGTATAGAGGTGACTTTTGTTGGTGGCGCGTTATGGTGCTGACTAAAAATGGAAAATAACATTTCCCAGGCTTGTGGTGGATGGAGAGATATCAACGACAAATGAGATTGCATTTCGACGATAGCCCCTATCGATTTTGGGGGAAAACAAATAGGTACGTGCGTGTTGCTGAAGGGTGGCGCTATATACATTTTATGGCTGACAATGTATTTAACAGTTTTTTATTTTATTTTTAAACATGTGAATATTATTTAAACACACCACAGTGACAATTTCATATCGCCAGGTGTGTGTTTTTTTTTTTTTTTGAAAATCTTTATGACAAACATCTGTTCTTTTAAATGAATATCTTTTAGGGCAAAAGTTAAATTAAATCGAGGTAAACTACATATCAGCTTTAGTTAAACTAATTCATCTGGTCAAAGACGTAAGTATGTTAAATATTAATTAATGTATTTTTAGGACTATATAAAAGTTATTTGATCATTAAAGTCTTGGTTTTACGAGTTGATTGTGTTATTTTACGATGTTGAGAGCAAAAAAAATAAAAAATTTGTTCACAGGGTACACTAACCTGAATTCTAGTTCCATGTTTTAAATGCACGAATAGTTGTAGTTTATGTACATACTTTGATATGGCTGTTTATATTATTGTCGACATAAAGAAGGCACAAGCAGTACACAAAAGTTTGTTATACTGTCAAAGTCAATGCAAAGGCCTGCGAAAAATATAGGGTCATCCAAGAAGAGGTGTCATTTTAACCCTGGAATGCTACACTTATTTGCGAAACTTATTATGCTACACTGGGATACACCTGTTTCTCAATATCAAATTTCAGCACAATGACAAACACTCCGCGCGCCGTCAGTATCACATACATTCTAATGCAACAAGTCATGAAACTACTCAGACGCTCAAGTTTGCAGCTCAATCCGCAACCGATTGCCGGCAATTTAAAAAAAAAAGCTGGGGAACAAGTGTACCCCAAGTAGCATCCCAGGATTAAATCAATAGAAAAACGCAACATTTCTATGAAAATGGTCTTAAATACAAACTCTGAGGTAAGTTATGGAATTCTATGTCTGCCAAATGTCCGCTTCGGCTCTGCTTACAAAGAGTCAATCTTTTGATGAATCTTTTCATGACGTTTTCGCATAATGGCGGCTGTATTTCGCGAACAACAGCTGTGGTATTTCATTGGTAGAGCAGTGGCATCAACTTTATCTTTAACATAGCCTCAAAGGAAAGTGTCTAATGGTCGGCGGCCAATTGAGATCCCCATTGCGAGAAATTACACGTCCAGGAAATTTGGCACGCAATAGAGCCATGGTTTCGTCAGCTGTATGGCACGTGGCACCATCCTGCTGAAAATAAACGTCGTCCACGTCCATGGCATCAATTTCAGACAAAAAAAGAAAGTCGGTCAATATAGTTCGGTAACGCAATCCTTTCACTGAAACGGTCGCACCAACATCATTTTCAACAAAAATATGGTCCAGCCCAAAATTCGTACCAAACTGTCACTCGTTGTGGATGGAGAGTTCGTTCCACTATTTCTCTTGGGTTTTCGAAGTTTTGTTTGTTAACGTACCCAGACAAATGGAAATAAGCTTCATCACTCAGAATACTTTTGTGTAAAAAATCATGATCTTGTTCATTCATTTCGAGCACCCAATCAGCGAAAGTACGGAATTCAAAATTTACATTTGGAGGCAACATTTTAGGGAGGCAACTCACCCCTTCTTACTTCCAAACGGGTGCCCACATGAAGGACCCCACAACCGGGAACACAATGGATCCAGTAAGATCGAAGTGAGGTGGCGCCTAACATCAAGCTGCCACCACTCTAACCTAACACGTTTAAATTCAATCCGAAAAGAAAGATCTTAAATTTCAACACCACCCCTAAGTTTAACCCGATTAACATACAATTGATCTACAGTCAATTGAGGAGTCCCACCAAATTAATACGAAATTTATTCCAAATATCGAATTTCACCATCACAATCATTCTTTTCATCGATAAAATTACCTAAAAAAAAAAAGTGGGCGTAACTTTACACAAAATTTGTAGCAGAATGAGCCATCACCCAAGCTACAAGAAGCAATTGTATCGATTTTTCGAGAAAAATTTTGTATCAAATATTCATAAAGATCCTTATTACAGTTGGAACCAGTAATAATTAGGCGGAGTTTTATACAATATGGAATTTAAAATGACACATGTCAAGGTGATACAAATGTCATATTTCTTTACATGTCAAAAGCTAAAAAATTCAGAAGTCATTCTAAATATAAACGAACAGCGAATCGCGTCTTGGGAATGCTTATTCGACTGATAGATGATCCGGGACGTAAACATCACAACACATTAGTCTGGATGGACTAGAACCATCTTGGAACAGATGGATAGATTTGTCAGTTGTGTCACTGAGTCCTAGTCTATTTATTATTAAATGATAAGTATGTACAGTACACTTCACATCATTTCAATTAATCTTGATGAATTAAAGGTTATCTTCATCCTCTATCCGACCTCGAAATTAGATTTCACAAGCTGTGTACATGTTACCTACAATTTTACAACACATCATTGGATATTTCATCACTAGCTTAACATAGATTTACCTATTTCACAAGGATTTCATCATTGTCTCCCGTGTTCGACGGAATATGGTGCCGACAAATTAACATGAAAAGGACGAGGTATATGTTGCCGCGTAACTGCGCAAGAACCTTCTGGGCACTAGTTTTGACATGATTTGCATAATTCAGAGACAATACCTCCAGGAATTGTTTATAAAAAATTATCAAGCAAACCCTACATATGCAAATTTTGAATGCCTGATCTAGGCAATCAGAACACTAGGTGTCTAACCCTTAGTGGTCACCCACCCACAAACACCACAACCCTTAATAGTACCCTAGGTGAATTGTTTCAAATTCTATTCCCCCACTCGAACATGTGAAATTTAAAATGAAATCTGTAAAAGGAAACCTAACTCACCTGTTTCACGCTTCCGCTTGCTTGCTTTTTGTAGCTGCTGTTGCTGCTGCTGCTGCTGGTTTTGCTGCTGCTGCTGTTGTTGTTGTTGTTGTATCAACTGCTGTTGTTGATGTAGTTGAAATTTATTGTTTAAACCACGTATATCTATTCTATCAGCCGCTCCTACTGTTGCTCCAGAAGACCTCACCAACTGACTATTCTCATACCTCACGGACTTGTCGAGAAAAATAATTCCAGGACGCTGTTGTTGCTGATGATTATTGCTACCTGCAAGGCTACCACCACCACCACCACTGTTATTGCTACCGTGGTGAACAACTTGTTGCTGCTGCTGCTGCTGGTGGGATGTAGGAGGTGCAATACCAGATATAGAGTTATAAGAGGAAGAATTAGCCGTAGATGAGGACGCTGCGTTCAATGTGATGGCGCCGTTATCATTATTGTGAGTGGCCTTAATTTGACCAGCAGCGATTTGAGTGTGGGTCGACGACAAAGTGTCTGGTAGCACAGAACTATGATGGGTATTGTTAGTGGTTGAGCTTCTCGCTGAAGATGAGTACAGCTGCTGTTGCTGTTGCTGATGATGATGGGAATGGTGATGATTCACTTCAACTCCACCACTCACTGTGTATTGCTCACTCAAATTATTCTCGTGATAGACACCGGCAACGGCACTACCGTCTGAAGTCGTATCAAGTTGCTGCTGCTGATGATGTTGACGGTGTACGTGTTGTAGTTGTTCCTCTAATTGTTGCTGATGACAATTATCATTTGGATAAGCCGACGACGTTGACGACGGAGTTATAAGTTGAAAAGAACTTTCTGGACAATTGTTGTTATTGCTGCTGCTGTGGCAACCGCCCTGTATAATGGGGCGACTAGGAAAGTCGTAGTTGGACGACAAAAAATGCGAAGTTTTCATTTGCGGTTCAGAATTCCAAGCGATTAAGTGATTTCTCTTGCACTGCTCGAACTGTTCGCGTCGGTTTCACGTTTCAATACATTCAATACGCAACAAATATTTTTTTTTTTCACTTTTCGAACCAAAAAAAAATGATTCCGCTTAACTTTTCTTTTCTTTTCGATTCACATTCACTGCTACTTATCTCGTTTGATGAAACGAAACCAACCAAAAGGAAATAAAAAAACTGAAAGACACAAGAAATTTGGAAAATTAGAATTGTATTCACTTTTGTGGTAACTCTTCCAGACACTCCTCGAGGAAGAACAATTCACTGAACTCTAGTACATCCAAGAGAAGACGCAAATTTCAAGACCAGACTACTGCGGCTTAGGGCTCAGTTCGACTTCTCATTGAACACGCCGCGCCGCAACAAAAAAATAAAAAAGACCGAACATAACAGTGAGAGAACTAATATTGCGTCGCAATTCTCTCGCAAAATGTATGAAGTTCTGCTACTGCTGACGGACGGACGGTGGGAATTGTGTATGTCCTCTATGCCGACTTGTGAATGGAGGATAGGGAATCCCTATGAGTCCTTCGTGCCGTGTTGTTATGATTCATAAAGGAACATGCGCGTTAGACAAAATAACCCTGTAGGGAGGTATGGTGTTGCCAGATACAAGATTAAATGGGTGGTATACCACCCAAGTGGGTGGCTTTGCAGAAGAAATGAATGAAAATGCTTGCATGAAATTAAATGTGTATTCGATTGGTGAGAAGTATGTACATATGTATGTATATGTATACCTTCAGATGAACGTTTTACATAAATTTAGCTTAGGAAATGTTTCCCCAGCGTAAGAAGATTTGTGGAAACGTGTGTAAAGAGGTGTTGAATGCTAGTGGTTGTCTTTAAGTTGAAATTTGTGTCGCAATCACAAAGTTTGAAACAAACCGAATCCGTAAAGAGGTCGGACTGCCAAACAAAGGAAACAAACATTAAATCCTGCTCAATATTTAAGTCGATCAGCAGCTGCTGTGAGGATGAAACCGGTATCAGAAGCTATTCCATTTCAAGCAAGGTATCGGGAGAATTTGTACGCATTCAGTGAAAAAGAGAAGATCCGTCGTAGAAAATAGTCTATACTGGTTCCTAGCTCAAAAACGTCTACGAATACCGCATTCAGAGCATTAGATACATGTGTACGTCAAGGCTTTCTATAGATCATATGTATTTGAAGAGACGGTACCAACTAGATTTAGCCACAGCACACACCAAGGGGCATTTTGAAAATATATTAAGCTTAGTTTTCCGGTCAAGCATTGCTGAACAACCGGTCAAAAGAGCAGAGTTCCCAATACTCTGACTGAATACCTCTTTTAAGGAAAGCGTCATGAGCCAACAGATATGTATGTATAATTATTAAACCATGGAAGTGACTACGGATTGGTCACACCTTTCGTAAGCGAGACTTTCCCACAATGCATAGGAACAGCTAACAATGAAATGGTAGAACAGAGGGTGTCCCAAGAAAGTCATGGCACAGAACAGCGGACGATTTATAGCAATTTTGTAATGGCGCGTGGATATAGCGGATGCTCTAAAACTCAGAAAGAAAAATAGAACACATGTACCTAGGTATGTAATTTAAGAAAAATGCTATCTACTGTATCCTGTATTTAAAACTACACTGTTAGGTAGGTACATGGCGAAAGAAGTAAGAGCCGATTGAATAAAGTGATACCCAGGTACTATTACTGCTCTACTTAGTGCTGATGGTCCTGAACCCACACAATGATGTGAAAAATGTGAGGAAAAATAAAGTTTCTAAGAGCAACTGACTGGTCTAATACATGAACAGCTGCTTCTCAAATTAGGCGGGTAAAACTTAAATTTTGTTTGCGAACCTTTTTCGTCAAGTGGCGGCAGCGTATTTATTCTGCAGAGAACGGATTCTACACGGGAGAAAGTCAAAACTTCCCGAATGATTACAATTTATAGATCCCGCAACAAAAATTAAGTCTTATTGGCAATGGAGTTGCAGTAGCTCCAACGTTCGTTGCATATAAGTATCTGACCACAGTACCGTATGTTACCCCACATATGTATACGACTTTTGGAAAAGATACCTAATTGTCCACGTAGCAATCCTCCAATTGCAAACACAAAACACTTCTTAATCCATTATCAAAACGTTTGCAACCATATGGACGCTCAATTCGTGACAGATTTTCTCTAAACTCTGCCAACTGGCAACACCTTTGTCGTTGGAAAAACCTGTGGGCGCAAAATTGGATTTTCCCCCATTTAACCTCCCTCGGATTCAAAGTAACATATTGGTTGAGAGACTACCCATCAGGGCACCAAATATTTTGCAAAAGTAGACAAACACATAGCCTTGGTAGGTATGTATGCGTGGCGGTTGCACATAATTTTCACGAAAATTCTCAATGAAAATCCAATCGTCGCCTGTCGCGCTGATTCTTTGGGAACAGACTCGCCCATAAAAAGACCGACTGCGGGGATACCGAGGAGAGTATAATTAGGTAACAGGTGTGTGTTACCATATGGAAACTTTGCTCGGTCCACGTCCACAACCCTGGATGTCCTTCTCACTCGGCATTTGCGAAAGCCGGCTTCCACACAGCCAGTCACATACAAATGTGTCAACCAGGTCATTTCTGGGCAGCCAACTCACCTAGAAACTCAAGTCGCACAACAACCGCACACCATATTGCTGTTGTTGTTCTTGCGTCGCTACAGCTATTGCTGTTTCTGCTTTCCTTCTACCGTATGTTCGTTTTGTCATTGAGCAATGAGCAGCAAAAATAAACTTTGTGTTGTTCTTCGCTCATCTTTAATTAAATTTCACTACTTTATGCAACACACTACGTGTTGGTGTAACTTAATTCCACCAAAAAGAACACCACATTTGTCCGTCTGTTCGACAACTGACAATTGACAGCTGCCAGTAAGAAAGTCCGCCCGGAAAAAAAATGCGACCGCTCCCGAAAAATAAAACGATATCCTACTCCCCGTCCCTGCTGACAGCTTCTAAACAAGGCATACACACTGACGCACACAGGCACACAAAGCAGCCCACATCAGCGCGAATCGTGTTGAATACTTTCCCCCAGGAGTGCATGGAAGATAACGAAATTTCTTGGGTTTTATTTTTTTGTTTTTTATTCACAAATTTTTCCGCAAAACATTTGAATTTGTTTATACTCTCGTCGAACACTTACGTGCACATAGTCGTAAAGCTTTTATTTTCTTCGAAATTTTTTCTTTGCACTATGTACTCACACTGAAAACTTGCTTTGCATATTTCTAGATCACATACGGGAACTTCAGATTGATTTCACCACGAATTCCAAGTGGAAAATTGTAGAAAAATGGAAAAATTTCTTGAAAACTCAATCAAGGATAGTAAAAGAAGAAAATTAAAAAAAAAAAACACTGCACAGGATAAAGGCGTAAGGTAATAATATATTTTTTTTGATTTTATTTTGTAAATTTTATTGCGTTTGTTCGTGAACGCTCGCCATTTTTCTTCACAACACACGGTTCTCGCGTAGTAGCGTACGTACACCGACGATGGTCACTACAGTCCCGTCTCTCATTCGTTTGTGTGCTGCTGCTGCATTCTGCTTTTCGATGCTCGATTTGTCAGCAACAGCGACGACGACATGACACCGTGGTGGGACGTAAAATTCGAAACAAAAAACCATCAAAACTGCACGAAAACAAAATGGTTGATGTGACATATGAGTGGTGAGTTTTCAAATTCATACTTTGCTTGAGTTTTGGATTGCAGCAGAATAGATAGAAGCAATATTTTTATGAAATTTTTAAGTTTTATTAAATTTAAAGAGTTTTGTTAAATAAAATGTTAATACATGTTTTATTTCAATAGACAGCATCTAGTGGTGAAGTTAAGCAGTCAGTGTAGACACAAACCGAATCAAAAGTAGTAGAATTGTATATTAGTTTTGTCGTGTGAAGTTTAGCCGATCTGCAAACCAAAATCACTGAAAATCAATTTTTTTTTTTGAGTTGTTTTCAATTTAAAACGTAGTGCCCTATAAATTTGAATTTTAAAAATAAGACGAATCCCCCATTGAATTTAACGGTTCATCTTTGTTGAATGTGCAAAGACCTGCGTCCTCGTAGTAGACGGTACAGTCGCTATGACCAGGCATTTCACACTTGGCAAAGCCCTTTTTAAAGTAATTACCAGAGATTTCTGACACAAATTTGCAACATTATTTCCTTTCCCAACTTAACTTTACTTCAGTCTGGCCAAGTCTGGAAGCTATATTCGTTTCTATATGCCAAACCGGAAATCACAGTACATATTACATTCCGATCAACTCCTATAGATCCAAGACTCAACAAACGAAACGCAGCAGCTCGATTCGGAGCTAAATACCTGCAATTTTTTCAACCGAGTTAGTAAAGGTTCTTTCCACCTTCAGAAACCTTTGGCATTCATTTCGTTTTTACTCTAAAATTCTTGCCTTTTTATCACAAAATAGGTTAGAGGGGTGGTGGCTTGATATTAGGCGCCGTCTCACTCGGATCTTCATGGATCCATTGTGTTTCTTCCAGTTGTGAGTTCTTACATGCGTGTACTTGAAGTAAGAATGGTCGCCTCCCTTAACTATCCCAGTATGAATTTTAGAATGACCTTTGATGGCATGGTTGACAGTTCGCCTCGTTCATTAAAGAATTAAGCGCCTAAGTTGTTTTCCTGGACTTGGGCAGTCGCAGAGGAAGTTCGTCGAGTCCTCTTCCGCGTCTATGTCGCCACAGCCTCTGCAGAGGTCGGTCGTACTTAGTCGGATTGTTTTTAGATGGGCCGCCAGTCTTCTTTGACATGCGGCATGATGAAAGTGCTCCATCTCTTATTAGCAATTTTTTAAATTTTGACCCTATGTCTTGTTTTAGAACCTCTATAGGGGTCAGAACCAAATGATCTATCATTGTTTGATTCAGTTCTGATCCTATTATTCTCAGTTAATCGGCTGCGGCATCGGCGAAGGTTAAGGTTTAGCTCTCGAATTTATTCATACTTTTTATCATTCTTCTAAACAACGATCTCCATTAAATCAAACCCTCTTTCATTTCATAGTTTTATAAACCAAGATCTCAACAAACATGCAGCTCTAGCAAGCTCGATTCTAAGCTAACTGTAGACAGTTAGTAGTATAAGTTCCTCACCTAATATATTAAAATTCTACCTAAATATCATCCATTCGAAGTCTTTTACTTCTAGAGGTCCCACCTATCTTCGACGATGAATTTTAAACTCAAGCTTATATACAAACTTTATAGTTGAGAGAGGTGGAACCCTATCGATCTATCCACTCATATTCGAGGCTAAGACTGTTGCAGATTGTTGAATGCTTAAAGCAGAAATGTTATCCACCCCTGAAAAAGCATGAACAGAAAATTAGCACTTTAACAACTTTGAATGTTGTGAATACTCAAATGGTCAACGTAAAGGTTATACCCTGTGAAGTGAACTAGCACGATTAAGTGAAATTTCTAAGTGACTTTTTGAAAGAAAGCAGGTTATAGTGATATGCATGTAAGTTATGTATTAGAAAATCGAAAGTCCTAGTCAAATAAAGATCAGTCTCTACAGGCTACTTTAAAACACGAACGATTGCTTTTATAAGTCTTAGACATCTTGCACAATTGACTTCAGTTTGTAGCTTGTAATTTAGAATCTAAGCTAAGCACGATCTGTTTGTATGACTCAAGTTCAGAAACATCGATGACTAATTGCTTTAAAGTAAATAAAGCGCTTATTAACACCCTAGACGCCATAATTAAGCACTAATTCATTTATTTGCTAATGAGGAGTTTTCAGAACGAAAACAGCGAACATACTGGATATAACCATGCGGCACGGTCTTCACACTGAATTGTTTCGTAAAAACTAGTTATAAGTTAAAAGGAAAATGTATTTCAATCTAAGACTTTTGAAGATCTCTCGCAATGTTTAGAAGATTTAGGTTAGTTTAGGTCCATACATATATGAGTGCCCTTTTTGATGAAGATATTAAATGCTCACTTGGACCTCATATATCTATAGAGCTCATTGTGCCCGATTTGCTTAAAACCCTGGCTGGTTAAAATGTATAAATCTTTCGAGTTTGTTAAACTCAATATTTCGTAGGTATTAGTACAAGTACCGAAAAGAAGCTACTACCAAGAACTGTGCTTCTTTTAAGAGGTCACCGAGTAGGTGTCGAATAGATTATATTTCTTACTTGTCTCTACGGCTTCATTTGTAGGCGTTGTGTGGAAAAGACCAAGCTTTGCTGTGGAATTCCTAAGCTGTGTACGACTTACACCAGCGCTAATTAGCTTTCTCAACGGATTCTACTCGTAGGTGTATCTATTTCGAAGTATAATGAGATAAGAAGTGTACTGGCTTCGAAGGGCCAGTGAAGAATTCTTACCAAATAAACCTCCAACGTCGAGTTTGTTTATCTGCTTTTTATCCCGGCAACCTGCAGTGAGTCATCTTGTTAAATTTTGATATCTCATTCAGTTTTCTTTACACATTTTAACGAGCTTGGATCTTATCGAGGTTGTATGCAACGCTTTTATGGCTACTTGGCTCTCAACATAGATATTGATTATTCTCCCCCACATATTGCTTTATTGCGAAAAATTTGACGCTACATTTAGTCTTATAAGCGATTCATATTTTGGAAGTCACAGTAGTCATCAACCCCCGTACCAACATCCATTTAGGTATAAATGGCTAGTTCATCTTCGGTATCAACTGTAGGACTGCAATTAGGAATCCTTATACAGAATCTGCGTTTACATTCTAAGAGTGAGATGATACAGTCTCTTGCCTTCTGGAGTTTCGTAATACTCCATAGAGTTAAAATTGAGACGTGCCCGTAAGGCACGTCTTCCCTGAATCTTAGTGCAGTTTTTTTCTGCTGAACAAAAGAAAGATTTAGAGCTTCCGTTGGTGTCGATGTTATCTATCCTATCCTATTCTACCCCTAAGCCTGTTGAATCTTTGTAACATTCGCAAGGTAGAATTTGTTTCGCCTTGGCGGGTAATAAGTATATACATATATACTCCGGCCGAAGACCGGAATTTTATGGGACTTCGGCTTTTGACTTTATAATTTTGCGTTCTTTCGACGAAATTGTTATGAAATATAATCCTGATCATATGCATTGGCACTCTAAGAAATTCAGAATACATACATGTATGCAGTTCCAGTTTATGAATTAGACTTCATTCCTTAAGGTTAGGACTGTTACCTTTTAAGATATTTTAGGCAATTATAGCATTTAAAACATGCTTTGTCGGCTTCATTTTAGTGTTCGACAAACTCAGTGACTCTTCTACAGCATAAAGTACTTTTACTATCGTATCCACACTGCTGAGCTTATTGTATAACAAAGAATCATCTGATGGTTTTCTGATTTTAAAAACTCATCAACAGAGATGGAACTTAAAAATAATTTTTAAATATTTTGTGCACTTGATTAGCATTCAATTTAAAATATGACTCCAGGGTAAACAATCACATGCAATAACTGATGTCACGATCAGATATGTACTTACTAAGAAAAGGTGCGTCTTTAAGTTCAAGTTTTGGGCATGAGTACAAGTTCGATTTACAACTTTGTTGATATTTCAGTTAGCATGTGACATTTAAATTCCAAACAAATATTATTGTGATCGATTCATTGGATTCATAACAAAATTGTATCTACTATAGATTTGGACATCTGACAAAAAGTAACTTATAACTGATGAAATATAAATTTGATGCGGAATTTTTTCACTCAATGATAACTAGGTCAATAATTGAATTGATAAACTTCATTTGTGATGTATCAGGAAGCTATGTACGTGTTTTAAAATAGATGATTTCGATTGTGATCTAATAATAATGATGGCTTACGTGCAGACAGGTTAGTAGATCTCATTAGAACTTAAAAGGGCGTGACTTGAAATGTTTTGCTCGCAAAAAAGAATAGGTGAAAGATTTATCACTTTGTTTTGCAGTCAGTTATCTGTGTACAGTCAGATTAACATCGTTTGGGTATTGGGACTTAAAATTTATCTTTTTCTGAACCTTTCTACCTACTGGCTTCTGACTTTTAGGCCATTGATGTACCACCCCGAACAATCTTCAAGTGAAAATCAATAAATCGATGGTGTAGCTAGCTTTGATCATTAGAAACATCAAGCCTTAGTTGAAAAGATCAAGAGTATTATTATTCTCTAGGGACAATTCCGTCTGTGAGTGCCTCTTAACACTTTAAACTGAGTAGAAAAGATATTTGTGTTTAGTCCTTACATCTGGAAAGAGACCATTGAAGACTAAATGAAAAGGCAACATGACAAAAGAGCCCTCTGAAAAACAGGGAACAGGTACATTGGCTATACACTGCGGTGGTAAGACTCATCTCAACCCACGTTTCTACTGTCTAGTTAGAAACGCTTGAGAAAAAATGCTTTCCTACTAACGCTATACAAAATTCAACGAGCATGCTGCTTAGGGCTTATAGAAACGCTGAGATCAACACTAATGGCAGCTCTGAAACGATCCTGAGCCTAATTGTGGAAGTTCAACAGACAAAACTGCGAAGCGAAGTCTTTGGACAACAAGTCTCTTCAATCAAGACTGAATTCTAATTCGATTCTAGAAGCAAACTGATTACATCATTCCACTCTCAGAATGCAATCAGAGATTCTCCATGGGAATTCCTAAAAGAGAAGAATGATATATGGTTAGAGTATGGTACGAATATGATCAATGGTAGCATCTTTAAACTTTAAATGTCCGACTGTCCGACCCAATCTTTCGATTGAAAGAATACCTAATTTTGTAATGTCCTCGATTTAGTAGAATGTACTAAAACGAATGTAGGGGTCGTTTCGACTGTAATTTTTTAGCTCTTCTTCTTCTTAGCTCTTCTTGATAAAAAGAAGGAATGTTCAAAGTCATTTATATTTCAAAAGCTAGACTACTTATTACGGATCTTTGGCAAGCCTAAAGTCTGAAAATACGATCGCTAATATTTTGGATACTTTTCATTCAAGAATGCTCTTAAACAATTTAAAAATTATATAAACTGCAAACAAATCTTCCCTTTACCCTTTGATTGAACCCTACAATTATAACCATTAAAGCTCACCAGTACGGTTATTTTATATTTTTATTTTTTTTATTTTCGCAAGCAACCTCATTTGAAGCCGCAATCCAAAAGTGATTAGCATGTTTTGTCTAAATTGTGTTGACAACTCGTACAAATATGGACCAAAGTTTAAAAATACATAATTAATTATGATTGACAAACTACCGCCTACGAGTCAATAAAACAGCTCACAGGGAGTCTATATAAAAAGACGGACCAGTCGGCTCCGACACAGATTCGACAGTAAGCAGTAGAAAAGATGTACAAATTGGTATGAGCTTTGATTTATAATATTTTTTTCCGGTTTGTTTAATAAATCAATATATTTTTATTTTTTTATTTTATAGTTGATTATTGCGACGGTAGTGGCAACCTGTTTGGCAGCACCAGCTGAAGTCTACAGAGGGAATGTTCAATTATTGTCCAGACCTGGTTATTTCGGACAATTTAGACCAGCCTTTGGCCTTTTTCCAAGGGCGGAATCAATTGAAAGTGAGGAATGGGGTGTTGATAAGCGCGAGGTATCAGAAACTGAACCAGTTCCAGAGATTGCAGCAACCACCGAGGATTATGATCTAATACGAATTAAGGAAGTGAATGCATTAGTGTATGACCATCCAGATACAGTTCCAAATCAAGGTCCAGTGTCGTCACTTCAATAAGGTGAGGTGATTTATTTCGTCAGAGATAACCTGTATTTTTCGTGCCAAATCTGATGGAATGTTAAGCAAGACTAGGACGCAATCGAGGGGATCTTTCAGCGATTGTGTATTGTTTATTTAAGTAATTAATATTATTTAATTTTTATTGTCTAACCAGTTATTAAAAAATATAAAAAAAAAATTAAAGGTTACTTAATTGTCGATATTAACATCTACATACATCCACGCTTAGGGTTGAAGAATACTAAGAACTGTGTGATAATGAAAAAGTAAAGTGAATCACATGTTTCATTGGATTTTTGAAAGACACTGTAAGCATAGTCTATTGATGTGGAGCGTGTTTTATATATGTCAACGAAGATCTAGAGAATCTATGATCCAACATTTTATGGAAATAATCATTCAAAAAGGACTTGTTCTACAGCAACAAACAATTCAAATCAGTTTGAGAGTTCGAACTCTGTTAGGTTTTCTTTCACACGACAACATGGATGCGAAAATCTTCCTGTTTGGCTGGACTAGACCACCCTGACGAAAGGGCACTGTTGTTGTTATTGCTTGATGAAGATCAGCCTTTAGAAATGTTGAAATCAATGAGCAATGGGGTATCAACTGGTAGCTGATTTTATGTTCAAAACGTGGATTCTTCTAGAAAGTTATACCAAGTGTTAAGACACTCGCTACTTATTAAGCACAGGAAGAGAACTCTTCATTCAGTACAGAGGTGGTCTTCGCAGCTGACCAAAGCCACCTGGTTCAATGGTTTGCCTGCAGTCTTGCTATCAGCAGACCAAGATTAAAGAGAACATTTTACTAAAAACTTAAATGAAGCTTTTTTTTTATAATTCCCTAGCGCTAAAGGGGTTATGAATACCCTTATAATGCTATTCACACAGCGCTAGTGCTGGTGTAGTGATTTTTGAAACTCAGGTGGTAATAGGTTTCAGTATTTTTGCTCCGAGTTTGGTGTCCAGAATGACTGGGGAGAATTATTGGTACTGTTGCCATTGCTTATAATTCACAGTATTTCTTTCAAACATCCAGATGTCATTAGTACGATCAACACTTTCAAGCCATATGACCACCCTACTGCGAGTGTTATGCCTATGCAGTAGAATTGATGTCAGCTTTTTTCGCAGTTGATCGACTTTTTTTTTTTGACATCGGGATTCGAACCTGGAACTTTCAGCGTGACAAGCGATGATGCAACCACTACACCATGGCCACCCATTCAGTCTAAGAGGAAACAAAGCTTGATTCCGAGTACGGAACGGAGACAACTGGAAACCGAGGCAACTTTAAGTAACTCACTAGATAAGTTGATAAAGCAGCAGCAAAAGTTCTAGAGAAAACGAGTTAATAAAATCATGAATGAGCTGATGAGTGGTCGAAGTTCCAGTAGAAAAGTTTAGTCTACCTTTGATTCCGCAATCAAAAGCGGACATTGTGGATCATCATGAAGTAATGTGTGTAGTTAAGGTATCTGCTACATCGATTTCAAGAGTGTAATCTTAGATTTTGTAAATTTTTCTTTAATGTATCTTGCACAGGAAAGCTTCCTAGGTATAGATATAGAAAAAGATGTCGGAGAACTTTGAAGTCTTATGCGGAGCTTTACAAGGTTGCATGTTATCGCCATTGTTGTTCATGGACTTATTCAATGATATTTGCTCACTGTCACACGAAATAATGGACATGCATCAAACGGTATTTGACTTCCAAGTTGAGTTATTACTTATGTTTTCTGTTCATTGGTATCTTAACGATCGTTTAGATGAACAACTTAACATAACAACGATCCAGGAACCTAGTGGCATCATAATAAAATGAATGAAATAGTAATAATACGTCAACACAGGTAAGAGCAGAGCAACTCACTTAATCTGTCAGAAAAGACGACCTCCTTAGTCTCATTCAAGGAAGAACCATGTTCTTTGGTAATAAGTTGAAAAGATCTGAAAAGCAATGCAGAACTCTAATCGAGAGAAGCCTTTACACCCATGCATTCCCTTAGAAATTTTAAGTTCCAAGGGTAATGAAGTTTTTGAATCATTTAACAACTTTCAGAAGCCTCGAAGACCCACACTAACTTTCCAAAAGCAGTTTCTTTAACAGACATTTTGTGTCAAGGTTATTCAATGTCAATTACATGGAGAAACCTTTAAATTAACATGGTTAACATAGATTTCAACCATTGGACAATTTCTCAAGTCAATGCACATATTCATTCATATTCCGGTGCGGATAGAAGTCTAAACCCGCCATTCAAAAGTCAAAAAACTTCTTTTAGCTAAAAGTTTCCATACAACTCTTCCCACTTACAAAGTTGTTTACATCCAATTCCCAGCGCATTGCTCCACTCCAGTCACCCAAGACAATTCTCGCGATTTGCTGTTCAAATAAATATTTATTTTTTTCAAACAAATCCTCGGAAGATCATTAGTCGCGGTTATAAAATCCATCGTTCGTAACCACAGAAGCAGATGATACCCTACGTGTTATGTACTGCTTGCCCGCCAACGTTAAGCCTGACTCACTATGATTAACATGTACCATCTAAGTAATGATGACAATGCTAGTAAACATGGGTTAACGATGCCACGAGCTGTGATTGGCTAAGTGCTTTAACCGCGTGAACAACGTCGCCTGGTGGAGTGAAAATCTATAAAAAGGCGATCAATGTGGACGCCACCACTCAGACACAAGTTCGATTGTAAGACGTTGAGAAGATGCAGAAACTGGTAAGGAGTAAATACCTTCCGCGGGGGTCCTATTTTACTTTACGATTTTCCATATCTTTTAGATTATAGTGGCCGCCTTTGTGGCATGTGCCTTAGCCGCTCCTTTGGAAAATATTAAAGACACCTATCAAACTGCGGATCTAACTCGCCCGAGTCCCATCAATCCGGATATTCCCAGTGATCCAAAGCCAGAGGAAAAAGTAACTCTTATCAGCGACGCAGAAGAGAAGACATTGCAGGTGGCAGTCGCCAAACCAGCGCGCCTTCCAGGTCCGTATGTTCCACCAACTGAATCATTATCTCGCTCTAAGCGAGCCGACAAAGGTTCTTCCGAAAGCGAAGAGGATAGCAGCGAAGAGGTCAAAAAGCCATCTACTTCACCAAAAGATCATCCACTAGCTGGTCCATCTTCAACTCTACTGCAAAAACTCGCTGACAGGACATCCACTACCCCAGCCTCAAGTTCTACAGGCTCTAGCACTTCTGATGGAACTTCTTCGGATGCAAGTACTTCATCGACAACATCTGCACCAACTCATCCCAGACGACCATATTCACCGCATATTCATCAGCACAATGAGCATCTCTTCAAGCCAACAACAGACGCAGACTCCAGTGCATTATCAACATCGACGACCACAGCGGTTCCTGCTACAGCTACATCCAATGACCACAAAAATGACAAGCGTGATATTCCAGTGCCATTGACACGGAAAAATCTTCACGACGATGATGTTACCAAACAAAAAGAGGAACCTAATACAGCCGATGCACCCAAAGAGGAAGTGAAGCTGGAAAACAAGGAGGATGAAAACCACAAAGAAGAACCAGCACCACACCCAGCAACGATTTCACGTCCCATTCCAGTTGCGGAACTCTTTGCAAAGTAAGTTGATTTATTGGTTAATTTGGATCCGATCCAATCTGACTATTGTTTCCTTTTTAAGGAAACCTTCAACCGAATGAGGCAGCGACGAGATTCGAATTAAGGACAAATGACAGGCGTTGGCTAAACACCCGATTGCTTAACCTGTGCTCGATATGGTTGTTATTTATTGCTTTTGTTGGGAGAGAAAGAGAGAAAACGTGCTAATAAATCTTTTCTATGAAACGAGGTCTAATTGAAGTTGAAAATTCCCCGACTAGTCGTGATGAATGATTATGACATAGTCTTGTGTCACGTGGATTGAAAGGCAGGTTCTTTAACCTAAAGGATAATGTTGAAATTTCAAGGTTGAAAGTTTAATTGTAAAAGTCAAGCCTCAAGCTAGGTCTTAAGTAGGTTGTGCTTATATAATGATGGACATTTGTTGGCCCACGTTGGAACGGCTAACACAGAGTCTTCAATAAGAAAGTTGATATAAGGGACTAAGCTTCTCCTACCTTCGTGAATATTTCATTGTGGACAACTTTCGGAACGTTAGAAGTTTAAGATTGTGGAATACATCGCTTGCGCCGGAGCTTAGTATTTGGTAGTTGGCGAGCTGACAGAAGTTCGAGTCAGTGAGACAACCAACAAAATTGTTCATAGAACCACCTCTCGACAGGCAATAACAAACCTCCGTGAGTATTATTAGCCTTGCAAAAGCTTCTTAATCCGCCGCTCTGGCGGAACTTCGCAGGTTTCTTCCACTTATGAGATTATTGCAAGAAGCTAGCCCTTAGTTCTACATGATTGGTGCCATAATATTTACTGTGATTTGGCATTCCAACATCAAATCCGTCCTCAACTTCTTATTGGAGCAGATATCACTGGTGTTAGAGCGGAAAGCACTATCATCGACTAGTCTGATTAGGTTCTCCGTTGGTTATTTGTCTTTTGGGTGTCCATTCATGGGAGCCCGTGAGAAGATTTGGGAACCATGTCAAAAGAAGTAGAAATCTCGGGATTTTCTTAAAATCAGCGATTTGGGGGGTCCTGCAGCCTGTAGAAGATGCTACTCTATCACTGAAAGTCAAAGTACTCAGTCTACTGATAGCTGATGGAGGACAGTCGCAGAGCAGGGGTCATACGCATTCTATTTCGTCTCTTTCTCTGCAGCTTTTACAGTGGTCATTGTAGGGTAGCCCAAGATTCATATTTCCTTCCGACCAAATTGGGATATGGTTGGAATTATTCTTTTTGAAGACTGATCATAATGATCTCGCTTTTGCAAATGTATCTTAATGACACCACTATGTATTAGTCCAATAGTACTTGGTGATGCGGACTTTATCGAGAGAAGGAGAAGATACGTAGACATATCACTGCAAAATCTACTCTACGAATTCTACCAATATTGTAGGTGCGACTGCTCACAGACAATATCTGAGGCATCCATTCTTCAAACTATTCGAATTGCGTGTGCTTTTTGTTTTGTACAAATGTAAGCGACCAACATTTCAATATTGAATTTGAGATAGGAAAGTCTCTGAAGTTTGTCACTGGGTGTGCGGTAGAAATGTTTGCAGACGTCTAGTCTCTAGTGCAAACTTGGGCCACAACCAGCAAGCTTCTCCAGCCAGTTTGATTGTTAGCTAGCAGCAACTGTAGCAGTTATGCCTTCAGTTTTGCACTTGAAAATAATCGGAAATAAGAACCTCTACCTATTTAAATTTTGCAAAATCCATTAAATAGTATTTACATAAACTCTTTTAGCAGCATTAATGAACATCGCTCACAGTCACATTCCACAAATCTCCCAATCATGACCAACTTCACTCTTTATACCATTTAATTCTAGTGTCAAATATGACATTTCGAATTTGTGTTGATAAAATCTAATACTCTGACGTAGCAATTCCCTGAATAGTTTTTCTTCCCTTTGTAATTATGAGTAAAATATTAATAAATTTCGCATTTGTTTTATTCCTAAACATTGTAAGATTGACAAATATTTCTTGAACTTTATATTTATTCAAATTCTCTCATTTAGTTCCTCATAAATGGAGAATTCACAGCACAGGATTGCCGGGAATTGGGTTACATCAAAAGTCAATTGATGTGCTCTTCCTGTGATAAATTAGATGATTTTGGACTCGAAAGTTTAAAGTGAGAATATTCAATGCAGTTGGTGATATATTATGCTAATGCTTCCTTTTTAACTAGACCTCATTGTTTGGAGTGTTGTCAGGAGGATAAAATTGCACCGACAGAGAAACGTTACCCGAAAGCAATTCTCGAGGTTTGCACGTGTAAATTCCGTGCGTATCCACAAATTCAAGCGTTCATTAAGAGTGAACGTCCAGCTAAATTCCCAAATCTACAAATCAAGTATGTTCGCGGTCTGGATCCCATGGTAAAGCTATTGGATCGTGAAGGAAATGTCAAGGAAACACTTTCAATTACAAAATGGAACACTGACACGGTGCAAGAGTTCTTTGAGACTCATCTAGAGAAAGTGAGTGGTAGTAAAGATGATTATCTACAAACTAATCAAGTGTAAATAAGAAAGAAAATAAATTTGTTTAAGATTGCGTGGTTCGTTTTGTGTCGATTACTGTAAAAGACGGAGTAATGGGTGTGCTTGGATAAACCCGATTACAAGTCAGGTTTACGTAAAACCCCGGAACGACGGTTTTTTTTAAAGATATGTAGTAGGGAAATTGCAGCGGCAGAGAATGTAAGGGCGAGATTGAAACCTAAAAACAGTGTACGAAGAAGGAATGTACGCACAATATAAGGGAAATCGGGTAGCTCCAATTCCGATATTCTGTGTGCACAACTGATGGAAGTTATGTGGCAAATCATTAAGTTGATCAGATCAACTACAAGTCAGATTTACCCACCAAGATCTTTATTAATTACAAGTCAAAACCGAAGTTCTTAAATTTAAACAAAATTTCTCTATAGACCAAAAAATCGACACCAGTTCTGTCACAAAACTACGAATGCCGAGTGCTAAACAGGAAGGTTAAGCAAATATTGGAGTCGTTTGGGAGGAACATTTTTCTCCGGATATTTTGTTCTATAATTGAGAATGACGGTTACAGAGAAATACGACTGAAAACTCTTTGGAGTACACACTACGTGTAATCCATCACTAATTCTCAATCCTGTCTATGAAGCACAACCGTCAGTTTTGAAGCGATAAAGAGGCTCGAAAGGATGATTGTAGGGGGATCACATCTTCCTGAAGATGGCACAGTTATGGAAACTGTTTCACCTAGTTTCACATATTAAAACAAAAGTGAAAGAAAATTGCTTATTAGTCCTAGTGACTAGATCGCAGTAGCATGGAAGGATCTCTGTCCCCCTTTGGTAGATAGTGTGATCAAACTAAACCCTTCACAGCGGAATGTGAACTTCATTCGCTCTGGCTTTCTAAAGGGTTAACCGAAGTCTGGCTGGTCCATAAGTTTGGTCATTTCTATCTATTGTTAGACAAAGAGAGCGAAAAGTGACCAACGATGAGGGAGAAAAGAACGACACCGTACGGTGACTTTATCGTTTGATGATGCACTTACGAATATCCCCCACAGACTAAGCTGCAGGTATATTTATAAGCGCAGCTGGATTAACGTTACACTATGTTACTGTGACCAGGAAACCAAAATCAAATTGACCTTGAAGCGACAGCCCAACTGCGAGAGCATCTTCCTGCACTGTGCTAGAAATTGAAAGGATGAGGTCAGGGCCAAAGCTATGGCCTTGATAAGTAAGGAACTTGTTGCTCAGCGGATGTTCGTATATATTTCATAGCGCCTTCCGAACCTGTTTCTTGATCAGTCAGGCTCATTTCGTCTTAAAACTCGTATGTACGTCTGTAATACCATTTAAGGCCTTGTATATGCCAATGTAATTTCAAAAGAAATGCACAGAGACGTGCATCTCTGCCATAGTCATCAATTTTCTAACGCATAACTTATTTTAATCTAAGCGGCTTGAGCTAATCAGCGCTTACATACCTACACAGTTAGGAAATTTGATGAGTAAGAAGGTACTGCAAGCGAAAGCTTTGAAGGCCCTTAAAAGAAAAGTTCTACGTACTTTAACATGAAATTATAACTTACCAATTAAGTTTAAATTTACAAACTTCTGAAGCATGGACATGAAGAACAATCTTTGTAAAGGGCTTCACCTATGGCATTGGTGTCATATAATTGACAATCTATGTCAGCTTAGCTAAACCTTATGTAGGTATTCCCAAATTAAATAATTTGTCATCATTTCCCTATTACAAATAAAATGAAAACGTTTTCTATTCAAAGACCTAGCCTTGCTTTGATGAAATTTCATTTCAGCTGGTACCATGTTCGCTATCGTTTGTACATCCATGTTTATCAAATTTACTTCGTGACTTCCGCCACGTAATCAAGCGCACTGGGAATCAAACTAACATCTAAAGAGTCAAAACTTCTATAGGGTATTGCCTCATTTTTTGGTCGACAGAGTTCTTTGTTGATGAATCGGAATTTTTATCAGACTTTAACGCTTCAAACCATACTACACTTGCTGCCAATAGACAATTATGGTATCCACTAACGCGACCTTATGGCTTCATGAAACTCTTCGCGACGCATTGTGTCATAAGACTCTGTTTTTTTCGATCACTTCTTTACGTCGTGGCCAATAGGGCATGTCTTCGTGTTTATTTATGTGGAACGTTGGAAGAAAATTCATTAAGCAATAATTTCTTTCAACGTGTGTGAATGGATTTAGCTGTTTACCTGAGAAGGCGACTGCGTAATATGGCTTTATCCCGAATAACTAAGGAAACTCTACATAAGACCCTAATCGTCCCAGTCCTACTATGTTTCACTGAAGCATAATCTCTATCCAAAGCGAATGAATATATCATTGGTGGTTTCGACTGACAAATTCTTTGTAGGATATTTTATCCTGTTCACATTGACGGCACTTTAAGGATTAGACTCAACTACGAGCTATCAAGCTATTCAGCAACATTGACCTAATCTTTTGATTAGAAATGTCTAGGAGCAAACGGACATGAACGCTTCGACTCGGAGAGTCTTGGATTCTAACACGGACTGAGTACAAGCAGAAGAGAACCTAAACCCATTGAAATGACCAACTGACGGCAGTTAGCTAAGGACAGGGCTAACCAACAGTTTGTTTGTAGAAGTCCATGCTCATCCCGAACTTTCAGTAAGGAAAGTAAAGTAAAATTTTGTGAATAGAGATTGTGGCTTTAATAGTTTATGAGTTATATCCGTATTAATGGAAACATTCGTCACACACACAAAGACAGCTTTTTGGTAAGTAGAACTCCCTGCTATTGGATTTGGAAGTCAAATACAACACAGATAAAGCCGGCCCAATAGCGACTGCAAAAGTTGTTACAGAAAGGAGTGTTAAAGTTCATAATGGAGATGGAGATCGAAATGTGTAAACTTGCATCGGGTTTATCTCTAGGTGCCGTGAAGTCCATCCCACCCAACTAAACGAACCTAAAGTCTGCTTTGGAGTTCTTGAATCTGCTAGAATTTGATATCAGCGGAACAGGCTTCACCAAGAAGCAAGAAGATACTGCGAACTAATTGACCTTTGGTGATGACCTGAAGTCTTTCCATCTTCCCGATTAAGCTCGTCTTTCAAATTCATTAGCAAAAATTTAAATTTCAGATCATCGTAGACGCATTTAAATTCAGCTCTGACCCCCAAACGAGCTTTTACGATCAATATTTACTTTTTTACTTAGCATACGTATAACATACCGCAACGTTACATCAAAGCCCTTGAAAACCACAAGGTCTCATCGGACACATGGTGTTCACACCTCAAGAACTTCCGCAAGAAATTCCGGAAATAACATTCCATTCTTCAAATACAAACCCAATTCCCTCCCAAATTTGCACAAAAAAAAAAATACGAACGTTCCCCAACACTGTAGAAGTAATCAATAAGAAAAAGGTAAACAAATCGATTTCGTCGGCTCATTTATGGATTCACAAACTAAAACTGAATCCCAGGATGTACTCGTCGTAGGCACGCACACACGAAATCCATCTAACGTCGCCAACTACAGAGAGTACAAACGCGAGCGCTTCCTTATCTGGATCGTAAATCTTCGGCAGTGCTCATATGAATCACAGTTACTGACCGTCCTCTCTACTCCAGCGTCGCACTAGCTCACATTAAACACGACCCCCTGCTCCTACCACCTCATCCTCCCAACGAGCTTATTATCAAACTTCAGTGTGGCTTTCGGGAGCCCGCGCGCGGTTTTTTACCGCACACACTCGCATACACACTGCCACCATCAAGCAATAACAACAAAAGAGTTTATTGTGCTAACAATCATCGCACAGCGGACTTTATCAGCGAAGCCAATAGCGCAAAATTCAAATCCGAATCGCAATTAGCTATTTGAATGCATTTTCCAGTGCAAAAATTTAATTTTTTTTTTTTGGTTTTATTCAATCGAATAAATTTGTAAATTAAAAATTCCAACACGTATCTACTGTGACTCTCGATTTATGGTATTCCACCGCGGACACGCCCTGGTGGTGCCTGATATTACCCAGTAACTTAGAACGGCTGATTGGCGCGTCAGTTTTCACTTTCTATGGTCAGATACTGATTTATGTCTTCGGTGGCATGGCACGTCCTATGACAGACAGGTTGTAGCGTAGATTTGAAAATCTAGAACGATGACGAAAACCTAATCGCGAGCCCCATTGACGTCACAGATAGATAGGTAATCTTGAACGGAGCATAGACTCAAATCAATGCTACCTTTTAGCCTCTAACTTACCATGTGGCATCACATACAAGACTCTCTCATGGGTTTAGTAGAGTTGTTTCATTAGAAATACCAATCGAATGGAATTATTTTTAGCAGACGTGTCTTTATTTAAATCGCTCTTCTCGAAACCAGATTAATCAGACCTTGGACGAGCTGAGAAAACATACTAAAACTAAAACACAAACTTTAACGTATGATGGAGGCTCTTGTTTGTGTGTTTCTCTCTCGATGTCTTCTCAGTGGATTTGGCGGGTTTCGAGCGACTTCTGTTTTGATTTCAAGTTTCATAAAAAAAAAAAGCATGTATACCGCCACGCGCTGTAGCCGCCGCATATTTTCACGCAACCAAATACGAATAGACGGTTAAAGTTATTTTTTTTTTAGATCGATCGATTAGCGGTTACATTTCAACGGGTGGAATGGCGAGGGTAAAACAATTGCGCGGGAATTTTTTATTTTTTTTTACAAAAGATTAAAGTAAACTGAGACTTAGTTTAATGCTTGTTGTTTGTTTATTTATTTATTTTTATGATACAAGGAAGGCTTTGCTCTACAAATCGACTGAATGATTAGCGATTTATTCAGTGCGCACTGCACTGACTAGATTGCGTAGTATTTGGGACAGGAAGTAAACAAAAAACAGATGCATATCTGGAGGATCGTTGTATGTATTTTTTTTTTTTTTAATCAGTTCAATGAATTAGCAAGACGTTTGAATATCATTGGGAATTTCTTTCGTTCTGAGTATCTGGTTGAAACTAGTTTTAACTAGTTCACAGTTTATCGTCCTTCTCTATGGGTTAAATGGCGTTCTCTTTTTGACGTCACTTATGTAGATGTGTATGTTTTACTTTGTGGCTTTCTTGTTTCTGTATTGTTTTGCCTTCACCTGTCTTTTTCGAGGAGGAGACGAATTTTTAACTTAAATTCCAAGCGAAATATGTTTTAGCTAACTTTCCCCATTTGGATGGTTCTTAATTTACGACATTATTACTGTGTCGCCTTCTGAGAACAAGGTGATCCCCGCTCAGTTATGTGCGTCATAATTTTTTGTGAACTTACCTACTACCTAATTTTATTTTAATTGCACAAACGTTTAATGTAATTTATATTCCAGATGTTCTTGAATTAAAACTTTCAATAGCGTAACTTTGACGCAATCAGAGTTAAGACTGTTTTAATGACTTTTTATTAGGAATAAGTTTTTTTTTATCTCCCATTTCCAAGTAAGGACCCTGTATATTTACATTTCTTTCACTAATTATGAACTAAAAAAAAGCATACAACTACAGAATTTCGAATTTACACATGAAGTGCGTTCGAATTGACTAATCAAAATGTTACAAGGACTGTTCCAAACAACAAAACCAACGTCTGTTTGGAGGCAGGATTGTCATAATTTAGTCAAGAAACTTCTAGAAGCCTTATAAGATGAAGACCATGACAACAATTTGAGACCCAATTTACTCAGATCACGGACTTTTTTTTTTTTTACTGTCGCCTTGGATTCACATATGGTCGTCCTGCATTCTCAATCCTGAAGCATGACAAAAAAGAAAGTTGACCTGTTGATCGCATCTATGAGTTCCTTAACAGGAGATATGCTCAGCAGCGCAGCTACAATCAGTTACATTCAAAAGGTCCCCTTCAAAAACATTCTTAAGCTACAGAGTTTGTGAATTATTGTCGTTGCCAAGAAGTTCCCGCAACTCGCCCGAGACTTAACTAACGCAGTATCACCTCTCGATAGGGTAGTGACAAAGCTCGGAGAGTGTACTCTGTAAAGAAAAGCTTCTTGATCCACCCTTCGAAGTCGGCAATCAAATCTGAAAGTCCCTCGCATTTATGCTCCAACTTTGTTTTGCTTTGCTTCGCTTAACTATGCTTCCTTTGACAATGCTAATTGAAGCATAGACTTCTTAAGAGAGCTGTGGAGCGCTTATTTCTATCCATATCCCAATGAACTAGAACCTAGACTAAGAAGATTTAGAAAAAACTTCCTAAATGTTGCATATAGAGACCTGACTTCAACCAGTAGCTAATTGCAAACAAGTTCTAAATCCTGCTACCCCCGGATTTTTTACCTACGACTTGCATAAAGGAATTAGGAATGCTGTTGTCTAATCATAAAGAATTCTAAAGCCTCTGTCTTTCCGGAAGAAACTTCAATGAAGAGAATTTCAGCACGGTTGCTATTGTTTAGCTTAGCTCGACGGACAGCGCAGTTCTTGTCCACCAAAAAATACCTAGAAATAGTTAATAGACCGTCACGTTTATTTTATCAGCAAAGGTCTTGTCACGTCTTCTCTACACTAAACATGCGCAAAACATAATTGGAATGAAGTGGTTTACCGACTGTGATTTTCTTAAGACGCCCTGATGCCACTTGTTGAGGTCTAGATACATTTTTTTAGCATCTGAACCCGATAGGAGCTTCTATGGAAGAATGAAACCTTTATTGCCAAGTATTTGACACTCGGTTTCATCACTCTCAAGGCAAAGTCTACAAAAATAATCTTTTTGTACGTACCCGCTGAATATGCTGGATTTTTTGGACCATTTAATACAAGTCTCAAAATATTTAGTCTCGACGTGGATTAAGTACTCTATTATTTTTGAGTTTCCGCACCGTGATAGTTTTCATTTTCAGATTGTCAAATACTCCTAAGGTAGGTTTATCCGAAAAATGTATTATGAATGGCAGTTCTTGTGCTGTTTCAGATTCACCTATTCTTCTGGAAGAGATAACTCTTTTAATTAGTTTAAGAAAATCTCAGACGTCTTATCATCAAATTACCCTCGTGAAATCCTATAAAACTTCAGAAACTAGATGAATAGTATTGTAAAAAAAAAACATCTTGCTTTTCTTCATTGATCAGAAAAGTTTACATAATTTTGCAAGCTAAAGGAAAACGAAACGACAAACAATTCCTGAAATAACATCTTAAATGAACGAAAAAACATATGTTGGGCGGTATTTCAGTTTAATTACTCCATTCTTTCGTTTAATTGCTTCAGAGCACACTTTAGTGTATCTGAGTTGTGCGATATTATTGTTTAATCATGTACTTACTTCCATACCTCAACGGTTTCTCCAAAGTATTCATCAGTTTTCCCACCCATGCATGCATGCTTTACCTACACTTATTCGTACTATTTCAAATAATTACATACTTGAATATTTATAAGCCGACATGCATTGCATCTACACACGAGTACAATTGAACCCTTCATTCAGTAACTAAACTATCAATCGACGCCCTAGTGAACGATGCGCCTTCTTAAAACGAACAAATCTTTCCCAAAACAGTCTATGTATGAATACCTGAGTATAAACAATTACTTATTCTACGCAGCTTTGTCTAAAGTCGTAATCGTAACCCACCTATGTGACCGCAGAACGACTCCTAAACTGTGTCTCACTTACTTCAATGCGATTTGCACGCATCACACGTTTGGATATTAACGACTTGAGAGCATCACTTTTGTTTGTTTTTTAAGTTGTTCAGCTTCAGTAACTCAAGAACTATCGTCGTCATTCATTCCGGTTAAAGATGAGCACTACAAAAATCCAATGCAGCACACAGGTCCATTCCACACCTACGAAAGGAAAACAAAAAACAAAAAACAACACCCTCGCTATATAGTACATATATATTATTTTTATTTAATGTTTTTGGCTAGGAATTATTTATTTGAAACAAATAACTGTGTTATTATATTTTTAATCATTACATTTACATATAGGTACATCGAAAATAAAAAAAGAAAAAAAAAATTGATTTTTTTTTTAATTTTACTTTAGTTTTTTGTTTTTATTTTTAAAAGTTTACTTCTTCATATCGTCGTATGAACTAGAATCTCTCCTTCCCGGTTGACTCACTTGTTTATGGTTTTTGTTTGCATTTTTATTTGGTTGCTCGTCGATTGACCTTGTGTAGTTGTATGCATCTTCGGATTTATAATTCTCAAAATGTTAAGAAAGAAAAAAATAGTTTTGACTCTTAATGTTAAGAAAGTTTGAAACTTGTATCGTTCGCGTGGTGAGGGCTGCCACTTGACCTCCATGTTCGTAATTATCGTAGCTCCCCGCCTGCTTGTAATCTTAAAGACTAATAATTGCTTCCAATTCAGCGCTCTCTCCCCGGTGAAGACTCAAGGACTATGATTATAAGCACGACTCACCTCATCAGTTGAGATCTCTTCGAAAGCTATCCTCTATGTTCGGGTCAGCAATCATTATCGTGTTGGGATCGGACAGCATTTGGAGGCCGGCCACATCCATTTGGCCCAAGTCTAGGTCCAGGGTGTCGAAGATCTCCTTGGAGAAGTCTGAATTGACCGACGAGAAATCTGAGAACACAATCGACGGGATGTTGGGCGTTGTTGGCGTCGGTGCAGAGTTGTGCATGTTGGAACTGTTGTTCGACACACCTCCTCCGCTGTCGTTCGTGTGATGAGACTTTTGGTGCTGCTGTTGGTGTTGTGCTATTGCTGCGATGTCATTGACTAAGTTCGAGTTGTTATTGCTGTGATTATGCGGATTCGGGCTGTGGGGGCTATGTGGGCTGTGGAGGGGCGAACAACTTGCACTGGCCGTCCCCACTGCTGTCGTCGAGCCGGATGAATTGTTGTTGTTACTACCTCCATTGGCGCCGGTACTGCTGGGGTTGCCACTTAAGCCTAAATTACCGCTACAGTTGTTAAGTGTATTCCGATTACTCATGCTCATGTAGGGATCTCCGCTACTGCTCACGGTCACACTGCCACTCACTCCCGTCAGCTTCGATGTGAGGGAACCCATGTCGTTGCGACGACCTGCGCCGTTGCCATTTTCCGTGCTGAACTGTTGATGATTACCAAAGAGGACGTCGTCGAACTGCAGCGACTGCGAGTAGCTATTGTGCGGTGAATGTTCCTGTTGCAAACTGGCTGGGATGTACTGGGGTTCGCTTCGTGCCGTAGAGTCCACCAGAGAAAACTGCTCGAAATGATTGTGGAACGAAGGATTCAAGTTGCTGCTGTTGCTATAGTCGCCGCTGGGTGAGAATCTGTCGTAGGTCTGAATGTTTTTGTCGCTATACTGCTGCTGCTGCTGCTGTTGTTGTTGTTGTTGTTGTTGTTGCTGGTGATGTCGGATTGGGCTGTTGGGCGCACTGACGTGCAAGTCGTGTGAATGGCCGTGTGGTGATGTAGATACCATAAGTCCGGGACTCGCCGAACCTGCCGGCGAAGGCGGATTGTGTTGTGGATTTCGATACTCCGTTAGATTGCCAGTGCTACTGGCGTTCGCAGTGATGCCTCCAATCGATGGCAAATGGCCATACGAACTGTGTAACGTGCTGCTATTGGCTGATATGTTGTTCGATGATGGATTTCCCATCAGGCTCGTGAAAGACAAATGCGATTGGCCAGATCCCAGGCCACCACCAGATGAATGCTGCTGCAACTGTTGCTGGTGTTGCTGCTGTTGCTGGTACGATTGACTGTTGAATGGACTCTGCGATTGTTCACGTTCGGTTCGAATATTGTGCGTGATGGCGGCTGGTGAAGGCGATGGCGCATTCGAGAAATGCACGGAGGTGAGGTCGGGCAATGAGCCCGTGTTGGCCATTGCCATGGCTTGCTCTTGCAGCGTCTTATAGATGCTGTTTGTCGGTGCGCATGGGTTGAACTGCAGCTGTGACTTGGTCATCGAGTTCTGCTGGTGCGGGTGCATGTGCAAATGGTTGTTGTGATTCAGTTTGTGGTGGTTCAGTTGGTCTTGCAGCTGTAGCTGTTGCAAATTACTGCTGCTGTGTGACTGTGTTACCATGTGCTGTGCTTTTCTCCTTTGTGCTGTCGGACTAAGGCCCACTGATGCGGCAGGGGAATGAGATCTCTGGTGCTGTTGATATTGATGCTGCTGCTGTTGTTGTTGCTGCTGCTGCATGTAGTGTTGCTGTTGTCCACCATATAGAGGATTCTCTGGTTGCATATTGAGACTCTGATGGATGGCCGAGTCCGAGTTGGAACGTCGCCAATTCGTGTCGATCGGCGGCGACAAATACGCTACATTGCTGCTGTACGGCGAGCGATCCACTTTTCGATCTGAAGGTCGTCGCATTGGACCAACGCCGACACTACGACCTCTGGACTCACGGTAAGCAGTGGGTGATCCACTACCACCGTTTCCATTACCACCCCCTCCCCCACCACCGGCAGCTCCAGCATTACCACCACCACCTGGAACACCACCATTCCCGCCACCACCACCACTTCCAGGAATTGGAATTCCGCCTCCCTGCTCTGGACTAAGACAACAATCGGATATGCGCTGCTGACTGGCGGACAACGGCTCGTCCCTCCTTGTTGCGTAAACCTCCTTCATGATTTTCTCAAACTCGGCGGTGCCTTCGGCTTGTTTTTGTTTTTGCAGAGCGATTTTTTCACTAAATTTGCGCGGATTCGCCATACTGTCAAAATAATCTCACCTCACACACAAAAATATATGGCAAGCTCAGCTAGCTCCTCTGCCTCTCCCTCTTGTTCTTCTTCGACGTCGTCGTTGTCGTTTCGTGTGTGCTATGCTACTCCTCTTTCTTTCCGCCGCAGCGCAGCGCTATGAAAACGAAAAAATTTCGCCTCCTTGCCACCTCTCTTTTCAATTCTTCTTACTGGCTAGTGGTAGTGGCTCACCCTCGTCTTATTCCTCGTTTCTAGCCTATTTTTGTTTTTGACTTTTTCCTGCTTCGCTCCACTGTCCGTCGGAGCCTGTTCTTTTCTTGGGTTTTTCGCTACACTTTTGGGGGCTTTCCGCCTTCCACATCAAATTTGACACACAAAACTAATGACACACACTTTAGCTAGCTAGATTGCAGCCGATACCAGGCCGACACAAAATTCTGCGTGTTTTTCTCTGGCTAGAGAGAAAAATATAATTTTTTTATTTTCCTATTTTTCTCGTCGTTTTTCTTTTTTTCTTTTTTTTTCTTTTTTCTTTCTGTCGTTTCGTTGGCCTGATGTGAGAGAGAATTTTTTTTTTCTTGTACTGCCACAGTTGGCCTGTTCTTCTTCTCTCCTCGAGAAGTAGGAGCTAGAGCTATCTCTTGCGCACTACTGGTTGGAATAATATGTGGGATATAGAATAATTGGAATACACCAGTAGTGTTGGGAATATTTTTTTCTTCGTCTGATTGGGAGAGAGAAACTGTCAGTTGGATTTGTCAAGTGAAGTTGCATATGGTTGGAATTGGTTATCTTACATTTGAAATTTGAGAGTTGTTGAGAAATGTGTGTTTTGCGCAGTAGAGCGGCGAATTTTTCTAATAGGGTATAGCACTATTCTCTTGGGAACGACGAAATTATGTAAATTTTTCTATAAATCAAACAAGTTTTGTTATAGGTATATGTTTTTATACTTGTAAATTTTGCCAAGTTTATACAGCGACTGATATTGCTTGAGCTAACTATTTTAAGTTCTATTAATAAACACGTTACTGATCTGAAGTAAGTCTTCTGTGAATCGAAATTGATATTTCGAGGTACATATTCCAATGTCACACTTTTCTGCATGTAAAAAATTAATTCTAAACATACTGCGTACCTCTATAATCGAGTTCAATAAAATGAGAACTTAACAAAAGATAACCTTGTAGTATTAAATTGGAGACAACCTTCTAGCAATGATTTTGAACTTTCATTCGCACGTAGAAATAAGACCCAAACAAGTTAGGCTTTATCCTTGTCGATACAGAAGCATACCGAAGCTTCCACACAAGGCAAAGAAAGGGTTAACACTGCTCGCAAGGCAAGCTAACAAAACAATGAAGCCCTGAATTTGCAACCTCTGAATAAAGTGATATTTTGCATCTGCGAAGCATCCTAAAACTTTCGGTTCAATTGTGATAAAGCCAGAATTCAGAATGAACCCAGTGTTGCCACTGGAAGATTTCAAAAAGCTGCCCATGGCTTAAAACATGGTTCATCTTCTTTTATTCTTTTATTTCTTCATTTTAATGGTAACAGTAAGACGAGATGGTAGAATGATGAGTTCTAATAGCTGGTAATGTGTTTGGGAGGGTTATACAGTCCTTAACACTGCAACTTCTCTTCAGGATTCTACTGTGCCTTCACTTGTAAGTTCTAGATGAGTTCTTGTTTTTTCACTCCAGAGGATGTCAGGAAGTCAAGAAACTTTTTTGGGTGGATGGCAACAAGCTGTTCTCTTGACATAACTTCACCAGTAAGGATTCCCTTCCTCAGTCGAAAGGCGGCTAGACATTCCATTAGGATGTGTTGAGGGATCTGTAGGTCTATTTATTCAGGCGGTAGTATCCGCTGAATCGAGATTCACAATGAAACTGGATTTTCTTTATGATGGTATAGCTAATAGCAGCTTTGGCCATTTTTGTCCTGTTGTGTTAAGCCAGACTTCTATGGATTCTTGCAAGCAAAAACCAAATGATTACTTGTATCTACTAGACCACATAAATCATGACACCATCGAACCAAGACCGAGAAAACTCCCATGTTTGACAAACTGTTTATTTTTTTTACGAATTAATTCTGTTTGCGTGAAAGGTAATCAAGCGAAAGGTGTTAATGAGTGTGACTTGTCTTATCAAATGTTTATTTTAATCGGAACTATTCGACATGCTCTATGGTTTCATTGTTGAAATCACCAACACTTCCTACATACGTTACACCTATCAGATACTCCAACTGCTTCTGCAGATACAAATCAAACTGCGCACGTTAATCAAAATACCAACCGGCTAGCTAGATAAATTCTTTAGGGGCTCACCTAAATTTTTTTAAACCTAAAAAAATTCACTAGTTAGTACGAATTATTTTTAATACGCGCTAACTTTGTGAACATGAATCATTCATCGAAGTGCCAAACATGCGAGGCTAAACGCTGATGAAGTATTATGCAAATATTTTTAATTATTTTTGGTCTTTTATTGTTGCGATTTAGTCAGAGAAGATACATTTATTTTTTTTTTGTTTGTTTTCGTTTGTTTTAGTTATACGTTCTAGTTGAGTCTGTGTCTGTGTTGTTTGGCTATACATGACGCGACTGTCTGGATACATAATGAATTGATGGCTGTTGTTCGTAGGATGACATGGAAATGGAATTTAATTTGAATTTTATTTGAACCAAAAACTGGTTTACATTATGTACATAACAAGTTGATGTGGTAAATGCTATCAAAACTGCGCAGAAATATTCATGATAAGAGCAAATGAACGGGGAGATGCGAGTATTCTAGTTTAACTTAATGTGTAGAACAGAGGAGGCTTCTATAGGTATTCGGAGTTGACATCGTCTTAGTATATAAGTTTGAAGATGGTGTTCGGACAAGATCGAAGTGGACAACAGTTTTTATGATCCTCTGCGCTTTTCTGGACTTTGAGTGGCAACACTGACTGCAACCCGATAACAACGGACGTTAGTTGAAGCTAGTCTTCTAAGCTTAGACCAAAAGTGGGTCCATAGTGATACTACTGTCAGTGCTTGGTTTGGATCCTAGTCTACTCCTGAAACTATTTAGATTTCCTAACGTAGCAGTTTAGATGGCCTGTGCTGGCGGGGTTCGGATCATTTAGATCGTAAAAGAAATATTCGCTTAAAGTGATTTTTTTGATGTTAGCAAGGGTGGAGCACGTGCAGAGGAGGTGCACAGTAGGTTCTTCATCTTCCTAGTCTCTGCTGTAATCGTTGCATACAATACCCAAACGCTGAGCATGTCTGCCTAGAATGCAGTGCCTTAGTTTGTATCGAGAGCCGGTCTATTTTAAGTGAAATTAATGGTTTAGATCTCTGTGGGATCGAGAGGAGACCAGATTAGCCTAGCATTGCTTTCGTCAGAGCATCGATGTAAATAAAATGTTTAACAAAAAACAAAGGCGCTTTGACATGATATAACTTCCTACCGTTTGTACCTTCAGAGCCTTGTCTGGCTAATTCATCAGTCGCACAGCTTCCCGGAATGTCGAGTGTGGCGTTATACTTGTTTACCATCGCGGTAAGAGTCACGCGGCAGTCTTTTACTAATTTTGTTGTGTTGGATACAAGGGATATAATCCCAGGTTGGCTGTAACAACTGGCAGAAAATCTAAGATTCAACCAGCGCATGGATTAGAGCCATGCCGAAAAGTAAAATCATCACGTCTTATTTGGTGTCTGTCACAGCTGAAGACTGCCCTCAATGGCTTTCGCAGCAGCTTATTTCTCAACCAAGTGTTTATCTGCCTTCTCTTGTGTAACAACAAGTAAAAAACTTTATAAACTTAGCATGTATCAATGCATCCATTCACCGACAAGCTCTTCAAAACTTATCCTCACAATTTCATAACGGGTTCACTCAACAAAAAAAAAAAAAACCCATATCAGACCTGTCAGTGAACTTTTTGACACTTTTCAGCATGAGCAGCATAATTGTATCCTTTCCTTTCAATGCCCATTCTTAGGTCCACTACATACTCACATAAGCACAATAAGTTCAAAAATTCAAATTGAGTGACGTTTACACGTACCTACCCCTTAAATGCAATCAGCCTTGACCAAATTACGTGCCCTTCTGCACTGCTGCCAATCGTCGGCTGCAATCTGCTGAACTTTATTGCATGTCAGATTGGCCTCGCAACACACGAAGGCACTATAAAAGTGGCAACTTCTCCTCGTAAACATCCATTCTGCCACGTAAATCCTTCATCCTTTCAGCGGTATGTTCAATATCGATCGTTGGCGCTGCATTGAAACTTCTCATGTACAAATCCGCTCAGTGAACTTGTTCAATTGTTTTTTTTTTTGTTTTTTTTTGTTTTTACACCCGAGGTCCGTGGTCCATCCAATTGTAATTCTATTACCTCGAAAAAAACAAAAACCCAGACCGAGCCATTAACTGCGAAACAGGACTGCACTTGAATTATGGATCCGTGAAAAGCGTGTATGTGCGGTGTAGAAACAACCATAATCCTGCCAATGCCAGGGGGTTCTACACAATTGAATTCAACAAATTTAGCCCGAATGGGATAGAAAAAAAGGGGCACACGAGTCGACAGGGTTCTTTTTTCAATCCCAACGATGCCAGCTTTGTACAATAATCTTCCGGCGTTTGTCTATCAAATTAGTGAACTAAATGACTCACCACCAGTTAAACTTGGCTGGCACAGGGGTAGAGAATTTCATTTACGCGGTGCTAGCGAATATTTAAATATTTCAACCCCTCACCTTGATCGAATATGCCGAAAGCAATTTTTCCAAATTGAAATCCATTTTGTGCATTTGACGAGAGCCGACGGATGAGCATTAGCACACTGGCACCAGTACTGTGTGCGTGTCGAAATTGTGTCCTGGATGCAAATACACGGCGCTATAATTTTATGCAAGGACACACGTGTTATAGTATCACAGAGGGGATAATTTGTTGATTATATCATCGCAATGGTGTTATGATCGGTCGGCGCATGGCCTGCCAGCGGGTGACAATCTCAATTGACCCGAAAATGAATACACACGCAAAGGATATTGTTTTTACTGATGTGCGAATCAATTATTTTTAATTTAACAACAGCCTCCTTAATTAAAAATGAAAATATATAAAGGTGGTTTCATCCGAACGAAGTGTACTGGCAAGATAAGTGCACATACGCCCCGTGGTACCGATTGCCATTGACCATATTGAGCAAAGTGCATTAATTTGCTTTGTGAATATAAATTATAGTGTCTGTTTGGTAAACGGTGGATATCACGCCGGAAAAGATGGATTGTATCGATTGGCATGACACGAGACTTTAAAAGCTGCTTCGGGGTAGGTTTTCGCGGCCGTTAATCGAAGTAATAGGTCCTTTATTGATGTGACATAATTAACGAAACGATTGGTAGTGGTTTTCGATGATTTTTGAAATGTAGAGATCTCACTCTTTCCTTCAAAAATAAATAAAAAGCCGGTAAGTGACTTTGCATGCATGTAAATCATTAGGCATGGGGAAAGGGGAAACACGATGACTTACAATTAGAAATGCCTTTGATCTTGATTTTCATGAATTTCCATTGCAAATTGTCCTTGCTGGAGCAAAATGTATACTAGAAAACCCTTTTGGTAGGCAAATTAGAGTCAAAGGGTTTGTTGTTTCTTAGATTTGGTATAGCTGCGCCAACAGAGTAATGCTTCTTCGTTGACTTCCCATATCTGATGTCCATTTAGCAGCTAGTAAAAATGCTACAACCAAACCGATGTCATTTGCAAATCCTACTACTTTACCTTTTTGGAGCCGTTGGAGTATCATTTGGTAATCTTTTCCATGGAATCATGGAATCAAACCGAACGATATCCATCAACTGAGGTGGTACGGCAACGTTTTTTCTTTCAATCTTTTCACGGTGAGAAATGATGAAGCAGAGTCCCCGTAAACAGTGTACTCTTTGCCCAGGCATATAGTTGACATTCGATTTTTTTCATTTTTACCAAAATGTTCATTATTTCTTTTAATTTTGCCAATTCTTCTTCAATCGATACACTAGGGTCTAATAACGCCATCCAAATTTATCTATCCAAGCCCTTGAGGCACTGATTGGACTTACCTCGCTGCAAATATTTGTCAAAAAAGTGGCAAATCGCAGTGCAGTTAACCTCCAACGTTCGACAGGAATCCAGACAAGCAGACTTACGGGTCACATGGCTATTCTATCTGACTTCCCCGAGCTTGAAATGATCAGCAAGGGGTCGGACTTATTGCCCAAGTTACTCCGTTTTGGCAGGAAGTTCGAGATTGAGATCTCGACCGTAACTTGTGGGATACCGAAGACTCGTTGCTGAAGGTGCCGGTATTTATGGCCCTAATCACAAAGTCTTAAAGGCACTCCTGGTGTCCTAGCGTCTTTCAGGCGTAATTACATGCCATCGATAGCTGCGCCACTTCTTCTCGACTCCGGCATAAAGGGAGTAGCCATCAATATATTCACCGATAGCCGAGCAGCGCTCAAAGCACTGAGTTACCATTACCTTTACTCAAAAGCCGTTGTTGGCTGCTTCAATACTCTCCAAGACCTCTCAAAGTGAAACAAAGTCAGGCTCTGGTGGGTACCAGGACACAGAGGAATTGAAGGCAATGAAATTGCAGATCAACTTGTCAGGATAGGCTCTTCAGAAAGGTTCATAGGTGCCGAACCCTTCTGTGGCATCCCTACTTTTGCGTTCAGAATGAATCTGTACAGTTGGGAAAAACGAAACTTCATATCTTACTGGAACAACAGGCAAAAAGGGCCATCCGACACCTGAACAAACCCACTAAAAATATTCCCAACCATAAAAGGGACGATATCAGAAGACTTGCCGGCTTCTTCACCGGTCACTGTAGCCTCAGATATCACTTACATAGACTATATATAGGTTAGGAATCTGAATGCAGACTCTACTTAGAGGAACACGAATCAGCCGAATACGTACTATGTGAGTGCATGGTTGTCTGCAGGGTCAGGAAACGCTGTCTCCACGAAGAATTCCTAACACCGGAGGACATTAGTAATGCCTCGACTGGAGATATCATCAAGTTCATAAGGAAGATAGAGGATCTTCTTGTCTAACTGGCTCCAGGCACAATAGATCTTCTAGGTCGCCATATGCGTCTGTCGCAGAGCCTTACTAATAATAATAAATAATAATCCATCCGAGCTGGCTGGAGACACTTGTTGATTGAGGCTCAGGTCCACCCCGAACAGTAGTGCCAGCTTAAGAAAATATACAGCGGTGCTCCCTGGTTTTATCCTAAATTTCACTTTGTTCCTAATGCTCTGGAATATTGAAGTCGTAGAGTCCCTTCTCGGTTGTAAGCCCTGTGTACCTTTTCCAACTTTCCTCATCCCTAATCTGATGGTACCCCGATGCTAGGTCCAAAGCAGTGAAGAATGAGTGTCCATTCAATGACACAGGCACCTGATCGACCACGAGAATCGGAAATTTCTGCTAAATAGAAGCTTACTCAATGCTCGGAAGTCTCATACAGACAACTGCTATCAAAAAAACAACTGAGCTTCCAGAACGGCTAAGGTGTCTTTCAAAGAATGTAAAAAAAATTTGACACGAGTAACCCCATTTCCGGTTTGAGGTTCAGAACTTTTCGAATAGCTCTCACATGTTATACCAAATCGATAAGTTTTCATTAGCAAAAGTAAACAATTTATTTATATTTCACGATAACAATTGATCGATGTTGAGTTACTAAATTATGTGAAAAGATTCACCTAAGCTCCATAAATAAAACTTAAGCCAACATTCCGGTTGATCATTCAAATATATCAAATTTGAATTAATCGAATTAAGTAAGTGAAGCGAAAATAGTTTTCAACTTTATTAGGTTTTCATGGTCACATAGTTGGTTAAATATTTATTTTTTTTCCCATAAAGTGAAACCCTTTTTCCTCACATGAATACATTTAACGTTTATTTACGCCAATTGATTACATAGATAATTTCCTATCTATAATTAGGTGAAAATTACTGCGACGACCTTTTGATATCGAAACTCGATAACAAAGCAAACACAAGTGTGTGTAAGTAGATATTAGATATTGTTAAGAGTTAGGTACTTCAACACACATTGATGTCAAGTTAAATGGGTACCTACGATGATGATAATAATAGTTTAGTTTGTGAAAGGTAAATGATAATATCTAAACTTGTTAGGGAACTTGACTTGAAAAAAAAGGTTTATTAATACATTAAACCTAGGTAAGTGCTTTTAACATGTTTTTGAATAGAATATTGCTCATATTACTTAAATAGTTCATTTAACATTTAAAGAATTAATTTTCCTTCGATTTAATTTGTCAATTTTCAATGTCAACTTGGTAGCACTGTGTTGTCATGTGCCTGTATACTGGGTGCTTTAAGAACAATTCCTTCTACTGCTCTGAAGACAGTGCCCCCCTTTTTATACCTATACGAAGCAAATGATAGCAAAAAGGGCATAAAGGCTAAAGGTATCCTCTTCAATGATTTCCTGCAGAAGCTGTAGAGACGAGAGAAGGAGAAAATAGTAATCCACTTTCCACTGAGTATACCCCTTCTTGTCCTATTGACACTAAAAAGGAAAACCCTCGAGGAGTACTTCTAGACCTCAGCGACCTAGCCAAGCTCTATATTTACAAAATAAAGAGCTTTGTCTCTGAGGCTTAGTGTTTCTGCACATAATGTGGAGCAGATAGGGGTTAACACCGATACAGCTACCCATTGAATCTTCTTTAAAAAGTAACAGAATTAATCTGGTGCTCTACGTGGTTTCACAATGAACCTACATTTTGGTCAAAGTGTGTCCTAACCTAACCATGAGCCGTGTTTTTTTGGGAGCTGTATACCCAGTCCAGTAAAATTTTACACACAAAGCAACAACAAAGCACCAAGTGGCGATAACTTTCCCAGTAATCGCAAGTGAGGATAGCAGCTACATGAATAAGTGCGAAAAATCTCATAAATTAGCTTTTAGCCGATTGAATTTGTTGTTTTCCCTCTGTTTTGACATTTGAACTGAACTGTCAAATAAAGAAAAAAAAAAAATCGAGCCGCAAACCAATTGGTTGGTGCGACTGCTACTGAGTATGAAGTGAGCATAATTCTCAAAAACACACGGCTATGGTTGGCGCTTTCGAGTAAGTTGACAAGCTGTCACAGAAACGTCATCATGTAAAGTTGACAATGTTGCTAATTTTTAAAACGACCTTCTTTATTTACACTACAGTCAGAGATAGACAATGCTTTAGCTCCAGGTGTGTTCTTTTTCTGCTGTATTGCGACTCCGGGTGGATGCAAAGGCACTCCGGCTTGGGAAGCTTTGGCCATTTTACACGATCGCTTCTCATATTTTTCACAAGATCAATGTCGCTTTATAGCTTATACAGTTCGTTGTTGAATCTTTTCCTCTACACTTCGTCGATATAAACTCGACTTACTTACTTATGTATGTCGTGTCTTTAGGCGCTTTTCTTTTTAAGTTCAGAGCAGAGCCTGAGTTGTCAAAAAAAATACGTGTTTTTTTTTTTAGCTCAGATACATCAGAGCTCTGAATTCGTTTTTCTTTTTTCGTTCAGAGCGCACTCTATGAGCTCAGAATAATTTGACTGAGCATTCAGAGTAAAAAGCTGAGCACAGCCATTATTCGCATTTGACAGGAGGGAAAACAAAGGAAAAAATTCAAATGACGGCTAGTGCTCAAGTGTGTTTCATAAACAAATTAGAGCGCTCTGAACATGCTCAGTTCAGAGCACTCTCGATGTGTTCGAGCTCTGTTCAGAGCTCAGCTCTGAACTAAAAAAGAAAAACGCCATTTATCTACTACGTCTACTTCTACGCGCCATCTCGTACGACCTAACTGCCTCTACACGTTGATGAAGATCCTTTATTCTATGCGAATGCGAAAGTATTCATACGTCAACCTCTTTTTTGAATGAACTACACTAATATTCAACTCACAGAACACGTTTAAAATGGAAAATATTTCACATTTGCTAATTGAATTCGATGAACTGGAAAAAGGCTGATCAAACAATCAGCAAGCACATTAGCCACCTCCGAACAGATCCAATCGAAACCGAAACATAAATAATTGAACAAAAACCAACACTTTTAACTTCCATTACCAAAAGATGTGACAATAAACTCTCGTATTCACCAATTCCCCTTTCAATATGCAAACCACATCGGGATGCATTAAACGAAACCAAACCTCACCGATACCTATAGCTATAGCAGAAGCACAAATGCAATACTCATCCATGGAAATGACTGTAGGAAAATGCAAGCATTTTACTTTTATAACGCCCACCGGATGAACCCAAATGGCAGTTGTGTTCCACACTCTCTATCGCCTTCACCATCCCCGAAGGCGGGAATGACGCCAAAAGGCAGCGCGTCCTCTTGAATGTGAGGAAAATCAACAAACAAAACTCAACCGGTTTACCTCAGTAGCAGGGCATTCCAATTTAAAGGCGAGAATGCCATACTCCTTCACATGGGCGACACAGTCAGGTGTTAGGAAGTCATAAAAGGTGCAAAAAAGAACGCGCCCGGCTTATCTTCACCACCCTCCCCACTCTTTGGTGGATGGAATTTTCTGTCATTTTTCCGCTTTCCTTCTCTATTTACTCGTTTCAGTGAAGCGATTGCGAAACATTTCCTTTTCCGCCAGAGTGCAAACAAACATAAATAAAGATCCTTATCGGGACGAAATTCCAAAAAAAAAAAAAAACCTTAAAGAGGGGCAAGAGTAAAAAGACCAAACGGCAACAAAACTATCTATGTGAACCCTTGAATGTGCAACAAACCGAGCGAAAGGATTGAATGAGCGTGTGAAAATCATTGCAGCACACAGCACACATTTCAATGGATAAAGCGGATCATATACCGGGATCAAACAGGATTCAGTAGAGCCAACGGGTATGTAACGTAACAAACGCTGCTTGTTCGAAGTTTTGAATTTCCACCCGCACACTCCCTCCCATAAGGAGTATCATGTCCTGACACATGTCATACAAATCAAAGGTGTGCCACGAGGGGAACTGTGCCATTAAAGTTGATCCCGCAGCAGCCAGTGTTAGCGGATAATGCTAAAATATATATGAAAAATAATTATTTTACCCCAACACCAATTCCTGTGGGAAGTCGTACATGGAGTTAATTTTTAAACGCATCCAGGTTTGTATTTTGGTGTGTTCAGGGTTCACCGGATACCCCATCTATCCACCGCCGCCGCCCCTACATTCTCCTTTGGGAGGAAGTACGAGCACAATAATTCTGTGGATGTTTTTATTTTTATTTTTGCGTTCGGAATTTATTTATTGCGGATGTTAGTGAAAAAGTGCCTACTGTTCAGCGTTGAGAGCATTTAAAAAAAAAAAAAAAAACCCCGAAACGAAAACGATGACGGATATTTTTCCCGTGAAATCTGTATTTTACGTTGATTTACCTTGAGAGAGGAAAATTGTGAACATTACAACTGTAAAGGAAACACTAAGCAAAGTATCATTCAGAACAAGGACGTTACTCGTAAAAAGTAACATTTTTCGCAATAGGGAATTGCGAATAAAACATACATCTTACATTATTGTTTCCACTCATCACATAGCTTTATACATTTTCCAGATGAGGATGTGAAGGCTGTTCTGATGCCTTAGAGAAGACAAATTGAAAATGTTTAAGGAGGCGATTAATAAAAAAAATAATTCTGCATTTCTGCAGGCATATGCTTTTATTTATACGCTAGACTCCAGTAAAATATGAAAAATTCCAATTAAATTTTACACGTGGTCCTAATAAAATTATTTATATCACCTAGAAGCTTCTGAGTTTAATGAATTTCTTGTCTTTTTATCGTTACTTGTATGTGATTTCAAAACAAACAGAGCTACAAGTTGACAGCCCGTCTAAATAAAGTTTTTTTTTTTAATTATTAAAACCTTTATTATGTTTCAACCTGGAGATTCGACGAAGGACTACCTTAGGCAACCGCTGCTTCTTCTTTTTGTCCAAATAACTAGGGTCCAAACTCCTAACTCCAAAATCATGCTCTACAAAACCCTGGGGTCGAATTACGGCATCAGTGATCGAGTAACTCGTTGCGTAAAAACGAGCATTATTGCGTTGGAATGATCATTTATACGTAACTCGACCCCTGATCTTGCCAGTCCTGCTTTATGGATCTGAAAGCTGGATGATAAGTAAGACAGCGGAACAGCTCTTCGGATCCTTCGAAAGAAATATTCTACGTCGAATATTTGGTCGAGTCTGCGAGGAGGGCGAATGGAGGAGAAGATATAACCGCGAACTCTACGAGCTGTACAAAGATGTGGATGTAGTCCGGAAGGCAAAAATCCGTCGACTTCAATGGCTCGGCCACATCGAGCGTATGGACGAGAATGCTCCAGCTAAGAGGATCTTTGAGTCCCGGACACCTGGTTTTCGAAGAAAAGGAAGACCGAACCTCCGGTTTAAATATCAGGCAATCACGGACGCCAGAAACAATGGTCTAGTAAATTGGAAGCAGCGTGCCCGGGGCCGTGAAGGATGGAAAGCGGCATTAGTTCAGGCTCAGACCCTCCAAGGGTCGCTGGCCTGATAAGTAAGTAAGTACTTAAGTTATGTTTCAACCTACAACTACGGAAGCGAGTTTCCATCGAGTTTGAAGCTCCATTCTACCCATCTAGCAAAGAAAAGTAAAAGAAAGACGAGAAAAAAATGCATGCTTTCCGCGCAGGTCCGGGATCGGTGGGAAGTCTGCCACGTACCACATTCGACGCGGCTGGAGCACCCGGGCTGCATTTCTGAGGACCGGAGTTGGTTTCGAACGAGTTTGAAGCTTCATTCTACCTATCTTGCAAAGTAAAGTAAAAGAAAGACGAGAAAATAAATCCAGGCTTTCCGAGCAGGTCCGGGGATGGTGAGCAAAAAATCATTTTTTGGAGTCTGTCGCGTGAAACATTCAACACTGCTAGAGCACCCAGGCCGCATATCTGAGGACGGGAGTTAGTTTCCATCGAGTTTGTGCTATGCCTAGCAAGTTCGTACTCCAAACTTACCCGGACTGGAATGTCCCTATGCCCTGGTACCCAAATAAGGTGCATTTTGAATTATTCTATCATCTCAGAATAAAAGCAGTTTTTGAATTGAAGGTGACAGATTGGAAGAATAAGTGAATGCCCGTGTTGGTTGTAAACAGCATCAATAGTCTCATAACTGAGGGCAACACCCGGAAAAAGAGACCTAAAGTCACTTTTTCCTTTTTATTTCGAACCCTCCCTTTCACAATTTAGCGTGAATTATTCATTAAATAACAAAATATCCGCAACTAATTTGTTGAACGCATTAAATTATCTCGCCCACAAATCAGAGTCAACATTTTCCATGTTTCCTGTGCACGTGCCAAATATCATTCCTATCCATCCGCACCAACTTCTCCCTAAGTGGTGACAACTAAATTAATCATTTCGATGATTCAGCTTATTTTCCGCATTAAGAGACCGCAAAAATAAAATTATTTAAACATAATTACTGAACATCCATCAACGTGCCATTGTGTGTTGCTATACAATTTTTGGATATTTCGACTTGTCCCGCTGACAGCCTTGACTTTAACTATATTTAGAGTCACAAGAAAGATAAGCTAAAATCGAAATGTGCTTCCTTAATAATTGACACATTCAGTGACATTTGGTGAAAAGGGCAAAGTCACAAAGTCTATCTGTAGATGACAGAGTTCCATTTAAAAGAAAAGGTTACTTCGATGATGATTCTGTTAAAATGGATCTAAAACTGCCATCAGGACATTCTGTGACAGATTCTATAATTTCAACTTGAAATCTGCTTCATCATTCCAGTCTAGATCTGATTTGGTTTCGCTGAAAAATCAATGAAATACTGAGTTCTTATCATACAACCAATCATGTGTGTATTGGTATGTTATCAATTTGGTCATCAATAACGCACTGTCTGTTCTGCCCACTTTTTCCTCCTACAACCCTTGACTGAAACGACAAACAGTGGAAGAGAGGGTACACAAACTAAATTTCCAATTTACTCCGTAGTCAGACTTTAGAAGACGAGTTTTTGTCACATTGGCGCTCTGCATATCGTTCTGAAACTACAAGGCTTAAGCTGTTTTTTTTTCTTTTTGTTCACGCGGAAACTCCTTTAATCGAAATTCGTACCGAGACAACACAGCAAAAAGGACTCATCCTCACTACGACAACGACGAAAATTCAAAGTGAAATTAATTTAAGAGGATTTTAGTTGCTTGCCGTGACGAGAGATGAATTCCCCTTAAGACTATACCCGAGGATAGAAAAGTCCTGCTTTCATCGAAGGACGAAATCCTTTAACAGACTAGACCCAACAGCCAGGCAAACAAAAAAAGGAATTAAAACAGGGAAAGCCACCTTCAGAGGATATCAAGCATAAAGAAGCATTTCCTGCTTTTTTTTTGTTCGTTGGATCCATCCTGGTTTCATTCTGGTGGCAGCAAGTACACTTTGGAGATTGTCAGACATCTTGTTTTGCATTTCCGTTTGTACGTTCCTCGTTTCTCGTTCACCTGGATTCCATTATCCTCTTAAGAAATAAAAGTGCTGCTGTTGCTGCTTTAAGTGGCACGATACACATACATCTCCACTCACACTCAGCCAGGACATCTCGTTGTCTGTGCTGAAGAGCCTCTTGAGATATCCCTAATGACACAAGTGTATCATTAGGAAAGAACAAACGTCGACCGTTAGATAAAATGAGGCTTTTCATCAGATGCAGTTACAGGAAGCCAGGATATTACTGCAACCATTGGAACTTTCAAGATCAGGTGCGACAGTTAGTTGTTGTCTTGGCATGTTTGTTCAGTCACTTGGCATTGTTTCAATCCGTTGATGCATCATTGTTACCATTTGGCAGTGACAACTACAATGCAACTCCAAAAGGACGAAGTCGAGGGCAAATGGTGATAGCATCGGTGCCGGAAGAAGGTGAGCATGAAGTGGTTTATGATTTATATTTTGTCTTTTGTCGGCCAAGTGCTGTACATCCCACTTAACAGGACGCAATAGGGTTTATAAAAATAGTCGCGCAAGGGTCAATTGATGTGAGTTCCTTGAGCAGAGCGTACACCTTGTTATTCTCTGCGTGTATGTGTGAAGATGATGACTTTTTACCTTGGCTTACTTCCATCCACTCTCTCACGCAAAGAGGAAGAGACAGAGGGAGGGATGAAATTTTGTTTTTTGCTTCTGTTTGTCAACTTGTGCTGAATTGTCAAGTGGTTTGTTTTTATTTGTTATTCAGCGCAGTGGTGGTACTCTAGTAAATGTGAGAGCTTGTGTGCGTGTATTTGTATGATTTTTACGGAACCTTGCACTCTAATTAACTTAGAAACAGAAGAGAGAGCCCTTCCATCTGGAGGTAACAAGTGTGTAACGGTCTCATGTAGCGAGATAGGCTCTTATTAACTTTAATTAAGTTTCGGACAGAATCGTTGAAAGATAATCTAATTAGAAACACTTTTTCAACACACACACACTCGTTGTGTTCAAGTGGAAGGATACGAGTGTGTGAATGAAAGGATATCATACAATACATGATAGAGTATGGTTACTTTTAATTAAAGAATGCAGGTAAACTATTTTTAGTTAGAATTTTATTTGTTTGAGGTAAGAGGAAGGATACTTTGCAAAAAGGAGAGAAGGACTTGAAGTTGAAGTAGATACTCAAAATGACATGAAAAATGGGATGTATGTACCAAATGGTATCCGTTTATACTGTCAAATTAAATTACAGGAAAAGACAATGCTACGCTATGGTCAGCGATAAGCAACCAGCGGAAGTACAAAAGAAGACAGACAGGCAAATTCCGTTCGCGTAGAATGACAGGCACAGCATCCACGGGTGATTTTGGACTGTTGAAGTGCTTCCCGTATTCCGCACGACTGACGCTGGTCAAGGCCTATTTCAGTGGCATTTACAGTGGCTCGGCATGGGTTATGAATACGATACGATTAGATCAGAACTGATCCTTCCAAATGTCTTTTAAGAATGTATAGTGTATGAAACCTCTGATTCTTAAGCCATAAGAGAGTTCCAGTTAGAAGCTGAAAGCTGTATAGAGCAACTTCCCTAAATAATTCGTTCTCTGCGATCAATCTATTATCAGTCGGCTAAGAACATTCTGGTATCAGCAATGGCTCAGACTTTTTCGTCTCGAATCTTAGGGCTGATATTCAATAATCATCTTAGGAGTGCCCTTGTTGCCCATTTTATTCCATACCTACTTCCAGTTGAACAACCAAAGTAGTAACCTTCTTCAACTTTGTTTAAGGAATTGCCTAAGTGAATCCTCGTGAACAGACTGCACAATTCGTTTGGATGCATTGGTTTGCTTGGGTTCGGGGTGAATCTCAGCCTTTACAAACAAACCACTCCACTAAGCCTAGTCCTTAGTAAGTCACCTCCAGGATTAAGTACGGGTCTCAGAAAAATCAATGCTTGACGTGGCACAAATGTGGTAAGAGAGACGTAAAGGGATTCAAAAATTATAGTCCGTTTCGGTATCTCTCTGAAAACGGACATAACATATGTTAACAAAGCTACCTCCAGTTGTGCACTTAAAGTTGGTTGATATCCTTGTCGACTTAACTTGACGTTTTCTTTACAGCATTGTTCCTCCGGGTTGGATTGAAAGCTTTTTCAAGCGAAGCATTGTTGTTCCTTCGCTGTTAAAGTCCTAATCATCTTAAATGTCCAATAATCGGTTTTTTGACTAAGTCAATGTCGTAACAGCTCCTAAGGAGAATTTCTTGAAAGAAACAAGAAAACATAACTATGATACATCCGCCTTGGGGCCTTCGATAGAGTCCATGCTTCAGAACAACTTGCAATTCGAGAAGCTTGTATGCAGCTCGGGTGTGACACAACGCACAAACAAAACAAAGCCATTGCTTGCCCGCTTAGGTGAACGTTTTAGGATCACGCCACTCTGGGTTCCAGGGCACAGCGACATAGAAGGAAACGAGCGTGCAGATGAACTGGCCAGGCAGGGCTCAGCCCTACACGCCAAGGGTCATATTCCGCTAGGAGCGGTTAAAGCGCGAATCCACTCACATTTCCTACAGAAGGCTAACCTCCAATTGAGAGGGTTAACCAACTGTGACATATCAAGAAAGATATGGCTAACCTACGATAAAAGCAGAACAAAAGACCTAATTAACAGAACTCGTACAGACATCGCCAGAATAACGGCTATAGTCACGGGACATTGGGCAATTGGAGTCCATGCGGCCAAATTAGGTATTTCTTACAACCCTCACTGCCGCAGTTGCGGCAACGAAAATGAGAAAGAAACTCTCTCCCACTTCCTCTGTAAATGTCCGGCGCTAGCAAGAGCCGGACTGCGCACTGCGGACTGAAACAAAAATTTTTCGACGACCTTAAGGAAATCTCGGGTAAAGGGATAAGGGATCTAATCCTCTTTCTTAATTCCACAGGTTGGATCTAGACTGTCCACACACATCTATCAACACGTCTACCTACCATGCTTCAGCGAGAAAATGTAGGTCTACCAAAGTGGCTTATAACTGCATTGATAATTAGGTTGATGATGAAAGGTTTCAGACATTCACACAATTTTGGCAAGATCGTATGCACAATGCTGAGGAGACTGATGCCTCTGTAGTTGGCCTAGTTGAGTATGTTTCCTTTTTTGTAGATCGGGAAAACTATGTTGAAATTCCATCCATGAGACAGACTTTCGTTCGTCCAAATCTTAGAAATGAAGTGGTCGTCACTAGCTAGTTGAATTTTGATCTTCAACGCCTTTATAAGGTCTGTGCCTCTTCTTCAAGGTACGGGTTACTTTGCTACAAGATATGGGTTCCTTCTTGTTTTATCATCCCTGTCGCTATTGTAGAACTATCAACGTTTAATTACGAACAACATTATGTGAAACAACGGAGAAATGACTTAGTTAATGAAACCTTTAGCAAAGGCTTACATTCACTTCGAAATCCAGCCTTATGACTGTCTATAGTAAAAAGTTGTGACTCCTTATTGAAATCAGTTACACATTTCGTTGGCTTAAGAAATGTCTTCTTAAAATAGTAGCTGTATGGCTCAGTATTTATACACCGTTGTCTTTAACAACTTCCATTCATCCCCACTTAAACTGATTACAAACTGAAACTTGAGATTAATTTAAAGACCTATTCGAGCATTCTTAAACAAACAACAGAAACGAATTGAAAAAAAAAAAAACAAACTCCAACTCTTATCATCTCCCAAAGCATCACTTTCCGTAATTGTTGCACACTATTGCACAGATACCGTTGAAAATCATTTCACAGAATCCATTCTGTTGTCCTGTCCCATCGACTACCAGGAATACGAGTACAATACGACAAAATCCTTTATGCTATTCAATCATCGCAAAACAAAAACACGAACAGAATCATGAATTCCATTCACTCTATCTCTCTTGTGTTGGTTCCGGTGCTATTATCCTGACACAGAAAACATTAACATTTTCATTGCAGTTCAAGCATAGCTCATCTCTGCCTCACACCTCATTTGGCATACACATTCAGTCACACAGCACAACTCAAGAGATCAATAATAGTAATCAATCTACCGAAGGTATTCACAGGACATGCATTACCTCTCGCACGAATAATAGATGTCCTGCAAACGGTATGGAGAGCTTCTATCCATGAAGGTTCATTCCAAATGAAAGTTAACAACGTTTGCGTGCTATGTTTGTTTGCAAATTCAAATGGCAAGCTACCATGCAATCGACTTCAGCTTCCTCAATCAAATCCCTAGTGACCGAGTGGAAATTACTCACATTTTTCAACAAACGTCCTGATTCCATTGGATATTGTTACCAAAATGAGAATTTTCATGTACGCAACGTGGAGCAATGGCTTTTGTAGGGCCACCCACCTCTTCCCTGTGGAGTGGAATATTCTGCATAGGTCAGAGATTGACTTCAATCGAAGAGCCAGGGGGGTGTAATGTTTGGAAGTACTTTTTCGTTTATCTGAATGAAGGTCACCACAGAAATCACCTGGGAAAATTCCACACATCCCGATATTGGGTTCTAATGATCCTCGAGTCGACCAAACTGGTGGATCCCAAGAACCAAGACATGTTATCCTTCCATATGCCGTTGGCAATTTTCGATTGAATATTTAATTCAGCATGCCTTCGCCTGATGGAAGTGAAATAGCACCCGCAAAAGTTCTTACGAAGTTTGATGAAATCACAAGGATTTCCTGCTGTAAGAGGACGAGTCCTCAAGTCGAACGAGAGATACTTTTAATACTTTAAGACCCGACAGCATGGGGATCGATACGATACGAGTACGTGTATCAGTAGGCGATAATTTCTTTGATACTAAGCTGCCATCGATTGGCTTCGACTTGTAGTGTTGTTTCCATCATCGTCAGGGAGGTGATGGTGAAAAGAATCTATATTCTGTTGGGGGATTATGGAGAAGGGATTAAGTAGTTTATTCAATTGGATTAGATGGCAAATCAATGGACTGAGGTTGTTTCTGTGTGTTGGTACGTACATATGTGAACTTTTTTATTTGGGTTCTCTTGTTGCTCCTTTTTTTTTGCGGTGCTGTTTGAACTGGAACTGACCTTTTATGAGGGTTCGGAGATGACTATTTTTAGCGATCAAAGTTGATTTATTTATACTTCTCTGGAATGGATGGACCATGGTCGTGTGCTCAGCGATTAATTATTGACCTGAATTTGTAATGATGGCAGTTTTTCTAAGATATTTCCACTTGAGTGGGTTTTGGAAATGTAGTTTCCCAAAAAGGCGGACATAGATGATTCAAAATGTAATTAACTATCCATTACCGATGTCAGAAATGATAGAGGTTCTCGTGATGGACAGATTTGATTCCAGAAACTGATAGTCTTCCAAACCTTCATCACACAAGTAATCATCTGACATATGATGTTGTGTGTTGGATGAGAATGAGAATGAGAATGAGGATGAGGATGAGGATGAGGATGAGGATGAGGATGAGGATGAGAATGAGGATGAGGATGAGGATGAGGATGAGGATGAGGATGAGGATGAGGATGAGGATGAGGATGAGGATGAGGATGAGGATGAGAATGAGAATGAGAAAATGGTCGCCAATAAAATTGTCTTCTTTGTCTTCTCTTTCAGACTGGATCCGTAGGGATCCGAGTCTCTTCTTCAACCTTAGTTTTGGTGCTCTTCACATCAGTTTAACTATTCGGTCCCGTTTACTGAACTATCACCAAACTCAGATCTCACATGTTATGTACGTACTTCGAGAGGCTAGCTGCGTTTGGACAGCTCACTGAAATTGAACAGCGTCTCATTGGCTCTTCTAGAACTCTACCTTACTATTTACGTTGATGTGTTCTTATCATAGTTTCTCACATCACAATTTCTCTGTCAACTTTTACTCAAGTACCTACTCAACTTTTCTTTCTAGATCGTGGAATGTTTGTCGTCTATCACCTGGCAAGAGCTCTCAATTCAGTCGATGCAAATGGATATAGCATAACACTTCCTATTCCAATTGAAGCAGAAATTCCACAGAAAAAATCTTTAACATTTAAGGTATGTAACTGTTTGAAACAATTTCATTGAACTGTTCAAAAATCAAGTGTCCTTGTGGTGCGATATACTCGTATTTTCTCTTTTCCTCTCCATATTTACCCTCAAATCTCATCTGTTTGCTGCCAGTCGAGAACCCATAAAAATCAGCAATAAAACACAAATAATCAGGTGGAACACAAAAAAGAAAGAAAAAAAAACATTCATTGTCCTTTTTCGTCGCCAGCACTACCGCCATGGCCACCGCACAAGGATTCGTTTTCATTTCCATCCACCAACGCGATTGTGTGCCAGTGCCACCATCTCCGTCACCTCCGATTGCAAGATTTCGTTCAATAAATCTCTCATTAGCTATGCATAGAATGTGGATTGTGGTTGTGTGAGGGAATGCTTGGAATCCTTGCGAATTGGAGCTGAAAAATTTAAGGATTCTACTATGAAAATTAATTCGAAACTCAATCTCAGACAGAAACACACACAGTCAAAGATAGACAGACAGACAATTTATGTAACTTGTTTTCTTTTTGTCTTTCGCTTCGTCCTGGCTTTTTGAAGAAAAAAAAAAGTTTCTCTTTCACATTTAATTGGGATAATTTGTGAAAGTCTACATGAAAAAGGATGAGAAAAACTCGCCACAGTTGGTATCTCATTCCTCATTAGTTTCGGGTTGAGTCTAATTTGCTTACGACCGAAAGTCAAAGGGAACTATTAGATACGAGTATACATATGTGCATATGGATACGATACTCCATTTTCCTTTACAAAAAGGACATGGTAATCTGGGTATACCTTCGATATTTATGGCCGAGACTGGTGCAACTTTTCGACTATACCCTCGAGACATCCGAAAAAAACTATTGCAGATACTGTTCGTGCATGGAAAGCTCTATACGCAAATAGGATGAACAAACTTTTCTCTTGGCCCCCCGAAGGTCCTGGCCACCACTCTCAATGATGACGATAGTGTGCGGTCTTTACAAGATTGCTTCTATTTACCTTATACTGGACGACATATTTAATATGTCCCTAGTGACATATTTACGAGGCCGCTTTTGTATTGTGCGTGTGTCCTCAGGATGCGTTCAAAACTCGACACTGTATACATAGCGGGACGGTGATTTTTATTCAAATTCAAACGAAGGAAAGGAAAAATTGTTTCTATCTGGACATCTTAATACGTAGTCGTCACATCACCATCTACAAATGAGATAACTCCGTTTATTTGCATCTAAAAGCTCTGGCAGATGGTTCGAGTTTCAAGGGGGAGATGTACCTACAAGATATATGGCGAGTAAAATAGGAAATTTATTTCAAACTCCAATGAACAGGGAGCAAAGTATACAAAAAAAAATCTAAAGACCAGCTTGTGCATAAAGAAAACGCCGCAAGTAAGAAATCTGTTGAACGATCTATGTCCTTGTTGCCGCTTGCTCCTCTCTCTCTCTCTCTTTATATCTCTGCTAAGAGATATAAGTGGAATTGCCAGTATAATATCATGTCCAATGAAAGCATTGATATATGTAGGCCTGTTAAGTATACACGAGGTTGTTTTCATTAAGGACTAGGCTCCATATTCCATAGGGTGAATTGTAGGAGATGAAATGAAATTTGAAATTTGAGATCTTTCCCCCTCCTTCCAACTGACAATGATGATGATGATGATGATGAATTCCTTTCGTCGATGTGGTGGTGGTCTTGACCGAATAGACAGATTTCATCGTAGGCTGTTCGATGATGTACGAGCAGTATGTAAGTATATTCAACACATACTTATAAAAAAAAAAAAAACGTGTAAAACCACTCGAATTGGACTTCTGCTTGACTGGGCAAACCTTGGAAATTACTGTGATGTGGTTCTGGTTTCCCCTAGTCATCGTCACCATAATGGGAGAGTGTCTCATGTCCCGTGTCCTGTGTAGTGTGTCCTCGGTGATTTATTGTGTAAATTAATTTTTGTTCCGACTTTCTTGTCAAACGAATAATTTTCGTTTTTTTTTTCGAAAGAAAAATGAGGGAAGAAATCGGATCGGCAATGCGGTATAGATAAAGTGGTTTATAGAATTTAATTAAAAAATGAACTTAAGAGGTATTTAGGGGGCGAGGATTTTTGGAATGTTTTCCATTATCCTTGTGATGGTGTGGTGTACTAGTACTGTTTTTTTTTTTTTTTTTTTTTTGGGGAAAGAGGAAGCAATTTAATTGCTTATCGAGGTGTAGAATGGTTGGTGTAAAATAATTTTACGGCTTCATTAAACGGGAAGATATACCTGGGGTGGATTATCTTTTGGGTCAATTAGTGGGGGGAGGAATTTATTTATTTATTTTTTTAAGCTAGGGAAGTCTTTATGGTTCTTAATGAGTGGTAACATTGTAACTGTAGATGAAAGAATTTTTCGATCAAAAGAAATGTTAAATGGAGAACAAGTAAAATTAAATTAAAAGGAAGACAAATGAAAAGCGTTGTGAGATCTCCTTATCTGATTTCATTACAAAAACATAACGGAGGCAGAGAAGTTCAGGAGATTTGCATTTACATTTTGCGAAATGCCTTTAGGCTATTGCCACTTTTTTGTGTAGGCCTGCGCATCTAACCTTTAAGCAATCAGTCTCACTTGGCTGCTCTACATCTATGTTTCAAGCAGAGTTGTATAGAATCAAGCCATGCTTCTTAGGAAATAGATTGTGATCTTTTCTGACAATCAGAGGGCGACAAAGGCTCTGAGTTCATACTGTTTTGACTCAAAGGTTGCCAGGAACTGCCTACATACCCTCAAATCACCTTCTATGAGGTTTCCTAACTCAAAGGCAATGGAACTTCAGATGAGTTCGCCAGACAGCGATCTCAATCAACATTTTAAGACCTATTGCCCTTCTGTGATTCAACAAGATGCTCCTAAAATAGAATTCAGAAATAGGACTTTGAGAAGCTTTTTTGTTTTTTTATAATTCACTAGCGCTAAAGGGGTTATCAATACCCTTTTGATGCTATTCACACAGCGCTAGTGTTGGTGTAGTGATTTTGAAACTCAGGTGGTATTAGGTTTCAGTCTTTTTGCTCCGATGGTGGGTGTCCAGAATGACTGGGGAGAATTATTGTTACTGTTGCCATTGCTTATAATTCACAGTATTTCTTTCAAACATCCCGATGTCATTAGTACGATCAACACTTTCAAGCCATATGACCACCCTTCTGCCAGTGTTATGCCTACGCAGTAGAGTTGACGTCAGCTTTTTTCCACAGTTGATCGACTTTTTTTTTGGACATCGGGATTCGAACATGGAACCTTTAGCGTGACAAGCGATGATGCAACCACTACACCATGGCCACCCCAAAGCTGAACAAGTTCAACCACCTTTTGGACAGCAAGAGAAGAAGAAGAAATTTACGCGCTTTACGTGATGACAAGGATAGGTTAGGTACGTATACCGGCGAAGAGGAGTTCCTCTGCGCCACACTCGGGTCTCTTAGACTTATTGTGATACCCATGGGAGGACATTTTAGCCTTAAACGCTACCCGCTTAATAATATCGCTACTCAATAACTAACTTACTCCGTCTGTGATATAAACCGTCCTGATAAAGTTGTTCAAGTCGTTCAGCAGTTTGCCAGATAGTTCCTCGAGATCCCAGAAGTGTCATTCGAGGAATTTGTGTCTTAGGTAGTTAAGGCTGGGGCAGACGTGATGACAAATTTCTTGTGGAATTTCTTACTTGACACTGCTCACTAAACTACCATCTCAATAAGCTTAAATTGTGCATTGGGCATGTTTGAAATATTAAAAGACTGTTGAACACATTTTGTGCGAATATGCTGACAAAAACGCTTCAGCCCATGGTCTATCTTTTTCTCTTGGGTAGGATCTTGAGGGCTCTGCTTGACCTCAATCTTGTTCCAGATCACAACATTTTCATCACAAGCTCCCTTAAATTGAATACAAAAGGTTTGTAAAGATGTTACTTACCTACATCTCGTGAAAAGTTTAAGAAAACAACAATTTGCCTTTCAGCCTATTGTCATATAGCATTGATCTTATCCTTACCTTGTCTAGCCTAATCCAAATGCGATAGATTGTTTGGTTAGGCAGCTTGAATTACTTGAGGTCCAGATTTCGGCGGAAGCACGGCTTAGAACTGTAGTATAATGTGGCTTCTTCCACTCGTATTAAACAAGGAACTCTTTAATCTAAATCTTCCACTATCCTTACCTTCCGGGGCGCTGGGCAATTCCTAAGTTGATTTTAATTTTGTCAGAAAGAAAAAGTTGGAGAACTTAAAAGATCGACTGTTTCCGAAATGGTCAATTTGATTTGACAGTCTTTGCCTGTCTAGTCTATTGACGTACTGATGAGTGTGATAACATGGTCCACGAATCTTTCAGCATTCGCACATCGATTTTCGAAGCAGTTCCTGCGAATTACATTCCTTAATCTTTCAATAGCGATACCTGGGGATTACAGTCCAAGGTCACACATTGGCTTAACACCATGATAGTTAGACCTATTCTCACCTACGCCTCTGTAGTATGGTGGACCATCTTAAAGTTACAACGGCTTGCTCTACGGCAGCCTAAGAGGCACCTATTGGTCTTTCTCCATCACACATCTTTGTCAAAAGTGTGGCAGTTAACTTCCAAAGCTCGATCACCTGGCTACTCTCTCAGACTTTCCTGAGCTAGAAATGATCAGCACGCTATCGGACTTATGCCCAAAAAGTTCCGCTTTGACAGAAAAACCGAAAGCAGGTGTTTCCACTTGAAATCAGTTTTGCCAGTCCTCAATCGGTGTACGTGTCAGTGCAAAATTCTTAAGATTGTAAAAGTCCCTACTTCCCGTTAAGGACTTAATTTCCGCTATACCCTAATGCTTCACATGAAATCTCCCCCAGTTTTTGGAATCTAAAACCATTGTTTGTCTGTAGCCATTAAGGAAAAAAAAAAAATCCCAACAACCTCTTGAATATGAGAACGCTCTAAGAATCATTAAAAATGAGATCCCCTCCTTATTTTACTTCTTCGCATTTCCAAATGAATAATATCTCAACAATATTACTATTCATTGCATTCTTTCATTCAGGATAATTGTATTCCATTTCGCCGAAGGATAAATAATGCAATTGCGACAAACAGCCACAGCTACAGTTCAGTGGCGAATGCGATTCAACGGAAATTGGAAATTTAACTCTCGAAAAGGCAAAATCCGGTCTCGTTCGCCATTAAAGCGCCATTCACTACCGCAGAAATAAACGACAGAAATGGTCGCCTTTTACGGATGTGGTCTGTCGATTGCTGTCGAGTCGAACATCCTGCAAAAAGGAAATATTTTATCGTTCAAATATGCAGGACTTTTGTTGTGCATATTTTGCAATTTGTTTCTTTGTTGTTTGTCCATTATTTTGTTGTTGTTGTTGCACTCCAGCTTGCTTGAGTATCCTATTTGACGAATGAGTTTTTTGAACGCTTATTGAGTTATCCTAGACAGTATTTGTAGCTACAATTTAGTTTCTATATCCTTGTAAAATGAAGAAAATAAAAATTGAAATATGATATACAAAATTTTTTATTTTTTTGCTGTTGTTACATCCTTCTGTTGCTTCGGTGAAATACGTGACGTTTAACGGCCACAAAGGATTTTTATTGTTTCCCAGTAATGTCGACCTAAATCACGTTCCATGCCGGCACGGATGTAATGCAACCGGAGGTCGCTAGCTTTTTTCACATTACCATGACCGGGGGGACAATGTAACATGATGGGGCGGTACAACAAAAAATAAAACGTTGGTCTGTTGTTCCGTTGGGGTGTTGGAGCTGCCAATTAAATTTTTTATTTTTGAAGAGCACAATATTGTTTGTTGGGATTATCAACACGCATTACACATTAAACGCAGAATCATATAGACTTAGAATTTATTAATGTTTTTGTTGCCGAATAAGGAGCTTTATTGCATTAGAATCGAATTGCTAATCATCGCTAGCAAGTTTCTAATCGATTGCCTGAGTCGTTTAATAGTTAACATAAGCCTTGACATTGCTCTTACTGCGCGAGAGGCCTTCTCGTCTGCATGCTTTGAGTGGTCTTCGAACTCAGTCTGTGGCCTAGCAACACTCCAAGCTCATCGTCCTGTTCAACTTTGAAACGGCTGCTTATGAGGATAGCTTCCACTTTGTAGTCTGGTGAGGTTTTGCGTGACTTCTTTAAACGCGTTGGCTGGGCTCAGAATTAATCCTCGAGGCACTTCTTCTATTGTTTTGCAGTTCTTCGACCTGCCTTTCGTATTGTAGTGAAGGGTTCTGTCATCGAAACAGTCGGATAGTATTGTTAGCTAGTAGTTTGTCACTGTTCATACCGCACACTGCTTGGATTACATCTAAGCTGCTTCATTTCTTTATGAAGCCCAACTGTTGGTTAAAAAGCTCAAATTGGTGCAATACTTTAGTCTTGCGCTTAGAATGTTTTCACATTTTGGGATAAATACCAGTTTCTAGCGGTGCTGTTTCGTTCTGTGTTGAGGTGAGTTAAGATCTCTGGTCTAATTTCAGTCTCTTCCTTTAGGACGACGTTCGAGATTCCATCCGCCCACATATGCCTTGTTGTTCTCCTACGTTGTTTCTCACTCTAATGAGAGGCCATCTTTCCTCATGAGTAAGCCGCTGAATATGAAATTCAAGTTCATGTGACAAAGATCCGTCGGACTGTAGCACCAACAAAAATAATCGTTAATTCCTCACTTGAACATTTTGAAAGGTTAAGGGAGCTATAGCCTATATTATAAGACAAATTCAGTTCGTCTTTAGACCCTTTGGACATAACCCTTTGGTATGTCTGGCTCAACGCCCCCAAATGGCTAGTGAGCCGATGTTTAGCAAGATATGTCTAAAGCTGTGGTTGGTGCACCAACTGAAAGTCAAGTTACAATTCTCACGAACGTGGTAATGTAAGTATCTGTGTGTGAAAAATCGGCAATCTTTAGCATGGAAATTGTATAAATGCCCTCGCCTTAGCATTATTAAGCATAGACTCCGTCACCCTAGTCAAAGCAAAAGCATCAGATTAAATGAGAACCCCTCCTTTAGTCTTAATTTAGTGTTGACCAAGAAGAATAAGTATTCCCATCTCAAAGCAAAGCACAACATATAACATCCTACTAAAGCTAATCAACATCCTGTCACATAAAATCATTCAAAGAAGTCTCCCTTATTTCCACTCCATAAAAAAAATTAAATTGCTTACATAAGTACTTGTCAAGATAAAAACAGAACCAAAAAAAAGTTCATTAGCAGGACATCGCCAATTAACGCTTCCATAATAGCACAAAACAAAATTATAACATATATCTCAGTTAAAAAATTAAACTCCCACAACTTAATTATATCCTGTCCTCGGTTTCCCACAAAACAAAACCAGATTTCTTCATTAAGAACTTGGACAAAGCAAAAAAAACCCTACTAAATTGTTAGCCACTGCCACTATAAACGTCATCATCTCTTGATGAATAACTCTAATGTCCTTGCTTAGCCAAACGCAGAAAAAACAAAACAAAAAAAAAACAACCTCTCATGACAAATGATTAAGTAATTCAATCCTTGGTAAATGCCCCACAAGGAGTCGTAAACAAAATAGAAAACAGAAAAAAAAAAAACGAATCCCTCATCCGCATCGTTATTATCCTTTGCATCGGTCCATCCATTCTCGAGAGGGAAATCTCAGCAAAGTCAGAAAGTGAAAAATTATTTTACACCCAAGTGATTCATTTCAAGAAAAAAACAGATTTACACTTCACATCTCCACTTTAAAATGCAATTTAAATATTCTCCCCTTCATACAACTAAAACAGGACAACGCTGTGGACTTTAACGAAGCAAATTTATATCCTTAAACATGAAATTAAAGGTAAATTGAATTCGCACGCCATATCGTCCTAGCTCAAATGAAATCATCAGCATTATCCTCGTTTTTTTTTTTCTGGTCCTCGACAATCACGGAAGCAGAAGATGTCTTAAAAACATTTTCTATGAATGTAAATGGATTTCATTTTAAATATGCTTACAGGATAACAAATTGAATGAAATAGAGAATACACCTAGCGTGTCCAGCAATGGTCCTGCCAGGCGCACTTTATAGCTTAAATAAACTTTGTGCACAAGTTCTCCCACCCGTCAGGACTTGTGATAATATGAAATGCAAATAATAATTTTGCTAAAGTTAGCGAAATGTAAATGAATGTAGTTTCGAATATTCAAAAGGGACCTACCTACCTACCTGTGTGCATCATTGCGTGTGCACAGATATGGATAAACTTTTGGTTTAGAGGTACAAAAGTGGTCTTTTGAAATGTGTAAGTTAAGACTAGATACGTTGCTTTAGTGAATGGTATTATCATAGTTCAGAGAATACTACATAAACTTTACAACAGATGGCGAAACATGGTCGTGGCTTCCTTTGGTTGTTTATCGAAGATAGGATGCGAGTTTTTGAGAATCATTGCATAATTTTGGGTCTTGAAATGGGAATATCGATCTGATGGGTCTCTTACCTATCTGGCAGAGATTGTAGAAGTACTGCCACCTAAAAGATACTATATGTCGAACAAGGTTTTCCTGAACAAAATTAAGACCGAGGAGGAACCTCAGGATCACAAGTGAGTGGTTGACTACTTTTGGAAAAATGAATCCTTTTCCGAAGTGGTTTTTCACATTTCATCTTCCAAACTGAGTCGACCATATCCGTGCGACTTATGTCACAGTCTTTTCAGATGGCAGTAGTGTAAGCAATGTCGGTTGCAGAAGGCCGCGAGGAGCTTAGTGCAAGGATTTCTTGTATACCCTTACTGTTTGAGGGGTCAATCAACTTTTTGTGGATAGGCTCCACTTTGAGGGCTAATCTTTATGCTTCCAATGAGTTGAGCTCCAACTTATTGTGGCTGATGGATAAGCCATAGAAGGGAAGTTGGACCTTGATTGAGATCCTTGCTCGGTGACTAATCTTGTTACCACCGATGTTTTTGTATCCAGGAATTCAATAGATGAACATTTTGTCGTAAAAAGCTAGCTGGTTGAGGGTGTTTGAGCAGCTGCAGGCAAGCCTTAAGTCGAAGAGATCGAAGATCTTCTGACTTTCGAAAAGATGGATATTTCTTTTCTACGTAAGTTGCATTCTCTGGCGCATAACTTGGAACCGAATATGCCCGTGAAAACTCCGTTTGCAGTTTTAGATCCACCAGTGAACCACACTGACTGGGAATTATTGGAGATAGGACCACTATGGCTTAATTTAGTGAATGATGTAGTTGAAAGGGCTTGCAAAGTTGATAAAGTCCGCAATGCAGATGGAGGCGGTATTTAGACAAACCATCTAGCTTTATGGTGGAAGCCGTACACTTACATCAAATATAACTTCCAAGACTGCAGTTGGGCAGATGTCCATAGCCTCTGTGATGCCTATAAAGAGCATTTCGCGTCGAGATTTGTTTAAGTTTATCTCAAGATTCATAGGAAATGCGAGGGACTATGAGAGTGAGGTCCAGAGTATAATTTAAGCCTCACGCCCAACTTCTTTTCAAAAAGCCTCGAGCAGTCCTGATAGGTACTGATGGCGATATTGCAGTGGGTAGTGTGTTCGTTTGTGACCCGACCTATGCCCGATCGGGGAATAGCAACAGCCACCAAAATTAAAGAGGGAAACGAACAAAATCTGAGTCTTAGTTGAACTTAGTAGTAGGAGACAGCAAGGGTCTTAAAATTGCATTCTGAGTGTAAGAAGGCATTCGAAAGTTTTAAAGGCACTAATGCGCAGTTTAGGCTGCCAAATTTTGTCGCTCAGACTGAGAAACTGAAGATTTTATTTGGCAGTTTGAATGCAATAAAAACCCTCCCCCTTTGAGGAGAACTTTTTTTAAGGAAGCTCTGAAATAAGTGATGACCTACTGTTTTTATACAAATGTGCTTACACCTTTACCCAGAAGACGCCGAAATGACTTCAATCGAAATGGATGCGTTCAGATCTCTGGTTCAGTTGAATCCATTTACATGTTCACAATTAATTGATGAAACCCATCTACCCAGAGTCTCATTCAAGGGTAACAATCTTTACATCAATACCCTTCTCATCCATAAATGGTGTTATTTTCATAATTTAACTCATTTATCCAAACAAAACTTTTACCCCTCGTTCATTACGAAGTCAACACAATGAAGAAAAGCAAACAAGAAAATACAAGCACAAGCATAAACGATGCAAACTTTCCATCTTACTTTCTTAACTCTTCATATTTTCCAATTAAGACTATCAAAACCCTACCCATCTCAAGCTATGAACGTTGAAAATTATTGCACATCTAAGAGTAGCAAATGTCAGGACATGAAACTTTACTCAAGAATCATCCAATTTTCGTTTCAAGAGTCAACAATCGTCGTCGTCGATGCCAGTGGACTGGACACATAATGAGGAACAACTTAATTGAAAGTAGTTTCGAAACAATTAGACGACATTTTGCCTTCTTTTGGCCGGAGGAAAACTAAAAAAAAAAAAAACTTGTACACTCTTCTCAAAAGCCAGTGCTTGGCCAAATGCGACACAAAATTGGGATCAAAAAACGTTTTTAATTTATTCCAACCGGGGATTTTAATTTTTCCCCTTAGTCCTGGTTAATTGAGATTTTTTTTTCTTTTTATTTGATTAAAGGACAATGGTTGTTGTTAATTGAAAATGTTGTCCAGTTTATCTGTGTTTGTTACTTATCAGTTGATTTTTTTGGAAAGGATTTCCTTTGGATAGCAATTACTAAGATCAAGGGACAGCATTATTTCATCATCACTTCTTTTTTTTTTTTTTTTTTTTTTTTTTTAAATTCAGTACTCTTACTTGCTAGGAAAAAAACGCTTAAAACTAGCTTAACTAACTTAACTATGTTATACTAACTTACTTGCCCTACACGGGCACTCTAAGCTAAACTTAATTCTTAATATATGTCTTTCGACCTAACCTAACTTAATTTACTTAAACAATCTAAGGACTAAACTATTGTAAAACTAAGAAAATTGTTTTGAAAAAAGTTAGTAACAGGACTTTTGTATGTTTCCTTAAATCTAAATTAAATTGAAACTTAAAACTACCTTAAAATAAGCCTTAACCTAACTTAACTTAACATGCTACGTAATTAAATACGTATATTTTTTTGTATTTTTGTGTTTTTTGTATTTTTTGTATTTTTTGTATTTTTTTTTTTTTGTATTTTTTGTATTTTTTTGTATTTTTTTGTATTTTTTTGTATTATTTTAATTTTTTTTTTCTTAAATCTACCTTAAAATAACCTTAAACTATGTAAGCCGGCCATGGCCAGCTTTGTCCATCTCTGGACTAGCCCGGATCGATAGGGTTCGACGAGGGAGTTCCCTCTCTTTCCGACAGCCACCAGAAAGTCTGGTGCTGCCGCCCAACATCCCTAATGTCGCGCTCCGAAACCGACCTACTGAACCGGAGGCGCTCCTCAGTGCTCTCAACGACGTCTCGACCGTAGTTGAGTTGCCTTTCCACAGTTGTCCGGGCCACATGGAAGATTAGCGGCACCGCTAACCTATTCTGGATCAGACCTTCCTTGTCAAAATGCAGAAGAGCTTCTGGGGGGACGAAGCCGTTAAGGCGCACCCTCTCGTGGTACATAGTATTGGGGTAGTAAGCCCCAGAGATCAGGTTATTGACCGAGTTCATTGCTCTTGCAATGTGCCCTCGAGTAAGCTTCACTATGAAATTGTCCACTCTGATTAGGTCCGCCTTGTTGTATAGGACCTCGTTGGAATAGAATTTTCTGTATTCAGACTCTGGTGTTCTGTATAGGCGAAGGCAAGGCCTAAGGCAAGCCCTCTCAAACACCCGAATCCTTTCCATCAAGCTTGCCCGCACGTTGAACCACACGGGACAACCATATGTAAGCATTGGCCGGATTAGGGCCGTATAGCAGATTACCTTTACCCTCGCATCGAGTTGGCTGCTGTAAAACAGTCTCTTTGTAAGGGCAAAAGCAACTCGGGCTCTGGCCAGAGCAGCATCCACATGTTTGTTAAAATACAGATATTGGTCTAGCCAGATCCCGAGGTATCTGACTACACTTCGACTCTCTAATGGTCGCCCGTGTTGTCCCACGATTGCGAACTTTCGCCAATTCTTTCTGGTATCCCTAGAGGCCCCAGACAACGGCTTCCTAAACAGAATGGTTTCCGACTTCTGAAAGTTGATCTTCAACTTTCAGTCGTCGCAATATAGCTGAATCTTATCGAAGTCATGCTGCAAAAGAGTGACAATGACCTCGATCTTTGGACCTGATCTGTACGCAACCAAGTCGTCTGCATACGCAATAGCATGATGAAGAGAACCTACGAGATCGCTCGTGTAAATGTTGAAGAGGACCGGCGAATTTACTGCACCCTGTTGCAGACCATTTTTAACTTCGAATGTACCAGCAGAAGTCACATTGCCATTTTTCACAATGAACCGTCTACTGGTCAGCATGTTACATAGCATGTACAGCAGTGGTTTGCTTATACCCAACCTGCTCAACTTGTAAAAGAGCCCCTCTAACCATACGGTGTCGAAGGCCTTCTCCAAATCAACCAGGCAGGCACCCGTGCATTGGTTCTTGCATTTGTTCCATTGGATATCAGATACCAGTTTAGACGCGGCATGTATTGTATCATGACCCGCCTTGAAACCGAATTGATTATCAGGAATTATTTTATTGTCCTCAACCCACTTAGCCAGGGCTCTATGGACCACCTTTTCGAATACTTTACTGATGTTCGGCAAGAGACTTATTGACCGGAGATTCCCCGGATTGGAGCTATCTTTATCCCTTTTGGGAATAGCGTGAACCACCGCTGTTTTCCAATGCGCTGGATAATGTGCCTTATTCAGCGCATTATTAAACAGAGTGGTATAAATGTCCACCACTACAAGGGGGAGATGTCGAAGCACAATGTTCGATATTCCATCGATTCCCTCTGATTTCTTCCTTCTAAGTGAGTCGAAGATCGTTTGGAGTTCGACCTTCGATATGAACGGGGGATGAACCCTTTCGTTGGCGACGATATTATTTGCCATGTTATCGTCATTGAACTCGGTGAAACCGGTGTTCTCAGATCGCCAGTTCTGTATATCACTTCGAAGGTAGTGGTTGTGCACAAGGACGCGATTCTCCAGGTCGTGGTTTGGGCGAATGCTAGCATTCACCTTATACACTTCCTGGAAAGTCGCTCCTATGACTTCCACTTTCTCCTGCGGATCCTCGACCACAAAGAAGTTGTCATCATCGACTGCGTTCCCCGGATCAATGCCTGCTGTAATCAGTACTTGTTCGTTGTTCGTCGTTCGGGGGATCTTAAGACATGGCAAGTCGCTAATGTTTTTCCTCCGAAATATTTTATTTATTTGCGGGAACATACTCGGGTTGCTGGAATTTACAGCCCGAATTCTGTTGTTCCAATGCAAGTTTACAGAAAGTCTGTAGTTTTCTTTAATTAACTGTTGGACGTTTTTGATCAACGACTTGAGTTGCCTTATCTCCGAGTTTTGTCTGTCAGTAAACCGTCTGTACAAGATTTTAAGTCTCGACAGCAGCCTACTTTTATGTTCGTGGAGTGCGTCAGTTGTTGCATTGCGGAATGTGTCAACGTTGTTAGTATGTTGGTACCGAGGTATCGTACTGTCCATCGTTCGTTTGATTGTCAGGTCAAGGTCTTTTAGATACCTATCAATCTCTTCGTTTGACAGGTTCCTATTGGTCGGTGGGTAGAGCGAGTTCGAAGAGAGTGCTCTTGTCAGTACTCTGGAGAAGCGTGTCCAACGCGTCCTACTGTAATTGTAGGTGTTTGTTGGAACATACTCCTCCAATTCCGCAATTTCGTTAGGAATCCTAATGGCGGCACTAAATCCGCAATGGTCACTGTCATACACAAATGTGTGTAGACAGTTTATCGTTTGTTGGTTCGTGTCGGTCAGTTGTAGCCGTGAGTCGTACAGCAAAAGATCCATATAGGAACCGCTTCTGGGAAAAGACGCACTATCTGTAGCTTTCAAATCGAGTCTATACTCGACACTGTGCAGACCCCACCCATTGAATAGTGAGCTCCCCCTAGCATTTGGTATATAATTTCCCCAATCTCTATGTTTGGGTTTAAAATCTCCGGCCAAGAGGTAATAATTCTCCGCCGACTCCAGCTTAAGACATCGAAAAAGTGTCTCGAGCTCTGAAATAAATAAGTTGGATTGAGTAGGTTCAGGTGCATAGACCGAGACCATGTACAACTTCTTTCCACTACGGAGAGAGATGCGCACGATGCACGCTTCCAACACCCGGAACCTTCGCACTTCACCGCTGTACACGACCCTATGTTTCAAGCCTTTCCGAATGGAGATCGCAACACCTCCTCCTCGTATGGAGTTGGGTCGGTTTCTTCTTACAATTTTATAATCTGTGTGCCTCAGCTTATGTTTCTGAGTTAGCTTAGTTTCGCTAACCAAAAGTACATCAGGGCATCGGTCTTGTAGCAACTTATAAAGTACAGCTCTTCGTTCGATCCTAATCAATGAATTTACATTCACCGCGAGGATCCTTAAGGGAATCTCATCGAGCGTATCCATTACGACTGGAGGTGCGTTAGGCCCGGCAGAAGCGCGTGGATCTGGTCCACCCGCGTCGCCTGCTCTTGTATCTGACTTTGCAGTTGGCCCATCTGCCCTTGAATAGAGAGCAAGATAGCCATCAAGTCACCCACCGCCGCAGGTGCTTTAGGCACGGGGGCCTGTGCAGCAACCTTTGGTTGGTGTTGTTGTACCGTGTTTCCCCGACCTGCCGCCATTTGGGCGTAGGTTGTATGGGGAGTAACGGCTTGAGATGGAATTAGAGCGGGCGCGGGTGAACGTTTCACCACGGTTTTCTGCTGGCGAGCCAGGTTTGCTTTTTTTATGTCCTGGTACTTAGGACAACCGCGATAATTAGCGGTGTGTCCCGAGTTCCTACATAATGCACATACGAGTTGGCCCTTATCCGAAGCACCATCCTTACCCAGAATACAATCTTCTGCTTTGTGGTCCTTACCACACTTCACACATCGAGGCTGCATTTCGCAGTTCGACGCCGCGTGTCCGAACCTTTGGCAGCGAACGCATTGTAAAATGCTGTCGCTCCTGTTTAATTTTTCCCAGGTAACAACCTGGTAGTCTAGGACATGGATCTTCCTCAGACCATCCAGTTTGCTTTTGGGGGACAGCTGTACCAGGAAGAACGATAATTTCCGCTTCTCCCTTTTGGCCCTTGCTGTGATAAATGGCTTAACTCCTACGAACTCGAGCTCGTCGTTGTTCTTCTCTTTGAGCAACTCAAGGAGCTCCTCAGGTTCAGAGGACGATTCCATCCCCTTCAGCAGCATTTCGCAGTTCGACGCCGCGTGTCCGAACCTTTGGCAGCGAACGCATTGTAAAATGCTGTCGCTCCTGTTTAATTTTTCCCAGGTAACAACCTGGTAGTCTAGGACATGGATCTTCCTCAGACCATCCAGTTTGCTTTTGGGGGACAGCTGTACCAGGAAGAACGATAATTTCCGCTTCTCCCTTTTGGCCCTTGCTGTGATAAATGGCTTAACTCCTACGAACTCGAGCTCGTCGTTGTTCTTCTCTTTGAGCAACTCAAGGAGCTCCTCAGGTTCAGAGGACGATTCCATCCCCTTCAGCAGCATTGTTTGCGGCTTTTCCCCCTTCGGGGTGAAGGAGAAGAACTCCGTCGTCGTGTCCCTCAGGAGATCTTTGACTTTCTTGTACTGCTCCACTGTGTTACAGTGGATAGCATGCTGCTGTTGGTGCTGCTTCTGTTGCGGCTGCTGTTGTTGCTGCTTCTTTTGCGGCTGCTGTTGTTGTTGTTGTTTCTGTTGCTGCTGCTGTTTCTGCAGCTGTGGCCACTTGGCCTGTTGCGGTTGTTGTTGCTGCTGCTTTGGCAGCTGCTGTTGTTGTTGGGGTTGGAGCATCAGCTGACGCTCCTTCTCCCTTCTAGCACTCTGCTTCTCCTTGATGGCTAGAACCCTTTGCTGTAGCTTCATCATCACTTCTAATGAGTTGTCGATTCCTTTTCAAATGCGTCATCACTTAATCGCTGATTGCGATGATTAACGAATTTGTCTTATATTGATTCATTACCAAGAAACACAAACCACATCCTAATTACTAAACCCGTATCGGAGCGTTAAAAGCAAACATCTCCTCTCTGACGAGAGGGATAATACCAGGATATCCTTGTGTGCCGCAAAATCAACGAACTTAAACATCCGTCAACGTTTTCTCATCGCAAAGTGTCAAATGTGGTGTCAAAATTTGTCTTAATTAACATTATCTATGAACTCTGTAATGGCAACCGTGTATAACATTCACCTCCTTTCATATTCATGTGTCATACCTCATTAGAGTCTGAAACTGACTGTGCTCTGTTCAACGTCGCACAACTATTCACATCCAGTATCGTACACTGAGCTCAAGATACGTTCATTAAAAACCACACAGCATCTGCTGAGTGAAGTTATGTACATACCACATTCGAGGATGAACCCCATCTGTCGCGATGTACCATTTGACGGATACCATCTAGATACCATCGGATGACGGATGTGTGTTGATGGAATAATTTCCACTGTCACAGGGGTTAGGGAAGATTTAAGGACTTCAGAAGCTGAGAAGATGGCAAATGGTTTTATTGAATTTTTAATCGTTGTCTTTTTCATTTTAGAGCGACTGTAGGAGGGAGGGGGGGACATTTTAGTGCACTTATGTAGAAGATTGTTGACAAGGGTCATGCAGAGAAGGAATCTGTTGGTTGGGATGACATGTTCATTAAGGACAAGTCATGCATGGTATACTAATTGACAAATTGACACAATTTTTGAAGTAGACTAGGAAATTTTGGGGATTGTATGGAGGGTTGCAATGGTTTTGTCCTTTTAGAGTCTTACCAAAGCGGGATGAGGCCCTTTGTAATATTCGCTTGATGAAAGCTGTGGGGGAGCAACACGGCCTTAAGATGACTGAATGCCTGGCACTGATGAAGCAGCATGTAGAACAAGCCGAGGATTAGAACCATGATTGCTCGAAGTCTGGATCTTTAAACTGAATGGTTGGTCTCCTAGGTGAGGCCCTCTTAGTTGAAGTATTCTCATCCATTCGCTCGAAGTGGCTGAGCCAGTAAGTCGACGGATTTTTACTTTTCGGACAAGGATCCCAAGATCTGCTCCGCTGTCTTACTTGTCGCTTAGCATTCAGCTTGCAAGACTTACAAGATCAGAGTTTTGTAGAGCGACGTTCGAGCCCAGCTGTTTGGACAACAGAAGAAATAAATGTTCCCTAAGGTTATCTTTCGTCGAATCTCCACCAGATTGTCACGTTCTGTCCTAGACAGTTTTCGAAGGATCGGTGTAAGGTAGACAGTTTGTCTTTTCCTCATTTTTCATAAGATCAACACGTTTTGCTTTTTCTTCAATCAACCAAACGACCTGGCAGATGTCAATCAACCTCACGTAGTTCTTGTGTGTTTGAGGTTCGCACCGGTTCAATGAGTGTCGAGCGCAAAGGTGTTGCATAACTTCTTTAAAAATATATTCATAAGTGAAAACTTTCTCGACCCTTAATCTCCACCTCCTTCCTCAAAACAAAACCCTCATTCATTTCCAATTTCTAATCACCCTCAAACAAAGTCCTTCTTCTACCCACGTGCCGTGGCTGGAACCACAAAAAGTTTATGCAAATCTCTCAGCTCTTGCAATTGACAATTTGAAATTAATACAAAAATTTAAATATTGAAACTTTCCCAAAAAGTTCTTCAGCTCCCAATTTATATGAACTATCATGGAGACAGTTGCCAATTGCCAGTGCTGCCAAATTATTTCCTCGAAAAACCATTGTTAACTTTTTGTATAGTTGAAAGTTTCCCTACTAGGTACATCCGATAATTTTTCCGAGTAATTATCGCAACTGAATTGTGATTTCATAATTGGAATCTTTCCGGGAGAATACCTCTTAATGTACACTGGCATGGCAGACACGTACGTCCAAAAGGAAAACATCATTAAAAACAAACAACAGTCAGGTCTCGACTTATGTACTTCGGCCTCACTTTCATAATTAAAAGCTTTTCCATCAGACTGTTCAGAGGATGAATTACGTCCGGACAATGTCCGTAATACCATAATGCTTTCGAACACAGTCTTATGCATCCCTATGAATTGTTATGAATCCATCCAAGCCCACCAACAACAAGCCCGTTGGTTTGTTAAATGATTGCGATTTCATAAAAAAAAAAGTAAAATCTTCAGGACATGGTACTAAACAACAACAATAACGAGGGGGGGGGAAAGGCCACAAATTGTAAAACTTTGAGTAATGTAGTAGTCCTTTGCAAAATTACACACCGGGTTGGTTAAGGATAATGGAGTTGTTTTCAAATTGGTATCCTTTTGAAAGGTGATGCATTGTGAGTTCATTATTCTTTGTATCTGCACAAGAATGGTGCAAGAGTGGGTCGAAAAAACACACACAGTGTCCTTTATTCAATTATATTCATGTTTCTGTTTGGATCCGGACCGCAACAAATATTGACACAAAGTCGAAGAAAAGAATGTCATTTATCAAATTTTTTTTTCTCTTTCTCTTTGCAGGACATTTGGACGTACAACACATTCTCGGCTGATTTATTGAAGTGGACAATGCAAACGTTTGAGTGCAGTGAATTCGACGTTTACAATTTGTTTAGACGCCATCGAATCCTGTGCACGTCCAACGGATTGTGTTTCAACCCGAATGACATCGGGTCTATGTGTTGTCCATTTTAATGTTGGATTGGTCACAGGCGCCGGACACTTTGTAACACATCACTACTTTTTTTTTAAGAGAGAGCGACGACGATACGACCGAAAGGATATTTGTTTACAACCAATGAAAAATGACGTGCGGTGTAATAGATCGTGAGAGGGTAGTAATGCAGCTTAACGAGATATTTCAACGAACTTTTTTGAATACCTAATAAAACGAAAAAAATAGTTTTGGAAACTTTCTTTTTCCTCTCTTTTTTCTGACCACGTCCTTTTGGTATTTTTGTAGCGTGCTCGTTCGCATTGTATTTGAAAAATATTTATATTAATGGGTTATCTACAGGAAACAAGTATGATTAGATTAGTGTCCCAAAACATCAGATTCGTCAGTTCGAATAGCTGATACTTGTGAGTTTCAGCTTAGGAACGTCCATGAACTAGAAAATGAAAGATAAATTGGGGAATGAATCTGGAAACTCGTTTTGTTTTATGTGGACAACGCCACAACAGAAATTAAAAAAAGGTTACCTTTACGAAGAATCTACTACAGTCAAAATGAACTTCAATCACTTTCACTGTTGTTCACTTTCAAGTTGGTTGATGTGACTTTTCACTTGTGCATGTCCCCTGGGTTGAGGTCCATCTTTAACCATCTTACCCTTTAGACTTTATTACCATTTAGCCCTTAAAATGCGTCGTCATATTATTTATTCCAAGTTCCTTGGCGAGAGCAGAAAAATTCCTCAGCTGATGAAATCATGGACGACGACGTTTAAGCTCAAAATGAGCTTGAACTACTTAGTGGGCCTTAAGGAGTTAGTCTATGAAGCCGCTCCAGGACAGATTAAGTAATTTGATAAGTTTAATGCGTCCGATGGAAGAGCTCCTCAAATGAAGTCTGTCCATCTTCAGGATATTCGGTTCCTAGCCCAGTGCTCTTAAATTGGTTGTGCATCACGTAAAAACAAAGTTCTAATTGGGACACCCACGAACTATGTTTTTAGAGCTTCCACCTTGTATACCAAAGAGCCTACTCTTAGGAACTGAAAACTTACGTTGCGCGATATAAAGCAGATTGTCAGTGTCATTAACTTGCGAATAATTTTAGGAGTCACAAGCTACACTGATGCTATATTCCTTTACGTAAGTTGTCATTAGTACTCTGACCTCTTTAAGGCATTTCGCTGTGTATGATGTCAAAATCTTCATCGAGAATCAAGCTTCGTTGTGCTTCGCCTTCGAATAAGAAATATACTTGGATTTCCTTTTAGGACTAACGTCAGATTTCTGATGAAAATCAGCTGAAAACCAGGGTTGCCATCGACACAATTTAATTGACACTTCTCTAGTGAACCAAAAACGAATCTTTTTTTTTATCAAAGTAGGACATTTCATGTGCATAAAAGGATATTTTGGACTTCACTGGGCACATTCTTAGGCCCTATCTGCTACTGACTTCTCTTTCATTGCCAAGAATTAGCTTTTTTAAAAAATTAAGCCAGAAAATCCTGACCAACTTTTTTTTGACACTTTTTCCAATTTACCAATAGTTACCACTGTTACCTACGACTTCCTTCCATATAAACGTAAAAAGAAGATTATTTAATTAGCGCCATCTTTCAGTAACAAGTTTAATTAATGGATGCGTTCAGAAACCTATTTTTTCAGTGATTCAAACTCGTATTGTGTATCGTGAAATTATCTTGTTTGGAGCCTATTTAAAGCTTTCAACGCTGACGGGACCTCTTTCAATAAATTTTCTTTTCTCTGTACTTTAATTGGCAACAGTGGCTTCTGCGTAGCCAAGTCCTTCTTTTTTTTGCTATCTGCGTGTGACATCCATCAGTTAGAATCATCAAAAGTGATAAGTCACATTCGCATTTTATTATTTAGTATTCACATCAAAAAAAGGTGCCCCCTTTGACACTTTCCAGAATCAAATCATGACATATGTACATCCATATCTATAGGTATATACTTTCTATCTGTGAATCCTTTTTTTCCCCTTTTCATTAATTCTAATCAAAAATGAAAACCCTTCGAGTCATGTTCAGGCCCAGCGATTCCATTTAATCGTCATCGCATGTTGAAATCCAATTTACTATAATTTCGTAAATCCAAACAAGCATTTGCCTTTCCCATCGGCCCTTATGTGGGCTGAACCATTGAATTTTACTTAAATGACAACACACACACATATGTACGCCCACATCAAACATCCTAAATTCACTAATTTTCCTTAATTGGAATATTATACTACTACTTAAGAAATTTTGGAACGACAGGGATACAAGGATAAGAACGACACCCTTGATATGAGGAGAAAAAAAAGAAGAAACATAAGCCAGCATATTTTAACCATCCTCCCGGTTATCAGCATAACAAAGATGGAAAGGATTCTCTCAGTTCAACAAGAAGGACCTTCATACAGAGTTCGTTGTCGTTGTCGTTGTTGTTGTTGCTCTGTTTTTCTTTATGTTAACCCTCTTTGGACCTGAGACCTTACACAACAAAAATCTCCATCAAATCAACACCTTCCGTTTGTGCCCGTAGCAGCCACCTAAAGGACATAAAATCCCTTTACATCGATGTGTGCAGGACAAATTTTATTTAATGGTTATGATAAAAATATTCATGGAATATTCAAAGCCTGATAATACCTCGTGTTCCGTCTGTGTTTTGGGTTTAATGAGTGTTTACGGTTCTGTAATGGGCTATGGGCATACCGCTTGCCCTTCTATTTTGTTGCCGGCTGTCAGGCGCCATTTTAATAGTGCATTACATGAACGGCCAGTGCGAGGTAGTAAATGGAACAGCAAAGCGCTGGTCTGAGATATGTTGCTAGCAGATTTAAAATTTATTACCGCTATTTATGTGTGTTATAAATGGCGGTAAACGATGCTATTAAGGGTTTTATTTTGGAGCGCTTTAGTGGGGGGTGGTATTTTTTTTAAAACGAATCCTTGTGGTTTTTTTTATTTTTTTGTATTCCTTGCAATTTCCTTAAAACATTCAGATTTTCTTTTGGGAAAAATAAATCACCCATTGGTGTGACCGGTCGTTATTGAAAAGTGTTGTGTGGGGGGGGGGTCCTTTGAAGCCGGGTTTGCTGTATGAAATGAAGAGAGTCCGGGTGTTTGAGTCCGGGAAATGCTTTTTGATTGTTCCTTTTATAGCCAACCAAGTAGATAAAGATGGACTATGTGTGTGTGTGTGTGGTTTTCATTTTAAGTGGAACCACACTAGATTGAATTGGGGAATACATTTCCGATGGAAATGATCGTTATTGAGGAATATAAGGCTTTTTGAAATTTGTTGGTGAGGATTTACGATGGATTGAGGTTAAATAAAAATGTGATAGTATTTGTATTAGGCGAAAGAGGAGGAATGGGCTGGAGTATGTTGAATTTACTAGCTGCTAGCGATATCTCAATTTGAGAGGTTTCTGCGGACCGGACATTTGTGTTTTTCGAGTCCAAAATGGAATTTTGTTCAAAATGATGGGACTGGTCTCATTCAGAGGAGATGATGAATCGTCTTGCTTTCCTTCACATCCTTATAGTTTTGTAGAAATCATTTAAAGCAAGGTCCAGCGTGGTTGGTAACAATTTAATTTTCGCAGGAGGGGCGAATCTTTGCTAAAAAAGTTGTGATTTGGTTTTTGTAAAGTAGTGCCGGAGTTAAAGGTTAAAATTATCTTTAGCCATATCGTAAGGAGATCGGTGCAGTTTACAACGCCCTTCGGTATTTAAGGTAAATTGAACTTAGGCTTCAACTTAAAACGTCTTTCAGTAAGCAGCAAGGAGGAACACCCAACTGAGGAAAGGGGCTTGAGTGACGGCGCTATATCAGAGTTACATGGTCTTCTTTTCATCGCCACGACGAATCACTTCCTTATTAGATTGATTTGAGTGTTTTGATAGCATGGTGTCCCGCTACCATCAAAGTCTCAATAACCCCTTGATAAGATCGATTAGTGAAGTCGATATGCTTTGACATTCTCTACACTTACTACATCATCACGAATCGTTTCGACACTTTTCGTTACAAGCTAGAAATGCTTCAACTAGGAGCAACAGTAGAACCATTTATAGAATCACGAAGTATCTAACAAGTCTTCAAAGGTCCAAGACTGTCTTTTTTCAGAAACATGTATGGTACTATATGCTAGCGTTATTGTTACGCTCATCGAGAGTAGGACGACCGTAGTTAGTTTGGAGTTGTCGTCTAGAAAAGAGGAGCACTTAGATCACAAATAGGTGCATTGTGATATGTATCTCTGTGAGTACAGCCCATGCAATCCCTGTTTCCCCGATGTAGGCAGTATACGTTCAGAGAAAATGTACGACAAATCCATCCTCTTCCTCATGTCTGCAACTGAGCATATGTCTGCCTAGGATATAGTATCCTGTTATAACATTTGTCGGTTTCAAGAGGTTGTCTCTTTTCATTCGAATTAACGCTTTCGATCTCTTAGGATCAAAGATAGACACCAAAAAACCGGGAATTGTTGCAATAGTCTAGATGTTGCCATCTATGGTTTGTTCTTAAAAAAGCTTCAAGAAGGATCCTTATGTCTGACACTTAGGGAGTCTTGTCTGGCTTCATAGTTCATCAACTGCATAGTTCGTTGAATCACAACCTGGTGTCGGTATAAATCATAATCAGTCACCCAGCGATGTGGCGAATAAATGTGACTTTAGCTTTAAAGACGCTGCAGTGATAACTGAGACTCAGGGAGTGTCAAGACCGACCTTACTCTTCCTCTGCTTAGCCAAGATCCAATTGGTATACAGCTCTAAACTGAAAGAGGGGATGATTAGCTTCCAGATATTGCCAAACAACATGTCTTGGTCACATCAAATATGGTTTCAATGTGGTGTGCCCTCGGGCCAATAAGATTATATATTCAAACCTTAAAACCCCCACCTGAAGAAGTTTACTCTGACATAGTTCTTAAAAGAGTTCAGAGGACTTATTGAAAGCTTTTTGAACACCTTCCATTCAAGTAAATCTAATCGGATTGGATTTCATTTGGGGAAACCTCTTATTGTCATGCAAACTAATTTCTCCTTTTCTCTCGTAAGGTGCCTTCAATTTTCAATTTCCTTCTGCACTAGACACCCAAGGTACCTATAACACGTCCAAATTAAATGAATTTTAGCAGGCAAATTTATAGAAAGCCAAAACTCTATATGTCGTATCCTGGCCCAATGAATATATTTTCCAGTCTGTCTATCAATTTATTTTCTACAAGTTCTTCCACCCCCCCTTTATGGAAAGTTTTCACTCAGACTACAGTCCTTCTCATGCTCTTGCCAATTCAAATGTAATTAAAATTCCATTACACTTGGACTAACAAAAAAAAAGATTTATTATCCATCTACCTCCCAACTGGTCCATTTTATTTACATTTTTCCAGTGCATACCAAATTTAGTTGGTTTGCCAACTAAACCATGCACTCGGTTGTCCATTAATTGTAACTCTGTCCCCTTGCAGCAGACATACCCCAATACAATGGATGGTTGTTTTATTTTTCATGTCCAAATTGCAACCGCCAATTTTGTGGGCCACAAGCCAAATACTAAAACAATCAACAAAAAAAACTAACAACAGACTTAAGAGGAGCAAATAAATTTTTCCCAGAAAAACTCAATGAATATTCCAGTCCAGCTGCCACATCGCTCCCTCTATTGACGATCAATTAAAACACCGAATGAGCTCATTTGTCCACTTGTTCACTCATCCAGTTGTTCACATTCGAAGTGTTCACACATCCTATTTTTCAATTTGTTGCAAAAATGACAACAAACACACTCAGCCTGTCCAGTGGCTTCATCATTTTGTCCTGCCAACCACAAGCATCCCCTACCAATACACCAAGGCGGGAGTGGTGTTAACAATGTAACACATGATGCGGTTTATTGTGCTTTCCCATTAGGCCGGTTAAATAAAACCAAATGATACATATAGGTAATATGCCAATATATCTGTGTGCCAATAATTGGAATAAGGAGTGCCAATGAATGGAAAGCAGTGCCAATCATTGGTGAAAATTGACTTTCTTTTATTTTCTTGCTTTTTTGTTTATATTTCAAAATAAATTGAATGTTTTGTTTGTTTTTCTTTATAAAAATACCTTGGGAATGGTAAATACATTATTTTAAAGTTGTTGGGGTGTTTCATTTAGTTTATACACAGCAGTATAGCCGTGAGTTTGCTTAAGGTGCCAATCATTGGGTGGTTTACCCTACATGAGCAGATGAAATAATAAAAATAACAGGTAACTGTGGAACAAATTGTGAATTGTACCGTTTTTTTGTAATTTTAACGAGATTCCTTTTGAATTCAAGCGCTCTTTCACGGATGAACAATCTGTAAAAACAATGACGACACAAAAATTAAAACCTTTATCGGCCATCGCTGTGGACGTTGGCTTTTGTTATTTTGGATAAATGTTTGTTTTTTGTATTTTATTTGAAATTTATTAAAACACCAATGTTTACCCGTCGTCGATGAGGCATAAATTTAGTACTCGCATGTGTAATTTGTTAATTAATTGAATATTTTCGTAGTTTGCCTGTATTATTTGTCTGTAAAATAACAAAATTGCTTTCGTTTTTGTTTATAAGGTTTTTTTTTTTTTCTGCTCAGATTGAGGTTATTAATTGAGTTGTTATTGTTATTATTTTGTAATTTATTTTCTGATTATTACATTTTGAATGGAAGCAGGCGTCAATTTATGTGGATGAATGTGGTAAATAAAAACAAAAATTGTTATTAAATATAATTTAAGTAGTTAAATGAATAAAATTAATCACTTAATCAAGTTAAATGTAAAATTGATTGTTAATAGCCGTCGATAAATGTAAAAGGTACTTTGATTAATTTTTAATAAAATCATTTTATTGGTGAGCTTCGAAGTGTGTCATTTCTTTAATTTGGTGGTGGATAAAGCATACGCATTGGCAGCACTGTTGTATGGCAGTCAGAAAAAAGAAGTGACGCCATCTTTCTTTACACAAATTATGGATACACCGAGAATCGATCGAAAAAGTACTAGAGCAATGGAATAGAAATACGCGGCGTAGAAAAAGAGGATCTACAAGATCTTCCAGCTGAAGTCTTGCGTTCTTAAGCACACCTAAAGAAGTAGCTCCCTTTAAGTCCATCTTCAAAGGTTACGTTAGTTAATTGTCCCCGCTTAAGTGGAGACACACTTATGCCTGAAACAGATGTGCAGCAAAGATGCATGCAGCAATGCAATTGTAAAATGTCTCTTACATGAAACGACAAAACACAAAAATTGTAATAAATTGTACTATTTTGCTGTTCTACTACTGTGGGTTTGCATTGAAATTAGAAATAGAGACAACTTGCGTTGATGCATGGCCGTGCAACAAACACATGTGTCCTCTTCTATATAAAGCCATGTTCTCTAATTTCGCTGCACGCATTTTGCTGCACATCTATTTCAGGCATTAGACCAAAATGTAGGTCCATTGCGATACCACGGAGAGCTGCGGATTACCAGCACCAGAAGCCTTGCATGATAAATTCCCTTTCTTTTTAAGGGAAGATACCACCTATAGGTAGCTATATCAGTCTTCACGCCTTTTTGCTCCACACTGTGTACAGAACCATATAGATCCAGCTCGAGTCTGGCTAGGTGGCTGAGGTCTTCATAGAAGTACTCGCCAAGGGCAAGCACATAGAAGGAGGGTTACAGTTCCATTTTTCTCTCCGTCTCCACAGCTTCTGCAAAAATCGTTGGAATGGACATCCATTCAAGTAGCATGCTTACCTATGAAACAAATTCCTGTAAGCGCTCATGGTAAAGAGTTTTGGCATTCCCTACTGAGAGAAAGAAGTCTTCCAGTTCTGTTAAGATCCAGGTTAGGCCAGATCTGTCTCGACAGAAGGCAAGTGTTCTTATTATTCCGCCTGCTGTTTGCCATCCTTCAAGCTTCAGTATCAACGCAAATCAATTCTGGAAAAGCAGAAGATTCCTCTTTATTTTCAGAAAGGTTCTTATCTGCCCCTCTCTTTGCCAACTTATCAGATCTGCAGTTGCCCGGAACGTCTCTTTGTTTTGGAATCCAGCAAAGGGAAACGTCGAACCTGTTAGTGATCCCATTTAGAGATCTGATACCTCGTTGATTCCAAGGCTTTTATCACAACCTGACCTATGTGGACCTATATATGTACCTACAGAGTCAGCGCGAAGTCTTTTATAATGGGTTTATATCGATCTTTGTGGATGGCTCTAAAACAGATAAGGGAGTCACCTCAGCAAACAAAAAAAAAAATCTCAAGCCGACAAGCCGAGACAGACATCTTTAGCTGCAAAGATGGGGAAGAGGAAGTATTTATTGCACACCTCCTTCCACCCTTTTCAACGTCAAAAAACGACATTTTCAACAATCTACATGAACTGGACACGTTTCCAACACTTACACTGACAAATTTTTGGCCTAAGTGTACCTCTATTCTCGAGGACCTTCAGATACAATGGTTTACCAGCGCGAGCTATTCAAATATAAAGGTGTTTTGGTATGGAGCATGCCCTAAATTACCAACCAACTTTGAGCAAGTCACATCCTTCAAATCGGCGGTCCTATGTCTTGTAGCAACTATCTGGACATATTCAGCCGGTTGACTTAGGGAAATCCACAAAGATAGTGCGTGAAGCTGGTATCCATAATGTATACGCTCTCTTCAACAAATCATCAAGTCATCGAAAGAAGTTTGTGAAAGCATGGCCTTTTATCGTCTGTCCACGATTTGAGTTTAGGGCAAGCCTGAGTAAGCTTTTCAATATTTATCATTACGTGAGTCAGTTAACACTAATCACTTTTTAAATATTCTGCCACTCTAAAGCCCGTTTAGCTTAAATCCTCTCGAAGCCTATTCCGATGGACCATTCCTCATCCATTTCGGATCATTAGCTCTCTAACTTTCTCATTACACGGCACAATGAAATTTTCAAATCGTTTTGCATAATTATTTGCCAACAGGACCTGAGCGTGTACCGTAAAATTTAAAGCTTCAATCTCAGTCTGGTGCACCTATACAATGCGTCGATTATTATTAATTGGATAGCAAATAATGATGTGAGAGATAGATACTTTGTCCGTATATTGATAATCAGTCAGTCAACCAGACGAGCGACGGACGGGGGAAAACAATAACGAGGCAAATACAGATTTTCGAAAATTGATTGCTCTTAATAGGATTCCCGTCCATAAGGAGGACCTGTTATGAAATTTTCATTAAAATCTCTACCCAGGGCTAAGCTTTTGGATTTTCTCCCCTCCCTTCATCTCTATGTGATTTAGTAACGTAGATGCAAACTGACAGGCCATTTCATAATGCGATTCAGTTACCAAAGTCACATGTGTATTATGGTCATCAATATTGTATTAGGTTTTAGTTCCTTGTATATGGGTTGTGTGTGTGTGTGTTGACAGGCTAACAGAGTGACTTTGTAGTATTTCAGGAAAATCAAGTGAATATGGATAAGTTTTCACTTAGAAATGCTAATGAGCTTAAACAGTTGAACAGTCTTCTTCAGATGTGCAGAGAAGTTGACTACCAAGGAACATTCCAAGGAAAGACAAAATATTTTTTTTTTTTTTTAATTTACAAATGTCATTTCAGTCTTATCCGATGTTTTCAGCACCAGTGGCTGCCAAAAAATGCAAAGCAACTGTACCCCAATGCACCTTAGTGTTTGAGGCGAACAAACTTTGTATTAAATGCGTCTTTTCTCGCCTAAAGTCACACTGGTTTAGACCAAACAGGCTGTTGCCAAAAGGATCTTGTGAGCGATGTTGTAGAGGCTTTTGCCTCAGACAATGCTGAGGTTCTATTCATCGGGCATGTTTTCTTCCAGCCATATTCTACAGATGAGCTGATGCATATTCGTTACCAATCTCGCAACTTTAAATAGCTCAGCAGCTAGGTTGTCATTTTGGATCCCGTCTGCAAAGACAGCGAGTGGAGGTTGGAAGAGCAGATACGACGACGAACGGTACGGGTTGTACAGCGACAACGACTTAGTCAGAAAAGTGAAGGTTCAACGACTGAAGTGACTAGATCATGTAGAGTGGATGAATACAAAAGCTCCCGCCCAGAAAGTCTTTGAGTCCACTCCTGAGAGACGACGCAGTTGTGAAGACCGCATCTCAAGTGGAAAGTAACCTCAACCAACTTGGAGGGCGATAGTGTAGGCAGCTAGTACAAGATCGAGCTGGCTGCTAGCTAAAGACGCTTCTTGGTTAAGGGCCAGGTCCTACCCAGGCTGTAGCCCCACCCTAAGTAAGTAAGTAAGGTAGGCCGTCATCTATATCTTTACGTCCGGGTCGGGTGGTCGGAATTGTTGGCTCCCATCCTTCAATGGTTACTATCTCTTTCTGGTCTTTCCATATCCTCACCGATTGCTGATTGCGATTCAACCACTATGTTCGCTTGCTTATCTTTGCAGGCTTCGGTTAGAGTTTCGTAATGCCTTGACATGTCCTTTTTACTCTTTGGTAGCATTTTTCAAGATCATTCCTGCGATATGATATCTCTTCTTCTTCAATAGCTCGCTTCTCATGCTCATTCTTTTTCCGGGGTTTGTTTTTTCTCTTCTGCTCGTAGAGCTCCTGAGCAGCTCTGGTCTTCTGCTGAGCTGCTCTGTATGCCTCCTGTTTCACTGAATGTCCATTCTTCTTCAAACCCAACACATCAAAGGTAGGATATCTTCGATGGTTTTTCGGCAGTGGTCTTCAGTTCTTCATGCTGACGGCATAGAATCTCTTGAGAGGTTAAGGGACCCTCGATCAGAAAATGCCTTGGCGATCGTCAAACTTCCAATGTTCAGGATATTTGCAGTCGTATATTGGACACCATAAGGTTCGTCCTGGGAACATTCGGACTGCCAAAGATGCCCTGCCTTTCCTAACTCTGATTTCAAATCGCCCGGGACAATTTTGATGTCAAAGCTAGAGCACTACTTATAAGTCTTGTCCAAGATCTCGTAGAAGCTTTCTTTGATGTCGTCATCTTTCTCCTTTGTGGAGGGATACGTGCAAATCAGGCTTATGTTGTCGAATTTGGCCTTGATACGAACTGTCATGAGGCGCTCGTTCGCATGTCTGAAATTTAAGACTTCTTGCTTAAGTCTACCTCCAATGGCTAGTTGTCACCGTTTTTGATCGAACTTTTGGCCCATCCCAAAACACTTCTTAGATGGCGGTTGTATCAGCTTAATAGGAGTTTAGGGCTTTTCGTATTGTTAGTTTGCACGCGGTCTGTAAAGGAACCCAAATTCTCGCAGGGGTCTTCAACAGTAAATTTGTCCGTTTTCGAGGCTTGTTGTTGGCGTGGTAGGGCAGCCACCCCGACAACACAACTGCAAACTTCGGGGACAAGGTTAATACTTATAGGCACGAATTGAAGGGACCGGCAGTTCTATTACCGACTCCAGTTTGGGGAATGACAAATTATACTCTCCGAAGTTTGTCATTGCCTACCGAGATATGTTGCCATGAATAACTTTTGGTTGATTTTTTGACTGGAACCGGTGTCAGGGTCCAACGCACTAACCACTAAACCACCCGTACATAGTTTTGTAAAACCGTTTAACAGTCATTCCTTTCTTTTTCTCCTTGAGAAGGTGGACTTGGACCAATCGTTTCTCAAGGCTAAATCATTCAAACTCATCCATTTGAAAAGCCACAGAGCGTAAAGCATGTCCTTTGGATTCCCATAGCTGGTACGCTTTCCAGTCACTCAGCTTCAATCGAAGTGAGTTACGAAAACATAAATGTTAACTGATTCCTTAATTTGTCACAAGCAAGGTGCTTCAACATGTACTTGTCTCGTGTCCCATATCACATACATCAGTTTCCATTAGTGGCGTCCTTGGAGGGTAACTAGTAAACTAACAATTTTCACCACACAACCCCAGGATAACATTTTATCCTAAATAAATTATTCAAACCCATGTGTTGTGGCTTGAACATGAAATGCCTTGTCTTTTATAATCTAAGGCCGCGCAACACCGATATGATAACACACAACACATGCATACACGCGTACAAACATTGTGCGATATTCAAGGACTTTAATGTGTAAGTACACCTTTGTGTAACGGCCGTAACTAACTGCTCAAATGAAGTTAATTAGGGTAAGGTATTCTAAATTATACTCAAACGGAAATATACGTATAAGGAGTATGAGTACCAGTACGAGAGTACATTGTGTGCGACTATAAAGTCTCAAAGGATAACTACTTACTAACGGAGAACTGAAAAATCCATAATATACATGTAGAAAGAGAACGAAAAAGGAAACAACAACAACAACTAAAAAACAAAACTCCTTGCTTTCCAAATGTCACCGACGATGACGACGCACAACTGGGGAGCGGAGAGTGTCCTGGTTTGATTGTGAAAATTTTCTAGATTACGTGTTGCTTGCTCCTTTTGCAGTAAATTACCTGAGCACACACATCCGCATTTGGAAATTCAAATTACCACTCAGTGTTCTGGTTAGTTGAGGGGTTTCTGCAAACGAGTTTGGTACATGAGGCTACCCAAGGGTTGACATAAGTACTGTGTGCACTACACACCGCTTGGGTTTTTGCCCAAAGGCAGTACAACGACTGTGTAATCCTTGCAACCTCAATTGTAGGACACAATTCAGGAATGCACGACATGTTGGCACTGTAGTGTGGTTGATAATGGTTCCGGTGGTCCTGAGGTTGTGATAACTTTTAAATACCGACTTTGTCTTGAAGACAGTGTACAGTGTTGTAATCTTTCAAAAGCCTGCCTAAATGATTTATACGTCAATGACTGGCGAGAAGGCAGCAAACAGCCAATGGTGTGTGAGTATGGCGCTGGTTATTGAAGGATCACGGCTGAAAGCGGTCATCGACTTTGCCCTTGCTCTCAACAGACGGACGATCTGCGAAGAGACGCACGGCCTTTTTAAACGAGAGAAGGTGCCTGGCTACGAAAAGAGTCGGACCATCTGACGAGGCGATTGAACAATTGAGGAGAGACGGATGGTCCCTCATCAAAGCAAGATGGAAGTTCCAAAAATGCGAGCAGTGGCAAAGAAGAGACGGGCGGACTTCTAGAAGGGGTTTCTTGAACCCGACCAGATGACAGGCTTGGCAACAACCCAACGAAAACGTAGCATACCACAGTATGCAGTATGCGAACAGTAACGAGTGACTCAATGTGCGGAATAGCACACAATTGTGAAGTCTCTACTCCTCAAATCTCCAAAAAGGTACAACGGAGTCGCTAAGTTTCGTGAGCTATATAACTAGTAACTGTTTCCTTAGCATCGACGACTAGGTTTCAAAAATATTAGTTTCGTAAAGTATGGTAAGGCGTTGAAGTCTCCACCCGAAGAATCTTTGACTACACCCCTGAGGGACTACGCAAAAGAGGAAGACCTTATCTCCGATGACGTACGCAAATGGAGGGTGACGTCAACCAATTCGTGTTGGCTGGAGAGGGTTGTTGGTTCGAAGCCCTGATTCACCCCGAACTGTAGCGCCATGATAAGTGGCAGAGTCAAACTCGACAGGGAGAGTGAGAGCAAGGATTTAAAAACGGTACCCCACCTCAACAAAAAGCAGAGTGTACATTAATCCGCAATCGAAACCCGTTGTGGCTGAATAAGTGGACGAGTGAATCAAAGCGCTTTGTTGGTTGAGAACTAGGTGCTCAAAGTAGATGCAAAACTAACCTCATTACTTGGTAGTATACTTCCAGTCCCCATCCTAAGAACCTACATAATTCAATTATACACTCACAAAGTACTAATCTTGGACATGAATTTCAAATGGAAGCTCCATTTTTTCTTTTATCAAACAATCATAATCACGCTAATGCACTGATAGCTCATTCAAATCTAATTACAGCAAATGTGTTTCCGGACAGTCATCTATTGATATTCATTGGATAGGTATCGATCCGGTGATGAAAAGTCCACTCATTGTGATACAAATACCGGAGCCGAGTGCCCATGTCCGCGCCGCAACAATTCGATGGAAGAAGAAGGCAAATAAAATCGGAGCCACCATTCACCGAATTAATGCAACATATCCGTATGGCTATGGCTACTGTCGGACTAGGACGGGTGGTGATGGTGAATGGCGATAGAAATTGGACACCCTCCCTTATAATGATGATGATTTAACTAATGGGGGGCCATTGTTGTCCCGATGGAGCCACGGTAGCTTCAACGAATTTTAAATGCGCACCCAAGTATTGTTAGCTGATTGGATTAATTAAGTTAATTGCTAAATCCGCTTTCAGCGGAGAGATCAATAATGCACCGCTGCCGCTGGCTCAGCGGGATTAGAGTGAACAGTGATTTCTCTGGTCGCGACGCATCGTTTTGGTGACAATTCCCCGTGTAAGTGGAATGAGTCCCACGAGACAAATTGTGACGACTCTAATCGCTGACAAATTGTTAAACAATTCAAGTGCTCGCCAACCTTGAGGATGTTTTATTACCCCGCAAGTCTATTTGGCAAATTTAATTGGAGACAGACTTTGAATTAAATTTCAAGCGTGAGAGCTTCTTTTTTTTTTTGTTTCTTTGGAGCACCTACTTCAAGTCGCAAGTCACTTGTGATTCTCGGTGCACGGGGGGGGCTTGCGTACAAATGTCACAGTCACGTACGAGTTTTGAAATCGGATTAGGTATGCTAATCACAGCCGGGTGCTATGACGACGCACCGCCCGCCCCAGTGTGGCAGAGTTCATTTGCGAATTATTCGAACAATGCTAGTGGAATATATTAAGTCAGGTATTAGGCGGGCGTTACGAGGAGCTAAGAGGTAATTTTACAAATTAATACGGCATAATGCTAGAGATAATTTATTGGATCAGTGGATGAAGGGAAAAATAAGTCGTGTTACCTTTGGGGCGACAGGTGCTTACTTGTTTTGTGTGTTTACTTTCAAGGATATGAATTAAAATTTTGAAGCTTTTGAGTTTCTTATCCTTTTCATCTTTTGAATTAGAATTTGAAATTTCGAAACCAATTTTTGTGAAGCACATGGGGAGGTATGTCTGTAACAATGTACATACTTCTGTGGCGACACAGCAACTCTGCAATTGATGAGGCGAGTTATTCATTCAGTTTCGCATGCCGATGAATGACGGAAACGGAGACGCCAGGAAAGCTATTCACAAAACTGCGTTACGTATTCCTAGTCTCAGTCTTTGGAAATAATCCATGACGCTTGTTGGTTGAGGCCTTGGTCCACCCCGGACTGTAGCGCTACCTTAAGTAAGTTGTCTCGTCAAAAGGACATTTAAGCTGCATGAAGGGGAGGTACATGTAAAATTCCTAACAAATCAAGGAAGCGACGTCCAATAAACGAATTGTTTCTGTTGAAGAAGACCGTTCTAGACCACCTGATGGCAGCCTTTAAAAAGTCTTGCGTCCCTCAATCATTCGCAGGAATGGAAGATGCCTAAATTTTTTACTGTTTAATCAAATGGAGAGAGATTTCTCATGACAAATTGTTAATCTGAAGTTTGAGGTTGCATAGTGAAAAAAATTGCCAATTGTTGCTGGGATTAGAACCCAAGTCAACTTGAGTCACAGCAAGTGCCCGTACAGACGGTACAGCTCGATAAAATATAACTAACTGGCCTCTCTTTGGAGATGTATTGTGCGACAGGGTCATCAAATTGTTGATTGGAACCTCAAAGCCTGGAGGTGAAGTAAACAGGAGTGGGTGGGAGAAGTGATGTCGAGAACAACGTCTGTCCAATAATGCGATTCAAGTTTTCTAGAAAATGAAACTTTTAGACTCTGGCTCTAGGATACAATGCTAGATCCCTGTACATATGTACATGTGTGTCCTGTGTCAAACATCAGCAAGTAGAAAAATCGATATCATCTATCTGACACTGTGCTGGAAGAGATGACACCTGTCCACGGAGAAAATTATGAAAATCTGAAGACCGCACCTAGATATTGAGCTTCAAGCATTTTTTATTGGTCATAAGCATCAGCGTTCGCATACCCTAACAACTGCATTTGGGATGTTAGAACTTTCGGGAATACAGCTAACCCCGGGAAATAGAAAGAGTCAATTTGAAAGCATTCTTTTAGACCAAAACGTTTATTTCAGCACCAGTCAAGGCTTTGTCAAAGGACGAATCAGATACGATGTAGTGACTGAAAATTAAGTGAAAAGGAAATCACACTGCGAACAAGGAATAAAGAGCACAACTCTCACTCACTTCCTGGAAAATTCAACATCTAACCTGTCAGGCACAATAGAAAACTCTCGAAGAGGGTGCATACTGAGAACTTTGAGAAAAGATAAAAGACCAACTAGCCTGACCACATTCAACATTGGAAAAGGTCATGGACAACTATCTTAGGTGTCTGCACTCTCCAGCATGAAGTCTTCGACAGTAATAGTTTTTTGCTGGGTAAGCACACTTAGGAGTCCAACGAACTAACCACAGAACTACGACTACACTTCAGTCACGTCACTAAAGATCCTCGTTATTCAGTTAGCTGGACGCTGCTTCATAGTTCGATCACTTTACGAAGGCAAGTACTTGGCCCAGTCTCTTTAAAGCAAGTCTTGTATGATTTACATATGTACCACTCTCACTATCGCTTAAGGGGTTATGAATACCTTTATGGTGCTATTCACGCAGAGCTAGTGTTGGTTTAGTGATTTTGAAACTCAAATGGCATTAGGTTTCAGTCTTTTTGCTCCGAGGGTGGTGTCCAGAATGACTGGGGAGAATTATTGGTACTGTTGCCATTGCTTATAATTCACAGTATTTCTTTCGAAACTCTCGATGATCAAAGTGTTCCTCTTTCCATAGCTTTTTTCCTTTTTTTAAAGTCAGATGTGTCAACTTGTCAACGCAAATTATAAGTTAATCTTTCACCTTACTCAGGGCCACCAGATGGAAGTTATATGTCTAAATATCATTGCCACTGGTTAAAGGTCAACATCTGTTCTTAACTTTTCTTTACACCTTTGGTTATGCGAAAACCCATTTGGTAGCGGCACCGGAGCCCAAAAAAGCTGTGTCATCAAATGCTTATTTATTTGTAGTTCGTTTCTTCAGGTGTTTCCGCATTACTCTTACGTTAAGACAACAGTGTGGGACCTTGACTCTTTTGTAAATTCGTTCTTTTAGCGGATTTTTTGTGTGACATACTCCAGTTTGTAAGCAGATTTAAGTCATTTGAGCTTAAAATGAGTTACTATCACCACCCTCTCCAAGTATCTGAAACAAATCGTCATAAATTCTAAAAAATTTCCAGAAGTAGGGACACTTTGCTATCCCAGCACAAAAATAAACACGCCAACCACCCACCGCACTCTATCAAAATCTAACAAGTATAGCTTCTCTCTACCCGCCATCTGATCCTCAGATTCGATTTCATTTTCAATCTCAATCGCATACCACAACCTCGGTCTTAGTATCTCAGCAACCGCCCGTCGCATTGCATGTTCTGTCGGCTCATGATGAACGCCACGCGTCCCACTTGAATTTCCAGTTCTGTCGACACAGTGTGAATGACCATTTGTTGCTCAGTGAATTGTATCTAAAAGCGTCTACGTTTGTCTATTTGTTTGATTATTCAACCTATACAAGTGCGAGTGATTATCGTTTTCATTTTTCAAAAAACCCGCCACAGTTTGCATCTTAAGTCACCCAAGTGTGTTTGCATTGTTTTAACACATTTCTCGCGCAGCAAAAGTGTTAGTAATTCGTGTGACAGTGTTGATGTGAAGGTGCCATTATAACTCTCCAAAGAGTTTGTTACCAATTCTGGCGTCCATATGTTGTATCTTTCAATTACCACCCCTGTGCTGCCATTGATTACGATTACGACGATTATGATGAATGAGTGTTACTGAGTTGTGTTGCGATACTTTTTTTTTGCATTTTTATCGGTTATTATTAGAAACTGACAAAATATAAATCATAACCGTAACGATAAAATCAATTAACTGAGCTCAACGGATTTATATTTGCAAAATCCATTAGCACGGATCGTTTAAATGGTGAGTATTGGTGTTTTAGACAGTAGCTAAGCCATTGTTATCTTGGCGTTTTATTACTTCCCTTTACGACTTATCACGGCTTAAGAAGGTTGGGGTTTTTAACAGAAAAGTCGTATGAGTAAGGTACGAGTACGACTTATGAGTAAAAAGTGTGCAAGTTATTGGAATTTGATTTAGTGACAAAGTTCAAGAGGAATGAATAATTGTCGTCAGTACTTATTGTTAACAATTGAAAAGCAATTGCTTTGATGGAATTTCAATTAGGAATGGGAATTGGTTGTTAAATTAATGGAGGGAACCGGGATTCGTTTGTAGATGAAGAAGAGATGCATTCTACGGTCGTTGAAGTAATTTTCCATTACACACTGGACACTGCATTACAACCAAATCAACGTTTTAAAGTTACGTGTCAGGCTTAAATAGTTGTCTACACTAATTGTCGATACATTTTGGCCGAAAGGCATTTTCGTTGTTATACCAGACAATGTCGTATTTTCCCGAAGGCACTCTGAGAACCAGTTGGAATATTCAATGAAGGAGAGTCTTTGTCATCCTCACTGACCTATCAGAACTAACGTTAAAGGTTAAAAGGGATGGCACCGTGATATATAGTGCCACAGATCCACTGTGTTTCCTATAAGTAAAATTGATTGTTTATGTGTTGTTGACCTTCCTAAACCCTAAACCCCGCATCCAGTATAAATTTTAGAATAGTCTTCGGTGGAATAGTTGCAAATTTGCCCAGATCGCTGAAGAAGTGTGAACCTAGGGCTGTTTCTGCTGAGGATTGGGTAGTTGCAAAGAGCGTGTTTCATGTTCTCTTTCACGTCTAAACCGTCACAGCCCCCGCAGAGGTTGGCAGTACTAATTCACATTCTGTATAAATTTAGCCACCAGAAGGCCTAAAAGGTGCTGATTACTAGTGCTAAGTAAGGTCTACTGAGATTGACAGTATCTTTTGATTGTTTTTCTTGCTGTGTGGTGACCAACTAGTGTATTCCATTTCCCATCAGCAAGTCTTCAAAAGTGTAAAGAGTCAGAACTGAGGCCTTGATCCTTACTTGATTTAGTTTTGACCCTATTCTTGTTGGTTAATTGCCATCAATACCCCTATAAACAGGGATCCAACAGAGCTCAGGATTTTAAACTGTGTATAGGCCTAACGGTATGAGTAAAAGTATCGTTGTCCTCCTGATGCATGCTTATCGCTGGATTGTGAGTGCTAGAGTTGAGTCGTTCCGGATCTGTATAGTTCCCGGAACTATGTCCTCTGTCGAAAACATGTCCGATCTTTCCGCAAACTGAACCTAAACATGTCCGTAGTTTCATATAGTTCCGATTTCACAGAGGGATGAATGAACGAAAGAACTATGCACACACATAACACACATGCGAAATTTGCTTGCTGATCGACAAGAACCGTGTGTGTGAAGCTTATCGCTGGTATGTGAATGTGCGTGCCAGAATTTGAATTGTATGCGTTCTAAAAGGAAATCTTCATCATGTCCATACGCATATTTCATTTGGAGTGGAACTGCGAACGAAGGGAACTATGGAACTAAAAGAGGGAGAGAACTGTTAACCTGTCCGAGAACGAATACATCGTAATAGGGGGGTTCACATGATCCGGTATACCGGACCGGCTTGCAGTGTGGTTACCGGACAGACCAATGTCATTAGCGTTCGAATGGTCCGGCCGTGCCATCAGACTTCATTTTTCAATTGAACTTCAGAGATGGTGGACGTACTCGTAACAGCGCTTCTGATAGATACAATTTCAGAAAAAAAAAATGAAAAATCGAAGAAAGAAAAAGGAAGCGAATTTGGGTGGATTATCCAGCGGATTACAGAATTTTCCCAAGATCGATGCGGAAACGTATAATAAATTGTTGGCGAAAGTAAAACCATTTATTAAATGACAAAATATGAAAAAATTATTATGAAATATGAATATGAGGATTCTATCTCACCCAAGGAACGACTTACCGCCAGATTACGTTAGTAAACATCACTTTTTCATTGCAATTGGTGCAGTGGTCTCAATTGATGAAAATTTCTTTACAAAACCCTCTAATAAATTCAAAAGATTCCTTTTTTGTTTCCTTCTAATTAAATAAAAACGATGCACCCAATATACATCATTTAAAATAAATACCCACATAAATACGCATTTTGGTAAATACCCTCAGTATTTACCCTCAAAGGATATTTAGCAGGTATATGCTCATCACCCTGTCAGACACGAGTTCGCACAGCCAGCCCTTTTAATTATCCGCGCACAACCGCACGCTTTGAATAATTTTCGAAAATGAAATTTCCTCCAGGCCGGACCGACACGCGTTCGAATGGTCCGGTATGTCGATCCAACCACCAAAATATCAAAAAAAAAATTTGAAAACCAACCGGTAAACCGGATCGGCCGTCGTTTGTTGCGTTCACATTGAAAAAATTCCGTCGTTCCGGTATGACCGTCCGGTATACGGTATACCGGATCATGTGAACCCCCCTTTTAGTTCCATAGTTCTTTTCGTTTGTAGTTCCACTCCATTTGAATTGCAATCAATGTGCTACGTTTGGAGAATGGAATATTTTTGTGTTGTTTTTTGTTTTTTTTTTTTGGCAATTTGAAGTGAAGTGAAATTCAAAAATATCTACGTTGGATTAATGGTAGTTATATTTGTGAATTATTTCTTTAAAAATTTACTCTCGTGCATAATTTTTTTCTCACAGGTTTTGCTTTAAAAAAAATTATTTCTGAAATGGCAATGCGCCATCTGTATAAATGTCTTTATTATAATGTTATTTTTCTTTTAAAGTTATTGAAAGACTGTTATTGTTGCCTACCTCCCTACCTATCTACCTATGTATTTACAAAGTTCCAAACATGTTCAAGGAACTATCAATACATCATTTCCTTCAACGCAAAAATGTCCATAGAACTAAATAGTTCCGCGGACATGTTTCCCGGAACTAGTTCCGAGTAAAAAAAGAATCGTTCCATGTCCGTTCCACCATTGGAACTGTTTCGCGCAACTCTAGTGAGTGCGTTTAAATTTGTGTTTTTTTTTTTCCGGTTTGCCATAAGACCAATCAATAATAAGCGTGTTTACCATTCAGTAGATTAGAGCGGATCTTGACCCCCAATTTTTCTCGCAGATTTAGCATGCACAGGATGCGATAGATGCCTTTTAGTGTAGGTCTAATATGGAGCCAAGGAAATTCACGTTTTAGAAGAATTGGAGCTGTGTTCCATTTAGTAAAAGAGGCTCAAATGATGATATCACCCTTTTCTTGGAGAATTACTTAAGGCGGCGCTACAGTCCGGGGAGAACCTGGACCTCAACCAGCAAATATCTCGAGTCAGCTCAATCTTTAGCTAGCTGTGTCCAGTTTCGCACGCTAAGTTGGTTGAGGTACCCTTCCACTTGTGTGCGCCACCTGAGTCGCCGTCTTCCTCTACTGCAATGTCCCTCGGCGGTGGATTCGAAGATTTTTCGGACCGGAGCATTGGTGCCCATTCGCACTACGTGACCTAGCCGTCTCGGAGAATAGAACTAATTTAGTTTTTTTTTTGCGGGGTTTACCTTACATTCTTGTTCGCCCAGTTGTTCAGTGAATTTCGAGCCGAAGTTGTGTCGACATAAGCTCTCGCCGTAGTTTCATTAAAACGTCATTTGCGACTAAGACCCGTCGAAGTGGTGATAAAATACGGCCCTTGAGGCGTGCCGGTGGAAACGAGAGCTTGTGTTTTACGACCATCCAGTTTCGCGCTGATGCGTCTTGATTTAAAAGCGCCTATCTTTACGATAACCTTCACGACAACTTTTACTTGTCAGATTTGATGAATTGGAAGGCAATATATTGGATGCTGAACAATCGCCGACAAATAATATCTCAAGCTCATTTGGAGATGGTACTCAAGCCGTTACTTGAAAGATTTATGTCATCAGAATCTATAGTATGAAGCCTGTTCCTTTTTCCTTTTACGATTCCAAAAAATGACGTTTTCATCGCCCTAGTGTATTAAAAATTTCACAATTCGAAACCACAAGGTCCATGTATACAACTAGAGACTATTGAGAACCTTCGAAGCTTTTATTGCTTATTTTATGGTCTCAGTTGCCTCCGCATCTTTATCCCATTTAGAACTACCCAGCTGGATACCAATTTAGCTCTAAAAAAGCGCTTTTTTCCCCTTCGAATCAATTTAGTGTCATCTCAGTACAAATTTGACAGTAAAAAAGCGCTTTTTGGTTGTCCGGAACGCGCAGATTGAGATTCAAGTTTTTAATCTTCTATCTCAAAAAACAAGTTCCAAATGATTGTCACACATGCGTCAATGTGGCAGTAATTTTTATAAATAGAGCAATAAACTGGCAACCAAATTGTCAAATCGCAATAACTTTTGACAATTGTCTGTCACTTCTAAATCACAAAAGCGCTAATTATCATCGCTTGGCTGAACCCGCAATGACAGTTTTTCAGTCCTCGCTAATTATCTGGAACGTAACTCAACTTCTCTTTTCGATTCCCCATGAATTCCCCTTACTACGGTCGGTCACTTCGGCTTGTCAAAGGGAGGATAATTATTTTGTAAAAAAATAAAAGAAATATTGCAAATGATTTAATTTTAATTTTGAAATTACAATAAAATTACCATACTAACACCCCGTGTTGGAAAAAAAAGGGGGAAACCTCCCCCTTTTGACACATGCTTATTACCAAAATCAAATTAGCAAAACCGAGTGGCACTGGCACACAGGGACAGGTCCATTTTAAATCAATTTGTGACAACCACGAGTAATTCGATTGTTTGTTGCTATATGTTTTAGATGACGTTTAGTCGTTGACATTTAAATTTTAAATTTGACATTTCAATAGATTTTGGTTCAATCGTGTGGCTTTGTTGTGCCAACATAACTAACAATTTCAACCGGTCTGTAGGATTGTTTTGAGCTTGCCTCATCCTTTCGCATATCGATTTTGAATGAACATGATGATTTTAGAGCAGCCTGTCAAAAACAAAAACGGGTCACCTAATGTCATTTTAAGGAAAACAAATATAAATTACCAGCTCAGAGCTATCCTGCGACTTTGAACGCATCGCCTCTTCGGCCATGTGAACATACTTATCAAAGTCGTTCATTTTTTCCGCTTTAAAGAGACAAGTAAGCGCTTCGGTTAATTCGGTTTCTGGAAGATCTCGGATGTTTGATGACAATTCGATGTTAACTGCACTTGCCAGTTTCAATTCATCCCGATGAATCCTAGAATTCATTGTTTTCCAATGATTTTCAAACTTTTCGAGTTAAATGTTTTGCTTACCATTCTGTCAGCGGTCCAGGAGATTCTTCTGGATCTTCTGCTCGATTAGCATTGGTTCCTCCTGCTTGTTTCTTTGCAGCCTCTTCCTTTTTCTGCTCATTGCGACAGAACTCGTTAAGCTTTTCTATACCCGATCTAAATTCATTTTCGTAATTAATTCGCAATTCGAATGCCTCCAACAATGTTAAGGGTACATCTTCTGCATGAAGGTCTGTTGGAATGTTATCACCATCGAAGACAGCATCGAAGACAATTCGATTGAAATCTATTTGCCCATTGACACTGTCCTCTATTGCTCCAGGATGGTAGTTGTCCTTGACCAGAGTATTGAACAAGGGGCTTCTGTTCGGTTGAGGCTCTAAAATGGATTATAACATCAAAATCATGTAAAAGGGATACAAAGAGCAGTTACCCCTGGTAAGTATTTCATCTAGATCGCCATATTGTAGAAACTGTACCAAACGCTCTTGAGAAAGGTTTGGACATTCCGATTTGGCCGGAGAACCACTTGGTTTTTGTCCTCGGCGACACTGCTTTCGAGAGTTCTAAACAAAATTCTCAATCAATGGGGAGCTTGACCTGAAATAGATGGAATTGGACTAACCTGTTTTCGTTGACAGGCGTTAGGAGACCTTTCAGATTGTTGTGATTCACAAGATTGTTGTGGTTGACGAGATTGTTGTGGTTGACGAGATTGTTGAGGTTGACAACATTGTTGTGGTTGACAACATTGCTGTGGTTGACAACATTGTTGTGGTTGACAACATTGTTGTGGTTGACAACATTGTTGTGGTTGACGAAATTGTGCCTGGATAGCGAGAAAAAAAAAACAGTTTTTGTCGAGAAATACAATTTAAATGCAGCATACCTGATTTGAAGGGCAGGGAGTGATCATTGCTGAGGACATCGGACTTGGACATGTCTAAAAGAGCATTTAGGTAAATTTAAACAATCAATAGAAAAGAGTTGAAGCTAATAATACAACGCTATGGTGTAATGGGCCGCTAGGTCTACATAGTTTGTTCGAACCGGGGTCGCCTTTCTCTTCTTTTAAAGGCGCTTTCGAGAAAATGTCAATTCAAAAGCATTGACAGCTCAAGGCTGAGTATGTTATCGGTTCCCGCGCATGCTTCCCCAGACATGGTACTACAAGTGATTCTACCCGAACTCGCTACATGTAAGTCTAGATAAACTTAGACTGGATGCAATCAGTCCCACAAGGCTGCAGGCTATCATCAATATTGTTTTGTTTGTGTTTAGTGATGTCGTTTGTCCTGCTTTATCGATGGGACATTTCCCATTTGATGGATTCTTACAGCTAAACACCTAGCTTATGACTTTTGCTAACTTTGTGACATTTCTCGCAAATCCACCATCGACATCAGCACCGAGATCCAACGTAAGAGACAACTATTTTGCAAGGTCCTATCGAGAAGAACTTACGAGACGCTTTACAAGATACCGTCCTGCTTTATGGTGCAGAATTTCTGGGAGAAAAGTTCTACGTTCGATTTATGATCCCTCCCACGTTGACAGTGCATGGAGGAGAAGATTTAGTCACGAACTATTAAAACTGTGCAGCGACCCCGACTTGGACGAAAGGATCCGTGTACCACGGACGAATATCAATGTTCCAGCCCGAAGAATATTCAACTCCACCCTTGAGAGACTATGCAGAAGCGGACGACCTCATCTCCAATGACGTGGTGTGCAAGTAGATTATCACCTCAAAGAACTCATTGTACGCAACTGCCTTAGCATCATACTCGCTGGAGAGGGTTGTTGATGGAGGCCCTGGTTCACCTCGAACTGTTGTGCCAATATAAGATAGTTACTCCCTAACAGTATCATGGACATTCACCAAATGACAATTATTGGAAAGGGGGGCAGACTGCACTGCCACAGCCTTGGAATTAACTCATTGACAGTAGTAAGCTTTGGTGAACACTCGATAGAAGGAGCAGAGTTCACTCGAACAGGATATTGTTTACCGAATTGATTAAGCAAAGTCTGCTTTTGGAATGTTATCCAAGATGGTTCCTCCACTACCGTGCACCAATACAAATTTTCCTAACCCCAAATTTGATGTTTTGAAATATCAAATCACTCTTTCTCCGACACTGAGCCCTTACCACATTTAAAACATGTGAACCTGTTGAATCAGGGATTCGTTCCGGACATGGGGTACTGTGAGCAAGCATTTGCTGAAATAAATACATTTCGATTCGTTATAAAATTTAAAAGAGCGTGAAGTAGCATAAGCCTTACTTGAGCGCATAACTGGTTTCCCGAATCCTCATACTGATTTGAAACCTTAAAATATTCATTTGACTGAGAATTTTGTGATGAAAATACCCCTTTACAAGTTACCTGTGCGTTTCGATATAAGTTATCTTCAGTCATGGGAATTCCAGGGTTTGAATTCTGCTGTCCTGGTACCTTGAAAGAATTAATTTATGTGGATTAAGGTCGACCTCAATGGCCTTAGTTTATAGCTTACTTGTAAATATTGCATTCCACCTTGACCTGAGTCCGGTCGATTGTTAGCAGCACATGCGTCCTAAACATTTTAGGAAAATCAAAGCGAAGGTTTAGAAATGTAAATTCAACTTTTACCTGCGGTCTTGATGTGTGCCTCGCATTGGGGTCTGAGGAATTAAATTGCCCATCATATTCGGTATAGGTTTCAGGTTGGACCTAAGAAATTTACTCATGTTAAGTTAAAGCCTTGATGGAGATTTTTTTCGAAAGTCACCTGTATAACTGGCATTCTACCAGAAGCATTGTTAGATCGAAAACTACCGTCACAGGGCTTAAAATATACAATAAGACATGGGTATGGTTTAACTTTTATGAACTTACCTGACCACTTGGTGTTCTTTCAGGGAATTCTCCTGGATTAAAGCATCTACCCGAGGTCTGATAGGTTTGATTTCGTGGCTTAAAGTTTAAGATTACATACTTGTACCCGAGGGACCGATAAATTTGTCACTTACTTGAGTTCTGTCTTGGGGTAAATTCGACATACATAAAGGTTGACCCGAAGATTGAAATGGCTCACCGTCATCCTAGAATTATTTGTTAATTTTGAGAGAATATAATGCTGAAATAGGAACGCATTACCTGTCCATAGGCTGGAAGATTCAAAGGTCGACCAGAAGATTCATACGCATTGCGTGGGTCCTAAGAATGTTTATTAAATTTGAAAATGGGACCGAAACGAGCTGAAATAGGAACGTGTTACCTGTCCGCGGGATGGAAAATTCAAAGGTCGACCAGAAGATTCATATGCATTAGGTGGGTCCTAAGAATGTTTATTAAATTCTAAAATGAGACCGAATTGAGCTGAAATAAGAACGCGTTACCTGTCCACAGGCTGGAAGATTCAAAGGTCGTCCAGAAGATTCATACGCACTGGGTGGGTCCTAAGAATGTTTATTAAATTTGAAAATGAGACCGAAATGAGCTGAAATAGGAACGCGTTACCTGTCTACCGGCTTGAAGATTCAAAGGTCGACCAGAAGATTCATACGCATCGCGTGGGTCCTAAGAATGTTTATTAAATTTGAAAATGAGACCGAAATGAGCTGAAATAGGAACGTGTTACCTGTCTACCGGCTTGAAGATTCAAAGGTCGACCAGAAGATTCATACGCATCGCGTGGGTCCTAAGAATGTTTATTAAATTTGAAAATGAGACCGAAATGAGCTGAAATAGGAACGCGTTACCTGTCTACCGGCTTGAAGATTCAAAGGTCGACCAGAAGATTCATACGCATCGCGTGGGTCCTAAGAATGTTTATTAAATTTGAAAATGAGACCGAAATGAGCTGAAATAGGAACGCTTTACCTGTCTACAGGCTTGAAGATTCAAAGGTTGACCAGAAGATTCATACGCATCGCGTGGGTCCTAAGAATGTTTATTTAATTTGAAAATGAGACTGAAATGAGCTGAAATAGGAACGCGTTACCTGTCTACCGGCTTGAAGATTCAAAGGTCGACCAGAAGATTCATACGCACTGGATGGGTCCTAAGAATGTTTATTAAATTTGAAAATGAGACCGAAATAAGCTGAAATAGGAACGACTTACCTGTCTACAGGCTTGAAGATTCAAAGGTCGACCAGAAGATTCATACGCATCGCGTGGGTCCTAAGAATGTTTATTAAATTTGAAAATGAGACCGAAATGAGCTGAAATAGGAACGCGTTACCTGTCTACCGGCTTGAAGATTCAAAGGTCGACCAGAAGATTCATACGCATCGCGTGGGTCCTAAGAATGTTTATTCAATTTGAAAATGAGACCGAAATGAGCTGAAATAGGAACGCGTTACCTGTCTACCGGCTTGAAGATTCAAAGGTCGACCAGAAGATTCATACGCATTGGATGGATCCTAAAAATTTGTATTAAATTTGAAAATGAGACCGAAATGAGCTGAAATAAGAACGTGTTACCTGTCCACAGGCTGGAAAATTCAAAGGTCTACCAGAAGTTTCATACGCATTGGATGGATCCTAAAAATTTGTGTTTAATTTGAAAATAACACTAAGTCGAAAAAGTTCCAGAGTTACCTGTGCACGCGTTCTTCTAGGTCCTACAAAGTCACACAATGCTGCCGGTCTGCCAGGAGTGCTGGATCGATCCTAAAAATTTACCCTGAGTATACCTATACATATTTGGATCTAAAAATTACCCGACTAACTTGTGGTCCCGCTTCACTATATTGCGATATCTGTACTTGCGAAGTGGAATTTGTCTATGACACGTTTAAGTGGGATAAAGACAGTAACTCACCTGTTGACTTGAGGAGCTGCGGCCTCCACTAAAAGAAGCGCTATAGCGTCTTTGGGCACATATCTCTGCGCCTGCAGCTAGCGGTTGTTGGGGTCTTCGGCATCTTAAAAAATCAGCTGCATTCATACGGCGACCATCGCTTTCAAATTCATTACGTCTTGGGTCGATATGTTGTGACTTAAATAAAAAAAAAAAAAACAATTTTCGCAGTAGATATGACTGATTGAAGCCTTTTTACTTGTGAACTTGGTCCTCTGGAACAAGATCGAGAAGTACTGCGATAGGTCTGAAAATTTAAATAAAATAACTCCATATACCGCTATAGAATATTATTTTACACTTACCTGTGGTATTGGCGTACTCTGTGCCAAGGGATATTGACCGTTAAATGATGAATTGTTTCTCTTAAAAAAAGACCTCAATGCAGGAAAGATCGATTTAGAAAATAAATAAATTGGATACCTACCTGTCGGCTTGGTCTGCAATTGTAATTGTTGTCCTTGAAATAGAGTATTGTGTAAGCTAAGTATTAATGTTGAATTGAAAGGCAAACTTACATCTGTCATCCTATATCTATCGCGGCACTAAAACAAAACAATTAACATAATTTGTTTTTATGCTTTTCTTAAGCTTTCACTGGCTACTCACAATGTTTATGAAGTTTAACTTAACGTATCTACGTATAAAAGGCCGAAATAAGCTCAAATTGTGGATTTTCTTAGACTGGAGATGCCATTTATGGCCAAAAAAAGTGGATCCAAAAATTACATAGAAAAATAAATTTAAAAAAAAATGATACTTAAATGTCAAGTCACGGCTTTTGACGGAAAATATGTTTTTAAGGGTGCTGAGAACGGCCTTTTATGCGAATGAATTTGACAGTATGGAATTGCGCAGGATATAACAATTGCGGAAGTGTTAAAACTGAGCCATTTGACATCGACTTAAGGCTTGAGTTTCAGTTAAAACTTCAATTTTAATCCAGGGTTTGAAGGAAGTTTGGGGATGTTTACTTTTACGGTGGGACAGTGACAACAAACTGATTAGTTTCTGAACAAAGACAAGCGTCTTAACGATTTTGACAAGCCTTCTGGGAGAATGGAAGTTCACTAAGCAGTGGAATTAGAAGTTGTATTTGGAAAGTAATTACAGGACGGGTTTCCAGTTGCCCATATAGAGTCTTATTTGAATTTCGAACGGCAAGCAGTCCAACGCACCAACCACTAAGCCATGGTGACCGCAAGATTGTAAGGAGATTACAAGTTTCATGCGACAAGTTCATCTGAAAGGCATTAGTCTTCTTAACATCGCCTACAACACCTTAACCACCGTGTTGGGTGAACTCCTAAGGTCAAAAACCTGATTGGTCCATATCACTTTGATTTTAGGGCAGGAAAGTCCACAATCGATCAAATTTGCCAAATGCAGCAGGTCTCAGGGAAAACCCGAAAATTTCAAATCGATACCTACTACCAGCATTTACAGGGACGAGCTATACGAAGTCATGTCCAGTTTTGGCATTTCTGCAAAATTCATCCGTCTATGCAGGAGAAAGCTTGCAGTTTCACCAAGATCGGTAACGATCTCACCAGGACCTTTGATGTCAAAAATGGACTGAGATAAGGTGATGTACTGTCATGTGACTTCTTCAACATCATACTCGAATTGATCATTTGGATATCAAGACACTGAGGTCTAGAGAGCCATCAAATCTGTTCTGGAAAGACATCACAGTAGAGAAAGACCTCGCATTCGAATGCATAACTGAGGACCGGGCTAAGGTCCAGATTCACTCTGACTAAGAATGTAAGTAACTTACTGCAGCCTTGATTTTCAGTCGCTCATTGAGAGTCTTAATAGAATTCCGTGAGGCTATAAGGAGATCTCAAATTGTATGCGACAACTTCATCTGAAATCGTTGCAACTACGATGCAATGGCCATCCATGAAGATGGATTTGGATTCATAAGAGGCTGCTCTTTCGAAGTCCAAGTTCAGAATACGCTTATCCGAGTCCACTCTTCAGTGTTTCTCCAGCTGTTCTCAAGCTGTTCTCGTCGATGTTCAACCATGTCAGATTGGATTTGAATAGATGGTCCATAACCCAATGGAGGTTGTCTTTAATATTTGATTCAGGAAGACAAGGGACAAGAACGTTAAACTGTTGATGATAACCTGCTTGTACCATCATTGACAGAGTGCCACGCTTATATGAAGAGGATTAGGTTGTTCCAGAAAGATATGTCTAGGTGTAATCGACAAAAAAAGTCCAATGAGAAACTCAATCTATGGATTTGACCGAGCTGGCTGGAGATGCCTTTTGGTTGAGGCCCAGGTCCACTCCGGACTGTAGCGCTACCTTTAGTAAGTAAGTAAAGCGATGATTTTTTTTTATGAGGCAGTGACCACTTTAAACACCGGTTATGTTTTGTCTGACTCCATAAAAATCCTCAGAGGTAAACAAAGTAGAAGCAGCAGTCTTGATGCAATGTCCAGGCTTTCATTTTACAGTGCCTGAGCCGAGCACTTTGATGGGCGCCTGACTTTCAGAAGAAAACAAAAGATAGTCTTGCAAAATTGAATAGATTTGTTTTTTGCTTGGAATAGGGAAGAGAAGTCTCCAAAAAGGCAAGCACACATATATCCACGTCATCTTGGTATGCTCCAAATGGTCCAATTTGAATGCAATTTTCCGTAAAAGTCCAACAACTACCCAAAGCAGGTTTTTTAAATCCCAATCAACATTCTGACATATTTGCGAGCGTTCAATTCGTTTTAATTATGTTCTCTGACAACCTTTTTCAAAAATTTATGTTTGCTTATTCCAACAATTGTTCAAATATTGTTTTGTTTGCAGCAAACATAATAATTAACATAAAATTTGTGACCGTACAAACAATTAATTGCAACAAAATTTCCTTGGGCAAACAAATTATAATAATTGATTGAAACTTTGTTTCAATAAATTCTCCACAATTCAATGTGAAATCTATACAGACAAAGAGAAATCCCATCCCTCGGATGTCACACCTACACACAGGACCGCACTTGAAGCTTTCGAAATTACCTTTACCACCGCCGAAGCCGTAACTCTGCCAGAGAACAAACACGACGTGGATGAATCATAAGTGTTGTGGGTTAGAGCCAATCCTAATGAATAGTAGAACTTTGGTGGTAGAAGGAGATGGCAAGGAGTAAACAGAGGCTTCTCTACTTTGTTGCATGCGAATAGAATAAGCTTTCTCTTCACTAAAAAGTGGAAGTTGGCTTGACTGACTCTACCGGTGCTCAAAGGCGTCAGGTTTTCAGTAATTTTGGCCAAGACAGGGCAAGTCTAAAGCGGCTCGTACATTATCAGCTTTCTGGCAGTGTAAGGGAGCTTTTAGCAAGATATAGAGCTTATCACCGAAGGAGATTTTGCGGCTCTATAAGGCGATTATAAGACCCTCCTTGGCATATGTGTCGCCTGAAGGAAGGGACGGGTTGTTTCGGCGGAGCGGGGTTTTTTTTTTCAAGCACGCCTTGGTTGAAACTATCGGCGCCATCTTTCATTTAAAAAGATGTGGTTTCTGGTATAACACGCACTGGAGTTTTGAGAAACTTGGGCGAGGAATATCCTTTGACTTAAATCTTATGGATATGCCAGCTGACGCATGTTGTGTTCTGGAAGAAAGTGTAGACAGTCGTCCTTCCCTGTGCACAAGAATGTAGTTGCATTTTTAGGGATGGCTATGGCCAGTCTTTTAAAAAAAAAAAATACCACATTAGAGGTCCCCTAGATGTATATGCGTCTGTCTTCAAACATTGAACGATGTATCTGCGTCTGTAGCGACAGTCAAACTCCACTTAAGGCCTGGCTTAATCCTCTTACTAGATCCAAAATACTTAATTCGAGAATGCAAGACTAGTTTGAATTCGGTTGGATGACTGAATCTGCTAAGTCTTGTCAGGGTCCCTAGCCATAATGCGGTTCAGCTTACTAGAAGGTTCCCTTCTCTGTACCTATACAGGGTTTGTCGTCGTCTTCGATTAGGGCATGAATCTTCAGGATGAAGGCAGACTAAGCGGAGTCCGCGGCATTCTTGGTGCCTCCCAGCAGAAAAGACTGCAAACAACACTATGCCTTTGCCAAATATCTCAACGTGTTAGCCTTAAGTGGTTGGACACCGGGGAACACAATGAATCCTTTGAGATCCGAATAAGGCTGTACATAAGTGCAACCACACCTATAGCCTAACCGAGGCTTAATTGACACCATTTCTTGTGAAGCTTGTGAAGATTGCGACGACTCTGTCTTTTGTCTTGCCTTTGCTCGTATCAGACGGCAGATTTTTTAGGCTGCTTTGACGAGTGCTGGTAACCTAATCTCCTTATCAAGCTCTTAATCGTCTTTCTTAGAAAAGATGATTAAGACTCAGTAAAAGGGTTGTATGTGCTCCGCTTAAATTTGTCAACTTTTACTGGCCAAAAGTTGAGCGGAGGATCAATCTACGCTTGCTCCTGTAACTGGAATAGTAATGCTTTGGTGACCCTATAATTCTCGTTTCAGGGCGCTTCTGATGCTCTGGCGCCATAGGGCTCGTTTTCCCTCGGAACCAATAAATCTGTGACCACAAGCGGTAAAATAAAATCATCCCCCCATACCTAAACGCAACTAATCGAGTGTCACCTGTAAAGTGTTGATTCCAATCGATTTGTTTGTTATTCAATTGCAATTTGTTATGAACTTTGGGGAAAAACAAACACACACAAACGGCATACAAGCTCAATACAAATATTTTTCTGCGTTAATTAAGTTTAATTTTGTTTACTCACCTTTTTGGATGGTTTGCCATCATTTGCTCGTTTCATGGTAATTACCAAAGTGTTCTGCATTAGCAAGATGAAACGAACGCGATAGGCAACTTCCGAGGAATGTAACTCCAGCCCCAGGTGACGGAGCAAAACACTGGAAGGAGAAGAAAAAAAACAGAAAGCGAGGACGAACATTTCCAACTAACAACTTATACACAATCTAAATGCAAATGCAAACTGAACGTAATTTCCTGCCACTCCTGCCGCATTAGTCGTGTTCCATCTGAGAGCAACCTTCAAGATGGCTTCCTTTACCCAGTGAATTTTAACCCCTGGTTACATTCATTCAGTAGTGATTACTTTCCTGTTAACAGAATGCAAGATGCACCAGTAACTATCACTCACACACAGTCATAGTCATCGTCCCCATAGCAAGGATGATAACACACGCAGGAGCTCTTAAAACTGAAGTACTAAATGGAAATGAAAGGAAAATGTGTAACCTCTCACGTTGAAGAGTATCAGCTTCAGTGCTTCGGTGCTCATTCATGGTGTTTTGACTTCTTTTTCCGTGGGTAATGCTTTCAAAATGTCGTCCTTTGGCGAAAATGGAAAAAATGGAAAAAAAAAAAAATTATAATCTCTTCGGTGACTTCTTCTTCATCGATATGGATCCCATCGATGAGGATGATTTGATGGCCGGAAAGCAAAGTGATCCAGTAAATCAGGGACAGAGAGAAAGGGAGACAGTCAATTTCCGTTTAAAGAACACTTGAACACCGGAAATTTGCCTATCCGTTCACCCATAGGGTTACACCGGAATGCAGATATCCTTCTTCACTTAGCAGGACAAATAGATAAACACTCATCAGAAGGATGCCAAGTCAAGCAAGGTCCAGTCCAAGGAAAAACTACTTAAAAGACTAAAAGGGGTGTTTGTCTGATTTTATGAGCCAGAAATGAGATTCTATCAATTTCGGGATCGTCCACTACTGTTGACAGGAGCGCTATTAAAATGAAGTGTAAACAGAAAATGCACATGTATTTTGTCATTATTATTTTTGTATCCTTGTGCGAACAGGATATTGAAATAATGCTCTCACTGATGAGAATCTTTGGCAAATTTAGCAGAAAATGGGTGAAGGAGTGTTGATATTCCTTGCAGGATGATGTTGGTTTAGTGATTTTATTACACTGTAGTCGAAGATCCTTACAAAATATTCTAGGAAACTCACTGATAAGCTGTGTAATGTTTATTTGGTAGATTCTACGTTGCTTGACTACAAACGACTGTCTACATTGGCGACTGGGCTGAATCCCACATCATGTCCATCATTATCGCAATCAGTTTGCAAGTTCAACTCTTCAACTTCGTAGCACGGTCTTTCTCTAAGCAACAACTAAGGACAGTTGTGTCACTTCAAAAAATATCAAGTAGCGTTGAACTTCTATTTCGACAGTTTCTGCGAATTCCTAAGGAATGTAGGCATCGAATATTGGCGTCCTCCTTGAGCCCGAAAAAACAAACCCTAGAGCTGTCACCAAGTGGCTCTTCTCAATTCGGTTTTCTTTTAATCGAATCAACCCAACCATTATTCAAGCTGACTTTTGGATTGGTTAAAGCTTTGCGGATTAGGTACTTGCTCTGACGACATGCATCGAAGGCGGATTAAATGTTCAGAATGCTGTGGCGCCGAGACGTTAACACTCGGCGACTTAAATGGCCTCCCTTCACCGTCCAACCTGCTCATATGCGGTATCACCGGATTTCTAGCGAGACGTTCTTCTCAATGGTATACGATATCTATATTTCAGCTCGACTTTTGGACAAGTATAGGAGATCATCATTGTGTTGATATTTGTAAATTTCAAACTTCAACCCGCTACTTTACCACAATCACTTCACAAAAATGTTTTATATCACAATAGACCTATCACTGGTCTAAATGTGCTGGCAATAGTTGGTAGCCACTTAAGCCTTTATATACGAAATCGATAGATCTCCATGAAGGCTGTCAATTAAGACCACAAACAGTATCCTAGCTGCATCGAGTCAGAAGTTATATTTCTCGGACGCAGTGAAAGAAACACAAAATGGCGGTACGCCCCACTCTATCTCGTGCATGACATCATAATCCTTACAAGCTAAAATAATTTGTTTGATTCTTAAGCTTTCACGGGGTGTATTTTGATTTTCGATGGAGAAAACAGTTTTTGAGTTCTAACACGAAACTGTATCGCATGATTTTGTTATCATCGCATTTTCTGTGACAGATACGCTAACGACATCCCCATAGACACTCAACACCACATGCACTTTGAACCCCAATGAAGACCGAGGTCTGTTGCTTCCATCTTAACTCTAAACTTGCACCCTAAAAACTGTAAAAACCTCTGTCGTAGTGGAACGTGTGTATTCTGAAGCAGAATACTGATTAAGATTTCAACTGTCGACATCAAAAAACCGAAGATCGACACACTCTCCTACAATGATCCTTAGCGTGTTTTGGTGATCGATGCAAAGGATGCCAAAGGGAGGCATGTTTTTTGAAAGAACGGAAATACCTCTTCTGTTTGGATTACACCTCTTTGTATGCTTGACGATCATGTTCAGCTGATCTGTTGGTGTAATTGTGGCAACATATGAAAGTCTTCGTCCTTCTAAGAAAGTCGAGCAAGAGCTTCAGTGATAAGGAGCTCAAGTTACAAACACTCATCACATCACAACCAAAAGTCTGCCACCTGATACGAGCAGAAGCAGGACAATCGCAATAGGAAGTGCTTCACAGTGTCGTCGCCATCTCCACAAGCGTCACAGACAATGGTGTCTCTTAAACTTAATACGTTGAGATGTTTGACAAAAGCGAAGTGTCCCGTAATAACGCCAATAAGTTATCTACAGTCTTTTCTGCTGGGAGACAACAAGAATGCCGCGAACTTCTTACAGACGTCGGGAAGGATCCGTTTAGTCTGCCTGCATCCTGGAGATTCATGCCACCTACAGTTGTGTTTGCTTGAAACCCAACCATCTTTAGAAGCCCTAACTGAAGATACGGGCAAACCCAACATGGGTTCAGGGCAGAGAAGTTCTCCTGAACCTTGCCTGGCAAGCTCACCGAGGAACTAATTTCCATTGTTGCTCGAAGCTTCGATCATCTATAAACTGATTCGTGTATATTTATGTATAGCCGGACTTTACCAAGCTTGTTAGAGCAGAACCTGTCGGCTGCTGATTGATTCGAATCATTTGGCGTTATAGGCTGTCGACACCCTTCGAAAGTATTTTGGAATTTTGTCTGTGTATGCTAAGGATGTTAGGCTGATTACTCTGAATGGATGGTCTTCTTGCAGTGATCTCCTTCCATTGCCATATTGGGATACACTCTTGTTGTTAACATGCAAAAGGCAATGCTTTAAGCATCGCCTGATCGTCCAATGCCCATTGACTTTTCGTCGTTTTCATTTCAATCTCCGAAGTCGTGTTTCAGCTAGTTCCTCTCCTCATGTCATTAGTTTCGGTTCTCATTTTTTAGTTCATATAACGAAGCCACTTGTCTTCCTAGCCTTTATCCCGCTTCGAAACAGCTTAGCGAACTCAAGGTTCTTAAATTTTTTTTAGGTACTCATGCCACCAAATTAGAAAGTTGCTCACTCCACTTTCAAGAACTCCGGACACAATCCACTTGTGGTGACGACCAAAATCTTAACAACATGCACGAGCTTCGAAAATAAATCTATCTCTTCCGGTCGTGAACACAGTATGGGCTGCTCCCCTCAAGCGTTTATCAATCCACACTACAGTTACAGAATCATAAGTATGTACAAGCATGACGTTCTTTCTTTTTCAGCAGACACTCGCCACTCCATGCAATACACTTCAAGATAAGACCATCCAGCAGTCAGTCGCCTCATGAAGAACATGTGTCGCAAATGTCTTATCACTTCCAGCTCTCGCTAACGCGACGTTGAATATTGTTTTAGTCATCATTTCGGCGAGAAGCCACACGCTTCCAACATTAAAATCTATCGCCGGCCGACGTCGTTGGTGTTCCCGACTTGACCGTGAGTAAAAATAACTTTCCACGTTAAGGAGTCATGAATTCCAGAAAAATTGTATGTTTGTGACGCGTTATTTGGTTTATTCAATGTGGTCACGTTCAAAGTGTGCTTCTCAAATGCACTTATTGACATATGTCCGTGGTGCCAGCTGCTTCTCTGATTGGAATATCTACTGCCTCGTTAAGGTGTCACGTTTGTTTCCCTAGTTCCATTCAAATTTGTGACAAACTCTACGCAAAGTGAGTGATATTTCTGGTGTCCACTGTTTCCAAGTAGTCTCGGTGCGGATAAAGATCTCCTTGCCATTTTTGAATTCCATTTATTGTCGTAATTCGTTCACTGATTTTCAACACTATCATCTGTCTAATCTACATTTGTCCAGCGATTGGCAATCTGGCCAAGCTCAAGTGCTCCACCTCTTCCGTATCTCACTGCGCATGTTCGTAGATCTAGCGATATGTTGAGTTCGTATATTTACCCTTATATTGTTTCTAATTTCAGATAACAGCCAAACTGGCGGAGGTTGGCAATATCTTGGCAGTTTGGCAAGCACTTGTCCGCAGTCCAAAATGAATCGTCTACTGAGATCGACCGTCCTACTGTGCATTGTGTTCGTGCTGGTGCCAGCGACGCCGCTGAATGAAAACAAATCAGTTCGCAATGTAAGGCAGACTATCTATCAAACGTACGGTCTTGGGCAACCGACCGTGATTCAGCGAACGCTGTCCACTCGACCGTCACTTGAGGAATACACCAAGTTGCGAAGTGAATTTGTGGAAATCGAGGAATCCCGTGTGCTTGGCTCCAGCATTATCCTGACCCATGAGGAGGCATTGGCCAATGAAATCATCATGGCGGCTAAGAACAAGGAATTCGAAGAAGGTCTTACCATTCCACATCTCTTCAACCCATCGCAGCACTTCTTCAGTGTTTTGGAAAATATAACTAACTCGCAGCTGTTCAAGTTGTTGGAAGCGATGCCTAAGGGTGCGGTATTGCATTCTCATGACACAGCCCTGTGCAGTACGGATTATCTCATCGAGTTGACTTACAAAAAGGACTTGTGGTTGTGTAGTGACAGCAATAACAGAGCACTGGCATTCCTGTTCTCCAAAGAGCAACCAGAACCGAGTGCCGACTGTTCGTGGGAGCTGGTAGCAAAAGAACGTGACGAACGTGGAGCTGATGCATTCGATGAGTATCTTCGATCCAGACTAACCCTATATCCGACGGAGAAGTTCGCGGATAACAACTATGCCTGGAAAGAGTTCATGAAAATCTTTCGACTCATCGACGGACTGCTGATGTATGCACCTGTGTGGGAGGAGTACTACTATCAGGCGCTGAAGGAATTCTATGCGGACGGTGTGCAATACATAGAAATCCGTACAACTCTGCCAGTGGTAAGTCGACACTCTTTGTTTTCTTTGATTGATGCGAAATGATTCACATTTACGCCATGTTTTTCCGCGGATAAGATTGACAGGAATTTGAGTTTTAATAACCGCAAAACAGGTGATAACGAGTTTTCCCATCGGTGATTTGGAACTAATTTAGATTTGAGGTGCGATTTTAATTGTAGAGAAAGATAATCAAGTGTTATCTGACAAGTAAATCAGAACAGTTCACTTAAAATAGAATGTGCTTAGATTTGTGGAATGAATTGTTTGCCTTTTTCACGATTAAATTTTAAAAATACTCGTATACTTAAGTGATTTTTATGTAAACATTGTTAACAAGGCTTTAAGTGAGCTTCTAAAAATATTTATCAGTCCAGTCTTGTAGTTTGTGTGGGCATTTTTAGGCTTTTCTTTTAAGCATTCACAACGTTTCAAGTGGAAAATGTTTGTGTCTTCCATCGAAGCTGATGGAATTTTCGAAAACAAAAAAACAAAGTGCATGTTTGAAATTTGACTAAGGCCGGTTTGACACATGGATTGTGGATTCAATCTTTGCTAAAGTGGTCCATGAATCTACGACTTCATTTCATCGCACAACCTACGTACTGCGTCAGTTTTTCTCTTATTTGCGTTGTTATGCATCATTTAACCTAGAAAACCCTCTTAACACCAATAGGAGCTTCCTTAAGTATGATTCGTTCTACTTTATAGAATTGGGATACCTACATAATACACAAGTGCGAAATCCCCAAACCCCAAAATCCCCAACTTGTGAAAAATCCCCAAAAAAAATCTCCAAACTGTCCTGCGATTACCGCTCCGCTTTTCTGCTCTATTAATTGCTTGGCGAAGGCGATATAAGGCCATAACTCGGAATATAACAAAAACCTGTGCTTCTAAGCGATTTTGGATATAAAAGGACCAGAGTAGCGAAGCGGATCATTTGGACCTCACTCACTAAATCAGGTGTCTTCCGACCCCGGCCTTCAATACTTATTGATGTGATGCAATCTTTTTCATGTTGGCTGTTAAAACTTCTAAAACTTCTTCGCGTTAATGATGGATTCTGAAAACCCTTTTGACGGATTTGATGGGGCTACATCAATGCTGTAGAACATAACTTTTTACCTTCGAGTTAATAGTTCAAAATTAAATTAATTTTACTGTGGTCCTCTTAAGATTTTGGCCACTACTCCACTCTGACCGATTTCATAATCTCTCCAGGAAGCACTGACTATACAACAATCAATCTAAATTTTAATTGAAAAGTTTTTAGTTACCATTCCCTCGAGGTCGTTCTGGGAGGAAGATTTTTTTGTTGGAGATATGTGGATCCATTTTTCTCAAAAGATTGCACCATAATCGGGAGCGTACACTCCAACGATTTTTGTAGACGTTGCATGGAAGAAGAGGAAGAGAAAATAACTCCCCTCTTGCTTTGTAGTTGCCCAGCTCCAGGCACCTCCTATGCTTGATTAGAAGCTCGAATTGATCTAACAAAAGTTGCATGTTGTATCAAAACGGTCCAATGCTGGCTTAAACTGATAGCTACTTCAACCGAACCTTACCTAGTAGTTTGAGACCATTGATCAGTCTTCTTTTTTTTTGTAAAGCTGGAGCTAACGTGACTATTTAGCCTTAGCACACATTTGACTTCAAACAACTAGGCTAAGGAGATTGAAAAAGTCATACGGCCTCATTTTTGCCGAAATTCCCAGCTTGTTTGGCATAATTCATCACAATGGACCTATCACTGGTCTAAGTGTGCTGGCTATAGCTGGCAGCCATTTCAACCTACCCTTGGCATAATTCACTGCGGTTTCTCCTGCGACCCTAATTTTAACCACTATCTTCCTGTCATACATAGTCTTATCGTGTATCTAGCAAGCGTACCTAAAGCTAGTGACCTCATATCGTTCGCAACCAAAATCAATGGTTAATGATTGCAAATGCAAACTTAGGGTCGGACTAGCCATATGTTTAGTCCATAAGACTCACATGGAAAAAATGGCGCTCGTACATATTCAAGAGTCAAAAGTCAAAAATTAAGTTTAAGACTACCCTAGAGCACGGGCATCAAAAAAATTAGAGGAGAGACCAAAGAGATACCGATGCGTGTTGGTTTTAAATGTTTGTGGATTGAAGGGATGAGGAAACACACAGCTACATTATGTAGATCATTCCGCAATTGTACAGTTTAGGAAAGAACTCCTATGTTTATAAGCACCTTCGAAAGAAGGTTTTAAAGTTAACTGATGTGTATTCGAACCATAAATGAAGTTTATTGTGCTGAAATTTTCACTAGCTCATAGTCAAATCACCGCTCTGGGCTCTATCTTCCACATTCCCTTGGAGCTTAAGAAGACTCATAGCTTATGAAAGTATTGTTTTTCTTCCTAAGACTGGACATTTACAGAATTTGTGTTTCGAAATCTCTCTCTCTCTGTACTCTATGATTAGATTGAGACAGTGACGAACTAGTTTGACTCCGCAGTATAAGATTAAAGCGCCTCCAAAGTTACTTGACCGCCCGAAAGGGATACGAAGGCATTTCCAAATAGGAGTACACTTATGTCTTTACCTAGTGCTACAGATTTTTTGTTTTTAAAAGCATATTGGGCTTTCAGACTTAAGACCGACTTATCTACAAGTCTAATCCATTTGTGATTCTTGTGATGTAAGAAAGGCTGCAAACAAGGCGCAGATAAAGTTTACGCCAGTCCCGTACAAATCTTTTAGTTCCGAATTTGTGGAACGTAAAAAATTCATTAGTATATTTTCATTGTTCTCTGGCAAGATACAAAGTTCATAAAGAAAACGTCAACGCTGATCAACATTGAGAAGCAAAAGACCGCAGGGAAAGTTATCAGTGTGTTTTACCAAACGAGTATTAGTCATTCCTTGAATTCCATCAGCATAGAGAGAGAGCAGATGTGTCATTTCGCTTGGAAAAGCAACTTGTCATCAAGTTACAAGTCGTCAGAACCAACGTCATATGATGTGACACGTTCACACGTTCTGTAACTTGAACCCTTTTGTGGGTAAAGCAAATCACTTTTCAAAAGACATGCAAAATTTGTTTGCATACAATAATCTAGAGAAGCCTTACTTAGTACACCAGGAGAGGCATACTTAAAGCTGTTATTCCCGATACCACCTCAAAGCAAAACTAGTCTCATTGTTAGTATTGATAGGAACAACCTTAGAATTCTAATTGGAAAGTTCCACTTCTGCCTGAATCTTCCAACAAATTCAAGCTGCAGACTCTCTCTTGAAAGGGAAGAGACTGCTCTTCATATCCTAATGGAATGTCCAGTCGGAAAGAGAATCCTTGTTGACAAAAATGCTTGCTGGCATCCACCCAGCGAAGTTCTTTAACTTCCTGATGTCCTCTGAAGTGACAGTGAAGTGTTTCCTTGATTAACGAGCAAGTTTCAGATTTATGTTGTTTAGGACTTACCAGCAAAGACATAAGGTCTCATGATCATCACGCATGATCAAGGCCGTCAATTAAGTATCTTATTGGCTCTAACAGATATCAAACTAAAAAATAGCTATAGTCCAAATCCAAAGATTCCAGACATATTTGACATGTGGTTTGAGTCCAAACTAATTGAGGAAGCTTAATCAAAACTACAGTTTCATAAAAACTTCTAAGCCCTTACCATGCGATCTTCCTCACGTCAGGTGATCGTCTTATTTTCAAGGATCACCAAGCGAAGTTCAACCCTTGTGGATCTTATCATCCGTTTCCATTTCACAATTGATAAAATGACACGCCTAAGGCATACTTCCTGTAAACTTTGTAGAACTTAAGATAAAAATCGATTTATCGGCTTAGATATGCCCCTGAATGCCTACAGAAGACCTTGAAGTACTGATAAACACACAAAAAATCCCCGACATGACCCACAAATCTATCAAAATACACGTCACATATTTCATGAGAAGGCAATAAAACGTTAAGATCACCGTTAATTATCACTTTATAACTCGCAATTTTTTAGGCCATAAAGTGTGGAACGTGGATTTATTGCGGCATTTTATTGGATCATAAATAGCGCCATTACGCATTTCTGCAAGAGTGATCAGTCTTAGCACTTGAAGTCAACCAAGACATTTTTATTGAAGGAATGGAACGGGAACATATATTTTTAACATACTTTTGTACTTCCAGCTCTATGACATAAATGGCACTACCTACACCTCTATCGATACAGCTCGCATTCAGGAGTCCGCCCTGGGCCGATTCAAAGCTGCGAATCCTGGTTTCATTGGTGCCAAAATGATCTATGCTCCCATAAGGAATGTGGACACTGTCAAAGTGGCGGAATACATTCAACTCGCCATAGAACTGAAGGTAAGCTAACCTCACATAAACAGCTTGCAGACAAATTTCATACAATTACCGGTTTCAGGAACTTTTCCCGGACTTCTTTGCCGGTTTTGATTTGGTTGGCCAAGAAGAACTCGGCAAGCCACTTATCGATTTTCTGCCTCAGCTGCTGGAAGTACCCGAAGACATCAATTTCTATTTCCATGCGGGAGAGACAAATTGGTACGGTTCGACAACAGACGAGAATGTCATCGATGCCGTCCTTCTGGGAACGAAACGTGTTGGACATGGCTACGCCCTAATCAAACATCCTGCCGTGCTAAAATTGATGAAGCAAAATGACATTGCCGTCGAAGTGAATCCGATTTCAAATCAAGTGCTTCAACTGGTCACTGATTTGAGGAACCACCCATGCTCCCACTACTTTGCCGACAACTATACGGTGGTTATATCCTCCGATGACCCTTCATTCTGGCGTGCCTCACCATTGTCGCATGATTTCTATGTCGCATTCCTGGGCATCGCATCAGCTCACGCTGACTTGAGGTTACTCAAACAATTGGCCATCAATTCGATTAAGTACAGTGCCATGGATGAGTCCGAAAAGGAGGTGGCCTTCACCAAGTGGCAATCGAAGTGGGACGACTATATCGATTGGGTGCGGAATTCTGCGGCGTCATTATCGAACCACATCAATTGACTAGCGGCGGCGGTGCGATTAGTACCGCCACTTGTTGTAGTTGTCGTGTCAACGTTTATGTACAAATGAGAGTGTAAAGTAGAGTGAGAGAGAGAGAGAGCAGAGTGAATACGATTGATATTTTCAAGTTTAAGGGTGGTGGAGCGTAGATTTCGTACTTTTACTTGTAAGGAATTTGTAGACTTTATATTTAGTCCTTTTAAGAACCGTATTAAATAAGCTAAAACAGAGGAAAGGGAGAAGTTTTTTTTTTAAATCGAAATTGGATGGTCCTATCCTGGTTCACGAAAAAAAACGAGACCAAACATCCGGGTTAAAGATCAAACAATTGGGGACGCTGGTTCAGTTGCATCCCGGATAGAAAGCGGCGTTAGTTCAAACTCTAGCCATCGAAGGGTAGCTGGCATGATAAGTAAGTAAGTTAATAGGAGCATCAATAATGACGTGTCGACTAGGCGTTCAAGTTTATTCCGAAAAATCTTGCCTTCTCCTCAACAGTGCTTCTTCAAATTCCTTCGCCAAATTGGATGAATGGAGCCCTCGGTGGTGTTAAGTAGTACTTTGAGCCTAACCATCTCCTTCAAACCACCTTGCCACCACTCTTTCTACATATGTACCTCAGTGACCAATTTCATAAATCTTTCTACGGCCTGTGTGTTGCATAGAAACTTAACAAATCACAAGTTACAGAGTTCTTCCAGTATCCCATAGATCTGTTAGGTCTTTTTGAGAAGCTGTAGACAATAACGGAGGATCTGTCACATTACAAAATTAGCAGCCGTGTATGAAAAGCACTTTTGTTGATATTCTAAATGTGCTATCAAGCACATACAAACACACTTTGTATATGAAATGAAATGTTATAAAAGTTCGTCTCTAGTACACCATCGACAAGTCCAAAACTTAGAGGAGGAAGCCCTATAGCGAGGGTAGTGAATTTGAAAAATTTCGTACGGAATTCAAAGTTGGAAAGCGACAATAGACTTGTGCCAACAGGTAAGCATATCCATAAATAATCAAGGAGTTAGTAGAATTTGAAAATTCAATATGGCGGCTGCAAGATGGTGGACGAATTTGTCATTTTTTGTCAAGTTTTTGGGGTCGCCGATTATGAATATATGGTCAGAATTTTTGAAATTCAAGATGACTGACGATTCAACTCAAAATGTATTTATTGAAATAGTTTTTTTTTTTATTCTTTAGCATTACAATTATAAAAACAAAACAAAAAACAATAAGGAGTCGATCTGTAGCATGAAGTGCTAGAGGCGAACGACCCTATCGAAATAACAATTCTATTTTTGTTGTGGGGTAGAAATAGAAACAAGAATATTAACAAAAAGCATGAATATTACAATTAATTACAATATTACTATTTTATACAAAAGTTTATTAAACAATGTAGAGAGAAAAGCCACTTTTTCATTTCTTTCAAAAATAGGGGGGTTTTTTGCAGACTTTGTATCTCATATGGCAACCGATTGAGTAGCTTAGGTGCTGAAGTTCGAAAAGATTGTTTTCTTTGACGGCGGAACATAACCTAGCGCCTGAGTATCAACTCTCAAATTAAAAATATTTAAGTTTCTATGAATAATTCTATATCCGCTCCGCAAAAAGAACACTTTGAGCACTTTGAAGACATAAAGATGCTTTAAACTTTAAAGTTTAAAGGCAAAACACGAAGTCTACAAAACAAAGGCCAGCTGCTAGTCATCCTTTTTTTTTTCTGCTAATGATTCTAACTATGTCTTTTTGACCTACCACTTAAGGTTCAAGAGTATTGGAGTAAGCCCCTCAATAACTTGAGATACCATATTGCAGCTTTGAATTTACAAGCCCATAGTAAATCATAAACAGCAACTTTTCTGAGCAACATAAATATGTTGCGAGTAATCGCCATCATTTATTTTTTCAACTCTGCTGCGTGTGCCTTCCAGTTTAGAATTTTATCTATTAAGACTCCTAGATACTTAAAGTTTTCAACAGTTTACCTTTTAAAGCAATTTGGAGTGCAAGAAGGCATTTTCATCAAAATTAACTTTACCACAAATGTGGTTAGAAAAACTATATTTATCACACGCAGTTGAGTGAAAAAGCACATCGCAGTCAACCAGATTATCACCTTTTAAATTGCAGACCATGACCTTGGTTTTTTCGCTCATTAAGAGTTCATGTTTTGCGAACCATTGTCTTAGGATTCGCAAGTCATGATGCAGATTTATAACCGATTTGAATAAAGACCCATTTACAAATGTGAGTGCCATATCATCGGCAAAAGCTGTAATGCTGCTGCTAAAACTTTGTTTGAATATGCAATTCACATAGATAAGGAACAAAAATGGACCTTAAACAGAGCCCTGGGGTACTCCAATAGTTATTTCCATCTCTTCACTAAGACTACCATTAATCGTAACCCTTTGTGATCTCACGTTTAAGTATGACACAAACCAATCGTGTACCGAGCCCCTAAAACCAGCTTTGTACAGTTTATCTAACAAAAGGTTATGGTTGACCATATCAAAAGCTTTGGTCATGTCAATAAACAAGGTTATAGCGCTATTGCCACTGTTAAAGCCATCATATCCAGAAAGGATGAGAAGCGATCCTTCATTATTTTTTCAAAAAGTTTTGAAAATATTGAAAATAGCTGCGAGATAGGTCTGTATTGACTCATGAGTTTTGGATTACCTTTTTTAAAAACAGGTATAACTTCAGCAACTTTCAACGCAGATGGGAAAATACCAGAGTCTACACTCTAGTGGTTCACCTAGTATTTTTGTGGAGCTTTTGTTATGGCTTTGTAGGACTCTCAGAAAAGTGTCGTGAGCTAGCGAAGGGTGATTTTGTTCATAGACCTGTTCACAGGACTCAAATTTAAGATGTTCAGTAAGGTTTTCATAGCTAATTTTTTGTTTAATGGGGAAGGGTATGTACCTACTGGCTTTGTTGAAGTTTAAGTGCTCCATGCTTTAATTTATCATACAATGATCAGTGATTCTATAGTTTAATACCGCACTAGATATTCTGTGCAGAGAATTTGTATGCAATCTAACGAAAGCGTGGTCGATGCAAGTTTGGATGCTATCTGTAATGCGGGTTGTTTCATTGTCTATTGACTCTAACCCATACGATGACATTAAAAGCAGTCAGAGTCCCTAGTACTTTTTAGTATATCAACATTCAAGTCACCTATTATCAACAAGTTTTTGGTAGTTTTATCCTTTAGAATTTCACCCATTTGTTCTAGAAAGATACGTCAATTAACTTCTTGCAATCGGTATACGCAAAGAACTATGAAGGGTTCATTGCTTAGACTGCATTTTATTAGAACAATATCAGCACTACTTAGATTTAGGGGCTTAACTAACACACTGGTGTGAAAGGGGCTCTTTAATAATCACTGTGATACCACCTGCCATATGGTTCATCGTAACCCGGAATCTTGTAAGTAGATAGCTCATTGCTGTACAGCCAAATTTCAGTTCAGATATAATGCTTCAGGCATCTAGGTATGTGTGCTAAAAGTGAATCAACATTTTTTCTCATGCTGCGTATGTTTTGATGGATACATAAGGACGATACATTTTGGAAGGTATTTGAATCATTTTTTGCACAATTAGAAGTATAGATTAGCTAAGAGTGCCCGTGTAGGGCCAGTAAGTTAGAATAACATAGTTTAGTTAATTAAGCTAGTTTTAAGCGTTTTGTCTAGCATATAAGATACATGAATTGAAAAATAAAATGAAAAACAAACACGAAAACGAAACGAAGAAGTATAGGAAGTGACACTTAAATTTTTTTGGAAAGATCAGCAGAAAATCTCACTTTTATTGCATCGTCTCCTTCCTTCTTGCGCAAAGATATTCAATTATTTTTTGTCCAAATGTATCTGTACTTCTTTTTCCATTTTTATCTTCTTGGCTGCTTTGAAGAGTTCAAGAGTACGAGGAATTAGGCTGTCGTGATGATCCCCGAAAATGTTGGTGTTCATTCTGTGTTTGTTTACATATTTCATTTTAATAATGTTTTCTTTCAACCGACGACAAGTAAAATTAACAACTAAAACATTGATGCTTGGGATATTCTCATTTTTGTTATTTTGTTTGGCTCTGTTTTTATCTCGTCATCCCAAGACTCTATCCTCCTTCAACTAGACCTCGATAGTTTTTCGATCTGATGCCTCAAAAATTGTCTAGAATTAAATATACCCAAATGCTAGTCCATCAGCTTTTCACATAAGCGGCACCGATCTCCTTCCCGACCCTAACTTCTGCACAATCAACCTGTCTCTTCCGTTCAATCTCTTCGTGACCTCGGCATTCTGTGTGATAGGGCGCTCAATTTCCGTTCACATATGGATGAAATAATACTTAAGGCCAATTCTGTATTGGGCTTTGTAAAACGTTGGTCCAAAGAATTCACCAATCCATACGTAACCAGGTCTCTCTACATTACCTTTGTTCGCCCCCTCCTAGAGTATGCCAGTCAAGTGTGGTCCCCGTACCATCGCGAACATATCTCGAGAATCGAAAGCATCCAGCGCCGTTTTCTTCGATTTGCTCTCCGAGGTCTACCCTGGAACGACCCTTTTATTCTCCCTCCCTATCAAAACAGCCTCAACCTCATTAACTTAAACACCCTTGAGGAACGCAGAGATACGGCCGACATTCTCTTCATTCATCGACTACTTGCAGGTCACATTGAATGTGCGTCACACCACAACTCTGTTTTCTTCAACACTCGAATGAACCGATCTCCCGTATGCTAAGAATGATTAACTCGAAACTTACCTTTTTTGACTTCAACCGCACCACTCCTTGCCTTAAATCCGATCTCCTTCACCGTCCCAATTAATCTTAGTTTTAAGTTTAAGTTTAAGTCCAATTTTAAGTTAGTTTTAAGATTGTATAGCTTGTATTAAGCCGAATAAATGGAGGCTTTCGCCCTCACCAAAATTAAAAATTATCTTTTATTTGACGTACGTAGCAATTGTCAATGCCTGATTCATCAATTTTCACACCCACACCATCACACACATGTTGCAATGCTGCTTCCATTGCATTTGTATTGTTTACATTAGGCACAGTGACAATTTCAATAGAATTGGAAAGTTTGGCTTGCTCCAGGAGTTCTATTTTTTCTTCTAGGACGGACAATTTCTCTTTGAGTTCACAATTTACAGTTTGCAGATAAGTCATACGCGCAATGAAGTCCTGATTTATGGATTTAAACTTAATTATTTCATTGAAGATTGCTTGCATGGTTATTTCTTCATTCGAAGCTTGGTCATTTATTGCATTTGTTTTTGAAGGGGGAAGTGGGTAAGATATATTGTTGGTAGGGAGAGAACCCTTACTTGAACAGGGTCTAACTATTTCACTTTGTGGAGAGAGAGAGGTATGGACATATTATCAGATGACAGATTTTTCACTTTTTGTCTTATTATCACTATTCATGTAGGTAGGGACCGAGATGGATAGAGTATCGCAGTGAAGTGCATTTGGAGCACCTCCAATTTTTTTTTTTTTTTGTTTCTTTTTGTGTATTCTATGTCAGCTGGAAACAAATTCACACAACTGTCATGGAATAGTTTCTTGCAGTCACTTCGGTTCTTTCGACCATTTTTTTACAGAAACAGTCACTCATTTTTAATATTATTTTTAAGTACTTTTAAACGATAATTAGTATTTTAATTAGAAATTTAAGTCTTCTCAACGTATGCGTATCCCACAACACTCATGAGAGAACTGAGTTGTTCCTTTGTATGTACATTTAACTGAATCTGGGTATCGCGAAGCTTTAATTACTTTCAGTACTAGACATTAAGATGTGCGACTAAGATTGAAAACATACTTTAACTGAGAAACAAAGAGCGTGAGCTGGACATACCTTTTGACCTCGCGTATGTCGAATTCTAGATCGAATTTCAAAATTCGGGCGTCGTTACGAACTGAATATTAGATCTATCTATGTTTAAAATTTCATGCAAATCGGTCAACCCGTATCCGAGAAAAGGGGAATGGAAGATTTGCTATTTGAGTAAGTGTCAAGAAAGCTTCGCTCGCTGCGCTTCATTTAACCGTGTAATGTTTCTAATTTCAGCTGGTGGCAGCAGAAAATGTTTTCGTTCCACTCCTGTGTTGAATATTTATAAGTAATCGAGTAATGTTTCCAATTTCAGATTACAGCCAGACTGACGACCTCAGTTCAAAATGAATCGCCTACTGAGGTCGACCATCCTACTGTGCATGGTGTTCGCACTCGTGATTCAGCAAACGCTGTCCACTCGACTGTCATTTGAGGAATACACCAAGTTGAGAAGTGAATTTGTGGAAATCGAAGAATCTCGTATGCTTGGCTCTAGCATTGTCCTGACCAATGAGGAGACATTGGCCAATGAAATCATCATGGCGGCCAAGAACAAGGAATTCGAAGAAGGCTTTACCATTCCTCATCTCTTCAACCCATCGCAGCATTTTTTCAGTGTTTTGGAAAATATTACTAACTCGCAGCTGTTCAAGTTGTTGGAAGCGATGCCTAAGGGTGCGGTATTGCATAATCATGACACAGCCGTGTGCAGTACGGATTATATCATCGAGTTGACTTACAAAGAGAAACTGTGGTTGTGTAGCGACAGCAATAATCACGCACTGGGATTTCGCTTCTCCAAAGAGCAACCAGAAGCGAAACCCGACTGTTTCTGGGAACTGGTGGCAAAATTACGTGACGAACGTGGAGCTGATGTATTCGATGAGTATCTACGATCCAGACTAACCCTATACCCGACGGAGAAGTTCTCGGATAACAACTATGCCTGGAAAGAGTTCATGAAAATCTTTCGATTTCTCGATGGACTGTTGATGTATGCACCTGTTTGGGGCGAGTACTACTATCAGGCGCTGACGGAATTTTTTGCGGACGGTGTGCAATACATGGAATTTCGTACAACTTTGCCAGTGGTAAGCCTTCTAAAAATATTTATCAAGTCTCGTAGTTAATGCGGACGTTTCTAATCTTTTTCCTAGCATCCACACCGTTCCAATTGAAGAATGTTTGTATCTTCCATTGAAGCTGATGGAAATTTCGAAAACTGATTCCTTTTTTTAAACAAATTGCGTGTTTAACCGTTGAATAACTTTGAATTGATCCATGAGTGTACGAGTTCATTTTGTTGCAAACCTTTTGCATTTCTTCAGTTTTTCTCTAATTCATTTGCCACTTTTTAACCACTAGCTTAGATTCCTAAAGTACCTATCTTTGCCACACAGATTCACACTACTTCATGGAATTGAATGACATCATTCGGACGTCACTCATTTAACTAGTTGTCTTTCGAACTCGGTCTTCAATAGTAATTGATGTGAGGCACCCTTCTTAAAGTTCACTGTAATCTTACACCGGTCCCGTATATTTGCTTCAAAACATTCATTTGTAACAAAAAAAAACGAGAGGAACTCTACAACGAGTACAATTTATTCTGAACAATCCTGATTCTCTTCAATTATTTTGTACTTTCAGCTCTATGACATGGATGGTACTATCTACACCCGTATCGATGCAGCCCGCATTCAGGAGTCTGCCAGGGACCGATTCAAAGCTGCGAATCCTGGTTTTATTGGTTCCAAAATGATCTATTCCCCCATTAGGAAGGCAGACCCATCCAAAATGACAGAATACATACAACTCGCCATAGAAGTGAAGGTAAGCTAACCTCACATAAACAGTTTGGAGACAAATTTCATACAATTACCGGTTTCAGGAACTTTTCCCGGACTTCTTTGCCGGTTTTGATTTGGTTGGCCAAGAAGAACTCGGCAAGCCACTTATCGATTTTCTGCCTCAGCTGCTGGAAGTACCCGAAGACATCAATTTCTATTTCCATGCGGGAGAGACAAATTGGTACGGTTCGACAACAGACGAGAATGTCATCGATGCCGTCCTTCTGGGAACGAAACGTGTTGGACATGGCTACGCCCTAATCAAACATCCTGCCGTGCTAAAATTGATGAAGCAAAATGACATTGCCGTCGAAGTGAATCCGATTTCAAATCAAGTGCTTCAACTGGTCACTGATTTGAGGAACCACCCATGCTCCCACTACTTTGCCGACAACTATACGGTGGTTATATCCTCCGATGACCCTTCATTCTGGCGTGCCTCACCATTGTCGCATGATTTCTATGTCGCATTCCTGGGCATCGCATCGGCTCACGCTGACTTGAGGTTACTCAAACAATTGGCCATCAATTCGATTAAGTACAGTGCCATGGATGAGTCCGAAAAGGAGGTGGCCTTCACCAAGTGGCAATCGAAGTGGGACGACTATATCGATTGGGTGCGGAATTCTGCGGCGTCATTATCGAACCACATCAATTGACTAGCGGCGGCGGTGCGATTAGTACCGCCACTTGTTGTAGTTGTCGTTTCAACGTTTATGTACAAATGAAAGAGTAAAGTAGAGTGAGAGAGAGAGAGCAGAGTGAATACGATTGATATTTTCAAGTTTAAGGGTGGTGGAGCGTAGATTTGTAAGGAATTTGTAGACTTTATTTTTAGTCCTTTTAAGAACCGTATTAAATAAGCTAAAACAGAGGAAGGGGAGAAGTTTTTTCTTGAATTTGGAATTGGATGGTCCTACCTACCCCACCAGATAGAGATTTGCATTTGATAATGGAATAGAAACGGAACTCGATGAAAGTGCATTTATTTCAAAGCAAAATGTAATTGAAATCCTTTTAATCAAAACGACACAGGAATGTAATTAATTTGATTAAAGAATTGAATGCAACGGAGACCAGCGCCACTCTCGTTAAATAATTTGAACACGCAGGTCGTCGTCACCCCTGTGTGAACATAATTAGATTTGAAATGAAGTCAATTGCTGTAGCTCGAGTGATTGAAATGAACGATTGAAGTGGGTAAATGGAAACAGAGGAGCACACGCAAGAAGGACGACAACGAAAGGATTTAATTTGAAGGACACACCGATTGGTTGTGTTGGGAAAAGTAATCATAAGAGGGTCTGAAATAATGGGGTTAGGAGGTGAAATCAAAGGTGGAAGGAAGCTTTTTGTTCATCAATTAGTGGTGGCTTTTGATGGTTCTTTCTAGGGGAAGGAGAAAAACAGTTTTCTGATGAACTAATTGAATCCAAATTGATGTTGCTAATGTAGTTCCTAACTTTTGATTTCAGGAAATCAGCAAAAACTCTTTGAGTGCAGAGTGGGCGAAATGAAAATGAATGATGTGATCTAAACTGAAAATCAAAATCAAATGAAGCACAGCAATTTACAATTTTCAGAAGAATGACGAAACCTTTGGTCGATGACGCAAAACAACCTTTTGTCAGTTGGAAATCACTGAAAGAATGCTGAAGTCATGCGGTACCGAAAGTTTACTACAAAATACTGCACTATCAAGGCACTGTTACCGTCACCTGGTGTTGGTATCTGGAATGATGTTGCCTATCTCCAGCAGGTGAAAAAAGTGTGATTTGCATCACCTACTGGAGAGGCGCTGTACCGGCAAGTCGAGTTCCCTACTTTTCCCAAAGTATTATAGTTTACTTCAACATGTTTCCGCTCCGTTTATTCAGCAGCATCCCTAATCAATCTTGTCGTCCATTTTCTTCTAGTTTCAGAACTCCATTGCCCTTGCGACTGTTGTTTGTTGGTAAGCTCCTTCGCCTTCAGCTTTACGTTTGTAAACGAATTTCCTCCTTATCGATGGGAGTCTCTCCTGCGACTACGAGGACAGCTGGTTCCGACACTCTACGTTAAGAGGGTTCTACATCTCTGTACTGCTGCTATCTGAGATGTAGATGATCGACAAAACAGGAAAATGGCATGCAAGATCGACATAAAAAGTCTTTCGCCTGTTTGCAGTTCTCATAAGTCTGCTCGCTCTGATGAGAACTTTATCTGCTGTCAAAATATGAGTTTGAATTCGAGGATCATTCCCAGGTGCCGTACTACATTTTTCCTGGTTATTACCTCCGAACCTTCTTAAAACTCCACAGCGACCGGAATCGGTCTCCTGGTCAGGATGACAATCTGTGTCTTCTCTGTTATCAGACTAAGGCCATGGTCTTCTATCCAGCCATACACGCGTCTTAAAACTTGGTTTAGCCTCCTCAGTGCATCTTTGGCGTCTCTTGTGGACCAGTGGACCTTTATTCACTGCACGATTGTAATTACAATTACCACCATCGTCCATCTGCAAGGATGCATATATGGATCCCAGTTTCCTTAATGACATAATCATGTTTTTTGTTGTTGTGGAATTGTAAATTTATTTATCTTTTGAATTATCACCCCTTAATCGGATTGTTTCAATTATCCTTCCGGCAAAAGCTGCACACACTATAGCCAGTGATCCTTCAGACTTCTCTTAACACACAGAGAGAAAAAAATTTAATACAATTACCTTGTTAAACTCATTAAAATCGCACAATGTCCATTATAGTGGGTTGACAACAAGGACAATCCATGTCCTCCTTTAATTTTATTTTAACACAATGAAAAAGACCATCTCTTCATGCACATTCGAATGTTGAAGCATACGTTGTGTATGCTTTGGTAATGTTGACGCAATATTTCCTGACATCCTCTCATCATAAACGTTTAATGTCGAAAGGGCGTTAAAATTACACACAGGATATTTTTGTGCACATGTACAACAGCCAGCGTTAAAAGTCCTCGTGACCAACAACCGCAATGTTTGGCAAAATGTAAGAATTATCTGCGTAATAAACCGCGGCTTGTACAACTTGATACTTTAATGGGCAGTCTGCTCGCCTTCCGCATCCTTGGCGTATTAAAGCATTATCCTCACAAGTGTTTGGGGTGAAAATTGAAAACTGAATTCTGATGAAGGACTCGTTTAAACAATTTTTTAAGTTTTCTTTGTTCCGATGAGAACAAAAGAACAAAAAAAGAAAACAGAAAGGTTTTGGGACTCTTTGACTAAAGGTTAAGTGCCTTATTGACCGCACTCACCGCTCTGCCCCTTTGGACTGACACAGACCTAAAGTTTATTGAAACTTTAAGTGCCGGCTGAGTGGATCAATAATTCAATCGCAGGTAACATGGTGTCAGCACTACATGACATGTCATTCGTTTTTCTGTTTCCCATGTATAAAGGTTTTTCCGTTCGTTAGTCTGTTAGTTTGCGGCGTGTCCTTTCATCAGCGGGTAGTATGTGGTTGCGTTCGGGTTGAACAGCCCTCCAATAACGAAAAAAAAGAAGGGAATACGTACAGGAAGAGGGAAATTGAAAAAAGTAGACAGGCTATTCGATGAGTACTCTATTTCATTTCTATGTTCGTTTAACAAAGGACTATACGAAAGACTCTGAGTAAGCTTTTAAGCTGGGAAATGGCACAAAGGAGTTTGCTGTCTGTCGGCAGTTCACAGTGAATCGCGGACGGTGGAGTCATCAAAGGAATTCTAAATTTCAAAAAAAAAAAACCTTGGAGAGAGTTTTCCAAAAAAAAAAGAATGAAAGAGTGAATTTCCACAGGACTATCATCTATGACCACCCAATGGTCATCCTCAAGAAGGGCGATCCTATGTCTTGCAAGAACTACGAAGGCATATTCCTGATCCTTCGGCACCTACCAGTGTGGTTTCCTGCTCGGCAAATCTTCACACTACGACAAATCCTGGAAAAGACCAACGAGCTTCAAATTGCAACTCACCTTCCCTTCATTGACTTCAAAGCTGCATACGACAGCATTCATCTCCCGAACGTGATGACCGTATTCGAAGTCCCGAGAAAACTGATCCGGTTGTGCCGTGCCACGGCAGAGAATTCACAATGCACCGAGCAGCTTCCGAACAGAAGCTCTGAATTATTCCAAACAAGCACCGGATTTCGAGAAGAAGACGCAATGTCATTGCCATAAGGCCGCCATAAGTGCAGAAGATACTTTCGTATATTTAACAAATCCGTCCAGCTGCTGGGGTACACAGATGATATCGACATCATAGTCCGTTCCCAGCGTGCCATTATTGAAGCCTTTACGGCGACTGAAGACATACCAAACCAGTTGGTCTTGCTATCAACCAAAAACCGATCTGTCGAACGCCTTATAAGACAGAAAGAACCTGACATTCACAAATGAAACCCTGGTGGAGATTGGACGAAGGATACCTTTAGGCAATCGTTGCTACTCCTAATTCGAAGGTCCAAAAGCATGCTCTACAAAACTTTGGTCCTGCCAGGCTTGTTTTATGGAGCTGAATGCTTTACGATGAGTACGACAGTGGAGCAAATCTGATGAAGGAGAATAAAGATGTGGATGTAGTCCGGATGACAAAAATCCGTTATCTCCACTGGTTCGGCTATATCGAGCGAATGGAAGAGGGTCTTCGAATCCAAGCCACTTGGTTCACGAAGAAAAACGAGACCAAACATCCGGTGTATAGATCAAGCAATTACGAACCCTACAACCTTTGAATACTAAACTGGAAGCAGTGTGCTCGGCGTTAGTTCAAGATGTGGTCTCCCAAGGCTCGTTGGCCTGACAAGTAAATCAATAATGATGTGTCATCATGAAGTTCGACTAGGCTTTCAAGTTTATTTCGAAAAATGTTGCTTCCTCCTCAACAGTTCTTCTCCTAGCTCCCATGTCAAATTGGATGAATGAATCGCACATTGATGTAAAGAGCCTGCGTATAGGACATTTCGTCCAAGTAACATCAAATCACCTTGCCACCACTCTAGGTACTATTTCGAAGCCAAATCCATTGCTTGACACTTGAATTTATGTCGGACCCATATCTCATTCGACTGATTGGCTGGTAAGGATACGTGTATAAACAACACGAGGACATGAACCCAACGAACATATCCCCTTAGCACTCATAATTCTTTGCCGCTCGTTTGTCTGTTAGAAGGATGATAACTCGCCGTCATCGAACGGGCGGTCAGTCACTTCTGGACGTTTATGGGTTTTGCCTATGCGGGCAAATGTCATTAATCTTCGAATGGAGTGTGCTATAGACCCATGTTGTCTAATGAAATATCGATGAGAGACTTTTTTATCAGTGACATCCGGCCCAGACACAAATGGTGTATGTAGTAGTAGACCATGAACCCAGCCCAAAATGAAGTTGGTCTGTCTGGATTTCATTTGATTGTTTTCCATCGTTTCGCCTTGACTCCTTTGCAAGTTGGCTTCATTTTAAATTCTGAAGACTGCATCCGTTTCATTTGGCTTAATAGACCGGCACAATGCTACAGAGGGTGTGGATAGTAATTTCAGCTGGTGACCCAATTAAAGTTTCACAGAATTGTTGGTCCTTTTTTAGTCATTTTTTCTTAAACGAAGGCGCACAGCACTAAAATGTGATAACAATTCGAGGCCAGAGACGGAACTGTGTGCGCCACTAATTAGGACAGACATACTCATTAGCGAGGCTATTTAATTTTCCAGAATTTGATTAGTATAATTAATAAATGCATTTTGAAGAAGAGGACTTTCAGTCACAGCCTTGAGGAGGACGACGTTGTTTATTTTATTCGTTTTTATGGCAAAAATACATAATTCATGAAATCATTTTAGTGAAGCGGAAAGTGTTGAGCACTGCAAGTGAGTCAGACTTAAGATAAAATGTTTAAAATTTCATCCGCATTCACAGGGTGGGTGGTCTTAAAGTGAACGATAAGTTTTGACTAGGAAGTCTCAGCGAAATAGAGTTAAGACGCGGCTTTACGTCGTTTTTGAACATTTTTTTGTGGAAAATAATGTTGGTTTAAGGGTTGCCTTTTTCTATGATGCAATGTCGCACTCTTTTGTAAGCATTGTTTCAGTAATAATGTCCCAAATCTTGTGCTCTTACTTTTGGTTTATTCGTTTGTAAAGTCTGCTTCCTAATATGATGAATCTGGCGTAGTTACATCCTGTGATGTACGTAGTGGACCAATTAACATTGCTCTGTTGTATTGTTTACAGACATGACCTTTCTGCTTATCGGGCTCCTGACTCGTGAAGAGACTTTGTTTGAGACACTGCAGCTCCTCATCCTCATCGATTCCCGGCACTGCTTCTGTTTAAAAGCCAACTTCATTCCATTTTTGATTGCAAAACCACGTATTGGAAGCACTTCTTATTGGTATTTCCTTCTGATTTTTCGAACCAAAACTGCGTCGAGAACCGATTGTGGATTTTTGGTAGCCCAAAGGAGGCTATTCTGTAAAAATATGCGGCCAATGTCTGGTAGAATAGCTTTGATATTTTACACTTTATTACCTTAGGGCTCCAGATCCATGTGGTATCACAATGGACCTATCACTGATTTAAGTGTGTTGGCAACAGCTGGCAGCCACTTTAACATAACCTAACCTACCTTAGGGCTAGTGATGATGGAATACAGTCTTACCAGGCTCCACTTCGAATCTTAAATTTCTCTTGTAGTCTGATGGAGTGCAGCTTATAACGAACCACCCCACCTGATATGTGATTGTGATTGAGGTGGAATTAGACCTATAAGCCAACCGGTGAGATCCTTAGACCTCGGTATAAAGTATCATTCGGGTCGTATGTAAAGTTTTTCAACGTCACTTTCAATTAGTGTGCTACTCGACGTGAAGTCTATTTCTACATCCGACATCTCTACGGCATCGATTCAGAGCAGCACAAGTTTATGGACGTATGATGCTACCGATGAAACGTTCAGTACAAAGCTTATTACAAGCGTACTGACACATTCCGTTCCCTTTTCGATAGTATCCGATTTGGACATGTCTGCAATGTGTGCGATCGACTCTGGTTCAATCTATACTTGGAACCTTAAGGTACTCTTCAACAATGTGCGAGGTTGACTGTCTATGTTCAAGCTACGTTTCACTTGTCGCCTAGCGCTCACCACATAGGCTTAGGTAAGGTAAAGCTTAACTCCCGTCCCTCTCTTTTTTTTGCATGATTTGGTTCTTAAAGTTTTGATGAACCTTTTTGGAACTTTATCCAGCCCAAGGCAGCGCCTTTAAATTCGCTTAAGATATGGAATAACAACTTTCAATGACTTCTGCGGTATCACGTAGAGTGGGATCTATTCCTGATGACTTGACTTGATCCATAAGTTAGAATTTATTATTAAGACCACTTTCTCAACTAGGTTGTCTGCGCTGATCACGTTTGTATCCTTACGCCAAAATGACAGCTGACGTGGAGAGGGAACAAACGTCGTTGTGCTGAAGATCAACACCGCCAAAACTAAAATCATCAGCCTTGGAGAAGGTAGAGTGTTTGGATCTATTCCAAACCAAGCTATAGGTGTTCCGATCCAATATCGAATTTGTGCTACTGAATGGGTGCAGCAATTGGAAATTGTCTGCCACTATCACAAGAAAACTGTAAACGTTCTTGAATTGATGTCTACATTACATCTGGCCGCTAACCGCTTTTCCAACGTGAAGCTTGGTGAGAGAACGGGTCAGAATCCTATAGACGTCACAATTCAATGATGGAGATGGCAGTGGATCGGACACACATCTGTTCTTTTCCAAAAGGCGACACCTCCATTGTATGCCAAGCAATGCAATTGAATCCACTAATTCAGAACGGAACAAGAGCGAGATATACATGACGGAGGACAGTCGACGAAAAGTCACGGTAGGCAGAATGAAGTTGGGCAGAGCTACGACATATTTTTAGGAACCGAAGAGGTCGTGGAGTCCATAAGATCTTAAGTTAGTAAGTAACTTGAACTATTTTCCTGACAGTGTTGTAGGTTTCAGAATCTCATTTCGACCTTCAAAGATGCCAATTCCATGCATAGTACGTACCTCCTTCACGACTTAACACCGCAAAAAAATAAAAAACCAAGCTGTTCTGTGCTAAAATCCTTTTTTTTTTAATATTTTTAATTTTTCTTTCTTGTTTTCTTTAAATTACATACGAAATGTTCTGTTTTTTTTTTTTTGCTTTTATACAATCTTACGTGTCTACATTATGTATCTTACACTGAAAATCCTTTCAAAATTGTTTTACTTTTTTACTTTTCCACTTACAACTGAACACCATCAATACATGTTTATATTTAAATCACGTTATTCATATGTAATTAGATTTACATTTAGAGAAAATTCTTAAATTTAAAATTTACATTATTTTTAGAGAATATATTATATGTATAATAATTTTTTTTTTATTTTTTTAAAGATTGGGTTCATGGAGTAAAAAGACCAAAGTTCTCGTGTCTCATTTGTCAACATATGCTGTCTTGAAACAAACCTGATCCTTCAAACCATTAAGAAAGTTCCCACGAAGATTTGAAAAAATGTTTTCAAGTTTTTTTTTTTGGTTTCCGATGAAGTCGAACTTAAAAATTGCGGTTTCAGAAAAAATATACAAAGAACCAGTGTGAAAGTTTCATTGGTTGGAACAGTTCACCAGCTCATTGTCGAAGATCTTACGAATCCCTTTTTCCATCAAAACCTCTGACTAGTGAACTATTGCAAGTCAACCCTGCTTCTTTCAAAAGTTCGGATAGATTTGGGAGCCAGTGTATGAAATTTGCTGGCATCACAATGACTAAGTTGCCTCTGATAAGAAAAAGTACAGACAGGCCCTACGTGACAAAAAAGGATTTTCACAAACGACTTACATTTATGTCTGCTCTAAGAGATGCAAACAAATGACGGTCCTCTCTAGATACTTGTGTCATCACATGGAAGTTATGGCCTATCTCTGATAAAGCTTAGATCGACAGACTTATACTAAAAGAAAGAAAACCCGTTCACAAGGCATAACACTCTGCGATACCATATGAAAAAGCTCCGGATTACGAAAGAAGACCTGTGTAGAGGTTGCGACGACGAGGAAGTCCATGGGGAGACAAGTGATCCCCTGTCACTGTCCGGTCCTCTACCACCTAAGACATAAATTCCTTGGACAATACTTCTTCCGGGTTCTGGAGGAATCATCCAAAAAACCGGTGAACGACTTGAATAATTTTATCAAATCCAGAGGATGGTTTGTATCACAGACGCAGTAAGTTATATGCAGGTAACGTTTAAGGGTAAGATTTCCTCCTGTAGCTATCACAATGGGTCTATAGAGACCTGAGTGTGGTCGTGGTGTGTAGGTAACCTAACCTACTTTTATGTCAAAAAGCCACGAAAGAAGGCAAAGTTTCCTTAATACAATTCCATAACCAACCAACTTCCTTCGAAAACCCAAGTAAACAGGAAGTGTTGCGTGCTTCTAAGATTCAGGGCAAACTTATCGAAAATATTTAGACAAAATCCTTGTCTTGACTGGAAAGTCAAATATAAGCTCACCGGTTACCTAAGTCGAAACTGCTTTTGAACTGTGATCTTTAATGACGCAAAGCTATAAAGGAGCTCGATGGGATATGGATATCTTAAGTGCATCATCTGCGGTTGGAAGCCTTAGAGTCGAAACGAAATAAAAAGAGATGGACTTTAAAAAAAATTAATGAGCCTCTCATTGTCTGGGAGCTGCGTCATCTGCTTTAGCGCGCGACAGGAGAAAGAAAGAAATTGAGTCGATCGACTTTATAATGTCTCTGTCACCAATAGACCTCAAAACGCGTCGTTTTTGAATTCTTTCTAGAATGTGCAGAATGGTTTTTGACGTACCAAACCAGATGGGAGCGTTGGACTCGAGCTTTGAATGAAGGAACGCCTTGGAGTTTGAAGCCAGATCAGAAGGGGTGAGGTATTTTCTTCATCGTTCAATGCATTTCGCAGCATTTTTGGCGACTTATTCCAGCGAAGGTCTTCGCTAACACTCATACCGAGGAAGGAAAGTCTTTCGGCTTTAACAATGCAGGCACCATCCATGGATAATGGTTCGGGGTTTGGGTTTCGCTTGAGTGACAGAAGACAGCATTAGGTTTTGAAAGCATTAAATTTCACATTAATTATGATGTCGAGGTGGGAATTTAATAAATTTTACTTACATTGTTGTTCCTCTTTCACGTCCGAAGAGCAGGGACGTGAGTAAGGGAACTGAGTACTATCAAACGTTGTCATTCCCCTTCTACGTCCAAAGAGCAAGGACGTGAGTTCGGGAACTGAGTGCTGTCAACAGCGAAGGAATAGCAAGTTTAACATACGTTGTTTCATTCCCCTTCTACGTCCGAAGATCAGGGCCTTGAGTTAGAGAACTGAGTACTGTCATCAATGAAGGAATGGATTGGATTAGAAGTTGCAGATAAGAGAAAAAAAGAGTCGGAGAAAGAACAGAGCTTTGGGGAACACCAGCATTTAATTGGTGAATTGCAAACTTGAAACCGTTCAAAACAACTTAAATTGAAAGGCGGCCCCGTAAGGTAGTTTCTAGTCCTTTTGAAGAAGAGATACATCGATGCCATATGCACGCATTTGCAAAAGGACTTGTTGCTTAACTCTGTCAAATTCCTTTAACCAAAGTGATGAAGTGATTCTCGTTCCATTTCTCCGTGAGACAGGCCCTCAAATCACCAGTAGACTTGTTGCTGTGAAACCCATACTGCCGGTGATTGATCAGGCTCTGTGCATCAAGATATTCCATAAGCAGACAATTTATCAGCGTTTCCATTACGTTGGAAGGAAGGTACGTAAGTACAATTGATCGGTTGTTGAAGGCAAAAGAAGATTTACCTTATGTACGAGTGCGAATATGTCTCATGGAGACTTTGACTGGTTGGTCTTTCTGAGGAGCTGTCAGCTGGAGTGTCGCTGTAAATATCAAATCAGCGTGATGGTGATTTTTCAATTCACCGACATTTGAGAACATGAAAACCTAAAGTTGTCGTTGACATCACAAAACTTGACCACTGAGTTTGGAGTTCCTTTCAACTTACTCCAGGATGCCGTGTCTATTTACTCCACGGACCTTTTCTCAGAATAAGGGTGAAAATACTTTTTTTTTTCTTCAAGGATTAAATTAATTTAGATGTTTACACGCTTTTTCTTCTTTGGTTTTCTTTACAAACAATTTTTATTTTATTTTTTTTTTTTGAAGTACATAGCTTACTTTTTTAATACGTATATCTAATTTTTTTTTATATGTATTTACGACTAGGATATTGTATATAATTACAACTATAACTTTGGGTTTGTGTTTTTTTTTTCAACTTAATCGATGGAGATATCCTTTTGTTTAATTATTTTCGTGAGTGTGTATGTTATTTCATTAATTGTCAGATATGTTACTGTTTTTCACTTTGTGCCCTTCAATAAAGGTGATATGGAGGATCCTTTTGTTAGATAGTCCTCCCTCTACAGATATGCTTAGTGATAGAGATTTCTCTTAGCGTGTGGATATGTAATGAAGCGCGTAAAAATCAACGATTAACAAAACTTCATTCATTCAAAATTCAAATAAAAAACCCCAAATCAATCCTTGTGAGGCTCTATACCCTTTCATCCTTTCAAACCAAATTCATATTCATCAACAAAAATATAACTGTATACCACACAAGTACATATCCTCGGCTAACCACTTCAAAATCTCATCATCATAGACCAAGTTCATTGGCACTGATACTCTCCCATTCCTTATCGGAACCTCAAAAAGGACCTACTCTCGAAAATATCATAAACCATAAAGGGTGTGTGTAACTGAAATGAAAACATAAAACACACATCGAAATGGTCAATAATGACCACTAACACCCTGGCCGCACAACCACATTGCCACTGGCGGTTGGCAGCCGCACTCAATCTACTTCCGGTCCGAGTTGGGGGGTGTCATTTTCTGATCCTTAACCGAAATATTCTGGTTTCACTTTTAGTTATTTTGTGTTGTTCTGCCGTCGTTATTGTGTATCTGCTATGTCCGACTGTCATCTCTGTGTCGATTGTTGAATACAGAGATGCCCATGCCAGTGGCAGCCACAAATGCACACTGGTACTTATGGCCTACAAGCAGAGTCCTCATCTCTAAATGTTCAAAGGGTTTTCGGGCCGATTGTGGTTCTCTATGCCCGATGTCGGGTGCTGTGCTATGTGCGAGTGTGAGTCCTTCGACGATTTGTGGTCGAATCGTGGTGTGAATAGCTTGTTGTGTGATTATTATTACTCTGGTTGCAGTACTCCGCCTGGAAATAAATAAAAACACAAGTGAAAAAGATACAAGTATCTATGTAGACACAATCACACACACACACACACAACCGAAAAGTAGCTGATTAATATTTTATGAACGAATTATTGGTGGTTATCAAAGAAACTCTCTTATCTCCCCTCGATTTCGAAACGCTTTTCCTATCTTTCGTGGTAGTTATCGAGATTCGAGCGTAACGCGATCACAGATTCCGTGCTGAGCGTGTTACGTGGCTAATTTATTGAAATTATTATCTCACTTGATCAAAACTTATAAACACACAATAAAACTTAAATATAGAGAACAATACGACCACGACCACGACGACAATGGCAATGATATGATGGCGACATTGGTTGATAAGTGGGAAATATTTTACTGGGCGAATACATAATGGGGTTCATTTCGGAGCACATTTCAAAAAAAATTTAAAGTTTTTCTACGTGTAAGCAATATTATATAATTCAACAACTTAAGTCACAAAGGACACATGAAGAAGTAGGATTAATTTCGCCCTCGTTCAATACGAGCCATGGAGAGATGTGGTTACATTTTTGTTCACAAATTCAGAGTTTTAGAATTCACCGTACAACGAAGCAACTCCCCAACAAATTCTGATCATAGAACTGATTACAGCGAAGTGTTTGAAGTTTGGAGAAGTCTATTGATGGGAAACTACTTTCGTGCCGCAGAAATGGCTAAAAACAACTGACGAACTGAATATCTTATATAAAAGTCGTGTAGTAGCAATAAAGTTAAAGAAAATTACTTAAACATATGAACTTAACTTCTTCCATCAATAACTTCGAAAATGAAGTCTATTTGGTATGAACTTCAAATTTCTTCCGAATGCTTGATCATTACATGCTGCGGCATTAATTTCGCCTTTCAAAAATAAACAAGAAAATTTGGTGCAAAGCTTTTTGTAAACACTTTCGGCATGCTTTTGTTCTAGAAGACAGTAGAATGATACCGGAAAGTAGCATGGTTCATAAAAATGTTCAATCAGTACAAGTAGCACTATCCGAGACTATTTCTTCTTCTTCTTCATCATTCTAGTTTAAAATCGTGGTCACATGTTGTTTCTCATGTCTTTTTTGACCATTTAAGGCTAGTAAATGCACTGCAAGGAACAACGATGGAGCGAAGGAAATATTTCCCGGAACAGCTTGTAGAGAACCAAGAATTTACTTTTCGCAACCATTCGTGTTATGCTTGTCGAATCACCACTTATTCTCAGTCGGTGTGGTAAAATTCGGTGTACTGATGGATATAAAACGTGAAAACAAGCCGGCACGGGCATCCATAATCAGAGTTTAAAGCAAGCAGTATCTCTTGGCTGCTCCATATCTGTTTTTTTTTACGTAGAAGTACATTTATGGAATCGCGCATCCTCCATCCTTTGGGACAATTTTGACTCTGAATTCATACCGTTTTTGCTTAAACAGATAGTTGCTCACAATAAAATCACCATCTATTGCGTTCCGGACACAAGGGCATTGAGGGCAACGAAATTGCCGATGAGCTTCCCAAACAGGGATCTCGATCGGACACCGCCAGACATATTCCGAGAGAAGATCTCAAAATAGAACTTAAAAACAAGACTGCGACAAACTAAAAAGTTAAACAATCCCTCAAACAGTGTTTAGAGATGTCAAAATATTCTCAAACTTAGCCAGCATAAAGCTTAGCTTTTTGTGGATAATATGTGGACTGGATACTACGCACTTAACTACTATCTAAACAGGATTCGAAAATGTGGCCACTCTTCTTCTTAATTCATCAGAAAGCATGATTCTGAAGATACTCCATGAGCTTGATCCTGATCAGAATTACACAATTTTTCAGTTGTAGAAGAACTTTGCATGGTACAAAAGATACTTTAGTGCGTTCGTGGTTTCCGTCAGGATAGGAATCTTGGCCTTTAAGCTTAGTTTAAGAAGATAGCAAATTCGAATCTCGAACGACTGGAGAAGTTATCGCGAACGAAAGGCATACAGTCATCATATTCAATTTCGCCAATTTGCCCATGTGAGCTCTGGAAAGCACATTTTCTTAAAATTTGAAATGTGCCACGGCATAGCCACAACTCAGCTAAACCATAGCAACAAGTTAAAAACTTTCGGCAGTATCCAACACCTACGGACTACATTCGTTTGGCATCTCGGTAGCACGCCACAAGACGTCACAATGGATAAGTTGACAGCAAAAGTTGTAATAATTGGTGCCGGTCCATCGGGAATCGCCGCCGCCACGAAACTTCTTCAATCCGGTTTCCAGAATGTCATCATTCTGGAAGCAGAAGATCGTATCGGCGGACGTGTTTACACACTGCCATTCGCCGATAACGTGGTCGATTTGGGAGCCCAATGGTGTCACGGTGAGAAGGGCAATGTCATCTATGAGATGGTGCAACACATGAACTTGCTAGACTCGAATGGAACCATTTACGATGACTTCCAAAGTGTTCGGTCGAATAAGGAAGTCCTGAGTGAATCTGTCAATGATCGACTGAAATCAATTGCCTTCGATACGATTCCCAGTCGACAACAGGAATTAATTGGCTTTGAGGGTTCACTGGGGACTTATCTCACGGAGACATTTTTCCGGGACCTGGATAAACCAGAGTTTGCTGACATCGACAAAGCTGTGGCAAGGGAGTTCTTTGACAATTACAAGAAATTCGAGAATTCCGTGGAAGCATCCGACAATTTGTTTGAAGTTTCCGGTCAAGGGCATCTAGAGTATTGGCTATGTGATGGAGAATTGCTGTTGAACTGGAAAGATAAAGGTTATGTGCAACTATTGGAGCTGCTGATGAAGTCAACGAAATCGAATCAATTGGGAATTCTTAACCAGCGTGTGTTGTTGAACAGAAGAGTTGAACGGATTACATGGGATCCAAAAGGAGCAGAGAGGGTCATTATCAAGAATTGGAATGGAGAGGTCATCAAAGCCGACCATGTCATCTGCACCACGTCGCTTGGAGTGCTGAAGGAGAATCACACGAAGATGTTTGTTCCAGGATTGCCGAAAGCGAAATGTCGAGCCATAGAGGGATTGAATCTAGGTACCGTGGACAAGTTTTTCCTTGAATTTGAACAACCATTCGGACCTGAGGACTGGTCTGGATTCGCCCTGTTATGGACGGAGGGGGACCTAGCCGAGTTGAAAAAATCTCATCGTTTCTGGCTTGAAAGTGTATTTGGATTCTTCAAAGTCTGTTACCAACCGAGGCTACTGGCCGGCTGGGTGATTGGCCCACATGCTCGCCACATGGAAACCTTACCCGAGGATGAAGTCTTGGACGGCATTATGTGGCTTTTTGAGAAATTCCTTTCATTTCACGTTCCACGTCCTAAAAATTTCCTACGCACGCAATGGTACAGCAATCCTAATTTCAGAGGATCGTACACCTATCGCTCTCTGATGTCGGATGAGTTAAAGACCGGCGCCTGGGATTTAGCCGAACCAGTGACAAGCTCGAATGGAAGTCCAATATTACAATTCGCTGGCGAATCAACAAGCACGCACTTCTACTCCACTGTTCATGGGGCTGTTGAAAGTGGCTGGCGAGAGGCGCAGAGACTGATAAACTTTTACTCAACGAAGCCCTCACAGCTGTAGAACAGTTCTGATAAGGATTTATTGCACGGCTAGGTATGTTTGGAACTCAGTGTAATCTAATCAACTCTGTTAATTGTGAAGATGGAGATTAATAAAACAAAAAGTGTTTTCAAGTTGAACAGAAGTGGTTGTTAAAAGTTTTCCAGGTTTGATAAGGGCGTAAGGGTACCTCAATTGCGATAGTAACCTCGTTGTGGTACAGACCTATACACAGTGTCAGTGGGACAGCTGGTCATGGAAAGTATTTCAACTGATGCTAGCTTAAATGCCTGTAGCCGAATGTCTGTTCTTGAAAAAGGTCCAACGAAGCTCACTACTTAGTTAGAAGTTGGAAAATGTTTGTTAAACCTTTTCGGCGTATTCAAGAGCAGCCACCCTGCATATTTCGAGCTTAAAGTCGCTTAGCGTATCCTTTTCAGAGACAAAACTGTGCAGATTCATATGTTCTTTTGGCATCCCCTGTAGCATCAAGGAGGTGAGCACGAGAGAGTACAAGGGCGTGCAAGCCTAGAGTTGATCATCGCTGGCGGGTCGCCGCACAATAACTGTTAGAAAAGGTTCGAGATAAGATGACGAAATTTTCCCAACAAGCCTACATCAGAGGCTTTGTCTTTGGGAAATCTTTGATGAATCTAGAAAACAACAACGAGCCCTAATTAGAGCTTTCGTGGGCATTCAGGCAAGTACGGTTTAGTTTAGTGAATGGATGCGTCTTACCAAAGGAAACAAATCAGCGTAACAGTCCCGCTTAACGGTGAAGAAGCACGAATTTTACCAAAGCCGAATGAAAATGCTTCAAAAGAAAAGTTTTTTGAATAGTTTTTTCGAATTCATTTACTTCACCTTATGTGATGCAAATGGATTAACTTTTGGTCTTAGTGTACTCCTTCTCAGAGGATCACTTCAACTAAGTGATGCGGACGAGTCAGTAAGCTAAAAACCAAGCAAAACGGGGTCGGTTTCACTCCAAACAATAGCGCCATCTATCGTTCATAAGAGAAATTATATTTTTTTTAAGACACCAGCTGTTACTTATCGTTGTAAAGTTTCACGATAAAGTTAAGTTCTTTTGAAATAGCTTAGGAGAAATTCCTCTCCACCCTAAAGCGATGAAAGGCCATACAGCATCGCCTGAATCGATCCATTCGCCATTTTTGAAATCTCCATCACTTACGACCTCCCACGGTGCCTGCCAGATAAACCAAATTTAGCTTTTGATCTACAAACCTACATTCAAAGTCGAATAAATGACTTAGTCCCCCCTCCCCCCGGGGGACCACCCACGTTCATCCAGACATCAGAAACAATAATCAACGGCCATGTTGAAATTATTTCTAATTAATACAACAAACGGTACCACGTCACACCATCAAGGTGGCGAACATAATATCCAAAGTCATAGCTGTCACTCAAGCTCGCCATGAAATTGATTATCATTCCTGTTCGCTGCTTGTCACCCATTATGTTTGGGCTATGGTGTCGCATTGTTAAGGAGTGTCTCCTTCCTTGTTCCCTTAGCTCGTCCTCGGTATCATTATAAAAAGATACTCGTTGCAGTGGCAACAGCTTGAACAGAAATTAATGCAAACTCATTCGCTTCCGCGGCGGGTGATTCCTTGACCACATTTCCGCCTCATGGCTTAGGAATTATCCTGAGTGCCTGGAGCTTCTTTTGCTCCTACAGATGGGCTGAATGAAATATGAATATTTCATATTTTGTTGTTGCATTTATTATTTCCTTTCTGTTTGTACGAATGCGGATGAATGCTCTAACGTTGGTGAAACATTCACAAGTAATTCTGTGGTCATTCTAGTGGGTGGGTGGCAATGTTTATGGATAATGGGGCTCGTCTAGGACTCATGGTGAACTGGTGTATCCTTGGTGCTTGACTTTGATGGTTTTTGCTGCGCATTAGAGGTGGACTCGCCGTGCAAGTGAAGTAATGATAAATGGAAATTAATGAGTTGCTTTAGGAACGTTCTGTGGTTCGTATTGCTTCGTATCCTAGTGTTCCGTCATTAAAAAATAAAAAATAACAAATTACCGAGTGCAATGGACTTGAACTGAATAATAGATAAGGACTCTCGAGATGATGAATGGGTAGAACAGAAAAGTTTTAATGCATTTCCTGTTGCACGTGTATAAAATTATCGCACCTTAAGTATGGTGTGGATTACAACGGAGGTCCTCATTGGGAAACAGAGGAAGGCGCGTCTTACTACTGAGAAAGCATCGAAAAGAAGAAAGAAGATTGTCGACACATCTTCACTAGAAACTGTTGAAGTAGAAAAAGGGACAGATTTTGAGCACATTTTCTCTGAAGATTAGTTAGAGGATGTGCCTTCTGGAACTGAGTGATTTGTAAAGAGTTGTTCACGATAATGATCAGGCACTGTGCTGTTGTACACGGAATATGAAGTATGAAACTGTACCAGTCCGAGTTCGATGCAAAAGTGCTGGGACTTTATTTAGAGCTAAGGTCAACTGCAACAATTTCAACCTGTTGAGTCCAAAGATGGTCGTCAGTTTTGTTGGCTTCTAATCAAGATTAGCAAGGCATTTTTTTCGTACAGTAAAAGCCTTCCATTTGCTGTATGAAAGTCTGTGCATCTGACTCAGAATAGGGACATCCTTTAACTTCCGACTCTGTAAGTGCCAGTTCCTCAAACTTTACAATTACCACCAACATTTTTGAAAAGTCTAAACTTAAGGTTTGACCACAAAAACAAAAGCCAAAGGCTGATTTTATAGCTTGAATAAGGTTAAAGGAAATAGTCTTCAGATATTAGGTTTGTACCCGATGTTTTTAAACATCGTCCTGGCACTTATCTCGAGCATTTAACGACTTAAAAAGGTTGCAAAAGTCGAACACTTTTAGTAAGCTCCTTAAGAATGAGACCTTAAACAAGGTGAAATCTCATGCTTAACCGGTTTGAAGGATTCACCAATTTACGATAGATCTTCAGTATCTTTTGTGGTGTACAAGATGTAGAGCATCAACAGCATTAAAGGGTGAGTCGCCGCCTTTACCTCATCGTTTTTGAACAGCAACTGCGTCTTCTTCTGGAAGAATCTTCCGAGTCGTCTTGCCCATGTTGCTCTCTTTGAAATCAATTGTTGAGTATGATGTAAAACCGCTGAACTATAAATACGGAACGGTACTGCCTCCTTACAGATCAGGGACCAATTCCAACAAAGTTTTATTGACGTTTTTTATCCCTGTGACTTCAGAATAGGTGATGAAATTTCACACTTCCGACTTGTCATGTCTCTATTTTCCTGATCTCATGTAACACTTGTCTCTGTGTCGTTCCTCTGAATGTGTATTCAGTACTATTTTGCAGAGCAGCCCCTATTCTACAACAAACAATATTAAAGCATGAAGCCTTTCCCCAGCAATGTTTCAAGATAACATCCATTCAAAGTGGAAAGATAGCATGCACCTGAATCTATTTCTGACACCTTCGAGCTACCGAACTTCCGGACTTTTATGTGAATGATCAAATGGGTTAGCAGTCTACCAAGCTTGTCCTATTAGTCTTGCGATGTGGAACTACAAACTAGACGTAAAAGTTTTTTTTTTGACAGAGATTGCTTCGTGGAAGTTATGTTTCCTGTGGACTTCCATTGCATAGAAGACTGTGGCTTTTTAACGTGTTTGTATGGACAAAAACCTGCCTGATATCATCTTTAGAATCTTCCAGAAGTTCCAACAAGTTCCGCCTTCAAATTTACCTGTGTTACAATACATATTTTCTCATCAGCACCCCAATATGCTTCCTGAATGGGGATCAAATCCTGGAATAACTTGTAACAACTTGTAGATAAACTCACATAGTTTTGGAACAATTTCTCCTACAAAGTGAATCAAATTGAGTTTTGAATCCTTGTGGTAATTCCTTCCAAATACTACACACGTGATTGCATATTAGCGCCCCATTTTGGGTAACGAACATCATGTAATTACACGTCATTTACTCCTTTCGATGGCATCGCCGACAATACACCAAAGGACATCCTTTGCCAGTGAATGCAATTTTCTACCAAATTGCAAGAGAATTCCTATTCTCTTATTACCGTCGAATAATTGAGAAATTTCACCGAGGGTTCTTTTCCCAACCCACCACTGTCCAAATACCAATCCACAGAGATGCATACCAAAGGATGACAAAGCATTTGAGGTTCGTTCCGCGGGCAATCTAAAAGTGCACAGCGCGCAGGAAAATAATTATTGCATCTAATGACTTTTAAATTGATATTTGCTATCGTTTCACAGTCATGGTCCCGACTTACTTACCCTCGCTATCCTCATCATCATCATCATCGTCATTGGGATGCATCAGGAACAGCTGATGCAATCGCAGCAACTAATGCCACGAAGGACGAGTGCAATTCGAGCGGAATGCTTACAAAAGCAAACTTGTGCTGAACGGCAACGTTCTGCTGCTGGTACAAATTGAATGATTCTGCAGAAATGCATCCAAATCTGAGAAAACCATTACTTCATCCAGATGCTGGGACTGGCAAAACACTGAAATTCCTTTCATTACTTGAAAAGGAGAAACTGACGAACAAAAAAAAAGGATATAAAGTATTTTCTGGAAAGAGGACTCCTATTTCAATGTCACATCAAGCGAAAAGCTGCACACATCAATGTCAGTAGCAAAGTAATTGCAATACCGCACACTCCCACACTCTCACACACCCGCACACACACATACTTATGTACTTACATTCGTCCTGCATTCACATTTAAGGATCCATTGAACCGCGATGAATTTGTTTTCGATTTGAATTTGACGAGACTGCAGCATTTCCTGGTCGATTGGCTCCAGTGATTCACTGTCCCATAGATCCTGTCCACTTTCAGCATAACTGAAGGGATCGCCCGCTTTAAGAGGACATAAAACTTCAACCTTCGAACGAGACAGTCAAAGATAGAAAGAGAAAGATACGTTAGAAAACTAATAAAAACCAAATCATTCAATCATTTTATTTGCTTTTCTTGGCATTTTTGTTGAGTGAAGGACCCTTTGAAAGGACACTCTCCCACTCAGCGACAACAACACTTACTTGTATTGTAGTTGACACAGAAGGCACACAACATTTGTTTGAATGATGACATCGTCCGCATGTCTTTGGGCGATACAATTTCCTTGAGACACATGGACCCAGGCGGATTCTCGCCGGACCTAGTCTTTGCATATTCCGGCACTCGTGTCCTTTCTAAACAGAAGGACAAAACCCAAAAGGCGAAATCAAATAGAAATTTGATTCAAATTGAATTTTTTTTTTATTTTTATATTGAATTTGCATATTTATTGGCATAACAAGAAAAAAAACGGCTCCCTTTGGAGGTAGAGGTCCTGCCATGTTATATACTCACCCTTATTCTATGCTCGTGCGTTGGTGCAAAGCTACTATCGACTAAATTACTAAATTTATTGTCATCACATTTGCGGTTCTCGCAGAGTCGGACATTGCTCAACTTGTGGCAACCGGCCGTAGTGCTGGTCACTCGAGTTGATATCCCAATGCCGCAGGACTCTGAGCATGGTGTCCATGGACTAGATGATGTGTTGTGACATGTGGCGGTGACTATAAAGAAAGAAATAAATCATCAGTGAAAACAGAAATAGAAGTAGAAGAAGGTGAATGAGAGGTCCTTGCCAAGAAGAATGTATTGAACTTTCTTATCTACCCTAACTCTAGTGAACCAACTTTCCTAAAGCCTGTATGAACTCTGATGCTAGGAAATATTACTTTTCATCTTTATGATGTTGCTCCCTTTTCGTATAGACTTCCGATGACTGTGGCTCCACACTCCAAAGACCTACATCAACATCGATCGCAGGGAGGTTTTCGAAGGTTCGACCATCGTTGTCATCTTGAACCTTGAAGAGATGCGACAGCAGAACCGTGTATAGAGTCACCAAAGAGTAGGAATGTGATAGCTTCTCACAAAACCCGGTGAAGACATTGCATGATTCTTTGACAGTTTCGGATTAGGATGGATGAAAGTTTTGAACCAAATTATAGATGCAAAGGGAAGTGCTTTAAAGTCAAGATTTGCTACACTGTATTCGCATCACAAGTCCCAGTATGTGTAACATACCAGTGAATTACCAGTCTCACAATCAATTTTCCACTGTCCTCAAGTTAGACTTCATATTCATCCTTAGCATCATGCTTTTGGCATAAAAGATTAATTGACTGAACAAGCCATCAAAAGCCATTAAGGACACAATTCCCATCGATTGTGTGCTCCCAAAACCGACATTTCTGATGAAATCCTGACTTGCTTCTCTTTTTTATGGCACTTCTCCATTAAATTCAATCTCTCATCCCAACCAGCACCTAACTTTAAACAGCGGGACCGAGACGAAGAAATTCATAAAAACGTTTCCCCCTGCCCAAACAATATAATCAACTGAAATTGAATCATCCATCATCGTTTCACCGAAAAAATCTGTTAACCATTTCGGGAATTCCCCCACACTCGTTCAAAAAACATGCGGTTGAGGTTACGTAAATACCGAGTTCCTAACCTCACGACGAATCATAAAAGGCAGACCGTGCCAAACTTTTCCACATTCACATAGCCATACGGTTACCCCAAATACGTGTACGTGCACAGAATTTCTCACAGCGTGCGCACTTTTGTTCAAAAATGCATTCCACTTGACAGCCCCTAGCCACCGCCCTTGGTGTTCCCTGTTCGAAAATAAAGCTCACATACCATCAGCTGTTGGATTCTCACAGAGCCACATTTTACAGCAATGGCCAGGCACTTCGACAAGACGTGGTGATCTGCATGAAATTGTATCCTCCGGTGCTGGCAGTTGCTCCTTTGGACATAGAGATGAGCAAGCGTGTCGTCCATTCTGTAAAAATAGTGAATCAAAATGGCAAATAACAGTAAAACTGAAAAAGTTCCACAGAGGGAAGGGAGAAGAAAACAAAAAAAAAACAAAAGGAACAGGATTTGTGCAACCGGAAAACAAAATAAAGAGGATCTCAGCAGATAGCCAGACATCCTCAGTTTTAGCTGGCCGGTGTGGCAGGATACAATAAGATCCGAGAGAAAAGCTCATAAAAAATGTTAAGTCAATCTGTGGACTAAAAACTGTATACAAGGATGATTCCATCCAAAGGAAGAGAACAATTTCAGGAAGGGATGAGCTGGAATTGGGAGTTTTGTGGAGTTGGACTTTTAGCCATGTCCACTGAAATTGGCTGCATAAATCTTACCTCGCAGACACATTGTGTTTTACAATCCAATTTGAATGTCTGTCCATGTGAATAGGTGATGCTTCCCACTGTGCAGTTCGCTTTTGTTTTCGTTGTTGTCGGTCCATGATGAGAGCCACCAGATAGCACATGCAACAATGGAAATAAGCAAAGAAAAAAGGATCAAATAAAACATTTATTATAGCATATGACAATAAAATGCAAATTTTTCTTGTTATTCATGGGCTTGGCTTAAGCTCACACTAGGGGGTGTCGGTTTTTAAAGAGTGTCATCCTGCAGTGTTATGGGATAACAATTGGATGGAAAATTGTCCATTTTTCCACATGGATAGAGCTTAATAAATTTGGTTAAATTCGTAGGGGAAAACTGTTGATGGGCAGAGCCAACAAGATGTGGAGTGGTAAGAGTGTTTAATTATCCAAAAAACTCCCCAAAGGAGGAAGTGTAACTTTTGTGGAATGTCTAAAATGGAGATATCTCTCTTTCCATGTCAGAAGAACTGTACATAAACCAATTCCTAAAATTGAAAACTTTTCAAATACAAAAAATAAATAAAAAACAGGATAAAGTTTGACTGAAATTTTTGGATCCATTTGTCCATGTACTACCACATTCTCTTTTCAATACAGTAATTCAAATTATCGGCAATTACATTCCACATGTGCAGTCATGTATAACATGTTCAAGGAACTAGAAATCCCGCCACAAAAAAAAACTTTCCTCAAAAACATTCACCTAACTTCTAATAAAAAAAAAAAACTAATCCTTCGGGGTCATTACAATTTATTGGCAGGTCCTTCGACTAAATTTCGTCATGCAAAAATCTCTAATTGGTCAATTTCTGTTCATTTCTCGACTTTGTCCTTTATGAAGTCATTTTGTACAAACTTTATGTGATTTAACTATTTGTATGAAAGGATCACATACGTTTATCCAACTTCTTGAGAGTATACTTTGTAAGTGACATCCTTTTTTGTAAAAAGTCATTCACATTCTATTTCGATCCGGAAATTGTCTTTTTTTTCCAATACATACCCGAAAAAAAAAGAACCAGGACGAAGAAGGATGTGCTTTGCTTTTCTTTGTAAAGACGTTGTCTCAAGAGTTCCCAATTATGTTCAAGAACATTGTATAGAATGGTTTTTCTTCATGAGTGCATGCATGTAGGAGGGTATTGAGATGGAAATACAAAAAAAAAACTGAAGAGCCAAAATCCATTGTTTGGTGATGCAAATTACTTGCGTTAAGGACCTACTTGGTTGTTAAATTACTTGAAGGTTCAAGGGCTACAAGTATGTATTTATTGAAGAAACCCTGGTGAGTATTAAGCCAATTAAAATCAAGTTTGACAGAAGCAAAGGTTATTGACTTAATGATGAGAGGAAGATTTTTATCAAATTACCAAGACTCACTTAGAGTGCAGAAGTCTTAAGACAGATGATTCAAAAACACCTTTAAAAGCTCGACTTAGAAATTGATAGTGTTTTCAAATGTTAAAACAAAGAGTGTATCGGATCGTTCAGTAAAATGCGTATATGTGCGAGCCTCACTCCCTTAATACGCGATCAGTATATTTTAGTTAGAAAAACAACCCCAACGTGTACAGACGTGTTAGAGTTAGAGAATAAAGACAGTCGGGTTTTTATATAAAGTTTTCCCGACTTAAAACAAAGGCAATGTGTTTTATTACTCGGCAAAATATACAAAGAGTTTGGAACTCAAGGGCACCAATTAGAAGACTTGATTTGAGATTTCGGTTCTATACTGGTTTCGACTTTAAGTAAGGCTTAGTTCCATACAAGATCCAGGCTCTAACTTGCACCTTCTGCCAAAATGTAAGTCCGGAACTTTCGAGCAAGACAGGAATTTATAGAGCAAACAACGAAAGCTATGGAAATCTTTTAAAATTTTAGCTTGACTTTTAATCTGAATATTGATTAACATCAACAAGGCCTTTGTATTGGGTCGCATTTTGAGAGGAAGGGATTGAAATGATTGTCGAACGAGTTACAAAAAGATTCCGATTCGCTAAGCTAGCATTTTTGCTCCAGTCTAAGGGTATTTGGACAGTTCCTACCATACTCAAAACTTTGTTGTCAGTTCCACGCTTTGAGTGCTCCAGAAGGACTATAAGTTTAAATTTGAGTCCACTAATCTCCACAGCAACTACACTAACCACAAGCAGATGATTCAAACCAAAACGCAAGCTCTTTGAAACAGACGCAGGGAACTGTTCAGCAACTGTTTAATGCACGAAAGATAGGGACAGTGAAAGAGTAATAAGAGAACCCAAACCCAAACCTACTTTAGACAAGGCTGGCGTAACTATTAAGAAGCTAAAAAAAAAAGCACAATAAAGCCGCCAAGTCTGTTGACTTGCCAGTGGAGTTTTTCAAGTATGGAGATTATAATTTTAAGTCGATACTCATTACCGCTTTATCGAGTTCAAAGCTGCTCAGGATAACATTCATTATCTTAAGTTCTACAAATATTCAAAACCTGCAGCTGGTGTTTATAGTCCACAAAGCCAAGATCCCTGGACTACATAAGCTCAGCCATACTAAGCGCTTGAATAAATTCGAGTCGCCAAGTTCGAGACAACAAGGACTCACTCAGAAATGAGGCTGCCAAAATGCTTCGTTTGGAGAGATGGAGGCAGCGCGCCCGAGATCAAGAAGGATGAAGTCCGGAAGAGACTATTCTCAGCTCGAGAGCCCGAGAAGTGAATAAATAAGTAATCTCAAGAGTACATCGCCTGCGTCAATTTTCTATACCATTCCGACTTAATACCGCTTTCCACTTTCTCAAATCCTTGTCTAATGCTCACTATTCACTATGCAACATCGACTATGAATAATTATACCCAAACAGACTTCTTGGTCGACTTGCGTTAACAAATGATTTATTGTCAACGTCCTTGCGACAGGATATTACAATATCAAATTATTAATCCACCCCCCAGTATCCTCAGGTAAGCTTCTTACAATCCCATCCCATCCCTGCCTTGGGTTTCTCACTATCTTAGTGACTCACAAATACCCTGATTGCTGGTATTAACTTTATAAAACACAATTTTAATCCCTCTCCCCGTTAGACACTACATATACACACACCAAACCCAAACGCGAAAGTCCTTTCCAGAAACCACTATCACGGGACGGATAAAAAAAAATCCCATCAAATTTCCAAATAGGGACGAACAAACCCATGAGAGAATTAAACAAGACACACAAGAATGATGAAAGAAAAAGTCAGACACAAGGGAGGTTGGGATAGTGAAAGGAAAACCCTCATGCATATCCACAACGACCCAACATCCATGTCCTACAAAAGGATAATCCATAAGAATATGGGGTCGAGGTTTTCCACATTTTCTACATTTTTTCTGAGGCTGGATGAAGATGAGGACAAGTAGTGGGATGTAACGATGTTAGATCCTTTCAGCTGAGTGATTTAAAAACCATCCACACCAGTCATGACACGCAAATGAACATGCATACATCTTTTAGTCCATAGCCTGTACTATATGCAAATTGAGGTTCGTCCCCTTTGCAGTCCAGTCGCTCATGACTTCTTTTCAAAGCTTTGGCTTATCGGGTGGTATGCCATTAATATCATCATCGTCTTGGTCGAAGTAGGAGGGACAGGAGGCTTTTATTGTCAGAAAGTGGTTGCAATATGATTAAACCTGTGTTGAACATTACCTTTCACCCAAGGGTCGTAGGTTTTTTTTTCTCTCCCGTTGTCCTTTATCTCTCTTAACCAAGGGTAAAAGGTTGCCCATTCCAAAGGGAACCTTGTCAATTACTATTCCCAATGAACGAAGACTAACTAAGTTTCCTTCCCTCTCTCAAGTAGTTTCCCATTGAAAAGCAGGAAATTTGATTTTTCAATTCGATGACAAAGTGAATCACACTATACACCCAAACACACTTACAAAGTGATGGTGGTGGTCCTTTTTGATAGAACTATGTGCGACACAATTATTCGAAAGAGAGACGACATTCAAGGCAATGGCCAGTCCCCAGGAGAGCTTAATGAAAACGAAAACTAAATTAGAGGTGTAAATTGAAAACTGTGGTGTGTCATCTGGTGCGCCCAGGCTTTGATCTCTCAAAGGACAACAGATGAAGTCTTTGAAGTATATATTTATCTGGCGCGATATAAAGAGTGTTCGCTTGTGCGACAGTAACCAAGGATTTATGAATTCCCTTTTCCCCGTATGGAGCCACAGGATTTATGGAACGCACGTGCGTTTTAAGATGATTTAAATTCAGTCTGGACGTTTTTACGACGCAGTTATGCCTACACACTTTGATCTGGAAAGTACTCCAGCACCAGCACCAGCACCAGCACTTCTGAGCATAGCCTTAGGACGAAAAATATATTGTTGCGAATAAATTACGGTATCGTACTTTTTGGCACCATTGTTAAGAGATAAATTTTCTTAAATGACAAAACGAGTGATTTATCTGAAAGATTATATACACGGAAAGACCGGAATCAATGAGGGTTTTGAAGTACTTTCCAAACTTGGAACAGGTTTCAGGGTATCAAATTGGTATATTGTCGAAGTTGTTTGGGATTATTTTGTCAAATTGGGGATGGAGTGGAGGGTTCCATTTTGAATTATCAAGAGGCCATCTTTGAAATTTGACGTCAGTTACCAAAAACGTGTCACTAAAGTCGTCAATTTTTTTTCCGTGATGTTGGTAGATGATGGGGTGGGGTAACAAAATGGCACAAAGGTGATTTCGCAGGTTGCTTGGAGGTCATATGCTGCTCTGTCATGAGATATAGTCTAGATAGGCTTTGCTAAGCTTCTATAAATTCATGCCACTTGCTTGTTTTACTCTAGGTGGCGTTTCAGTGGAGAGTACCAGGTGGAGCTATACAGAACGCCATAGAAAACACCTTGCGCGTACCATAATATCTTCCACAAATGGTGAAGGACTACCTCAGAGATAGAGAGTTATGGAATACCTCCTTGGATGGAATCCTGCGAAAGGAGTTACGACATACCAGCGCAAACTACTCATAAGAGTAACTCACTCTACCCTTTGTATGGATGCGAGATCTGGGCGCAGTTCCATCTCAGAACCAACCATTCTCGTAGTCGCGGGGAAACAAATTATACGAGAGGAAAACAGAAGTTTGAAGAGAAACAGCAACATCATCGTACAGAGAAACAAGGGATAGATGGACTGCAAGACTGATCGAAAATATCCCGAATTGTACGGGGCAGAGGTAAGAAAGATGTGTTTCGACCTCACAAAATGCCTTCACTGATACGTCTGCTTTAACAAGTATCTACACACAAAGGGAAAAAACCAGGAATCCAGCATGTCAATATGGCTACTCAGCTCAAGAATGAACCCGGGCCTCAATCAGCAAGCCTGTACAGTCAGCCCGGTACTTAGTTAACTGCCTCCAGTTACGCAATCCAAGTCGGTTGAAGTCCTCTTCTTCGTGAGAGCCATCGTAGACGAGGTCTTTCTCTACTGCGCTTTACCAACGGCTTAAATTCGAAGACTTTCCAGGCCGGATCCTTGATTCGCTCTACGTATTCTAGCTGAGCCATCTCAAATGATCAATGAAGAGTTTTTTTTAACTAAATCTATGTGGCTATACACTTCGTATAGTTCGGAACTGAAGATTTTTTGTTCTCGAAGCGACCAAGGGTATCTTCATACGCCTCGAATGCTTGTTTATTTCAAAGATTGCAGTTAAATGCAATCCACTCTTGCCTTCTGCAAATTTCCCTTAATTTAAGAAACTTCAAACCAAGGTCACAAGATACAGAAAAATCCTCTTAAAGATCTCAAAAGTCAATCTGTTTGTTTTTATATTTTATATAAACCACTTTAGATGACGCTCTAAGTGGTTTTGACTGTAAAACTCTTAAAGTTCCATCAAATATAACGATTATATCGTTCTTGTATCAAAAGCAAACTTAAATCCTTCATTTTGAATGGCCTTTTCTATAAAGGAACCGCCAAAGTCGTAAACAAGGAAAAAAAAATAAATTCCTCTAAGTGTATCATAAAAACTTTTAGACTTCAAATATAATTTTACTGCCAAGTCCAGGGTTTTTTTTTTCTAAAAATTGCATATCCATCCATTTACCCTTTTCGAAATAAACAAAATACAAAAGATTACTGTAGATTGAGGCAATCAAACTCTAGTCATTTCGTCCTTTATTCAAAATTTTCGTTACGACCATTCCCACTTTTAACTTCCACAATAAAACTTGCAGACTTCTTTCGATTTAATTATTAAGTTCGCCCCCCTTCCCAAGTTCCCTATTTATGGACTTAGCCCAAATGAAATCCGTTTATTAGTCCTGCGATGTTGTCGCACAACTTAAACATTCAATTTGACATCAAAATTCATGAATATCCTTGCCAAACACAAGGCACAGCCCTTTGTGTCAAGTTAATCAAACTATTAAACTGCAAAGCAGAGTTCCGCACACAGACCGCTTACAATCCTACCGCAATAAATACCCCTTCCAGGAACTAAGGAAATTTGTCCACCGGAATTTGTTAGTCGATTTGTTGTTTATGCGGATGGTCATAAAGTGGTCCTCCGCCCACTCTATCGATCATAAAACTTTACCGACTGCTGACTCCTTGCGTCTTTGTTGGGTCGAGAGGGGGGTCGATTCAGCAGAAGGAAGAGGGAAGGAAAAAAAATGTGTAAATCTTCTTCCTGGCCATGTCTCTTTATGTCATCATCATGTTATGTTGATCCTTTTTTTTTCTCTCTCTTTTTGTTATTCGTCCTCTTTCGCATTTGATATGCGGACGAGGTCATCACTTCACTAAACTTTTTACATCGACCTGTACACACATATTTACATGATAAGTTGACGCAGTAACCCTCGCACCCCCGGAGAGCATACACAAGAAAGCCCACCAGGGACAAATGAGACCGGGAGATAGGGAGAGTGATAAAAATTGACTGACATCCGGTATTCAGGACATGCACAATGAATATGTTCCCAACATGACCAGGATAAAGATTCCTTTACTCTCCGCACACCGAGGATATGATAGGCATTTCGTGTCCATATAATGTGTACTTATATGAAAGCGGAGACATCCTTTGAGTTACATTGAGGCGGAATCCTTTCAGTGACGAAGAGTTTCTAATATCTTGACAAAATAGCTCTCAAAGGATACACACGTGAGAAAAACTGTTCGCCTTTGATGGGGGGAATATATGATTTCTTGAGAATTTCTTAAAAAAAAAAAAAAAAAGGACGCAATATACGAAGGATGACTTCATGACTCTACACACACACACACTTAGGCTTGCGTGAAACATGCGACCTCATCTCATGCGAAGAATACCACGTCCTCACCCCTGGAAGTCTGGAAAAACTTCTTTTTTTTTAACGACTGGCTGCGTGAGGCTTTAGACACAGAGAATCCGAAGTAATCCTTGTGGAAAATGGGATGAACGAAAAATTACGCATCAATTAGAGGTGGAAGAGGTGGAAAGAAAAAAACAAAATCGCATGGCCCACAGCAGGCTTGAGGGTTCATATAAAATTGAAAATCCTTTTAAGTGGTTTCAAAGTGAAATCCTTAGAAACAAAAAGGAAGTGTGAAGAGAAAATTCATTAAAACTTATTTCCATCGTGGATCGTCGGGCTTGTGAGGTTTAAGTAATGCATCGTTTGACACGGAATCCTTGTGATTTGAGTGGAGAGTGGATGTTATAAGCCTTAAATGGAGTCTCCATTTATGGTTAGATGTATTTTTTTTTTTTTTTATATATAAAACAATAATCTCGGGAGTTTTTAAGGATTTTTTTTTTTTTGTGTGCTTCTTTGATTCGTTACTTATGAACTTCCGTGTAGACAGGAGTCTGAGAGAAATCGACTTAGGTGGGCGTAGAAGATTTGTAGGTAATGGATCCGAAGTCGTTAACCTTCTTATAATAGTAGTTTTGCAATAATCTTTAGAAAAGCTGTTTGAAAGGATTTACGCGATGTGATATTGAAACGTGTTACTAGGAATCCCTTTTACGTGCAACTTTGCCCTTTCAATGGATTTAGGGAACAAAAATTATACGATGTATGACTTTGAATCATCGATACCGATTTAAAAGTCTTAACGCCATCCGATAGTCCTTAGTCTCGCTGGTTGCCGTGGCTCACTGATTATTTTCTGGGCATGCAATGACAAAGTATAGTTCGGAGTCGGCAATAAAGCCGTAAGTCTCTTCTATTCACGCGAAAAATATAACAAATACAACAAGAATGGTTAAGAGAAGTTACTGCGGTCTTCATCATCCTGCAGTGATACTTCCATTTTGTCCTAGTTAACTGTGACTCTCTGTTACTACGTTTGACATAAAGAAGTGAATCTTTGTGTGAAGAGATATTTTAGATGAGTTCCACACTTGATAAAACTGGGAGTATGCCCCTGCAGCTTTGTGATTTCTGTTGAGAATATCCTTTCTTTGTACTGGCTGTCTTCTCCGGATACCACCAAAAACACAAGTAACGCTGGTGTGCCAATTTGATACCACAACTCACGTGACCTAGCTGATGGGGAAGTTTTTAAATCAATCCCATAGAGCTAAGAACATAGGTAGGTAGATATAACGGAACCCAAATTAGCGCTAGGATATGCCTTTTTTGCTATCACGACTCCGATGACCTGGTTGATGGTGTGTGTTGTTGAAAATGGGTGAGATAGTTGGGAGTGCCTAGATCCAGTCTGGCTGGAGATGCTTTTTGGTTGAGGCCCAAGTCCAGTAGCGCCACCTTTGGTAAGTGAGTAAGATCCATTCTGTGAAGTTCAGAAAACGGATTAAATCTTGTATTCCTTCACCCGAGATGTTGTTGAAATCGTCGAAGGGTGATTGGTTAAGTGCACGCAGTCTGGCTCTTGCTAGTGCCGGACATTTGTAGAGGAAATGGAAGAGAGGTAACTTCTCATTTTCATCTCTGCAGCTGCGACAGTGAGGGTTGTACGGAATACCTAGTTTGGCCGCATGGTCTCCAATTGGCCAATGCCCCGTGGCTATCGTGAAGTTAAGAAAGTAAATTATGTTGCAAAATTGTATGACAGAAACCTCTGATAAATACTTAAAAAAGGGCTCATCCAAGGGTGTGACCAATGGTTCTAGCTAGTGTCAGGCAGTCGCGGAAAAACTGAAATATGGTTTCCTTTTCTTCCTTACTTGGCAGCCTGTGAGGCAACGGGCCAATGGCCTGTGCTAATTCTTGCTGTTGCGATACTGTTTCTTTTGATTAGATCGTGCGATGTCTTTTTATTGTAGGTGGGCCATTTCTGTGTCGACATGACACAGTTTTCTAAGCTGTTCCACCAAGACTTGACAATCGAAAGAATGTGCTGGAGAATTATACCCTTAATTAGTCCCATAGAGGAGCAGACTAACTCGGCAAGTGAACCATCACAGGTGGAGTCACTGTCTGGCTAGGCTATTGCGTCGGCTGTCTCATTTCTGATTATGTTACTATAACCTGGGACCTAGACAAGAGCAATGTTATATAGTTCTGCTAATTTAGAGGAAGTTGTTTGTAAATGGAGCGTTCCTTTGTTGTTTTTTAGTTGTAGACTTGGATTAAGGCTAGGACATCCGCCTGGAATACACCCAAAGAGTCTGGAAGGCGGTACAATCTGAATAAGTTTAGTCTTCTGCTGAGAAGACACCTACTCCAATGACGTATTCCACCTTGAATCCGCCGGTAAAGATCGATATTCCACAGCAAGACCCAACCAACCCACAACAAGTTTCATATCACCCAATCAAAATATAAATCTTTTTCACTTACCAGGATAGTATCCTCCGGCTGGATGCTGAAAATAAAATTAAAAGATTACCATGTATGTTCCCCTCACAAATGTTTACACACGCACACACACTTCACTACTCACAATCCTATAGAATAATAGCGAACCCCTTACCTTAATATCCTTGCCACCTATCACATTCGCTTCGGCCCAATTCAGCAAACTGTTGAAAAGTATCCCAATCAGTGGCAGGAGTATAAGCATTTTCTGAAATTACAAAAAAAAGCGAAGCTCTTTTATAAAAACCGGAAATTTCCATGTTACCGAAGCGTGTTAGCAAAAGGAGATAAAAACCGAAAATTTCCTTCTCTCTATTCTCATATATTTATTATTGCCAAAGAAGAAGAAGAAGAAAAGAAAAAAAAAGGATGAAGACGAAGGAGAACTTCATCTAATGGAAAAAAAAGGTAACTATCCCCCAGGGAGAGTACAACAACGTCAACGACGAGGATGACGACGACGAGAAGAGACCACCACGAGTGAGAAAGAAAAAATTCCTAAAAAGGAAATTGCTTACGTACAACGGTAATAGAAATGGTGAAGATATTCACTCGTTTCTCGCCGGATTAACCCCTGCGGAAACTTTACTCCACCCAAATCCACTACAACTCCCCACCCCCCCCCCCCCCCACCCCCCTATATCGAAAGAAGTTTACTCTCGAACGCCTGCTGTGTACCTTACAGTCCTTCGAAGTGATTGTGCTATTCTGCACAACTATAGCCGGTTCGAGAGCGCCTCGGGCCTCTGAATACCTTTACGCTTGGCCGTAAACCTTTTTCTACTTGCCCCACACACATATCTACGTGTATATGCCCCATGTGGAACGTGAACGAAGGACTATTATGTTATTGGTTAAATTAACTTTGCTTTAGCCCTAGCAGTTTGAAAAAATTGCCCCCGGGGTGGAAGTGTGTGTTATGAATTTCATTGAGCCTGAGTACGAGTATTCCCTACCGATTAATGAGCCCAACCGGCCGGTTTAGCTAAGGGAAAGTTCTTCCTCACATAAATATTGATTGTTAAGGATCATTTGGTGTGAAAAGGTATCTATGTGTGTGCGAAATTTGATTGATTACTTTGTGTTCCTCTTTCTCTCTGAGAAGACTAATGGTAATATTCATAACGACAATGGCAACAATGAGTAGCTTATCAGGTTTGCTTGTCGTTTACTTTCAGGCAGGTGCGAACGAATTAACACTTAATTTGTAGACGAGTAATTAATTACTGTTGGATTATTGATTTCTTTTACAATCTTAGTCCTGCATGTCATACAAACTTGAACTTTAAAGGTGTAGAACATTCAAGTCAAGTAAATGGAAGGATGTGTCTTTAAATTAGTAATGATGCTCATTATAGGGAAAAGTTCTAATGCTGTACAAATGAGAAAACTTTGTCAATTTTTGAAGGGAACTTCTTGATCTGTAAGCGATGACATTTTACTCTAAATAAACATGCACACATACACATGTTTGGAATGAAAATTTAGATATAAAAGTCTATCAATGGCTTAGGCGAAGTTTTGTTTGAAGTTTCATTTAAAATTGTTTATACATGTTATTTTGGAAAAAAAAAGTTTTTTTTTTCCTTTTTAAATTCTTAGAAACTTATAACCTTGTACGATAAAAGTTGGGTTGCCTCCGTAGTTATCATTTAGATGGGATAGCTTTAAATAAATGCTTGCTGACGCGCCCGACATTGATTGAATATTTTTTTTATACAGTATTGTCCCTTTGAACTGTAAGTAGTTAAAAAGAACAAACTCTTGATGATGATGGAACTTTATTGCCATAAAATCTTTCAAAGTTTAACTTCGGACTACAAATGGCATGAAAACAAAAAAGAAAAACTAAATCTGACAAATCTGTCAGAACTTTGCCTAAACTTTGAGCAAAACAACGTGTTCAAAGTCTGAATATCACAAGTTTTTAACTAACGTATCCAGTGAAACTAGGAAGATTGCAAATGCCTGAAAAGGAGCTTTAAAGAAACATTAAGACATTAGGGTTGGTCCAAGTAATAATAATGTAAAAGCAGCTTATAGACTTATACGAGACGTAAAAACACTAGATTGGTAAAATTCCTTAAAAGGCCGACCCAGCTAATGCAAAATTACTAACAAGTTCTAATGGTACCTTCACTGAGACTTTTACCTTCTGCCAGAGCCTCATTTTCAATTACAAGTGGCCCACGATTAGGTACAATTACTGAGACTGTGACAACTCGAACGACACTGTATCAAATGACATGTGACCCAAGCTGTAACGTCAGATGCCTGCGTCCGAAGAAACAGTCCGCTCCTAGCTTGGCAGTGACGAGCAATCAAAGCAGCTTTCTTCGGAAAATTGACAGAGAAGACTTATCTCTAGCTATAAGCTTCAACCTTGTTGCCAGACTCCCTTCATGTTGACACGATTGAAAAGACATATTAAGGTGCATTTGCGGGAAGTAAGTGGTATCCTTTAAGATCGGAGCATCCTATGAAACAGAGCGTTTAGAGATTTTTGATTGCCCTATAGACAGACATGCCACTTGACAGTTCGGAAGATGAGGAAGAAAATAAAAACGTGACGAAATCCTCAGATTTTCAGCAACCATCAAATTGACACCGAAGATCTGAACCTGGTCCGAGTAAAGGCAAGACCAACACTTAGCACAGTGTTGCCACCTTATCCACAGCGTTGCAGATAAAGGTGTGACTTAAACTTAACCCAATAAGTTGCCTGGCAAAAACTCTGTAGATCGTTAGAACACCAATAAGCTGTCTGCAAGCTTTTCTGCTAAGAGATAGGATAAATGGCGCACATTTTCTATATGTGTGCACCCTGTAGAGCAATGGCACATCGGATTTTGTTTTTAGAAACTCAATCATGGATAGAAGCCCCAACTTAGAATATTGCAAACCCAACATAGGTTCAAGGAACAAAATGAACAATGTTTACTCGACGTGATTGGAAAAATGCTTGAGGGGATCATTTACAATAGACAGGCCTCTCGGAGCAGCAGAAGGCCTCTCGGAACACCAATATGGTTTTCGTAAGTAACGATCCATGGTTGATGCTATAAACAAGAGCCCGAACTGCTGTAGAGGGCAGGTGCTGGAAAAAAGGCATCAAATGCTACAAAAGGTTCAAAAAGGACTTCTCATTAGGCCTCTTTACACCCTCATTCAGAGATTCATTGACTATTTTAAAGGAATGCTTGGCGTAATTCTTAAGAAATTAGCGGTCATCGTACATTTTATCTTCGGAAAGTTAGTAGCCTACTGAGCTTCTAAGCGTCTTGTGCATTAATTACGAAACCACTTGCAAAGGTTTCTTAAAAACTGACGACGACACTCTTGATAATTTTTCCCGTGACTCTCTGACTTAAGGGCACAATAGGCTGCGGTAATGGGTTGTGGTAACATTCCTATTGCGAGAATTTCAATAAAATAAGGCTACTCCTTCCTGGATGCTCCTTCCCATTGAACAATTGAAAATGATAAAGGCACAAAACTACTCGTTGTGCAACCCTCGTTGACATCCAAGCAAAAAGTTGAATGCAAACAAAACAATCGACGATTGCTGAATCGATGAAAGCACTTGTTGTCATAAGGACTCTTAAATTTGTTTGCTTCGCATCGCTTTTAATTGTTGTTTTCAATTTCTAATTCATTGCAAACGATGAAAGCTATCCAAAACCTAATAAAAGGAAAAATTTCAATAGATCATAGCCACTCAAAGGTAAATTAAACGTAAACATTCGTTGCTAGAGAAAGAAAAGAAAAAACGAAAGGAGAGTCTTAATCGACATATATGTACCTACGACCCCAGCACAATAGGGATGCCTTCCCTCTCAACCAAATGGAAATTCAATTCTTTAATATGAAACCCATTTAATCATCAATCTCGGTTGCTTAGCGATTGTTTACCTTTTATTAAAACCAAATCATCCGGCAGAGTACACAGAATTAATTGTGCATAACATAATCCTGCTTGAAAAATCCTTTTCCTTTCAACCGGTAACCAAGGACAACGTACCTAACACACCAAACGCGTCCAAACATCATCAATCAAATCCGGAAAGAGCCAAAAAGAAAGAAAAAAAAATAACCAACGACCGACACCACCCACCAACAAGGAGTAAATCAAAATCAGTTTCTCTCAATGGCATCTTCATTGGAACCTAATCGATTGCCAACAGAGGAGACCGCCACATTTCTTTGCATATGTCAGCGGAGTGAATTGCTTGAAAGGATAACACAATGACAAAATGGCACAAATACTCTTGCCAGATGATCCTTGAAAAAGCATGTAAGAACGGTTGAGGAAACATCATCGTGGGAGAATCACTTTTTGAACTCGTTCATAATCCTCATTCAGGATACACCCAAACCACCCCTGGTTGTGAACAAAATGTATGATGATATGGAAAAATGTTTCCCTTTTGATAAAATAAATTGTTACATCTCCCATCCCTGGCATCCAAGGATACCGCCATTCAAAACGCAAAAAAAAATAGAATCCTGTTTCCATGTTGTCCTGGTCGCCTTCACCACCCATACCCCCTACCAATCGACTTAAATCGTATTTTATAAAGTTATTTCAAGTCATATCCTGGCGACGCATGAATCCTTGTCCTGGCTTTTGTATATTACACAAAATAACCTCTCAATTGAATGGGTGGAGGTAAATTTTCAACTCGTCCGTGTCGTTGTCGTCCTTTTGATCGAGCTAACTACAACAGGCAGCAGTCACCTCAGTTCTTCCTGTGTACAATGTGTATCCTTCGAATCCTTGATCTGGAAAAAATGTGTTTTCTATCGATTTTCCTGTTTGCCCTTGTGTCATTGTGATGATCTGTTTGGTTCTGCCCTTTTTATGTGTCATATGAGTGATGTACGTGTATCCATTTTGTCTTGTCTTCGTCATGGTTACGCTTTGATAAGGGGCCACAACAAGGCTCTCAAAGGACTCATACTCTTCTTGTACACAAACTCGTTTCTCCCATTCTTCCATTTTTATTTAATTTAACGAAAGTGGTGTAACAGCAGACACTTTTCATATTTTTATTTAAGGATAAATCCTTGACATATCCATCTGACGTATGGAGACGCCTACACTGTTCACCGTGTGTCGTTTCGTCGGTAGTTACTCGTTTGGGAGCTATAAATCTAGCCTGGTTGGGGATTTTGGGAATACAAACGCCAACGTAGTCCTATTTGTGAGGTGAAATAAATCAAAATGTCCTTTTAATTGGACAGCCATCAGGATGGTGGGTAGGAAAACATCTCTTATGTATGCCTTCGCTTACAACTGTTATAAGTGTACAACAAGGATATCACAGTTTCATGTTAATAACTCGATCGCTTTGAAAATTTGATTAACGGTGTTTGTTTTAAGTTTGCTCCTTAGCCGTTTGTTTAAGGGATTCTCTGTGACAACCATTTTCTTTGAGAATTTAATCGTGTGTTAGATGGTATCTTTGCAATTAAGTTGACATGTTGGGTGAATCCATATCAACGGGGTGGAAAACCATTGATTTATGTAACGGTGATTCAAAGTGACACGTAATTACAATGTCAGGTTTGATTATATGTTTTTGGTTAAACAAAACAAGATGTCCTTGTGGCAATTATGGGATAATATGTTACTCGAGGGTAGAGTAATCTTCAATTAATCGCTTGTAAGTGTGGCACTTCTTAGGCATTCGAAGGTGCGATTGGCATCTGAAAGGACTTTCAATTGACACGTTAAATACTGCTTTGATGGGCGTGTTTTTCTGGGCGTACTGTTTATCAATAACTGTTGTCCTTGTGTACTTAGGAAAGTGATTTAACATCAGATTTCATATGAAACGATCTATGAAAATATCTTTCTTAGCCGAAGCAAATCAAGTGAGGTGTCTGAAGAGAGAAGGACGACTTCTCAAGTGCCAAGCACAACTAGAAAAGGATCAGAAAATCACTATTAAAGGGGTAATTTCCTTCCCCACAGACTGTAAAAGAATGAAAAATTATCTCGTTTTCTACCATCGAATGCTTGTTCATCTTTGTCCCTTGTTCCATTAAAGATTAAGTCTCCCATAACAATTCGCCATCGCAATTAATTACCAGCAATTGAACGCAGACAAATCAATGTCTTTCAATTGAAAAATTCAATTTTCTCTTGGGTAAACACAATCGAATGAAAAATAATCCCCAGGACACAATACTCCCATCACCACCACTCAAACCAGAGAGAAGCGCGAATCTGACTGTTGAATCGCAACGATAATACAAGAGTACAAATCACAATTCCCACTTATCCTTCGGCTGAACACAGCAATTTATGGGCATCTAAATTGAAGTTAATTCAATTTCATAATAGACGCTCATTAATTTTTAATTAAATCATCAGTTGAGCTCACAAAAATCATACTCAAGGGATAATGAAAGGCTGAACCCAAAGGAATTTTTCACTAAAGAACTGGAGAAAAGGAATTCTGTATAGGAGGACAGAGGATGGGAAAAAGGAAAACACAACCGAATGCTACTAAGGCTAATGAGTCGAAAAAATTTGCTTCCCGATTAGTTTTGGGGTTTCGTTTTTTTTTTTTTTTTTTCGACTGGAGTTTGGTTCTTTAGGAACGAGACACGGTGATAGTTGGAACTTTGAATGAAGGTTGTCAGTCATTCAGTTAATTAGTGATCACCGGCTATCCACTTAATTATTCATGAAATGACTAAGCAAACGAAATACATTGAATTAACTCAACTTGTTGGTCTTCAAAACAGAAGTTCGACCTTCTCAGATTAAAAACCCTTTTACCAACTGAGCCACTGCAATTACAAGAATGCTTTGGTGAGTCTTGAAGAAACTAACAGATCCTGTCGCTGCGACGCATCGTAACGATGTCGAAACAGGTCTAGCCAACAGACATGTAGCACCATCTATCGGCAATATTTCAACCCCAGAGCACTCCTTTCTTCTTTTACATGACCGCTGATTCCCAAATAACATAAGGTCGACCATCCAAATCCTGAGACGCCGATTGCGTCTGTTTGGAGTTGTCGTTTCATCACTTCTTAAAGCTTTTAGTTTTTAGGTTAGGTAAGGTTCAAGTGGCTGCCAGCTGAAGCCATCACACTTAGACCAGTGAATAGGTCCATTGTGGTATCACATGGATCTGGAGAGATCTTGTGGAACCAATTGGAGCTTCTGATGAAGCCAAGGAGGTTTCTGACATCTGTGTTTATCAGACCGCCTATGTCACCTATGACCGCCTAGAGTTCTCCTAAGTGGGGCCTTCTTTTGCGGGAGAGAGCTGGGCAGGTGCAAAGAAGGTGGCGAATGGTTTTCTTCTCCTTTTCATCTACGCAGCTTCTACAAAATTTGTTTGAATGTACGTCAAGCCTAGACTAGTGTCCCGTGATGACTCCAATTACGGTTTTAATAAGCGTTCGGTTGAGAGAAATTCTTAGAGGGTTTCAAATCCAGCCGCGGCCGAATCTGCTTCACCGCTAGACACGTTTTAACACTTGTCCAGATAGAATTAGTTCTCTTGATAGCATCCAGCTTGAATTTCAGTTTATATTCAGCGATCGGTATACCCCACCTTTTATGGGTGCCGGGACACAGAGACTGGCATGGCGGATGAACTCGCCAGAGAGGGCACAACTCTACCAATTCTTCCGGAAAAGGGTAATTTAAGCATGCTTCTCGCGACCTGCAAATTGCTACTTAATAGAAACGCGATCAACATCGCCAATCACAGATGGACAGTAGGTAGCACCAGCCTCATCACCAAGCAGATCTGGCCAAAGCTGGTTCTCAAACGTTCTCACTGTCTTATCAGATGGAAAGATTGCTAATAAGCACCTTAGCAGGAGTCATAACAGGACCCTGCACCATCGGCAAGCATGACTATAGGCTGGACATACTTTACAACGACTTCTGCAGTTGTAGCATGGACGAAGAAGAGGAACAGACGATTCTCCACCTTCTCTGCACATGTCCGGCCCTCTCAGCTCTTTCAACAACCTTAGTGAACTAGCTGACATCAATATAGGTAGCCTCCAGCGCTTCATAGCAAGCTGCGGCTGGTTCCGCGGGTAGTATTTCTGATGAAGTACAGATCCTGGTGGTAACACAAAGGACCTTATCTGGTCTAAGTGAGGTTGCACTCCTACCTAACCTAACCTATACCCCAGATGTTTTTTTCTGGAATCACGGCTAAAGTTGTTCCATATCTGGCGAGTACACCTACCTTACAATTCCCTGGAATATCTTGATGCCCCGGCACCAAAGAAAAGTGAATGTGGAACTACTCCGCGATCACTGTTAGAGATAAGAGTTGATCGGCAATCTGGAGCTACAAACAAATTAGGGGAGAATGATTCCAAGGACCTGATTGTTGCTAGACTGTCCGAAAGGATGCGGATGTCTGTGGAAGATATCACGTTTTTCTCTAGCCAAGGTAAGATTTCTTAAATTGCAGTCTGGAACACGCTGCAATGATTTGGAAGACGGAAAGAGAGGCTGAAATTAAGCCTGTCGGAGGAAACACCACTACCTACACCTTCAGTGGTTTCTGATCCATCGGTGTAAAAGTGGATCGAATTATTTTGGAAAAATGCGAAAGGGTATTAGCCACTCACCCTATAAAAGCTTAAAAACAGCCTATGAAGTCGGCTCTGATAAAGACTTTGTTGGTATCAAGAATGGAGACTTATTGCAATTCTTTGATTAAAAGTGCAAAGTTGCGTTGATAACTATGAATCGCGCTCCAAAATTTTGTCGGTCTAAACGGCTTCCTATTAGAATCCTCTTCCATCAATAAGTCCCTTTTCTTTCATCGAAACTTAATCAGTTGCTGATCTCTTGTCCCACAGACTGTAATTTAATTTCTCGTTCCACAAAATTATTTCGAAACTCGCGTTTGCCAAGGATAAATGATAAGACATTATTCTAACTAGGCAAGCAGCCAACTGTTCCAATTGTGGAGAAACAACATAAAAGGACGACGAAAAGGACGACAACGACGAATAGTTGACATATTGCCAAGCCTAATGTTTATTTTTTTCTTCAGCAAGCCACACCATAATTGTTGACTATTCCATTACCAAGGCAGACGAACAAATTATAGGACACCACTCCTTTCACTCAGGGTGGCCAACAGACCAGCAGACCATCAGTCATTTTGAAAATTACAAAAAAAAAACGGACTCGTTCTCATCTACCAAACAACTACACGAGCACATGTCAGAATAAATTTCATCTTGTGGTTGCTCTGTGTGTGTGGCTTTCTTCGTACAGCTCAAAGGATCAGGCCAATGGGTTAAATTTCGCACTATTTCATTTACGGTGATGTAATTACTTGGTCTTTGTGTCTCCACAAGACTAATAAGTCAGGCATAGGTGTGTAGTTATTCAGCCCTCTTGTGGAAGACTAATTACCGGATATCCTTGGCGTAGGTATATAGTTTTAGCTAATTAACAAACTGTATACAACACACAGAGTCACTTTTCGGAATTTACTACTAAAAAATGTGTAACAAGTATACAATGTGACTATATGGAGTGACAAAGACTCGTGCTTCTTCTTTTTTTTTTCTCTTACGTCACTGTGATTTGTGATGTATACCTAAGCAAGCCTCTTACTTATCATTTAAGTGTCATTCATCCGTGGCACCTTTATTTTTGTTTCATTCCCGCACAAGGATGTTGGTGTTGTCGTGCTAAATTGCATCTCACACTCGCACACAAATAAAGAAGTTTCACAGTTTCTCTGGTTTTTTAAGGACTTCTCATTTTATATACTCGTACATCTCTCTTTTCATTTTGTTGGTGTTGTTGTTGTTTTTGTTCATAACAGGATGAAGAATCTCATTTAAAATAATGATTCGACACTTAGTTAAATTCTTTTGAATGGCGTTTTGTGTTGGGGTGTCCTATGACTCTGTGTTGTGTATTTGTTTCGTAAAGAGGTTATGACTCCAAGGATGATGATGAAATGGGTGAGAGTTTTAGGTGAAAAGATTTACTCATCAGGATTTTGTGATGAATGAGGATCACCATGATGATGGTGGTTCAATAATAATAAAATGTTTTGTGTTTCTTTTTTTTTTTTTACGACGAAAGGAGAAGGACAAGGATGAAACGTTTCCATGAAAGAAAATGAATTATGAAAAAATGAATGGAGAGTGTTCAAAAGGTGGTAGGGGACTGTGTGTTAAACTTTTTAATAGGCACCGACTTGTTCTTGGTTTACCTTACCAAGTATGTATGTCATTTTGATAATGTGGACGCTTAATTTAAGTTGTAATTCTATTTATATTACGGGACGTTACGTGTTTATTAGAAAATTTTATGAATACGAGAAGATTTTTACAGGCTCTAGGGAGAATAAACAAGGTTTCCTACGTCCCCTAACATGATTTTAAATTTATAACCTTGTAACACAAAAAAAAACTTCGTTCATAGGTTATTTTTGTACTTTTTTTTAAAGCGAGATAAGAGGACGACAGGATCTTACGATTTCTCAGTTTTACTTGTAGAACCAGGGTGGACGGGGTTATTAAACATAAAAGCTGGATGTAGACGTACACAAAATTAAGACTTGTCTTTTCTACCTCTTCGTCTGTGCAGAGCTCAACCCGTGTCCCCTGATGACAACCATTTATACTGTTGGCGACCGGATAGGAAGGTAGGAAGAGGTGGCGGTTCAACATGAACCCAAGTAGCATTAGGTGTGCCTTTTTGTTGCCACGACTCGTGCGACCTGGATGATGATGTTTGCTGATGTGTGCGGGACAGTCGGTGCCTAGATCCAGCCTGAGGATAAGATCCCTTATCCCGAGATGTCATTAAGGTCATGTTGACGACCAACTACGCTAACTTTTTTTATTGCGTTTTGAATCCTGGTTACACGTGTCCCGCGTCTCCAAATCTATGTATGTACGCCTTTAAGCCAAGATCATGATTTCTGTAATTCAGCAGGCGGTTGTGATTATAGTTTGTCCTTTTGGGAATGTTTCCATACGAACTCTTGTCCAAGTGTGACATTTTCATTCACAGATACTGATACAGGACAGACCGTGGATGAATTTTTCAGCTCAAGAAAGTGATCGCTAGGTTAAGACTGATTATAACAAACCAAAACTGGGTTGGATGAACCATATTTGTGCTTCTCTTTCTTTGTCACTTAGACATGTGCCTCCCCACTCTAAGAATGCCAGTGACAGTATGTTTATTGATCCTTTCATGGTCTGAGTGCCAAGAAGAACAACACACACAATGTGTGAATGTCCGCCCAGGTAACCACGAAATCTGCAGCATCACTGGACCGCGTCAATATGCCACTGAAAGTCAAACCAGCCGGTGACTGGGCCACAGCTGATCATCTGAGTCATAATTGATTGCTGAGGAGCCAGAAGACTTGTTGGTTCCGGCTCAAGTCAACCCCGAACTACAGCGCCATCATAAATAAGTAAGTTGTAACTCAGACAAGCTTTTCAATGGCACACTGGAGTGAAAGATCGTTCTCTTCCATTACTTACGATACCTGCCTGCAATATGTAGGACAACTTGCCAATTCTGAACGAGAGAGGCTTGTTAAATATATCTGATACCTCGACCAGTAGAAGATCTATTAATGGACATTCTCTAAAGCTACAGTTCTTGGATATTTCACATGCAAAGGTTCATTTACAAATAATTACAACAAACTGGGAAGGCTTTAAGAACGAAACTGAAGAGAATACTGTACTGAGCGTTCCACTCACGACACCCTATGAACTTGAGGTGGAAGTTGACCGCTTCGTTGAGATCATACAGCTTGCATCCTGGAATAATACGCCCAACCCAAGGAAAACGCCGGACAAATTCGGTTTACGATATCCTCCGGAAATAATTGATTTGGTCAGAGAAAAGAGGAAAGCGCGTAAAAAATGGCAACAGAGTCGTGCCCCGCAACACAAAGCACATTTGAATCGATTGTCCAATTTGTTGAAGAAGACAATTGGGGATTTTAAGAACCGTGCGATAGGCTCTTACCTTGAAAGTCTTACAGCGAAAAAAGATTCCAATTACTCACTTTGGAAAGCTGTAAAAGGCACCAAAAGGCCCAAAATCCCCTCGCCGCCTTTAAAAATAAATCAAAATGAATGGGCAAGGGAAGATAAAGAAAAAGCGAACGTTTTTGCCACTCATCTGGAAGAAACCTTCAAACCGCACGATGGTCAAGTGGTTTACGATGACATTAACAGGCCGGAATTACCGTCTGACGATTTAATACTCAGAAGTGCAACGCTAACAGAACTTAAACAGGAGATCGTGAATTTAAAACCTAAGAAAGCTCCTGGTTATGATTTAATCACCGGAGAAATTCTCAAAGCTTTACCTAGGAAAGCACTAATCAAGCTTCTCCATATAATGAATGCCGCACTCAGATTAAAACACGTGCCGAGCCAATGGAAAGTTGCGGAAGTTATAATGGTTTTAAAACCAGGAAAACCGCCAAATGAGGTAAAATCGTACAGACCAATCTCGCTTCTTCCAATCATATCCAAAATTTTCGAGAGGCTATTACTAAGGCGCCTTCAACCGGTTATAGAAGGAAACAGTCTTATCCCTGACCACCAGTTTGGGTTCAGGAGTAAGCATTCGACGATTGACCAGGTGCATAGAATTACTGACGTAATCGAGAAAGCACTAGAAGAAAAAAAGATATGCTCAAGCGTATTTCTTGACGTCTCGCAAGCCTTTGATAAGGTGTGGCACGATGGCCTTAAATGCAAACTACGACAAGTTCTCCCTGTATGCCTATACGATATTCTAAAATCGTACCTCGGGAATAGACTCTTCCGTGTTAGACATGGAAACGAATACTCGGAGCTTAAAGAAATTTCGGCCGGCGTACCGCAAGGAAGCGTTCTTGGGCCGCTTCTCTATCTGTTATATACTCGTGATATACCGAAAGAAGATGGCACTACCCTTGCTACGTTTGCCGATGACACCGCTATCCTTGCAGTAGGTAAAACAGTCGAAGAAACGACTGCAAAACTGCAAAGCGCACTGAATAAAGTTAACGAATGGACGAGGGACTGGCGGATTGCCCTCAACGAAACTAAATCTGTCCACGTGAACTTCACATATAAAAAAACGAATGACTTGCCAATTTTTCTAAACTTGGCCCAAATACCCTTTGCTAACGAAGCCAAATATCTGGGAATGACGCTAGACGCAAAACTGAAGTGGAATTCCCACGTGAAAATGAAACGCAAAGAACTCGAAATCAAATATAGAGAAATGTACTGGTTACTCGGAAAACATTCCCAGCTCAGTACCGAGAACAAACTGCTTCTATACAAGCAAGTGCTAAAGCCGGTATGGACCTACGGTATACAACTTTGGGGTTGTACCAAGAAAACGAATGCGAATATCATACAAACATTCCAAAATAAAGTGCTTAGAGAAATTGCCCAAGCACCGTGGTATTCCAGAAACGACGATATCCACAGAGATCTCGGAATTCCTGCAATCGAAGCGGAAACTAGAAGCTTCGCGCGAAAACATAGAAACCGAATAATGGGACATGTTAACAATACAGTCCTAGCTGTTTTGGATGATAGCAATTTATTTCGCCGACTACAAAGAACAAAACCTTGCGACTTGGCGAGATAAGGACTAACCGCGATTAAATTGCGGAACATGCAGGATCTTTCATTGGAAAGTAACCTGCCAAACGTTTTATTTCGTGATAAAAAAATTGCTTGATAAGTTTTAACTTAGTTGCAATATCGAACGAATTTAAATCGAAGGGAGGTGTTTTTAGTCAGTAGGAATCTGACACTACTATGAGACACTATCCTCATAGTGTCTATGTAAGATTTTCACCTACCCTCGGGGAAAAAAAAAAAAAAAAAAAAAAAAATAAGTTTCTAACCCCAAAAATTGGAAAACGCATACCAACTGGGAACTTCCTTAATGTGAGTTTCACTTTTCCACGACCAAAAAGAGTTTTCCAAGCTATGCGGGAGAAAAAAAAAACCTTTTCCACATGAGTGGAGACCCCTGTAGTCCTGATTTAATCCCTCAAATGTTTCGACATAACTGTCTTGTGAAAATTTTTTTAAAAAGAGCTATTCTAACTTTTCTATGTACGTGTAAACGTGCTTAAGTACATGATTGATGGCACACCATTTACCCTACCTTTTTGCACCCAACTATCATCATCTCCTCCAAGGCACTCACATACACAAGAATCATCAACCCGAACAAAAGGGTTATTGAAAAATAGGTCAAAATGATAAATAATTGCACCCTCCGGTCGGCAGACATCATCGATTTGCGAATTCTCTCATCCACAGTTGACCTATTTTCCAACCGGAATCCCCCAAAGGTGCTACAATCGGGCATCATTAAGCCGGGAAGTTATGTATCATTTTTATTGCTAAACTTATCTTTTCCAGCGGATTGTCGGTGATGTCCCGGTAGCACATTCACATTTTCACTCCATTCAAATGGAACAAAAGAAACATTAACGCGTTCTCCTAAGGGATGGCTGTCACAGAGACGAGAGACTCCCAAATCGAGGTCGTTCTCCAATCAATCCTCGAAATCCTCCTCCAAATATAAATTTCACTTTGAGCATGAGTTCACCGCTGCTTGTGCAATTTTAGAACAAACCACCGACGACGACGACGACGACGGTGTGGTTTTTCCAATGCACTCAGCAGAAGCAATCGATTTTTCAGTGAGCGACGAAGGATTCCCAGAGTTATCTACAGCACTAACGGCCACCATTCCTCGAACTGTCGCCCTCGAAAAATCTGCTCACCCAGTTCGATTTGAGCTATTTTTAAACATTGATATCTTTGACCGCATTTACCCAGGCACCACCACCATGACCACCACCGCATTGGAGTTTTGCTGATTGCAACATCCTTCCGGAGCGGCAACTCCCGACTCGATTCACCCGATGCATGGCAGCGTTAGCAACTTTTGCTTACCTTTCTTTCAAAGCCATTTTGCCACAACCCACATTGATCCTGTTCCAATGACCGAATGGGCGGTGGAGGTGGGTCAAACGACACCGCAAACAAGGACCGTGTTGTTTTAACACCAGCGAACCATGTAAGTGATGCTTCCAGCTGCAGTTCTCATTCCCAGCCAAGTGGGGGTTTATGTAGTTTTCTATGTCATGTAAACATAACTGAGCGCACAGGATACAAAGGATGGTGCCCACCTCGATTGCAGTGGCAGCAGGAAACAATGCGATGGAGAAAAATGAACAGCAGCCCGGACTGAGGAAGAATTACATCTAAATTGGCTTATTGAAATCTACAGATACGTGATATTAGCTTTTACAGGACATAGGGTGGACCATTGTCCCCCCACCCCCTCCTATTGTGGCAGCGTGATTGGAATACCAAATGGAAATCCAGTTTTTTGTCACCCTCCACACTGTCAGTTAAACGTATTCATCGAGATTCTTATGATTCCGAATTACTTCCATGTTGTGACAGATTGAATCTGATTCACGATTCATGGGCCGGTGCCAGTGCCAGTGCCAGTGCCGGTGGTAGCTTTGGTGGTAAAGGGTTCACTTGACATAATCCTCTATTCATAGTGCTCCTCTTTGATTGATGGGGGACTGGTATTGATAAATCTTCTCCTTAGGACCGCTCGCTGCCCTAGGGGACGCGTTTGACCTAGAAGTCCCTTTTCGTTTTTTTTTTTTGGTCTTCTTCAAAGGCAAGGATTAAAATGTCACAGATAACATCTGATCGTCAATAATAATAATATTTGAGGCTGTAAGGCAGGGTCAAGGATGGATATCGGTTTAATTTGTAAATAACACCCTAAGAGGCATTTAACATAATTGGGTTAAAAACACTGGAGAGCTAATAGCTCAGAGTTTGAAGAGGCTCTCAGGAAACATAAAGAAGGGATGTTTAAAGTGGGTATTAACGAGCATTTCTTGGAATAATTGAGTAAAAGGAAAAATATTTCTATGGAAGGCATAATCACTGGGATACTTGTCAGAGGATAAAATGTTGTTTTAGGCTTTTCACAGAGTTTCCAAAGTTATTCTAGGGAAAAAGAACGAACGGATGTTGTCAAGGGTTTTCGTAGTTTTCTATGTGGGAGATGAAACTTAAGAAAAAACAGCTGCTGTCTTGTATAGGCCTCCGATGGGGTCAATTTATAATTCTTTTATGAGATCTTTTTCCCTTACACGTAAATTTAATTTTTATTTTGTGAAATGTAGGGGATAGATAGAGATACCACATGGTATAACCATCTAAAAATCTTTTTCTTCAGTTAAGTTGAGTTTTCCCTTGTGGCTCTTAGGACTTTTACAACTTTCTATGCTTTGTCAAGAATGGATTCGCGCGATGCATTTAAAGTTTACCTAGCTCTGCTCTAGTCGAAGTGGTTTTTCTGTCTTTTTTAGTGGACCTGCTCTTCAGCTGCCTAAAGCATTATCACAGCTTTCGGAACCTATCTGATCCATTTACTGCTAATTCATCTCACTGATTCTGTGAGAAGAAATTTGAAGCACGTTGTTAGGTCAAAGTATATGGAGCTTTGGTTGATCTCTGACAGCCTACTCTACAGAAGTCAGCACTTTAACTCTTTGATATGGCCGACACAGGAGAACTCAAACTTAAGCTTGGTTTGGAATTTTTGATGAATCTAGAAACTCGAGCGATTAGACGCGTCCTCATGCGATAGGTAGCTAGCTGCCTCCAGTTTTGAACACCAAATTGGTTGAGGTCCGTTTCCACTTGCGCAGCGCACATTAGTCGCAGTCTTTCTTTAATGTGCATCCAGTCTACATACTCCAGCTATCTTAGTCCATAACGTATGTGAGTTAAGGACTTTTAAAAGATTGTACCTCAGTGATATTGAAGAAATCGCAGGACAATGCGTCGCCCTGCTTGAATCCTTTTTTAACATCGAAGGTTTCAGTGAGATCTTCATGGACCAAGATGAAGTAGAGCGCATTTTCCATCGTCAAATCCAAAGTTTCAGGTAAACTTCTTTCTGGTAATCTCCGATCAGACCGTAACTTTAGACTACGCCCATTGATTGATGGGACCTCTCTACATTTCCGGGACCTCATCCTTCATAACACAAGACAGTAAGCAGTTAGTTCATCAATATAATTTGCTCCCACCAGCAAGTCAGCTCTTCTAGAAACACCAGAGGATAGCATAAAAGGTTTAATGTCAATTCGCAGTGCCAAAACTGAACAACAAATAATTTGCTTCCTATGCCGAATCAAGTGATGCACTCCAGGAGTTTCACACAGGACAATGGGCCGTCATAATTTGATCATGGTACGCCTAAAATTCATAGGAGTGCGACTATTTTTGTTGGTCCTGCTAAAAATGCTTAAAGGCAAAGGAGATGAATGTGTCCAAGTGGGCTAGATTAAACTGGCTCATCCAGCTCATCCCGTCTAGAGACATTTTTTCGCACCAAAGCTGCTCAAGAAGTCATGAAAGAGTATTTGATTTCTTATCCTAAAAAGAGCTTTACATTGTTAAAACAGAATTTGGATTTTCGTCGCGTTTTTACGTAGTGAATCTGTGGAAGGATTCGTGTAGAATGTTGGTGATTTAAAATATCCCTGAAAGCATTTGTATTTAACTTATCATAGTGGCAGCCTTTACTTAAAAAAATAAAGCACAACTTCTCCTGCAAACTTCTAGCACAAGTAACGAAATAGGTTTTAAATTAATCCATTCCTGTTGGCCTTTTCCTTCCTTTTTCATTTTTTTTTACTGGAAATTGTTTTTTCTTTCCGCTTCATAACTTTATCTATCCAATATTCATATCCACTTATCTGAAAATAACAGGATACCCGCCCATAGCCTATCACCCATTGAACTAACAGCCTCAAGGTCACTGACCCCAATCACTTACTTCTATGAATAAACAAATTCTTCCCCCTACATCCGAGACAAAAAAAAAAATAAATAAACGATTCAAATCGAAATATAATTCCCCCTCCTGTATATGAACGAGAAAAAAAAAGAAAGAAGGATCCACGGAGAGTCCTCTCGCCAAAAACAAAGAGGGAAACCGAAACCAAAGCACATAAGTTGTTGCAAGCGAAATTTATTTCCGCTTGGTAAATTTAACAGAATTACCCTCGGAAATTACCAGAACAAGTGGTAAAAGGAGATTTCCCCGGGGCCTAATTTCTCACGAGAATGAAATTTTCAAATGAGTGCCTCCACTACCGTGCGCTCAGACCCCAACTACGGCCAAGGAGCTGGCTGACTAGAATCAGCTGTCTCATCCTGTACCACACACATGTGTGCATATGTAACTCGGGGTTAAATTCATTTCTGACTTTGTATCGTCCTCGAATCATCCCCTTTCAGCAATCCTTTTCGCCCCAAACACATACACACATGCAAGAAACACACCTTCATACATTGACAGTATCCTGGAACGTGTGCTTTCCTTAATTTCATTTGAATGTTAATGAACCACTCTGTTTTTATTGGGCTACACTTTTGATGACGGTTACAAAATTAAATTGATAAACGTGTGTGCGTGTGCATCCTGCTATAGACATCCTAATGCCGCGCGCATTTGTTATTTATTCATTTTTTTTTTCATTCTGCTCCTGTGCTGTTGTAGTCTCATCCTTGATCCTCTTCTTTCTGCTTGTCTAGGATCCCTTTTTAATTTGGCTGACTTCATTCGGGGTGGGCTATTTCGATTTTTCATAACTTAATTACTCAGGCTTTATGAGATGAAGGAGCCCTGCTCTGATATCCTAATTGCCTGTATACACATGCGGATAAATATTTAAGGATCCCCATTGAAATTTATTCTCCTTACGCGAACAGAATTAAATTCAAACAAAAAAAGAAACGAGCAACCGGGATGTTGTATGGTCTACCATTGGGGCACAGGACATCCGGCATTTATTTACTTTATTGTCAGTCATTCATTAATTTGAGGGTTGCTCAAGCTGATTTTAAAGGTGACTGGCGTTGGTCCTGTATTTTTTTGTGTACACTCCTTCCAATTGTTGATTCTAATGAAGGCATTTGGTAATCCATCCTTATTCATTCTGCCACCCACTTTCTCTTGCTCCTTAGCACCGCCTGTAACAGAAAAAAAAAGAACCGAATTACGTGACACCATAAGCAAATGGCGAACATGGAATTGTGGAGAAAATCCTCTTTCCGGGGATTTTAATGCCAAATGAAATCCTTCGGAATGCATTGCTATTTGTTGTTTTCACAGGCGCCGCCATTTCATTATTTCAGGAATGGTGGGGGAGTGAGCACACCAGGGGTTATGGTAATGAAGGCTGTTTTGGGAAATTTTTAATGTGGAATAAAGACGGATCAGTGTTATGGTTACACAGATTATATTGTTCTAAGCGTGACACGCAGCCAAAGTGTTTTAGGACCTTGAATGCGCTGGTTGTTCCTCTAACATCAGCTTGGTTAGAGAAATGGCAACAGATTATCTGTGGGCTTAGTTTTGTAAGGCTCATGCATTACATTAGCAGTTGGGAAGACGATGATAAAATCCTGGGAATTTAGAATGACAGCATCATGTGTCTCAAGTAAGCAGCTTCTTCAGTTGTATCCCTTTAAATTGCATATTTTGTCAGACGTGCTAGGCGGAAAGATTTTTGAAACCCTCACAGGTGTAGAGCTTAGGTTAATACACACGCAAATTATTCACGTTTGAAAGATGTGAAGAGCAACGAAAAGAGACATTGTCAACTGGCAGGGAAGGAGGGAGAGAGGGTGGGAGAGAGGGAATACATGTAAATATTTAGCATAGTTTGATGAACTTCAGCTTTAATTATAGTAAATTGAAAGAGTTATGATGGGTCTTCGCACATCATATTGTCTAAGTTCATCACTGGATGTGGCTCTAAAAAGTGAAACTTGGAGTAATGCATGAAAATGATCATTTGTTAAGCCAAAATGATGGATAATGACCTTGTAAACTATAAACAAAGAGATCAGCTTGACAAATAATGGATACAAAGTTGCGACTGCTACACGAAACAGAAACAATGTTGCTTTCGGTGTCAGGCTTAAACAAAACCTTTCTCCATACTCGCCAACATTAGATTAATCAGTCCTACAGAGGACAAAACGACGTCAGCAAAGAATGTTCGGATTTTACAGCCTCCATACACGTCAAAACTTTGAAAATGCACTGCAACCTAATCTTCCTAGTTCAACTGATCTCCTGCCCAATGAAATCGAATTCATTGTTTACAATGAGTCCATCCCAAACGTTCCAACTCTTAAATAACTAGAGCATTCGGTGGCAACGTTTGGGAGGGTTGTTTACAGCCCTTGGCACTGCGGTTTCTCTTCAGAATCCTACTGTACCTTCCCTTATATATTCTAGATGTGAGTTGTTTTAGTCTAAAGGATGTCAGAAAGTTAAGGAACATGTCTGGGTGGATGGCAGCAAGCTGTTCCATTGGTACAATTTCGTCACCCAGTATTCTCTTACTGGGAGCTGGGAATTCCATTAGGATGAGTAGATAGGTCTCTTCTCTTTCAAAACAGAGTCTATAGATTGAATCTGTTTTATGCGGTTTAAATGTTTCTTTATGTGGCAGTGCCTGCTAAAAATGCAAACTACGCTTCTAAGATTCTTTTGCATGTTTTACGAAAACTGATTTGCTTATCAAAGATTGGGGTCCAATGATTGTTGTTGATGCGCCATTTTTTAATAGTGAGTTGGCTTTTCATTGCCCGCAAATCCGCTATGAGCAGGAATTTAGCGAAGACTGACCATGCTGTTTCTAGCAAGGTCACAGATCAGCTTGTTGGTTCTAAGCCCAGCTTGGATTTGATCAAAGGCTTTCTAGGAAGATAAAGACAGTTTCCCCCAAGATATAGGAGGCTTGGTTGAGTCTGACACGCTGATTGATGACAAAAAACTCGGCTTGGAATATGGACTCTCCAAAAAATCCAGATCCAGATCCTGTTTCCGAAACGAAGTCAGAAGGTTATGGTTGAGGTTTGTGTTTCTTCCAGTCCTCCAGTATTTGGGTAGCATGTCATCTGGAAACATGCTAAAGGTTATGTCGTGCTCCAATGTTTCAAGCAGGGATAAGTCATCTCCTCTATGTAACTTTGAGTCAAAATTGCTTATGTGAAAAAGTCAATGAATGCTTCCATTCATCCAAAGTTACATAATGGTGGTAAACCCAAGATGGCATTGAGAGCAGCGTTTGGAGTTGTGCTAAGGCATCCTTAATCAACTGTAATGCACCTCACTATTGGCTCATTTTTGCTTGTGTCAACTCGCCTGCACAGTTCTGGTTTAAGCATGCCAGAGAAAGAGAGAAATTTCGTAGCTTATTAATCATGGCTAATGGCCATGGCCATAACTCAACCCAAAGCAACATGCAGATCGCATAAATCTGGGATCAATCCAGGCCAACGAAATCTAATACTAACCAGATGCTCTCATCCATCATCCATGATCCACATATTCTTTCCCAAACAAGAGACCAATCTTTTTTTTCAAAATTAAATTCGCGCTCAAATCACATCATCACCATCAAAAGCAATCAACCTCCACCAGCCCTAAGGTCACAAGGTAAATCATTCCATTTACCTAATAAATTCCGACCTCTCCTGCCCATCTCCGCCCAGTGTGAATAGAAAATTGGATATTTGTGCAAACTGTGAGGAAGAGAGGAGAACACAAAAAAAAAATCATTCTTACCATGCTCATTATCCAATTACCAATTCTACAGTTCGTGTCTTATCACCAGCGAATTTGAAACCAAGGAAAAGGAAACAAAAAAAAATCCCCAGCGAAATAAAAACCAACACCTTATGCAAACAATTTAATAACTTGTAAGCTCTGTGTTCATTCCGCCTACACTGGGACCGCCGCCGACGATAGCGACGACAATGCCGTCCTCCTTTAAATGGCGTATTAATATCCGCCCAGGAACAAAGCAAGGACAAAAAAATGAAAAAAAAAAAAAAAAAAACCAACAAACACACACAGCATAAGGTAGAGGATACGAAAAACCGAATTAAAGTCGAGAAAATTCCCATTTGATTTTGTTGGCTAATGTCATTCGCCAACGTCACCCGCGCTCCTGATTCTGGGAAAAACCGCGCGACAGGATTTCAGTAGATTTGCAAATGCGAAAGGCACAGACCACGCGCTTCTTTGTTTTTTATTTTATATTTCCCATTTCGGTATCATAAAGAGGATGAACTATGAGTATTTTGTGTTAAGGCAGCAAGCTCTATGGAAGAGTTCCTCTTTGGGATGTACCCTGTACCTTTGTTTTCCCGTGTCTAATTCAGCTTTTTTTCTCGTTTTCCTTTTCTTTTTTTTTATGAAATTTTACCCTAATCCTGTGGACAATTTTTTCAGTTTCCTTTCTGTGTTGGCATCAATTTTTGTTGCCACCACCACCGGGGGGAACTGTCAATAACGACAAAAGTTGAAACAGACTTCCACTCCGTGGGGGGTTTAAGGAAATTATGTTGTATAGCTCGTGTTTTCTTCCGCGTTAAAATGCCACAGAGGACAACGACGACAACGACGACCAGAAAGAAGACATTCATTCAGGTCCTGATATTTGTTTAGAATATTTAAATTCTAATACACCGTTGCTGCTAACAGTTCGTTTAGGATGTTAGAACTCAACTCTAAACGAGTGTTAAGGAAGCAAGAGAGAGAGAGAGAGAGAAATTGTACATATATTTGAAGGACCGCTGTGGGAGTTGAAAATATTTGTAAGTTGAAAGGATTGTTTGTGTTTTATTTGGGTCAGCTCCTTTGATGAGGAATTTGTAAAGCCAACTATGGGTGGAAGTTACTTTTCTAAATTGGATTAGATGCGAGTTAAATTAGGTGAAGGTAAAGCAAAGGAATAAAAGTGAAAGGAGACGCTTTTCCAAAATGAAGGTCTACTGTAGGTTTAAAGTTTTTTCATATTCTTCAAGAGAAATCTTTGAAAAATCACAGGGTTTTCCACTATATACTCCCTTTTCAGATTAATCCTCTATTTTGGCAAACATTAAAGACTTTCATTTTATTAGATTCTGGCCTGGAGAGCTCTGCAGTATGAGTCCTACGCCTCCGTAGTCTGGTAGACCAAAGTCAAGGAAAAATCCACCATCTGAAAGCTACACGTCTCGGCATCACCGCCCTGCCCTACGACAGCCCTTGAGGTACTGATTGGACTTACCCCGCTACGCATTTTTGTCAAAAAAGTGGCAATACGCAGTGCAGTTAACCTCCAATGCTCGACAAAAATCTAGCCAAGCAGACCTACGGGTCACATGGCTATCCTATCGGACTTCCCCGAGCTTGAAATGATCAGCACGGTATCGGACTTTATGCCAAAATTACTATATTTTGGCAGGAATTTCGAGATTGAAATCCCGAACCGTATCTCCTGGGATACCGGAGACCCGTTGCTGAACATAAAAGGACTAGTGTGGTATACTGATGGTTCAAAGATGGACTCCGGTGTTGGTGCCGGTATCTATGGCCCTTATCACAAAGTCTCAAACGCACTCGGAATATGTCCTAGCGTCTTTCAGGCGGAATTGCATGCCATCGAAACCTGCGCCACTATTATTCTCGACTCCGGCATAATGGAAGTAGCCATCAATATATTCACCGATCCCCAGGCAGCGCTCAAAGCACTAAGTTACCATTACTTTAACTCAAAAGTCATTCTAGGCTGCTTCAATACTCTCCAAGACCTCTCAAAATGAAACAAAGTCTAGCTCTGGTGGGTACCAGGACACAGAGGAATTGAAGGCAATGAAATTGCAGATCAACTTGCCAGGATAGGCTTTTCAGAAAGGTACATTGGTGCCGAACCCTTCTGTGGCATCCCTACTTCCGAGTTCAGAATGAGTCCGGACAGATGGGAAAAACGAAACATCATATCTTACTGGAACAACATTCAGGGACTTAGGCAGGCTAAAAGAGCCATCCGACCCTTGAACAAAAAATACTCTCAATCATAAAAGGGACGATATCAGAAGGCTTGCCGGCTTCCTGACTGGTCACTGCAGCCTCAGATATCACTTACATAAACTAATTATAGTTCAGGAATCTGAATGCCGTCCCTGCTTAGTGGAAAACGAACCAGCGGAACAAGTACTATGTGAGTACTTGGCTGTATGCAAAGTCAGGAAACCCTTTCTCCACAAAGAATTAGAGATATCCTCAACTTCATTAGATAGAGGATCTCATTGTCTAACTGGCTCCAGGCACAATAGATCTTTTAGGTCGCAGTGCCATATGCGTCTGTCGCAGAGCCTTACTAATAATAATAAATAATATGAGTCAAGAAGGACCTCTGAAGTCGGCATGATACTTTAGTTCCTGAGGTTCTAGGTACTCTCTAGGACCAAGCCCTGATGGCCGGTTCATCCCATTCCTACCTTAATGTGCACAAACATACCCCTGGTACCTGACTATACATATTCTTTCAATGCAAAACAAACACGTTTATAAGCACACAAAAGTCCTAAAACTAAAAGTGAAATTCATATTTCAATGACGTGGCTGCAGTTGGAACTGGCCATGATTGTCTGGGGTGGAAACACATTGTATGTGAGAGTCTTTTACATTTCTAAATTGAAATGCATGTTTATAAAATACACGATTATTTTGTGACTTTCACTTCAATATTCAATCATTCGATGAAATTGGGGTCGGGTTCCTGACTTCTGACTTCTCTGCCCCCATTCTTCACATGTGCTTACACAAAATGAAAATTTAATAAACTTACACCCCCAATAACATTAGATCCTCACCACGAACACAAAAGGATTCATTCACTCTAATGCTGACATTACCCAGCTATAATTACATCATTTCATGCCTCGTTATGGGCAATACCAAACATAACCGAAACGGCTTTATCAAAACAAAAGAAAACACCTCTGCTCCAACACCAGCCAGATGCCACCATTACGTGGCCCCAAACAACCCATTTCCAAAAATAAACTCAATTTCAAACAAAACTATCTAATCAATTAGCTATTACACATTACCCAGCAGGAACCAGGAGGTTCTATGTCCGAATAAAAACAAACCCCTTCCATTGTAGTCCATGGGTCGTAACCTTTTTCCATTAGTGCTGCCGCGAGCGTTCCATGTCCCAAGGAAACTATTCCAACCATTAGTTCCGATTATAACGTGAACGCCATTCAATCGCTTCAGATAAAATTATTATCCCGACTAAGTATTATAGTGGGCAATTTCCTCGATAGATACAAAGGACTTGCCATCCGGTCGAAGGACAACGACACGCATTCAATAAACGCTGAATGGATTCAGGAGATCAAGTCTCAATAATCCTTTTGGCCAACTCACTGTCCATTATTCGTTACCATTTTTATGTGAATGTGTGTTCTTCCTTTGAAAGGGTCCTTTGAAATGCGCCCTCTATCGTGTAGTCAATAATGGGATACACACAATGTTAATGCGTTAACATTCAGCGCTGGGTAATTCTCTTAGGGGATTTATGGAACCTTCACGCCACAGTCACAATTCAACTCACTAACGGCTCAGAGTTGGTCTGTAACACTACGAAAGCAATTGCAATCCGACAGATGAGACAGAAATATGTACATTGTCTGTTGTAACAAGTATCTATGGGTGAATGGCAAAGAGCAACAGCAACAACGGCTGTTCGAAGGACGACTATTCAAGAAAAAGTGCCACCAAGAAAGTATTTATGGAACCGAGTGACGCCCACCACACCGCCGCCGCGCCGTCAATTGAATAAAAGAGCGCCGCACAGACAAAGGATGTGTCGCTCGACATCCTTTCGTAACTGTGACTGTGACTGTGACTGTCGATTGTATGTGGCACTGTTTTTGTCCTCAATTGTGCAGAGGATGAAGAAAAATGCTTTTGCATTAGTTGATGCCGGAGTGAGTACACGTTTCTTTTTTCCAAAAGAAAAGGAGGAAAAAAAAGGAACAAAACCCAGATGGAGGAGTCTATTTTTAAGGATTTTCTTCTGTTTTAGGCTGTTCCGGTGAAGTTATTAAAGGCGCGCCCACAAGGACCGCATCAAAGCACACACCAGGGTGAAATACATTACAACAAGGATAATGGAATTTTCTGCTTATTTGTGTATTTATGTCCTTTTTTGTTTATTCTTCCGTTTTTTTTCTTCTTCTCTTCTTTGGTTTTTTTCCTTTCACATTCGTTGTTCTATTGCTAGTACATAAATTTGGATGTGTATAAATATTTAAAATTGTTTTTCAAGGATATAAATCATATTCTTAAGCTCCTTAATGGATTTATAGCGAGACGAATGATAATAAATCAGATTGGCAATTTGAATAACAAATGGTCATGTCCTACAGGAAAAGTTATTTAAAGAAAAACAAAAAAAAAAAAACAAACGTGAAAAACAAAATGAGATCGCGGTATTTTTTTTGTGAATTGGGTATCCTTGAAGGCTTTCGCAAAAGTTTTATGGGGACATTTGTTGAATGGAGGTCAGTAGTAGGACTAACAGCTTATATTTCAAATTGCCCGCAAGTAATGACACTTAATGGCTGCCGAGTAAGTTCCTGAAATTTAATGGCACTCTAATGTATAATATTTCTATTTCTTCCGGTTGGATTTTGGGTGTTATAATGGCGGCATTGGAGATGGTCAAAAAGCTTCACTGCATGAAATTGTTTTCACCGTTAAGTATGTGACATTTTTTTGTAATTTGTTCTAGGTGGGTCTTCGACATGATGGACAGTAGTAGGACACGATAGAAGAGGATCTTTTGCTTTGACTGTAAATGAGCAGGGGCAACCAAGTCTGATAACAAATAAGTGTCAAACTTTCGCCCTCATTTCGTCGTAAGGGAATAGCAAAACTTTGTCTGATGACCAATTCATTTGGCAGGCTCGTCCGTACTTGCCCCTCAGGGACAGGTAGGTAATTTGTAGATGCGTTTTATCTTGTTCGTGAATTATGTCAATTAGACATCGTCTACGGTCTTAAATAGGTCAACGTAAAGACTGAAAAACACCATGAATCATAAATCTGTGTCAACTTTTTTCGAAACGCAAGAATTTTGAATTTCCTTGACCCTTACCGACTGGAGGTAAGGTTTAGTTTTGCATGAGCTCCCAACTTGGCAGGAAAACGAGGACTTTTCTAGCTGAATGTGAACATATTTGAGCCAACAACGAGTTGTCGCAGGACATTCGCATTGGACAGTGTTGTTCACAAACTTAATTATTTAAAAAAAAAGGAGCAATCGTTGCCCGAAGGAAAAATATGTTAACCTCTAGTAGACTTAAGCAATGGAGTTTAACATGGTGACAGTTTGACATATGTACATATGTATATCGCTGTTAAAGTCTCATTACGTGGAGGTTCTGAGAGCAGATGACCTATCCTCTAAACATCATGAATTAAGAGAAAGACACTCAACAACAAATAGAAGCAGTAGTAGATGGTGGTTCCATAAAGCCCAGAAGGAGCTCGTAGGAACGAAATTACAGCTGGCTCTGTGCAGAGCTCAGGACCCTAGGACCCGACATGTGAAATATTTTTCATTATGGAATCCGCTTAATGGAGATGCCCGAGAAAACGTGTCTGGCTAAAGCAGGTTAGAGGGGTGGCGGCTTTATGTTAGGCGTCACCGCACTCGGATTTTCATGGATTAATTGTTTTGCCCGTTGTGGGATCCTACATGCATATACCTGTTTGGATAAGAAAAGGGGTTAATTTTATCTATTAGTCGCCCTCAAAACCACCCCGAATCCAGTATGAAATTTAGGATGGTATTGGATGGCATGGTTGGCAGCTGACAGAAGTAAATGCCGACTGTCGTTTTCCTGGTTCTGCTGAGGCTTGGGCAGTCGCAGAGGAAGTGTCCCGTGTTCTCCTCCGCATCGATGTCGCCACAGCCCTTGTAGAGGTCAATCTTTTTAGTTGGACCGCCAGTTGGTTGCGGTCTGTAAGGATGCTGATCACTAGTGCTAAGTACGATCTGTTCAGCGTACGTTTTTTTTTCATTTTTCTTTCAGTGTATTGTGGTCGCATCTTCTTTGATATCCGGCAGAAGCTCCATCTCTCATCGACAAAGTTCCAGAAGTCTTGTTTTAGAACTTCAATAGGAGCCAGAACCGATTGTTTGGTTCAGTTTTGATCCCATTCGGCCTTTTCAGTGTTGTCAGTGCCTCTATATCCCGGGACCCAACAGAGTAAGTATCTTGATAGTTATACAAGTAATATTGCAGCAGTTATTACCGCCTGAGACACCGAAGATGAATAAAAACAGAGAAGACAAGAAGACAAAAACTGCTGACTAAGATGCAGATTCCCACCATAGTCACTGCCCATGTAGGTTACCATAAACAATTCGATTCTTAAGTCAAATATCAGAGCTCACATAAATAAGGTCAAAGCGATGAAGCAAAACTACACCTCGAGCATTATGAAAAAGGACTGCCAACCATCATGACAGTGATTTTCAAAAACAATGTCAACGATAATGGCAATAAAGCACCGGAACATCCTCAAAAACACTTACAAATTTTGCAATTAATATTAAATGTTTGCCAAATGAAAAGGATCCTTCTGACTCCCTTCATTCGCAAAGTGAAATGAATTATTCCGTAGACTTTCACATTTCAATTGAGGAAGAGTTTCTCTCTGAAAGAGGGCTTCATTAAAACAAAATCCCATTACATTACTTCCTCCTCCCTTCCATCCTATTGTCTCTTAATATGAAAACAAAAAAAAAAGCAAAAAAACATCATCACGTTTTCAATTAAATACGGAACCACAATTATCCCAGCAACATCATCGAGAAAATGGAACAGCATGCCACTCAACAAAAGAATAACCTACCCACGCATTCACATTCGTACGTAAATACCCTCAAGCATTTCTCAGTTCCTATCCAATGAAGACTGGAGACATATTGTCTTGGTCTTACCAGAGAGGAACCAACATTTAAATTTGTCTCCATGGAAACACACAAGGCACAACACACACAAACAATTAAATAGAAATCCTCAAGTACACCATGACGTATGTGGAACATTTTGTAAATTTTTTTTTTTCCTGTTGCTATCCTTGAACAGACACAATCCTCCATTATACGTCCCGGATATGAATATCTTCATTCACATGGCAATCGATGAATGGGCATGTAATTCATTTGAATGAACCTGAACTCATATCGCATCACAAAGAGGATAATATTCTCAGGGAAAAATCACTTTTAATGACAAGGAATTGGAAATATCAAATCACACACACATGCCCATTAACCGTTATCGATTGGTAACAAATGCATGAACAATAATGCCTCCAGGCGAATACAATTTGCGTTCGAAAGATTTTCAACAAAATCGACATCTTGACTCCTCATAACTCGAAACTGAAAACAAATAAATAAATCTGAACAAGGAAGAAATAGCCTTGCAACCTTGAATATTTTGGAAATTTATTCCTTTGAAAGCAATTAAGGATTTAAATTTTATACGACTTGGCAGCCATATGGATGAGAAACATGGGTTCATGGGCATTTAACACAGCAATTAGTTTCCAATGAGTTGAGCATTCAAAATTCTTTGAAGTGTAGCCGTTCACTTGAAAGGTCCTCAATCGATGGCGAAAGGATTTCGATTTGAAAATCATTGCAATGCAGTTGAATTCATTTGCTTTGCTAACATTGTGTGGTTCCTTTATTAAGTCAGCCAGAGACTGTATGAATGTGTCACATGCATATTTATTAATTAAATTGTCTGGTAAGATAAGTTTTAGGAATGAATTTTCGTTGCAGGATATCACAAGAAGGAGATTTTTGGGGAATTTAGTTGGTTCGCTCTAGCAATTCATAGAACTCGAGGCATATTCAACAATTCATATGGACTAAATTGGAAATGATAACTTAATATTACATTTTCAGACACGTCGAAGGAATGTAGGATCCTTTACAAGAGTACTGCACTAAGCACGAAATTAATTGAACCTGCCAAAGGTTTATGTTACAGGAGCACATTTTATGAACGATATTCTGAGAACTAGTAGTTCATATAAATGCTCATTATTATAAAATTCAAAAACTCCTGAAGGGGCTAGAGAAATGCATATCGAAACAGTTTAACTCATTATTCTCTCACAACATAAACGCAGAGATTGAATGTAGAATAACGCTCATCAATAGCTGTTGCTTTGGCTTAAGGCAACAATTATGCAGGAAGACCATGCCAAGAAATACCAAGGATGGGCTAGAAATCACCCCCGTCCTGCTGTATGGTCAAGCAGCATGGGCTTAATCAAAAGGATATGAAAATGCAGAGGAAAGCTCTACGTTAGATTTATACGCAAAGATTCACCCCCGAATCGCTGTATAGACGGAATGAACACCAATACTCCATCTCAAAGAGTAGTCGAATCTACCTTTGAGGTACTACGCAGAAGAGAACGACCGCATTTTCGATGGCGTGCGCAGATGATCACCGTGGCTTAGTGTTTAGTGCATTGGACTTCTAAGCGATCTGACGCAGGATCGAATCCAACTCCATGAGTATAATCTATTCTGAAAAAACTTCTCAATCCGCCATTCGGAATCAGCAACAAAACCTATACCATTCCATTCAGGAGAAAAATATAACATACGCCTCATGAATGGTTGGAAGCAGCTAGTCGCGTCAAATATTTGTATTTTGTATACAACTGACTAAGGATTGTGCTTTACCGGATATGAGGTCTCCGATGAGCTTGCCAGGCAAGGTTCAGAGGAGAACTTCTCCGGCCCTGAACCCACGATAGGTTTGGCCGTATCTTCGGTTAGGGATTTTATCAATAGTTGGGTTTCTAGCAAACACAACTGTAGATGGCATGACACTACAGGATGCAGGCAGACTGAATAGATCCTTCCCGACGACTTCTTGCTGTCTCTTAGCAGAAAAGACTGCAGGCAACTTTTTGGCGTTATTACGGAACACTTCTTGGGTTTCATGTGTTAGGTTTAAGTGACACCACTAGCTGTGATGCTTCTGGAGAGGGCGACGACACTGCGGAACATTTCCTATGTGCTTATCCTGCCTTTGCTCGTATCAGGTGCCAGATTTGTGGAGCTGATGTGATGAGTGCTGATAATCTAAGCTCTTTATCACTGAAGCTGTTACTCGACTTTCTTAGAAAGACGAAGAAATCACAGTAAAAGGCTTGTACCTGCTGGTAGAACAATGGACCTGTTTTTGTGTCTGAGTGGTGTTCCAACACCCCGACAGGAAAAAAAAACAAAATAGGATTGTGCTGCCTAGAGAGGCTTCTTGGTCGAGGCTCTGGATCACCCCGAACGTCACTTGAGTGAGGTATTACGAGAACCAGATTTCAGAAATAAAATCCGTTGTTTCATGAGTTCTTCGATCACATGTTGCAGCCAACACGAGAAGTATCCTTTAATTCACTATCAACCGTATGCCTTTGTTTTTTTTTTCACAAGAAATACAAGTCAGTCTTTACCGCCCCGATTCACCACGCAACGGCCCTTAAATTGAACGAAAAACCCACGCAACAAATTTAATCCTAACAAAGTTTCATCTCTGCTTATCCAAACAATAAGATTAACATACTTTTCCTTTCTCCTTTTTTATTTTTTCAGTATTTACGAACCCATCCCAAAATATAATTTATGTCAAATTAGCAAGGCACATGCCAACGTATATGTACGAGTACTCATGTGTGCATATAAAATTTTTGCCCCAACTACTAACACAAAAGCATAAATCATCACCCGTCACGGTCCATGTCAAGGGCTGTTCTAATAAATTTCAAAATCTCTAAAGCACATCAAATATGAACTCTCTTCCTCTAGCAGATCCCAAAAAAAAAAAAAAGGATCCGACCAGATGCAAAAACAATAAACAAACCAATACACGCACTAGATGAGATGCAGTCAGGACGAAAACAAAAAAAAAAATCACAAAAAAAATACAGAAAATCTCTTAATTAAACGCATGAGTGGTTTTATTCGGCAGCCTTAAGGGGTAAAATATTAGTAAATGTACATATGTATGTATATTTGATCGTCCTGGCCACACAGTAGCACACAGTCAACCGAAGTGAGAGTATGCTGCACAGACGAATGAATGTTTATATTTCCTGGTAAATATAAAATCAAGAGAGAGAACCAGTAAAACAGGAGGACGGGAGGAATAAAAATGGGAAAAACCAACATTTTAAGTCGGTGGCGGTTCATCATGGCGGTTAACCATTTTAGTTTGTTGATTTCCACAAAAGAAAATATTACAACACCCTCAAGCGTGTTGGAAAATTTCACACAAAATCAAGCACAAGTGGGGAGCGCGAGAATACGGGACGGCGCAGCGCTGCGATGATGGTTCATGCGAAACCACCTGGTAAGGACAAGAATTCTGTATATTTCACACGTTGCTTTGAGTCCTATGGCACATAGCTGGAAAGCAAAAGAACGCGCAATGAAACAGTTTAAGGCGCTTCAAGGATGTTTATACTTTGTGGATGTGTGTACTTAAATTGTTAAAAAAAAAAAAAAAACGACACATGCTCAAGCTCAAGTCTTTTCGTCAAGTTGATCACTTGTAATTTCTTTAAGTAAATAGATTCCACAAGAAAAGCGGAAGGAAGGTGTTTTGGGTTTTAAGGACGTTTAGGAAAATTATTTGCAAAGGAACAAGAATGACATATATGATGATGTTAATGTTGATGAGTTTGTTCATTTCGAGAAGTTGAATTACTACAATTGTACTAACAAGAAGAGTTGTTTTGAGGCTGGAAATTGACGGGCTTCTTAGACACAAAAACAGAGGCACTATGATGGCAGGTACAACCCTTTTACTGTAAACTTTTCGTCGTTTGATAAAAGCGTAGTGGCACTTGTCTGTAGTCTTTTTGGCAGAGAAATAGTCTTCTGACAAACGTCGGTCTGCATGCATCCTTAAGAGTTATGCCATCTGCGGTTGAACATATTTACGTAAATGGCGCTATAGTTCCGTGTGAACCTTGGCCTCAACCAAAATGACTCTCCAGTTATATCATTATTATTATTAGTCTGCGACAGTCGCATATGGCACCGCGACCTAAAAGATCTATTGTGCCTGGAGCCAGTTAGACAAGGAGATCCTCTATCTTCCGAATGAAGTTGAGAATATCTCCAGTCGAGGCATAACGAATGTCATCCGGTGTTAGGAATTCTTTGTGGAGACAACGTTTCCTGACCCTGCAGACATCCAAGCACTCACATAGTACCTGTTCGGCTGATTCGTCTTCCTCTAAGCAGAGTCTGCATTCAGATTCCTGAACTATCTTTAGTTTATGTAAGTGATATCTGATGCTACAGTGACCGATGAGGAAGCCGACAAGTCTTCTGATATCGTCCCTTATATGATTGAGACTAACTCCCCAGTTAGTCTGGCCCTTATCGAACTATCACAGTCTTTTACGATTAGAATGAGATGATACGGATCTTATACAGAGTTTCGTTAGATGTTCGGAACAGGGCCTTACTACTCAATAGCCTTCTCAACCCAAAGAAACAGTGATTGTCAAGAGTTATTCTTCATTTGATTTCAGAACTGAAAACTGAACCAAGGTAGAAAAAGTACTTTGCTATCTTGAAGTTAAAGCGGACAACTGTGGCATTCTGTCCAATTCGTCGATGTTGGGTGTCCCTTCTTGTTACAGCAAGTGTTTGGTTTTACCATTTTAGCCGATTCTGCCTGCAATGATGTAAACATCGTCGGCGAATGTAATACTTTTGAGAGATTATGCCTCACCGTGTCTAAATCCTTTTTTGAAATTAATTTTGGTGAGGTTGTTTCCGACATCCTGGATGGACGAACGAGTTTGATAGCGATACCAAAAACCATTTGGAGTGGGCAATAAAAATTGTGTGTTCCTATCGTTTGTGCAAAAAATATGGGTGCATGAAGCTTGAACTTGAACCTCTTTTGGGCTACCATGACAGACATTTATTTATTTCTTTTTCAGACCACGAATATAAGAATGATATTCTACAAAGGAGTTGCATATCCTATCTCGAGCATCAGAGCTCGGTTGATGACAATTACTATCTCTCTCGCATTATCTATAGACCTCCACCAACACAATTGGAATTCAAGTTGAGCATAGAAAGAAAAAAGATGCTTAAGCTCATCAAAAAAGTTATAGACCTTTGCTACAAAATATTTTGAAGGTATCTGACTTACGTTGGCCTAAACAACGACGAAGAAAGCCGCAGCATTCTTTCTGTCTCTCAGTAGAAAAGGCAGACATCTTATTGGCGTTATTACGGGACATTTCTCCTTTGCCAAACATCTCAATATGTTTGGTTTAAGTGACACCACTATCTGTGACGCTTGTGGAGAGGGCGACGACACTGCGGAACATTTCCTATGTGATTGTCGTGCCTTTGCTCGTATCAGGTGGCAGATTTTTGGGGCTGATATGAAGAGTGTTGGTAATCTAAGCTCTTTATCACTGAAGCTCTTACTTGACTTTCTTAGAAAGACGAAGAAAACACAGTAAAAGTGTTGTACCTGCTGGTAGTACAATGGACCTGTTTTTGTGTCTGAGTGCTCCAGCGTAGTGTTCCAACACCCCGACATCAAAAAAGATAAAAATTCAACGAAGAAAGGATACAAATTTCGAAAGAAAGGGATTTCTAAAGCCAATTATGGAACACAATGGAGTTCGGTAGCCTAGGATAAATCATCTTCCAACGATATTGGGGTCTTAGACAGAAAATAGCATCTTTCTTCAAAAACTGTACAAAAAATAGGCAAGCATTTCTGCGGCATTTTTGTAAAGAAAAAGTCGAAATACTCATGAAAAAACTAAAGAAGTAGTGCCTAGATGACTCGAAAGTGGTCTTTCAGAACGAATGAGTTTGATATCAAGACTCAACCTCATTTGTTTGTAAAAACTAATCACAAAATTGAAATCTAAGTGTCATCAAAATGATATATGAAGGCGTCTAATATCACTCTAAAAACTTTTCGTATCTCGCATCTTTCCATTCGTACATGTGCGTGTGCCTTCATGAATGGAAATGACATAAAACTCTTCTTTTTTTTAAGTAAAACAAATGACAATCACCTAAACAATTCAAAAAGAGAAAAAACGAATGAAAAATGAGTTTTGATCCTGCGAACCATGAACCCTTGCAACATGCCCAAGTAAAAAACTCCTTGAACAACAGGAGAAACAGGAAAATTCAATAAAAAAAAAATACAAACACAAGAAATACAACAAATGTGACACAACGAAAGGAATCATAATTCATATCCTTGACACTTAAAACTCCACTGTCTCAAAACCGTCACACTTGAAAAATCAACCTCCAACGGCTGGCTTCTACTGAAACCAGGATACACAACAGTCATGAAATATCCATTTTTTTCTCATCCTTGTGCTTCTGCCTATTTCCCCCCCGGGGGGCGGATAAGTTAGTTGTGTATTCTCTATTATAGTCATTGTTTGCTCTGTTCACATCGCACTGTACAACCTCGCGCAAGGACTCAGACACGGAGTACCTCTGCAGTTGATGACGAGGATGACGACAACTGCTATGGTATAGTAGGCGCATTGCACTTATAGTAATACTACGTGCATATACAAGGCCACAGAAGAAGAAAAACTTTAAGGACAATGCAGCAACCCGCCCCATTTGAATTATTCAAAATGAAACTTCATCCTGAACCTGATTCACCACAAAAAAAATACAAGAAATGCGGTTTGCGGAAATCCCCCAAACATAACTCTTCAACTCCATCCTTAATGATGCGCTACACGTTATGTACATATATGTACATTACCCCGGTCCCAGAGCACTTAACCAAAGGTACTTACATTAAATTTCTAGTTGTGCTCCGCTGGTATCCTTTTTTTGCTCGGGTCGGCCGCCAACACTTCAACTTGAACATTAAATTTCCATAGCGCTTTGAATATTTAAGAATCGACTAATAACTGTCAACATCGGCAGGAACAGAAGACGGCACCGTGCCGCCAGGTAACGTTGGAACAGAAGGGCAAATCTATTTTTAACACAGATATATAACGTTCAAGGACTTAGGATGTCCTTTTGGTGGTGCTTTGCCTTTCGTTGTGTTGCGCTTATATTTTATGGGTAGTTTTGTTCACTTCACTTAGGGTTTTGTTTTTTTTTCTTCATATATCCTCGTATCGTGAGACAGGATTAAAAAGCAGAAGAAGAGAAAGAGAAAATGAAGAACGAATGGGGGAAAAAAAATATAACGGTGTTAATTATTCACTGTATACATTTCCATTTAATGGTGCACAACGTTGTGTAAGCCCGCATAGGGATATCCTGTCATGCGACGGGTTTACGTGTTATTTTTTGTTTTGTTTATTTATTCAAATTTTCTTTCCTAATTTTTTCTTTGTAACTTCCGAAACGCGAAGGACTTTCCGTTGAATGGCTTAATTATGGTTAAGTCCAACTAGAACTAATTTATGTGCCTTTTGAATGAATACACAATTCTATTTTAGCCATGCACTACACACATGAGAACGAATGAAAACAGTGAAATCCCTTCTTGCACTTGTAACCGCTGATGGCAACTACCACTGTTAAATGCAAAAGGATATGTTTCGTAAAGCCGGTTGTGAGTTCAACTTTATGCTTTTAAGGAGATTCTTGTCAACCTTCCGTTTGGTTCAACCGTAAAATTTGAACTAAATGTGACGGGAATTCTGGAGTCAGTTAAAATATGAAGTGTGGCGTGAAAGCTTTCTACACACAAAATATCCTTTTAAGTAACTTAACTCTTAAATAGCTTTCATTGCGAATAAAAGCATCCTTTTCTCTTAAAATTCCGGATAAAATGAAAAGAGCGCGGTTTTCGGAAGGGAAATTTCTAAAAGCTTCAATGAAAGCAAAAAGCTTTTTGGTAAAAATTGTCTTGAAGAGAATCGAGGGTACAAATTTGTTTTCTCGGACAGTGTGCATTTCTCACTCACGAGGAATATAGGATGAAGTGTGTCCTTATGTGGGCAGCAGAACATGAATATGGTAGCAAAGAGCTCTTTGCCAAACAAACATCTTAAGGCTTATCTTCCATGCTGAAGATTCATAAATAGATATCGGTACAGACATTTATCTGCTCCCCATGTGCGACACTAGAAAAGTTTAAATAACCACAAAGGAGTTGATAAGTGATCAAAGCTCTGGGTTGGAACTTTCTCATCTTATGTGAGGACCAGTTTAGATGCGCTTCGAAGTGATGCTGAATTTTTTGGGCAAGAATAATGGACTATACGAAGCAAAAAAAAAAACCTCTGAACCCATCCTGGACACTGATATCTAAACCGCGATCGAAGCACTAAGTCTCTTAATACACAATTACCTTGTGGATCAGTACACCGCCATTGCCTTAAAGGTGGCCAGGAGGTTATCAGGAGTGTAGTACATCTCATTTTAGAATCTATAGGTACTGTCATTTGCTCGAGCTGAAGTAGGTCTCACTCTTTTTTCAGTTCAAGTTTTCGAGAAGTGTGTAATGCTGCCTCATCACTGAATATGTTTTCAGGATCGAGCTCCGTTGATGTCATCCTACCTCTACAGCTGCTTTTGGATGACGTGGTCCCAAATTCCTTTCCCTCTATGCGTTGGACAAAGGCTACGGCGAATTTTGTGAATCTTTCAACTTAGGTTTCCCTCGCAGCTGTTGTTGCCTTTGTTTTAACATGAAATAGAAGGTAAAATTGTGCTGGATCCCTGATGAATTGAAAAGAAAAGGATCTACGTTAGATCTAGAACAAGCTGATCCTGCAAAATAACGAGAAAGCTATGGCCAATGTACAACAAGCCTAGAACTAATACACTGATGCAGGACAGGTTAATCATTTCCACCCTTGTAGGAGTGATTTCGAAGGATAATACACTACGCTATTATATAAAAAAGCTAAGGCTAAATAAGAATGATCATTACCGGAGCTGTGGTGATAAGAAATTGAATGAGGACACACCCCACTTTCTCTCCCAGGCTATGATAGAAGCCCAGATAAAAATCCTTTGAAAGAAACTCTTTCCAGGATACCGAAAACTATGCAACGTACCTATCAAGGACATCTGTAGATTGATTACAGCTTCAAAATGGTGTGAAACCCTAGGGCAATAGGATAATGCTTTATGGAGTACTTTTCCCCTCAATATGCATCACAATGAATCTCTACTGACCTAGATTAGATAATTAAGGTGCTCCATAGGCCCTCATAACTGCGGCCGCAAATGGGCCTATTGTGATGACCTAAGTAGGGGTCTATCTTTCTTATAGCCAACCCATCTACCTTACCTACTTTTAAAATGCCCGGACTTCGATAAACTGAGTTTAAAAGTAAGTGGCTGCGACCACAGGACAATCACGGTTTCGAACAAGAGTGAGGCAAAATCATAACCATCTTTCAGGCGAGTTACTAACTTGTTATCTCGTGCTTGTACAATTCAGGCGATCAGAAGGGTGTCCACAGTTTATGCAGATGCACCAACCTGTATAAAAAATTTCCTAAAAAGATGGTTTGCAGTCATCAAGGCTCTTAATTTATCGTAAGCTGTCGGACAAAGCCTCTAACTTTGTTTTCACCGCAAGCGTCAGGTTGGCTCATTTTTATACACAAAACCCCGGTGTGATACTCAGAAATGAAGATGATTCCTTGAGAGAAACACCCGGTAGCCTGTCGATTAAATATTAATTTCCCAACTATAGCCAGATGTAGAAATAAAAAAAAAAGGAAACCCTTCAGTTACACCTGCTGCTGAAAATTATAATACTTCTCAGAAATCCATAAATCATCGCACATCATCATTTAGAAATCCACCCAACACATTCCCCTTTTTTATATAATCGACACCCACTTTCACTTACCCTTTATGGTCCTTATTCGAGAAAAAATAAAGAGAAATCTAACGAAAACCAAATAATTCATAATCTATTTAAAAATTAACAGAAACTCTCCCCCTCCATTGATGCCATACTTTACGTTTACCGCTCGAGCAAAATAACAAACCTTAAACAAAACCCAATTCCTGGCCATTCATTACCCACTTGAGGATTGCTAAACAATACCCTTAAACCCTACGACTCATTTATTTGCTAAACTTTTCGCCATTGCTTTCCACAGTTTCCACAGCCACCCTCTGTCCGACCACTTGCCACCTTTCATGTCCATTGCCCCAAAAGTACCTAAGTGGCACTTTCTGCCATAGCCTCTCATTCTCACCTAACACCTTTCTGGTCATAACGTTCCCTAAGCATAGTCACAGTAAAAGTGAAACCCCCTTCAGTTGTTCCTCCCTATCGTCATCGTCGTCGTCCTTTCATTTTTTTTTTTTTGCTCTGCTGGCATATTGTACTTAAGAATTGCCACTTTGAATTACCGCCAAGTGGTTTGCCAAGGGTTATCCTTGCCAGCCATAACACTCCAAAACCGACAACAAGAGACTGGTGGTGGTGGTGGTAAAACTTTTCTCACCTGGTTTATTTTTACATAGACCAACACACGCACAACGTTGTAAAAAAAAAGAGTAAAAGCGAAAAAATAAACAGAGCAAGAGACAAGATAGGCATGTACTCGTACATATAATTTTACAGCTCAGTTGAATGTGTCCTTATTTTTGCATAAGGCTCTAACCAACCGATAGGGCATCGTAGAGGAGAAATATTATCGGCCCATGGAAAGAAATCATCTTCATTATCCTTGCCAGGCACACAGTAACATTAACATTATCTAGGTCTCCATAGACAAATTTGCCCATGAAAACTCACACTAACACTCATACAGGTACAGGTAGATTCAAGTCTAAGGAGTCGTGGTAAGGAAGCTAAGGAACCCTCCAATGGTTTTTGTGTTTGAAAATGCTGTCTAAGGCTCTGTAAAAGACATTGCATTCCTTTTATTTTCCTTCTCTCTTTGTCTCACACAGTGAGTGTCAAATTTTATTGCTGATGAAGATGACAACAGGATACTGTATTTAAGCTTGAAAATGAAAGCCCACCTCCATCCGGGAACGGGTAATAATTGTTAAGATAATTGAAGAAGTCAAGAGTGAAATTAAATTATTCCTGCGAGACGGGGGGGAAAAAAAAGGCGAAAGGATGAATAATTATTCGAATTTTTCAGACGCTAGTCCTGTCTCGAGACCTTGAGTTATGGGCAATTTTGAGTTGTAGAACAATGGCAATGAAGTAAGTTTTACTTTTATCCCCGATCCTGCCGCATATTAATGAAATATTTCCGTTTATCCAATTATGAGATAAATATTCAAAGCATTCATTCCTAGCGTCTGGAAAAAAAAAACGTCAGTGTTTGAGTAATCTTTGGAGCTTCATAATTGCCTTCATTTTTTGTGTCATGTCCGGCGTCCTACACGCCTCATCTGCCCTTTTTTGTGATGGTGTACATTGTCGAGGAATCAAGAAGGACACAGTTTTTTTTTTTTTTTTTTGTCCTTTAGCCGACCATAATATCCACAAGGAAACTTGTTGATGGTGCAACATTTATTTTTACCAAAGTGAGCGAAAATCTGTGTGTGTGTGTGTGTGTGTGTGCGGAGGTGAACTATTTCCTCTGTTCCAATGAATTCACCCGAGAATGGCTGCCGACACATCATTATCCGTAAACTACTTCCCAGCATAAAGTGAAGGACCATAGATAGACTATGCGCTCCACCCTTGAATCAAATTGGTTATCGAGTTACATTGGATGTGACTTTTTTGACATGGCATCGATGTCCCTATCACATTGTATGGCATTACCGGGCCAAGAAAAAGAGGAAGTAAAAGGAGGTATAAGAAAACGTTTCAGTTACGATGATGTGAATTGGTATCTAGAGAGTACTGTTGGTTCAATATCCTTCTTTTTTTTCTTCTGTTTTTGTGGGGTAAATGCTATCCGCATAATCGATTTGACACACAAACACTAAGGTGTAGGGTTCCATTAGGAGTGTCACAATGATACTACACAGAGTATCCTTCGAAGGGACAGAGTGTTTGATTAATGTGCCGTGTGCAAGTACATATCATCTCTGGTTGTCAGGATGAGATTGTTGCTTCATTGGATGAACAAGAGATGAGCGAGAGGAAGACGTTTTATTTTATGTCTTTCTGTAATCACGGCCAGCAGTGATTGTATGGCAGCTGGGCTGGTAATAGAAGGGGAAAATGATGAAATGAAGATTGAAAGATTTTGCTAGGTAGTCGTTATCCATGTAATCGATAAATCATAGTAACTGGGATGTAGCTTCAATAAATTTTGAATTGTCAACAGTTTTGGAAATTACAGAGGATAAACCAAAGAATGCATATTCTTTATCAAATTTTAGGAAGGCTTTGTTTTAATCTATAACCATCAAGAGAACCTAAGTCAAAATCCTTGAAGACAACAATCGACATTATCTATGGCCACCAACTTTATCAATAAGATCCATTACCTAGACTTTGTTTGTGGCATGTGGCTTTTTAAATCTCGTACAGAAAGTGAGATGAAAACTTAGAAGCAGACCACTGAATACTGTCTTACCCACTAGAAAATATTCCCTTCGGTAGTCTTCTCAGCTCGGAGATTAGCATACTTAGGAGCCAGCTTCTTCAACAACCTAAGTGAACTGGCTGACATCAGCGTAGGAAGTCTCCAGCGCTTCATAGTTAGCTCCGGCTGGTTCTGCTGGTAGTATTTCTGGTGAAATACAGATCCTGGTGGTAACACAAAGGACCTTATCTGGTCTAAGTGAGGTTGCAATAGCAGCCTGCCACTCTTATCTACCTACCTTGGTTTGGGGAAGAAAAAGGGTTTGCAGACTCAGCTGCTCATTGCTTTTTAAGGGCGCATATGTATGAACATAGCTTTCTTATTCGTCTTTCTTTTAATTTTCTTTGCGAAATGGGTAGAATGGAGCTTCAAACTCGATGAAAACTCACTCCCTTCCTCAAATATCAAGCCTCGGTTCCTCACGAAGCAGACCCCTAAAAAATGATTTTATTCCCACTGACCCCGGACCTGCTCGGAAAGCATGAATTGTTTGTCTCATCTTTCGTTTAATTTTCTTTGCTAGGTGGGTAGAATGGAGCTTCAAACTCGATGGAAACTCACTCCCGTCCTCAGATACGCAGCCTGAATGCTCCAGCAGCGTCATTTTAGGGGTGTTGGTTTTGGTGATGAGAAAGCTATAAAAGTATAGAGCGACTATTGCTGCTGTGTGAGATCAAGAAAATCTTCCTGTTTTTTCCATTCCACTTTACTGTCAGATTAGTTTAGATCTATTCAGTATCCGCATGGATCACAGTACTTATTGACATGCAACGGCTGGACAGTGAGAAAAGATGTAGCTTAAATCATATATGGGAGGTCTTCTAAACTGCGCCAACTACATATGTAAGAAGCATTAGTCTCCTCAACATTGCTCTCAAAAAGCTCTCAAAGCCTTTTGGTGCTCATTAGTGTGGTTTTAAGCAAGGAATGACTACCTTACTTACTTACTTACTTATCAGGCCAGTGACCCTTGGAGGGTCCGAGTCTGAACTTATGCCGCTTTCCATCCTTCGCGGTCCCGGGCACGCTGCTTACCAGACCAAGGTTTCTGGCGTCCGCGATTGCCTGATCTTTAAACCGTAGATTCGGTCTTCCCCTTCCTCGTGAACCAAGTGGCTGGGATTCAAAGAGCTCGTCTATTCGATCGATGTAGCCGAGCCATTGCAGTCGACGGATTTTTGCCTTCCGGACTACATCCACATCTTTGTACCACTTCTTCTCCTCCATTCGCCCTCCTCGCAGACTGGACCAAATATTCGACGTAGAATTTTTCTTTCGAAGGATCCCAAGATCTGCTCCGCTGTCTTACTTATCATCCAGCATTCAGCTCCATAAAACTGGCAAGATCAGGGATTTGTAGAGCATGATTTTGGGCCTTCGAGTTAGAAGTTTGGAATCACCACCACTGACCAAATATTCACACAGCGGTTTGTCTTCGAGAAAGTCCGGGAATTTAGAATCTGTACCGACAACCGATTTCAAGGTAACGAATGTTGGTAAAGAAATACCAGATAGCGCGCAGGGGAAACCAACTCGGCGTGCTAAACTCGAAGCAGCTAGCGAACGATTGAGCTGGCTGGAGGCGCCTGCTGGTTATGGTCCAGCTCCACCCAAGGCTGTAGTTAGTTCCGACACCAATGCACACGAACAACTTTTTTGATTACTTTTGGATTAGAGTAGGTACATACCTCACAATACCTCCAAGCAATGCATATAGACTTTCCTTATGTTTTTATTCCTCATTAATTCCGAACAATTCAAACATCCCTTTTCAAATAAATTATAAGAACTGTGAAACTAAAGCACCCTCTCTACCTAAACACAACTGTTAAGATCATAAGCTGCTTATCCTTTTGACCGTTAAATCGAAAAGTTATTCAATTAAAGATACAATCATCATGAACAAATATCCTTCATACTCCATTGGATGGACATATGTTTTTAGTTTTACTTAATTTCACCAGTCTATTCATGGAAATGAATTCAATGTGAAATTAATCGTAAGAAGAGAAAAGGAAAAACTTTTCTTTTAGCAAAGTTATCCTTGTGCCGCAAGAAAAAATGTAAAAGCGACCCAAAAAAGAAAGCAAAATAGCGGAATAGAAAAGTGAGAACTTTTCTTTGTTTCTTTTTTTTTTCTATCCAAAGCGAATTTATTTCTTCTTTCTTCGTCACCATTGTTCAAGGGAATCCTTAAAGCGGCATCACAGACAATGGAACTCGTGGTGGACTTGTAAGATGAGAATCCTTAGGCGGAAACACTGAAAACGAGATAGAGGTGTCGTGTGGTTACACCATGTACAACATTCGATTGTATTCGCCTACTCACAGCGTTACCAGATGTATTGGAGTTTGTCCGCTTTATGTAGTTTGTTCCTTGGCCCTGTGAAAGGAGTTTTTGGAATGAACAGATAGAAAGGAAGGTTATGTAAACAAATTAAGTGCTTAATCAATCCTGAAATCAAGAAAGATGCAACGCTGAAGTGTCACGGAGAGAGGGAAGGTAGGTAGGTAGAAGTGGCTGAAACTGGTAAGCCTGCCAGAGACACAAGCAGCGCGGATGCGCCACTTTGATACCACAACTCACGTGACCTGGGTGTTGATGGGCGTAGCTGAGAGTGTAATTTTTGCAGATCCATCCTGTGGAGTTAAAAAAATTGATAATGTTGCAGAATTTGATGTTAGAAATCTCAGATAGTTCGAGAGTGCGCTGCCTGGCTCTGGCAAGTGCCGGGCAGTCACAAAGAAAGTGGAATAGCCTTTCCTTTTCTCGTGAATTGTCACAACTACGGCAATGGGGATTGAACGGGATGCCTAACTTGGCAGCGTGTGGGCCGATTGGCCAGTGGCCCGTGCTAATTACCGAGATTCTAGCTGTCTCGATGCGGTTTCTATTGATTAAGTCATTTGTTCTGTTTTCATCGTAGGTGGGCCAAATCTGTCTAGATATGGCACAAGTTGCAAGACTTTTCCACCTAGAGTTGGCAATAGAGAGAAAGTGTTGGAAAACTTTGCCCTTGGTGAGTCCCATTGGGGAGCAGACTGACTCCGCGAGGGAGACATCCAGGGTAGAACCGCATCTGGCTAACGCGTCGGAGAGAGACCTTTCACAAATCAAAAGGATCACTGGAAGAAGAAGGACGCAGCATATAATTCGGAAAACATAACTTTGTCTCTTAAGTCTGGCAATACTACCTCATTCAACACTTGCACCGTCTCGAGTGGACAGCTCTATCCTATCTCTTGACTAATTCCGAGGTATTGTTCAACAAAGATGGCAAATTACAAAAGTGGTTCAGGAAGTTGTAAACTATCTTGTCGGTCTAGTGTCCTAGACAAAGAGTACCGGATACCATTTGCATTTCTTCGATTAGAATCAGTTATTATTTAAGAGAAAGTTCTTCTTTCCATTCCGCTGTGGGCGATGAGATAAAAACCTTTTGTTTTCTTTTCTTCTTTTTTTTCTGTTCAATTGGGACAAGGACGACAACTGAAAAGTTTATGTGAGGATAAATATTTTATTACGAATGTTTTTCGGTGAAATCGTAAAATCCTGGAATGGTTAGAGTGATATTTTTATTATTTATTAAGGGATTAAAATTTCGCTGTTTTGTTTTCGAAACAAAGAAAGGTAATACATTCGTTCGACTTTTCATTCAGGTATACTTTGGTGGCGGAAAGTACTCCACACTTCAAGGATTATTTAATCCTAAAATGTTGGACAACTTGTAGATGTGATTAAATAAAATTATGTAGTTATGGGAAAAGGAGTGATGCGAAAACAATGGTTTACAAAGAAAAGGAAAACACTAATTCATGACAAGGATTACAGGACAGTACGATTTTTAAAATGCGCTGCTGGAGAAAGTTACAGAGACAACAAAGAGGTTTAAAGTACAGAATAAGTAACAATGGAGACTTAGACTTATGATTAGTATTCCGTTAAACCAATCAACAGACAACCAAGCCCTTTTAGTGGATGACAGTCGGTAATAATTATTTAGAAGGTGTTTCCTTATTTTTGAACAGTTCAATATCCATTTGATAAGTTTTTGCCATCGGTTGAAGGTAAATAAGGTAAGTGGTCGTGTGAACGCACATACATATGTAGTTCAAAAATTCATACCCAAGAATGAGCGAGTGAGAGTTCGAATTCCTTTAGACATCTGGGGACGGTCCATCGTATGAGTTCGCCCCATCTTAGTTTATTCACACTTCCAGGATTTTTACGAAATATAAAAGCCTCTTCAATAGCATAAGTGCATACTCTGATAGGTCCCATGTGTTTGGCGATGTTCTATCTCCCCTTCTTCAGAACTTAGTTGTTAATCCACTTCTGCTAATCCTGAAACGGGAAGCTACAAATACGAATTACGTTGCTATTGTAGTCTCCTCATACCCTTCAGAACGAGCAAATGGTATGATAGGTGTGGCCTTACAGTAAATCCACTTAAACGAGTTTTATTTAACAGCGAGCACAATACACCTCGTCCTCAAGAACAAAGCCAAATATCTTGGTCTAATAGGTACAAGATACGAAGCTAAGCTGGAAAGCAATAAAATAATACCAACAAATTGCCTATCACTGAAAGTCAGAAAGCTGTGCTATAGTTCCTTAAGCATGACAAATACGACGATGTACAAGCCAATACTCCATCTTGTAGAAATAAAATTGAAGTGAAGAAGAATGCCAGCAATTGCCCATTGAGTAGGTAACCCATACTTAACTCTTGCTGCCACATTTTTGTCTGCTTTGTGGCTTACTATAAAGTTTAAACCTAAACTCCATTCCTTTTCATTGATTCTTGTGTAAATGGTCACACCTTACTAGGACCTAATGTGTTTGATAATAAAATGTTTACTAGCAATTAAGAAACTCTGTAAGTATTCAGATTTCAAATTTTAACCCTTGGATTCCAATTTAAGATAGATTAATTCAACAAGAAGTTAGAGAGAAACGCTTTTCCATCTTTAACCAACAAAGTCCCGATAAAAAAGTAATATCCTGCGGTTTGAAACTATTTCACAGACTGACTTCTTAACAGCTAACCATCATATTTCTATTAAAATCCAATAACTCAACATGTTTCACTCTTTTGCACATTCAGCTCCGTCGTCATCATCCTTGCCAGAACCAGAAACCCGCGACCTAAAAGAAAACTGAATGCTAATTCCCATATCATTTTTCATCGCCAGATGCATTTCCTCTCAGAGGGAAACACATATATCCTTACACATGCACGCTTCAAGTAAGCCATCTTCACTAAACTCCTCTGCCGTATACACGTCATGCACTGCTGCTTCCACTCGGAGATTGCTCTGATGACTACAACGATATGGTGAGGTGATGCTTTTGCAGGCGTAGATATGCTAGTGGGGGATTCTTTCCGTTCTCCCACCCAGAAAACGAAAATAATCTGTTAGAAAACTTGTAAATTGCACGATGATTTATTGTAAAAAAAAAGAAAGCATGTGAGACCAGTCCTGGAACGCGCGCTCTGAAGAAAAAAGAGATTTCCTCTTTCTTCGACGTTGGTCGGTTATTTGTCAGATTGTATGCGTCTGCACTTCTGAAGGAAATAAATGGACGTGGGAATCCTAAGAGTGATACAACCATCGACCATATGGCTCTGACTCTACTGGTCCTTGCCAGTTTCATCTGAACTAGGGTGTAATTCCATTTTCGGTCTGGTTATTACCTCTGATTATCTCGGAACCCCTTAAGTCGTCTCGGGTCTCACCCAACCTTGATGACGTAATGAAATTTATTGTATCATCTTTCATTTTAATGCTTGTTCGTACAAAAGTGATGCTGATGATGCTACGCTTTCGTTTTTAATTTTCCCTTGAAGGCATTCAATTCCTGTTCCCGACCTGGTCGACACAACGCCAGACACCCACTAACTAACACGAACGGTGCCGGTTGGGCTGTCACAAAAGGATCAACTGGCAGTTGGGGTTGGATGGGGGTTTTCTTTTAAAAGATTGTTTGCTCTTTGTTCGGGATTTTTCCCTTTTTGTGCAGCTTTACCTGGTGCAGAAGTTTAGGGGTTTTATTCGTTATGATTAACTTTTATGTTTCTTATTTAGGGGCGGTGTGGCACATAGTAGACAATGGAGAGGTGGCTATCTTTCTTCTTCTTTCTCTCCTTTTTTTTTCTGTGAGATTTAATTGTCCTGACTTTGGAATGACTTAATTTATGCTACGTGCGTGACGGGAAAAGGGTGGCTTTCGGAGGGAGTTTACGTTTTATTTTTGCATTTAACTTTTTAATCAGAATTATTTGACTTTAGTTTTGCAATTTTGACATTGTCATTAAGAAGACAAACATGTTGTCGTAAAGCTTACAGTTATACTGTATAAATATATATATAAATGCATGTAGGTACGTACCTAGGTACGCTGGGATCAATGGGCCCAAACAGTGTTACTCGATAAATTACACAGAATCTTCCAGGCGGAAGTGTACTTCACAGAGGTATCTGTTCAGGAATATTTAGGTAGACATCTTAATGGCACACGTAGTTGTATCCCTTTGAATAGTCAAGCAACATACAAGTCCATTGAAGGTTTAAGAGGTTAACGAGTGTCTTATTGCCGATTATAAACAGCGGCTTGAGGAGCTTTCTCATGACAAATTCTATTCAAGGAGATTCGTTATTGCCTGCCGAGATGTAAGAATCCAAATAGAGATTTTGCTAAAATTCGAACCTGTGCCAACGCTCTATTTAATTGAAAAGATATGTGTTCTTACAGAAATCGTTGTAAGCGGGTTTTAACCTTTGAAGTAAGGTTTGTCTTTAATAAGATTCGGGTCATGTAGAACTTAAACACATGTTGCAATTTTGACTTAGAGGCTTTGAACTTTACAGAAAGGCTGTAACGCTGCCTGACTGACTGTCGGAAGAGATGCTTGTGACTATGTCTAGTGCACTCTCCGATCTGACATAAGCCTCTACTGAAAACATCGATTTTGAGGGACTGCTGGTTTGAAGTTTGAGTTCAGCAGTATACAATCCGATAGAAGCTAGTGCCTTAAGAATTGAGGTGTACCTTTAACTAGAAGTAGAGGTTCAAAAACAATGATCACCAGAAACTTGCTCGTGGAATTTGGTGAGCGATTAATAGACTTGAATTACTAACGCTGTAGATCTATAGCCACCGAAGTAGTAATGCTTTTACTGAACGAGAGAAGATCAGCTAGACAGCTTCCTAACTTAGCCATTACCTCCGAACAACGACGGCAGGGAACCTACATTATAAATAAAAACAACAAATTTCATTCCACCAAACCATTCGTATATTTAATGTGATATGCAATCGCTTCTCGTGGATTTTTCTTAAAGTCTGAATCTTTGAGCAATGCTTGGAGGGAATTCACCCGATTGACGAATTGCTTCTTCTTCTTCCTAATCTTTTCTTTTGTGCTCAATTTCTTTGTGTTCTCCGCTTCCTGTGTTATACAAGTCTTAATATTTTCTCGACTCAATTTAAACAATTCATCTAAGGACGGTAAAGCGTCTTTTAACAGTTTCATATCACCCACCACAGCAGCTTTTTCACGATTCTTCTTTGCAATCTCTTCCTTTTTCTGTTTCTTTACCAAAGCGACTTTTCTTAACAGATTCTTATGTTTTAGTCGAAATTTTTCCTTCTTATTATTATGTTTCTTGGACGTAACTAATGGGGTTGTGGCCAATAGCGGTATTTTTTCATCTGATTTGTCCTTAGCTTTAAATGATACTTTGGATGCAATCGATGTAACTTCCCTTCTAGTGGCTTCAATTCGTTTGGTTAATTTTTGCTTAATTGCCTTGGCTTTATTTACTTTGCCCATGTTGAGGGTGTTGAATAATATCTGGGAATATAAATTCCTATAGAAAATTAACATAAATGGATTGTATTGCTTACCAATAATGTGTTAATTAATATATATTTATTCAAGAGAAATAAGATTACAAACAAAAGTCGAAGTTTTGTTTTTGTTTTGGGTAACCTAACCTCGAACAGTCATGCTGTTGCTGCCTGTTTGTCAATTTGACAACAGTTTGCATTCGAGTCTCGAATGGATTTAAAGGCTTAAACACAAAATATTCTTATGATTTACAATGATCTGTCGATTTTATATGGATATGGAAGAACCAGCTTCATGACCATAAATTACGGAACTAATGAAATAACAAAACTTAAGAATCAAGAGGAGAGTATCGTCTGGGCATTCTTGTAATCCACGAAATCCCACTAGGCATGATCTCTCGATTCAAATCAATAACACCAAGTGTTTTCATAAGCCCAGTTTCCATTATCTGCGTCTACTACTTTCTACTCACTAGAACTAGCTTTCATGAAAGACCCTTTTTCATATTGTTTCTCTTAAAAACTAGGAAACAAAACTGTCCTCTATTTCGTTCAACTTCTTGACGTTATTATGTCCTCATTGCTCTAGCGCCAGCCCTTATAAAATCGCAGCAAAAGATTTCTAATATAATGTAAATTGCCTTCGATTTGTGTTAACTAAATAAAACTCAACGAGACATGCATGTTTGTTAAAATAGCCCTTGAAAAACCTTTATCATAAACTAGCTGTAGCTTGCAATACTGCTACAAATATATATATATGTACCTTTTTTAGCCCGTTAACATAATCACTTTCAGTCTGAATTCTTTCAGCTAATTCACAATTTAGACTTCGATTTCCTTTGACTGAACTCCATAATGGCATTAAAAAATTCATCTGTGTACCATCTCTTCATTAGTTCATCGCACTCGTTGAGCAAAGCACTTTCCAACTCCTTACGGCAAGCTTTCAGCATCAATGACTTACCAGCCATCAGTGCACCTTGAGGTAATCTTGTGAATTCCAATATTTTTGGCCAAATTTTTGTGTTCAACTCTTCTGGTTTCACAACCTCTGCAACGAATTTGTATTGCAGCGCTTCCTCAGCAGTCAACTTATGATTAAGAAGAAGAACCTCAACGGATTTGGATTTTCCCAAAACCTTTGGGAATGTATACGATGAACAACCCTCTGCACAAAGACCAAGGTTCGTGAATGGCGTATAGAAGTATGCCTACAATATGAATATGATGAAAATCTGGTATATTTCAGAGTAGGTAGATACTTACCGTATCAGTACAATAAATAACATCACACAATGCAGCGGTGGTCATTCCGATACCGATGCATGGTCCATTAACGACAGCTATGAGTAACTTAGGAAACTCAAAAAAAGCACGAATCATATTCTGTACTATAACGTTTTGCTCTTGGAAGAACACCTCGATGTCCATTTCGGTTTGCGACTGAGTTAGATCATTCCCTGATGTATAAAAATCACCGACACCGGTAATGGCCACAACCGCCACTGACTCGTCTTCGGCTGCTGTTCGTAGAACATTAGTGATTTCAACATATGTGACGCGATTTAATGAGTTTCTCTTCCGAGGGTTGTTGATCTTAATAATAAGGAGCTTCTCTCGCTTCTCTAGGAGAAGTTCCTTGATTCCATCGTATAACTGGCCTGGGTGCGACATTTTCTGTTTTCTACTACTCTGCCTTTCGGTTCAATTCTGGTCCAAAGGGTGTATTTTATCACAGATAAGATTAAATATAATCTGAAACACGAAACAAAAACATTTAAAAAAAATTACACGGAATTAAGTGAGATTATGTTGGGTGGCGGTGACATTTGAAATTTCCAAGTGTAGAATATTAATCAGCTGTTGACGATACCAAGTCGACAAAAAGTACAGTCCTTGGTAAATGTTTGTAGACATCTCCATCATTTTTAGAACATAAACACGACGTGGGACCATAATAGTGCTCCTATTGATTGGCTTGTATAAATGGAGTAACAATTGCATCAGTAAACTGCTTTTACAAGTTTTAAGTCGAACAGATTACGGCATCTGACAATGGGAAGGGAGTATAATGAAATGACAAACATAATAGGCAGTTGAAAAGAAACTACCACCTGGAGAAGATTGTTGGTTGTGACCCTAGTCCACTCTGGACTGTAATACCGTTACCGTATAAAGCTAATACATTTTCTTTCTTTTCAATCATTTATTTTAAGTTTGTCATGATGAACGTCGACACTAGAATCTTGGCATCTCTGACTCCAAGTCTTTAGAACGGAAGTTCAATCATCCTAGTCTCCTCTTCTCCTGTAATAAGCTTCATGGAAATATTCGGTGAAATTTTAAATAAAAATAACACACTTATTTCTGTTGGTAACTTTATGTTGTGGCTGTAACTGCGGTGAAACGGGAGTGCAAATACAAGATTGGAGACCTGTGGAGACCTGTCAAACAATTTTATTCTAAATTTTGTTTATTTACAAAAGAGTAGCTCTGGTCTGGGCTCGATTTTTCAATTTCCAATTTATTGTGTAAAAATGACGGAGTTCCTAGCTGAGAATAACTTATGTGGGCAGAATCTTCTGCGGATTGTGTCCATGGGCAATTCAATAATAGCTGAAATCCTGAGACTGAAAGACTACATACCGGATGTCTTTAAGTAATTTATCATTCTATTTGTTTTATTGCTCTTGTTTTCATGAAAATTAATTAATTGTTCATTCAAGGCTTGAATCCAGAGCTGAACAACTCAAGTATGGAGATATCATTTTGGATTTTAGTTACCTGCGTGTTGCTGAAGCTCATGACAAGAAAATTGAGGACAATGCAGTAAGTGGGCCAATATCTTCCTTCGCAATAATGTCTGCTTAACATTATTTTAGACTATCCAAGACCTTGATGAAGAGTTTCGTGACAATTACATAGAACTACTCACCCGATTCTATCTTGCGTTCGAAAGTACACACCAATATGCCTCAGACTTAAAAAACTTCGTCGACGAACTAAATCGGGGCTATTACATCCAACAAACGCTAGAATCTGTTTTGCAGGATGAGGAGGGTAAACAACTGATGGTAAGTTCTATGACTTTTGAAAAATTTATCCAGTGACCCCTATATTCCAACCTCAGTGTGAATCCTTATACCTCTTTGGAGTGATTCTCCTGGTGCTTGACTTACACATTCCGGGTATTATCAGAGAACGTCTTTTGATCTCCTATTACCGCTATAGCGCAGCAAGAACACACGGTGATAGCAATATAGACGATGTGTGTACTCTTCTCAGATCGACTGGATTTTCAACAGTACTCAACGCAAAACCTGTGCCAAATTATCCGGAGAGTTACTTCAGGTAAAAAAGGATTGGAGTGGCTCAGGACGAGCATCTCACGAAAACTGTTCTCTCTCTTTCTTGTTTTTTAGTCGTTTTACCTTTGATCAAACTTTTGTGGACATGGTAATCGGTCGCCTACGATCTGATGACATTTACAATCAAATCTCCATATATCCTCACCCAGATCATCGATCAACAGCGCTTTCAAATCAAGCAGGAATGCTCTTCGTCTGCCTGTATTTCTCACCGAAGACTATAACCAGTCAAGTAGCACAAATGCGGGAAATAACCGATAAATTCTTCTCGGACAACTGGGTAGTGCCTGTCTACATGGGAATCACAGTAAATCTTGTCGATGCCTGGGAGCATTTTAAAGCAGCAAAAGCAGCTTTGAATCCTGTAATTGAAACGAACTCCGTCAAAGGCTTTTGTTTGCTACAAAAAGAGAAAATGAAGAAGGTACTCTCGCAAACTTATGAGATCCTCAAGGAAGGTGTCCTCACAGATAGCTTCGCTCTCCAAGCAATGACCAAAATTATCGCTCTAATTCGTGAATGTAATGTGATCCTTCGATGGTTTATTCTCCATACCAGTGCTCCCATACTCGAAATCAGTGCAAACAAGCGGCACAAGCAGATCTGTGAGCTTGTCCAAACAGAGAGTGAGTTTAAAGACTCAAAGATGTTTCAATTACTATTGAACTGCAGTCAACTGGAATTGATTGTAAAAGAAATTCTAAAGGATCTGATCACTGAGAAGGATAAACGTTGGGACAATTTTAAGAAAGAAACTCTAGACCGTGTCAATGAACTCAGCGAGGCATTTTCGGGTAGCCGTCCTCTGTCGAAGATTGAGAAAAATCCTAATTTGAAACATTGGTTCGCAGAGATCGGGAAAGAGATTTCCAATTTGAAGACGGATAATCCAAGCATGTCGGGAAGAACTATAATTCAATTGATTCAAGCTCTGGAGGAAGTACAAGAGTTTCACAATCTTCAGTCAAACATGCAGGTAAAGCAATATCTGCAGGAAACCAGGGAGTACCTCACGAGCATGATTCAAGTAATCAATGTAAAGGAAGATGTTCTGATTAACATTCAACTGATCAGTGATCTGAGCTATGCTTGGCGAACAATTGATTCGAACTATACCAAAATTATGCAAGAAAGCATTAAGAAACAGCCCAAGCTTGTGATTAAATTGAGAGCAACCTTCCTGAAGCTGGCAAGTGCGCTGGAGATACCCCTTCTCCGGATAAACCAAGCAAAAAGCGAAGATCTCGTGTCTGTCTCGAAATACTACAGCACAGAGTTGGCCAATTACATCCGAAAGGTGGTACAAATCATTCCAGAGACAATTTTCAATATCCTAGCTGAGATTATCCAAATGCAAACCACAGTTATCAAGGAGATTCCAACAAGATTGGAGAAGGACAAACTAAAAGAATATGCACAGTATGATGAACGTCATACCGTTTCTAAGTTAACGTACTCCATTGCTGTTTTCACGGAAGGCATCCTCATGATGAAGAAGACTCTTGTTGGAGTTATAGAGCTTGATCCCAAGCAACTGCTAGAAGATGGTATCAGAAAGGAATTGGTAAAGAACTTAGCCAACGCACTGAATGTTGGTCTTATATTCGGTCCAAAGGGTAAGACCAGTGATCTCGAAGATAAATTGTTTCAACTCTCTAAGATTATGGACGGATACAGACGTTCATTTGAGTACATTCAAGATTATCTGAACATCCACGGTTTGAAAATCCTTCAGCAGGAGATGTCACGGATCATCAACTACAATGTGGAACGGGAGTGTAACGCGTTTCTGCGGAATAAAGTCCTCGACTGGCAATCATCCTATCAAAGCACAACAATTCCCATCCCCACGTTTTCCCCTGTCCAAGGTGACACAGTATCAAACAATTTCATTGGTCGCCTAGCGAGGGAGATTCTTCAATGCACCGATCCAAGATCGACAATTTATTTAGATTTGAAGGCCACTTGGTACGACAAAAAGACCCACAAAGAGATTCTGGATTCACGGTTCTTTATCAAGGTTCGCGAAGCTATCGGACCAGCCGGTTTGGTTGGCCTGGATCGACTTTACTCCTACATGTTCATTTCGGACTTGAAGACAAACTTAGAAAAGATGCAGAAAAACATCACAAATGACAAGATGTGGGTGGAGGCGTTGAATTCTCTTACAAAAGAACTCGATGAACAGCCGGTTATTGCCAACCCGATGAAGTTCTACACAAACTACACGACACGATGGCTGAAAGTGTGGCCCACAATTCTCGATTGGGTGCTACACATGGGACACAAACAAATTCTGAGGCAGCAATTAGCCTATGAGCTTAACAAAAGCTGCAAATTTAACTCAAAGAACTTGGAAGCTTCTTTAGATGCTCTAAACAGGTATTTAAATGGTATACATTTAAACTCGTCTATTTCCATTTGTGTTTTTCTTTAGGGCCCTTTTAATTGACCTTCAAGAATCCCAGCTGAATGAAGGTAAACCTGAACCAGGAAAAGAAATTCTCTCCGAACTCAATGCATATTTAGAGTTCAGTGGCAACTATGACCCATTGCAACAGGTTTTCATCTTAACCAAGAACTCTCACAACATATCACTGTTTCTATTCTTGTTCACCATATCACACGCAACGAAGTTTCAATTCTCGAAAAATCTGAATATGCTCACGGCAAAAAGCTCCAAAGAACATATAGATGGAGTCGCGATGATAGTTGGGATTCTAACTATATTGAATCAATTCCATCGAGAGATGTTGAATTTATATGTGAAGTACTTGTGTCAGTATGTGACTTCGCTGGTGGAAACCAATTTAAGGTGAGTTCGTTGATCTTCTGAAGATTTTCATTTGATGAAATTTTTTGTTTTGTAGTGCAAAGCAAGAGCTTGGAGTCGAGTGCACCACAACGATACACTATTTAGAGGAATTTATTCGCATTGGAAAACTCCGACGTAGCGTACTAGAGGAACATATACCACTGATTGTACTCAATCAGTTTGAGTATCTTTCAAGCAATAAATCATAACACACTTGTGATGTGATGTAAGAAACTTCAGAAGTTAGAACGTGGGAGCACGTAAATATACACTAATGTGATTTATACATAGCAACTCTACAATTAAGTCTATTTCTTTTCGTATTCATTCATGGTTTTGGAAGAGGATAAGCTTTTAAGATGTCGGAACGATTTTTTTTTTCCGAACGATGTTTTAACGAATTTATGCGTATGTTAAACTGTTTGAAGAACCTTTTAATTTGACCTGAGTCGCGGTGTTGATTTACTACGCCATTCCTTCGTCAAAGACTCTTTAGGCCAGATTGCTGGTGCGCATCCGCTCTACGTATTCTAGTCATCTTAGTCGTTGCATCTGGAGTCTTCTGAATAGGTCGACATCGCTGAAAAGCCCATACAGTTCATCGTTGTATCTCCTCCTCCACTCACCATCTATGCAGGCAAGTCCGTAGACCATTCGAAGGAATGTTCTCTCACAACAACAGAGAGCAACCTAATCCTTTTGATAAAGTTCATGCCTCCGTGTAGACAAAGTCCATAACTACCTCAAAGTTATTGAAAACTTGATCGGTACTGGACAATCAGGATGCTGACAAAAAGCTTAACACGTTCACATAGCAGATACGATCTTGGTGCAGTTAAGAGGATATCCTTTCCTCCATTCATCCTTTCCGTCGCTGAGTAAAACTAAATTTTTTTTATAATCTAATAACTTTATTTTTACGTTTTACTTTCTTTGGACTTCATCAACACCCAGAGCAACATCAAATGCAAAAGGGAAGCAAATAAAAAAAAAACAAAAATATAAATCTCAACAGCAACAAATTGAATAATCGTTCTCTCTACTTCTTTACTCAAGATTAGTAGATTCGGCATCATAAATTAAACGCTTATGTTATAACAGTGGGTGCATTGCGTCCAGTGAACTTAGGTAGCTGTGAGATCTCGAGTGCAATATCAATCAGCGGCTTCAACATTTCACTAGCCTTGCCCAGGACATTGTTCTTTTCATAGGAATCGATGTACAAACTGGAAAAAAAAGGACAAAATACATACATTTTGATCCATCTAAATAAATTTAGATTTGTTAACTTACCGAACGGTGGCTCCAGAACTTCCAGTTCCACTCAAACGCATCACAATGCGACTGCCGTCTTCGAAAACAATTCGCAAACCTTGCTTAGTTGACACAGACTTGTCAACAGGATCAGTGTAACTAAAGTTGTCCGCAACCTTCACCTTGTATGTCTTTCCTCCACTGGAGTAGTCCTTTCCAGCAAATGCTGGATTGGTAATAGTTGTCTCCATTGTTGCCATCATTTGATTGCAAGGATCCAAGTCACATTCTTCATAATCGTAGCGAGTGAAGTAATTACGACCATAAATCGACCAATGATTCTTCAAGATCTCTTCGATACCCTTGCCGGTGTGTTGCATGACTGATAACCAGGCAAGCACAGCCCAGATACCATCCTTTTCACGAATATGATTTGATCCAGTACCGAAACTCTCTTCACCGCACAAGCATAGACGACCAGCGTCCATTAAGTTACCGAAATATTTCCAACCAGTCGGCACTTCAAAGACCTCTTTACCTAATTTTGCTCCCACCAAGTCAACAGCCGATGCAGTTGGCATACTACGAGCGAATCCTTGAACTCCGTTCTTCTGAAAGTATGGAATGCACTCCAAATAGTGAGCGATCACAGCAAGTGAGTCACTGGGGGTAACGAAGAATGCTTTATTGCCAATGATCATGTTGCGGTCCTATTGAAACGAAAACATGTTACGACTATAGCTAGGGTAAGTTAAATTGTACTTACACCATCACCATCAAAAGCAGCTCCAATATCGTAATCTCCTTTGGCAACAGTTTCAACTAAATCCTTGGCATAGGTCAAATTCGGGTCTGGATGGAGACCACCAAAATCTTCCAAAGGAGTTGTGTGTACAACACAATCCTCAGTAGCACCTAAATTCGTGAGAAAGATTTCACGCACATAGGAGCCTGTTACACCATTCATAGCATCAATACGCATTTTCAGCGGCTTGCCAGTTGTCTTGCCGCTAACGTAGTCACGCAGCTTAGCAAAGTCGAAGATTTCCTTCATATGATTGACGTAATTTGCAACAGAATCAATGACATCGACTACGAATGGTTTTCCATTGATCTATAAAAACAAGAAATAAGTTTGTCGTCGAATTTTGTTAGTGCATGTCGCCCTAGAATCTTACATTGTAGTTGTTGGTACCAATTTTACTAATATCAATTTGTAAATCCTTCACAGATTTGTACTCTTTAATAGCAGTAGACAGCTCATAGATTTTGTTAGTAAACGCATCTGGTGCTGGGCCACCGTTCTCGCAGTTGAATTTGATACCAAAGTCATTCTCTGGACCACCAGGGTTGTGCGAAGCAGTTAAAACAATTCCACCTAATGAAGTAAGAAAAATGTTGCGTGTTATTAATTTTTAAATTAAATTTTAGGGACTGACGATCTATAAAGAACCGGCAATGTCAAGGTTTTTCCCTGACCCATCTGTCATATAACCATGTTTTGAGTTTAAATATTTGCATCAAAAAATTTAAAAATTTAGTCAACGAATACTTTTCCTTCTTAGCGATCCAAATTTTAAGATGCAGGAAGCCGCAAAGCGAAGCAAATAATAAATGCAACATTAAACTTGCCAAAGAAATAATCATTTGCGTGAGCCAGGCCCCCAAAATCCAAATACATACCGGTTCTATTTTTGTATTAAATTGTTATGACGACAAACGGAATGCTTTTTGGTTATTATTTGCGGCTGACGAGATTATGAGTGTAACCGAATACTTATGTCATCTTCTGCATAACAAAATTTGTTTTCATGCTTCGCTTATTAAATCGAATAAATCAAATACTGATTGATTGGTTAATCGGCACTAGAAACGTTTTGTGCTATGGAACCGCAAAAAAATCCACTCAAATCTTATCTTGTCAGCCTTAACCGAATTATCTATGAATTTGACCTCCACATGGTATATTTGTCAACTCATAAAGATTACCCACTTATATTAGCTTTGTTAGTAAACTAAGCTCAGCCTGTTACATCAAAACACCGAGTGTTCTGCTTGCTAAGTTATTTAAACAAATTAATCACGATGCACATTTATTACTCTGTACTTACCCAAAGCTTTATTATTACGGATAAGACTTGAAACGGCTGGCGTTGACAATATTCCATTCTGACCAACTAGCAACCTTGAAACCTAAAAGAAAAGTCAAAGAATTTATTTTTAGCACATTGGTTCACAATTTTGTCACATAAATTACTTACTCCATTGGCAGCCGACATTCGAACAATTATTTCAACTGCCTGTTTGCAATAATACCGTCCATCACCTCCAACAACCAGTAAAGATCCAGCAATTGCACTTCCATTCGCATCCAGGATACATTGAATAAAATTCTCTGTATAATTGGGCTGAGTGAACACTTTCACCTAAGAAATGTATTCACAATGTCTCTTCTGTCTTATTCTTTTTTGGAAATTAAATTGTACCTTCTTACGAAGACCACTGGTTCCTGGTTTTTGTCCCTCATATGGGGTAGTTGTAACAGTTGATACACTTAGCGCCATGTTTAGTTATCACAACGTTGCTTACTGGATTCGGTGAACAGTAGAATGAAATGGAAATTTACTAAAAGTGAATGCTTGACCTGAGATTAATTTAAAACCAACCGCTCCCGAACAATTCTCCAAGCAAACTCCCACTGCTACCACTGATAATTTTTCCTCAATGTCGCTTAAAGGTCATTGTGCTGGTTGTCACGGATTTGTTTGCCGCTTCAAACGTGCTTCATCCGAATGGAAAACATTCCAAGAGAGATCAGTAAAGAATATATAAAAGGACATTATATATAAACGGTTTCGCTTATATATCATGTTATGTTAAAGAAACTTAAGAAAATATTGGAAATTTGTTAAAAACTTGAATATTTGCAACTGGCCAAAAGTAAACAAAAACATTGATATGTCAAAAAATTATGGTTGCGTTCAAGATGTATGTATAATTTTTCTTTGCATAGCTTCTCAAAGTGTATTGTTACTCCAAGCTAACTTCCCTAATTAGATGGCACTAGAGTTTGCGTTAGATCTGATCCTTATTTAAGCTAACGTAAGTGTTCATTCATTAAATATGAGTCTGAATGTCGAATGAAGGCTAAGAAGGCAATTGTGAAGCAAAGCCCTTTCTTGAACATGTAAAGTACTTTATAAGACCTTAATATTCGCTCAGAGGCATGGATTTTGTCGAAAATGAATAAAATCACCCTAGATTGTTTCGGGAGAAAAGTTCATTGGCATAAACGCCGTACGTCAACCCTGGAGAATCTTTGAATCTACCCCAGATGGACGTTGCAGTAGAGAAAGGCCGAAATTGGAAGCAGCTAGTTAACGATTGAGCCTGCTGGAGACACTTAGTGGTTGAGGCAAGGTCCACCTTGCATAGTAGCGCCACCAAGTAAATTGCCTCGCTTGTTCTTCCTTTCGCTTATTTTGCCACAGACTTTTGTCGTTGAATAAAATTAGTTTATAGCTTGCACTTAGTTCCTTGGACAGATAGAAATTCATGATAGAATTGTTGTACGTCACCAATATATCCAACAATGCTAGATTTTCGATCTATCACCGTTAGAGACACCATCTCCCTAATGTTTATATGATAAATTATACCTTGTATCTATGCATCCTGTTAATGGAAAATAACTCCGAATGCAATGAATTTCTTTCCATACTGTATCAAAACGATGTCTTCCCCTTGCAACTGATAGATGTCTCTGCAGCTAAATGTCATCGAAATTTGACAATTTTCATTCACGAAGTATACACGTCACGTCACAGTCAGCGAAGTGAACGGCAAACTTTAGCTTTTTCTTTTGAAGTAAAACTTCAATTCGGTTTCCAAAGTCGCCGTCGTGTCACTATTCGCAATTCGATCGTAAAAACATCTTTAGCAACTAATTTGGTGCATTTATTACCCATAAACATACTCAGGTCAGTCCAAGAATACCCTTTATTTTAATATTTACCGAATATTAAACGATTTTTATTGAAAATTAAGAAGAACCTATCTAACCTCCATCCACGTCAACAGTGCGCTTAAGTGAAATTTTCCAAAATTTCCCCCACACTAACTGAAGTTCCTCTTTATTCTTGCAGAATGTATAAATTCGGTCTTCTCTGCATCGCCCTTTTGGGTATGTTAAACTGCTGCCTGTCTTCCGAAGATGAAACCAGCGCAAGGCTTTTGGTCTCCAAACAGATCATGAACAAATACCTTGTGGAGAAAAGTGATTTAGTTGTCAAGTACACTGTGTACAATGTGGGCAATGGAGCTGCCGTTAATGTGAAAATAGTCGACAATGGATTCCATCCAGAAGCATTCGATATTGTTGGTGGTCAGCTTAGTGCTTCTGTTGATCGTATTGCTCCACAGACAAACTACACTCATGTGGTTGTAGTACGTCCAAAGTCATATGGTTACTTCAACTTCACAGCCGCTGAGGTCAGCTATAAACCAATTGAGGAAGCTGAAAGGGTAACAAAAATAATTTAGTTTATGTTTCTAGAAAAGACTAATGTTTTATTAACTTTCAGATCCAATTGGCAATCAGTTCTGAGCCTGGTGAGGGTGGAATCGTCAACTTGACCGAATTCAATAAACGTTTCTCATCACATTTCTTCGATTGGGTTGCCTTTGCTATCATGACTCTGCCATCATTGGCCATTCCACTAGCACTGTGGCACTCGTCTAAAAGCAAATATGAGAAATATGGCAAGAACAAGAAGCACTAAGTGCAAGAACAAAAGAGCACATTAATTTTACGTAGATTCCACATTCTTTCTTTTTTGCAATTTCAAAACATAAGACTCATGTGCGATGGTACTTTCTTCTAGTTTACTTTTCTTTGAAAGAGCGAAATCTTATCGAAATCGTTTTAGATTTGTCCTAAGACGCTACGTCAAAACAATTATGATTTTAACAACACAATTCTACTTTGTATTACTGTGTCGTTAGAGATTTTGTATTAAAATAAAAAATAAAAACTGAAAACACAAGTCCTATGGAGTTGTAATTTATTGAGAGTGCTTACAGGTGTTGTATTCGTTTGATTTGCAGTGGTCTTCGATGGATAGTTTCAGATCAATGTAGATGTGTTTGTGGGGCTGCTAGGGTGAAGACGTGTTGTTGACGTCACCTCAAGGACACGATAGAAATACTGCATTGATGATAGCAGTGTAATAAGAACCACGACAACAGCGCGGCTCGAGTGTCGAAACAATCTTTAACTTGCGCCCATAAGACCTTTTTATTCAAGAGACCGGTAAAAGAAGGCCCTGACGAAGCAAACTGAGATATAAATGACTGGGTTTCTCAATACTCTTTCTGCAAATCATATTTGAATAGATGAAGGGAAGAATGGAAATGATGGTTCGTGGTGCACACTGGCGTAGGCTCGTTATCCGGAAAGTAGAATCAAATCGATTAAAATTCTAAACCACAGCACCGTTTTCAAAGCGATGGAACCACCAATTACAGATAAGCAGCAATCAAACGAGAAATACAAGATTTCCTACAATGGGCTGTTTTTTTCGCCGTTTGTCCCAGCCTTTGGTGTTGTCGGTTGAGTTGCGGCCGATGAAAAGATGTTCCTAATTTGTGCTGACGGCGTTGTATAGAGTTGGAGGTAGGGCAGGCAGTCGAACGTAGTTGTAAGCCTAAATAGTGCTACGGCTCCTTTTGAGATTTCTAGTCAGGCTTTATCCAGTTCGTTGACGTGTCTTCAACATTTTATTTCTACAATTTGTTTGTGCTCTTTAGTCATTGTATTTGAATGCTCGTGATATGTTGGTTTTGACCCTAAGGAAAGGATTCTGTTTTATTATTATACACCCCTATCATTCAATCCGCCGGGGGGAACGATCCACCAAAATATCAACTTCAGTATCATTCAATCCGTTCGAAGGGAATCGTCCACTTATCGGTAATGTGAATGACTTTTCACGTGATCATTCAAAACGAACGAATCGAATCTCTCCATACAAAGTTTGACATTTCAAATCCGCAGGAAATTCATTGCGGATTGGTGTTGCGTTGCATTTTGGGTGGAAAATTTATCTGAAAATGTATGTTCTTTCTAGGACAAATTAATTATTTAGGTGTATTCAATTGAATATGCTTTTATTGTCCTTAATAAACACTTCCAACACATAATTAAAGGCTGCCTTATTCAAACAAAAATTGTTTATGAAACTGAAATTCAAATTGATTTCATAGAAATTATAAACTACAACGAAATCGATTAATTAACTAATGTTGTCACTGGATGCCCGTAAATATGCACGAGATGTTCGCCTATTTGAAGATATTTCTTCGTTTTCAAAAACAGAGCAATGCTATCCACTGTCTTTAAATTTTATTTTATTTTGTTTTTATCAGCAGCTGTTTCTAATCGCCGTCAACTATGACAGAACAGTCGGTTTTGAAAAAGAAAAATCGTAGTCGGTAAAACAGTGCATCCGGCGGATTGAATGATCAGCCTCAAGGTGAACGCGGATCGAATAAGTGAAGTGAATCTCAGATCCGTCGGATTGAATGATAGGGTTGTTAGTAAAGTTTCGTGGCTTTTTTTGCTACTTCGGCGGCAGCTTCATTTCTACGTAGGACGGCATCCATTGGAGTATAATTATTTTGTTCACTTCGAAATAAATCGGAGTATTTGTCTTGTCAGTGATTCTGCTAGTTGGTTGAACGTTGGATGTTACTGCTTGGGTCGGCTTTAGAGTCGATCAGTAAATTAGTGACAGATTTGAATCAGCAAAAACAACCAACAAATCTGTTCGTCCCATCTTCATTCATATAGTGACAAGCCTTATCATGAAAAAGATTCTTATTCAGCCTAACTTAGTTGTAATAACAACTGTGTAGCTCCATAAGCTAATGCCTTACAGGACAGTAAAAGCTTAAGAAAAAACAATTCGTTTTAATTTTTTTTTGTATTAATTGCTTAAATTCCTTTATTATACAGAAATCAAATTGTTTTTGTTCATTTTGTTTGTTGTTGTCGTCTTTAAATGTTCATTAAAATCATTGTTTTTTTTTTTTTTAAATTAGAATATATAATTTAGATTTATTAGTACATATACATAATATATATAATAATAATTCATGATCAATTTTCCTTACAGTTAATTTCATTTTTCTTGTGTTTTGTGAACGTACGATGACAAAAGAATTTTTTTTTTTTTAGCACAGAATATACATGTGTTGAACGTTCTTCATGGTCTTATCTCCGAAAGCATTTTTTTTTAAAGAAAAACAAAAAAACAAAGAGTTCGTCACTTATATACGATAAAAAATAGCTTAATCTTAGATTAACTAGAAAGAAGAGCGGTTTCATAAATTAAGCCTAAGTCGAGATATAGAAAAAAAATAAAATAAAAAACACCACGACAGAAGTTTAACGTAGTAATTAATTTAAAATAAAAATCCATCTACTGCTTTGCTAAATTAAACAATAAAATAAATTGGTCATTCGACATTACATACATTATGTACATATGTATATCTTTTGGGCTTTTTTTTTTCTTTACTTGTTTCTTCCTCCATTATGATCACAAAATACATAAAAATAAAATAATATACTGTATAGCATAGTTTATAAAATTAAAAAGCCACCAAACACAAAACGTTGGAGAGGGGGGCAAAATAAAAACATAATTTGTATATTTGTTTTAAGCACTTAAAAAAGAATGGTTGTTTTTTTTTTGTTTAAATAAAATATTTTTTTTTTAAATATGTATGTACACACACACATGTGTTGGCTTGAATATGCATTCGGTAATTGATTGTTTTCGACAACACACAATGAAATGAAAAAGAACACGCGCACACACAAGGTTTTACAATATAAACGATTTGTTATATGTATTATTTTTGTATTTAAATTAAAATTATTAATAATTTTGTTTGTACTACTTTTTACTTTAGTAGCAGAACATCGACTTTACTCCGCCTTTTTTTTTTTAAATATTTAACCGCGTAATTGCATTAAAATAAAGTTTAAAAAATATTTGTTTCATCTTCTTTTTTTGTCTCGAAAGCATTTTTTTTGTTTTTAATATTTTGAACTCATTATAATTCTTTTATTCAAACATTTACCTTAAGTCAATTTGTTTAAAATGATCCCTTATAAGTAATTTATTTATATATGTTCACCCGACTAAATCTAAATTGATTTTTGTTTTTCTTTTTCTTTTTCTTTTTGTTGAAATAAATGTTAATAATTCTGAAATCGTGAAATTTTCTTTTTGTTTTTTAGTGTGTTTTCTTTTATAAATATGATATTACGTTCTTCTCTGTTCATTTAATATTATTTATAATGTTATAGTTTAATAGATTTATGGAAATATCATTTGATTGAAATAATTTAACTATTCACAAGGATATATGTATATAAATAATTAGTTAATAATTATTATTACTTTTTTTTCATTTTAACTAATAATACAGTTTTTGTTTTTGTTATAGTGTTTTAAAGATTCTTTAGAAAATACATTTCAAATCACCAATGCAATGTGTTGTTGTCCTGGTTGCTGTTGAAAAACGCATTGGTCTCTCAACGCAATTGATTTCTGGAAAAGAAAACAAAAAGCAAAAAACGATTTAGTTATTGAGTAGTAGGCAATGAAAAGGTCAGTCTTATACCGCATGAATTTATATGAAGTACGTTGTAAAGGCATTCAATGCTCTTTCAGTTTTCGTACCTTGCTAGTATGCTTGTTTCTGCTCTTAAACAGCTGGAAAGTGTATGAAGACCATCATACATTACGTGCGCAACTCATCAATTTCGAGTTTAATGTATGTATTCAATTCTAGTGGATGAGGCTTTCAATTTTGTTCAACCAACACATTGGAGATCGTTGCTCACGTTGCTGCTCTCAACAAGTGTACGGACTCGCACTGCTCGTTGGACATAGTTTTGCATCGCATTGCGCAACGATTTCAAGATAATGTGCTGCACATTATCTCTTCAACCCGTTGCCTTATTTTTTGAATGTTTTGTTGGTCTGAGTTGTATTAAAAGCGAAGAAATTGTGCAAGCTGGCTCTCATTGAAGCAAGGTGTAGATCAATTCACTGTTGTGTAATGCATGTGTTTTTGAACATTTGTTGTCATTCATTGTTGCATTTTATTTGAATTTGATTTCAGCAACAGAAGAGTAGGAAAATCAGTTGAACAGTCTGCCGGCCGAGACCTGTCAGCTTACTGCTCAACCCCGAATGCTTCGTCTAGTGTACGAGGGTAGCAACGAATTTATAAACTCCTTCACCAACCACACCGAAAAAGCAGTTCATCAACTATTTGTTTGGCAGAACCACACAAGTTGATCAACTAGGTGTACGTAGACATTCAATAATTGAATGAATTTATCAACTAGGTGCACGGGGCTCGGAACGCGTAATGGGCGAAGGAAGAACGCATTAGAAAAGCGAATATGGACAAATTAATTTACCAGACAGAAACTTTTTTTTTTGTGCAGTGGTTGGAGAAACTTCGATTTTATTCGTTTCTCTTTTAATTGTCGGTGGCTGTTGGCTGTTGTTTCCCAATCGGGCTCAAAACTGCGCAGTTCAGGTCACAAGCAAATACAATACCCATTGCACCATGACCACCCGTTCAGAAACTTGTCGAGCTATCAAGATGGTTTTGTTTCAAGAACGCCCGATCAATCTCAGCATTGATTTTAGAATGGACAAGAATGCTCCCAGAGAATCTTCGAAATGATGGAAGTTGTAAGCCCGTTAGAAAAAAGGAAACGTCACGAAGTTCCAGCAACATCAATCACCAATCATTTATCACCATATAGAGCAACTTAACTCTTGTAATTCGGTCTTCCATACCTCTAACAACATAAAAACACACATATATTTATACTTACATTTAAAAATCCATGTAAAATACAAGACTGATCCCTTTCTATTGAATACGTTTGCTTGATTTATGGGTTATTCAAACATTTTTTTGTTAAAATTTAGAAATTTTGTGTAGACTATCGAAATCCTCAAATGGGGAAGAGATCGTTGCCTAACAAGATTGATTTTATACAAAATTAATGTTATGTGCCAATTTTTGTTGTTAATATTATTCTTATTCTTACGAAAGAACGCAGAGAAGTAGAAAAGATTTGAAACAGAAAATACTAACTTTTGTAAATGGAAAACAATTTGAATTTGTTTCTTTTTTTTTCGCGCAGTTACTATACACGAACACAAGGAGTAGAAGTAGAAGAACAACATCCTTATTAATATGGTCGTCCATTTATCTCGGTCTTTGTCTGTTGAATAGATTTTTGATTGATTTAAAGTTATATGCATTTTGTGTTGGTTGTTTGTTTTACAGTGAAAGGCTAAAGTAAAGAATAAAACACATTCATGCTTTGCAATTGAATCGAATCAGAACGCGACTTGGTTGCTAAGCCTAAATGCTAATATAATGACTAACAGAGTTATGACTGTACGTAAAGAGAGAAACAATAAGGTCTGCCACTGTATATTAGGAAAAAAAAAAAACTGACAAATTAATTTGGAATTGAAAGAGAAAGAAATGAAAGGTTCATAGCCGCATTACACCGCCGATCGACTACGGCCACGATGGCCAGTAGTTTTTGCGTTTCCCTGCGTAGCAAGCTGACTAATTACGAATCTCAGCAAAACAATCAAAACTTTATTTGAGTTCTTCTTGTACAGTACAGGAAATTCAGAGATCTAGACATGTCAACGCCTCACAAATTTGAAATCTACGTCACATTAAGTTTTGAAGTAGATTTCGGTCCTTCTAAGTGAAACGTGAAAATGTTAATTTTCGGAGTCACACTTGCGTTGGTTTGTGTTATTTAACCCAAGACACTCAAAAACTCGAAGCAACAAACAATTATGAAATATCACCTTTTCGTGAATAAATGTTTGAAGGAATGATGGTCTAGAATGTTGCGGGAAGAACGGCAGAATTCATCGCTATTCAAGACTAATACCACAACACGAAACGCTAGTACGATTATTAAAAAAGTATTTTGCTGAAGCAAATTGCGAAGACAAACATTTAACCACGTTGTAGTGTCACATAGTTTCTGCCTGAAGGATTGTCCGCTCGCGCTTTTTGGCTCCTTTCTGCATAAATGTAAGCTACCAGTTATGAGGAATGCAGCCTAAAGCCTTTGGGTAAAGTGTTCGTGGTATATTTACAAAATTTTTTGAGAGAATTTGTCACAGAGTGAAATAATAATGTGTGAACTGCTGGCTGATACTGATTTGATCAGTGTGAAACGGAAATGCATTTGCTTTCTCATGTGTTTTAGCTTTAAGTCTTATTTCTCTCTCTCTTTACGTGCGGTTGTAAGTTATCTTTTGAAATAAGAATTTACCTGAAATACTGATCATGCAGCGATTGCCGTTGAAATTCAGCCGCCTGTAAATACTGTATGTATGCAATTAATGACGTTAAATATTTTAATTAATAATGAAAAACCTGAAGCTGATCAGCGTACGACATCCGAAGTAAAACATCCGAATGTGGTTCCCTCGGCATAAGCATATTTGGTCTCGGATATGGCCCAACATTCTCTAAATTAAGCAAAAGAGCAAACATTTTCATTTAATTAGTATCGCCGTGTGTGGGGTTCTCTTCAAAAGTTTGTTGGTTTGTGTTTGTTTTCTGTTTTGTAAAAATTAATATTGAATACAAACTCACGTGGCAGTTGAAATCCGGCCTCCTGTTGTTGCTGTGAAGGCAAAGGCAAATGTAAATGAGTATGAGAATGTGCATGATATTCTCGGGTCAATCGTATCTGAAAATTGTTTCAATAAAGCGAATTTTTTGTTCAGTTTTTCAGTGTATTTTTTTAGTTTTTTTTTTTTTTTTTTTTTCTTTGCATTCATTCGTTTCATTCAACAGACTGAAGCGCGCGAAGATTCTGAGAGTGTACGTAACAGAAAGCGTTAATAAGCCAAATATGGTGAAAGAGATTAATTTGCACACTGACTTGAATTTCTTTTTTGTTAATGATATCGAAATGAAATGTGTGGAATGTTAAATGAATTCCCGCACCTTTTGTCCCAGAAATCAGAACTTGTCTGTTGATGATTATTATTTTACAAATAAATGTGGGTGGTGGTGTGTATTTTTTTCTTTTCTTGGTGTGGTATATGTAAAATGTGTGGGTGTATTATGTTTTAAGAACAAACACAAGCAATTAACAATTAGGAGAGAGCAGACACAATTGGTTTGTAGGTTTTGTTGGTTGTTATGGGTTATTTCGCAATTTTGATTTTCCAAATACGATTGATAAGTTAAGACTATAAAAAATTGAGGTCGTTCACACTCCTCCCGAAAGGAATATAAAGTACTGCAGAACGTATCATCTTACCATATGTTCATTTGGATCCATGCCAACGTGATGTGGTGGTGGTATTCCTAAGCGTTCCCTTTCCATTTGTGATATTGCAGCGGGATTCGCATATAGCGGGAATTGTGTAGGATGCATTCCTCTGTAAAGAAAATTTGTTAGAAAAAGTTTAAACAGAATAGAAATAAAATAGAAAAACAAAATCAGCAATTGCAAGAGCAGAAACTTGAATGCTTATTATCAAAACCAGCTGCAGATACGACCGTTTATCATGGATACGACCTAAGCTAGATGAGAAATCGTAAAACAGGTTGGTTTCGCTTAAAATATTGCACTAAGACATTTTCAATTATTATTATGGACGGGACAGGGAGAAGCCCAAGATCCCGTGGTTTAGCAAGCGGTCAACTGTAGTCACTTTGCAGACCAAGCCAATACTCGTTGCAAGTTTTGGAATTGTTTTTTATTGTGATTTCTTTTGGATCACAAATAGAAATCACAACCATTCATGTTGTTCGTGTTATATTTTCTGTACAAAGTGAAACTTTTGTTGCCGACTCCGAACCGAAGAGGTTTGCCATTGCTTGCCACCATAAAACACTTTGTTGAGATTCGAACCGCGTCATCTCACTTAACAGTCCAATGCCAATTGTTACTTTCTCTTTTCCCTTACTTTGTTCTGATTGTCAGTTTTCGGTCAAAGATGAACTTAAAAGACATTTAAGTACTGCCCAACAGGCAATCATATCGATACTTTTAAGCGACCACATAACCGCATCGGCGACTCTGACTTTTAAGCAGTCGCAACTTAATCAGTTTAGGTAGACGTACAAATGAAGGTTTGCTTCGATTGAATAAAATTCCATAAACAAACATCCTTGGTGTATTGCGAAGTACATACTGAAGGTACAGTACATGACTCAACCAATCACAGTAGTACACAGCCTGGTTGAATTCTGATAGTCTATTCTGATTTCCTATTTTGAATTGGATGCAAAAGCTAAACGTGTACACAAATGTATGTTTTTTTGATTTAAGCCCCGTTACACTAAGTGGGCCTGCGTAATTATGACCAACTCAATTGAATTTGAAATTTACTTTATTCGTGAGCTTAAGGCGCTTTCTTCCTGGCTTAAAGAATCATCTGACTTTCTACACCCAAGAGGTATCTGGAGAACGTATGTATATTTATTGTACCAGTTTATGGAAGCTTTCTTCAGGTTTGAAATGATTGACTTATAGCCATCGAGACGACTCTTAAGATTTAGAAAAATATATCTCACCTCATTCTATAGTATTCCATCCAGTGCGGATCCAAACGTGATTGACTAGCAGCAGCTGCTGCTTGTGCGTTCTTCAGATCCTCCAGTTCCCTGTAATTACCAAAAAAGAAGCAAAGTTGTCTTCAATTAGTGTTTTTCTCTGATCAAATTCCACGTAAAAATAATTTTAATGATGAGATGAGAGCGTCTTCTGGCAAAAAAAAAAATAGTTTTCTAAAGAAACATAAATATAGTAGTGTGAACGTTGCTCTCTTGCACCGATGTACGTACGAGTATGTAGTATGGTGCACATGCATCTACTCTAAGCATTTAAACTAAAAAGCAAGAAGTAGTTATGAAGGAGCGCAAATCTGCCTTTGAAGCATGCAGCGATTGACATGAGTATTAATATGAAAATTTGTGATGACTAGTTATTAATCTAAGTGGGGAGAGATGAATCAAGCGGCGGACAGGAAACTAATGTGCGTGTGTGTGTGTGAAGAGGAAAACATTGCAGGCGGTGGGAATAAGAAGACTAGCGATTGGAGGCGCTTCTGCTTTGAGTGATCGTTTTGATTTCACTTTAAAACTTTTTTTTTTACTTTGTAATTAAATATTAACTGTACCTCTCTCTACTATACATTGGCCCCATTGGGTGATGATATGGTGCTACCATCGGTTCAACAGGGCTGAAATATTTAAAAATAAGATTTCCAAAAATTATTTTTAAATAGTTTCAGAGAATAGAATTAGTATGGGGAAATGTTTTTGTTTTAATAGTTTTGGTTTTTTTTTTTTTACACAGAAAATGGGAAATTTTTGTATTGGACTTTTCGAAATTTAGTTTCTTTGGAGGAAATTGATTTTTTTTTTTAATTTTGACTGCCAATAGAAAGTAAGCTGTAGAGGTGTGTGTGTGTAACAAGAAACAGGAGTCAAAAGAGGTCTGTGGTGAGGGAGGTGTGGACTAAAATCGGTTTACAAACCTGAAAGCAACATGCGGCCGCGCATACTCCGACAACTGACGCAGAGCGGGTGTGTCCGCGTAGGGAGGTTTAAGCTCCGCTTTGAGTTTTGCTTGTTGAGCGGCTTGTTGGGCTGCTTGTGCCTGCTGTTGCTGTTGTTGCTGCTGCTGTTGTTGTTGCTGGAGATCGAGAAGAATTAGTAATGACGATTGGTAGAACATTTTTGGTAGATTTTACCTGCCGCCGTTCCCTTTCCTTTTCGGCAATCTTCCTATCACGCTCCTCTCGCTTGCGAGCCAATTTGGAGTCAGCAACTGGTTTGAATATCAAATCAGTCCTTGTGCAGGAGTTGTAGTCTCCTCTGTCAATGTGACGAACAAATCTACAAAATAAAATTGGAAAGGATGAGCCACTTAACTAAAATAAAAGGTGGTGACGTCGTACATTGCCGATTGTGATCGATGACATTCGGTATCATCGGGTTTCGCCTCGGGACTTGGTCCCCGAGGAATGTTGTGCGTTGGACTTGGAATCTCTGGCTCCGGATCTGGTTCAATGTCAATTGGTACTGAAACAAAAGAGATTAAGGAACTTGTTCATTCTCAATCGCACTCATAATACTTACATGGTTCCGTTGAATGGTGACTGCCGAGATTACTGCTCGCCGAATGCGCATGAGCTCGGAGTGCGTCCATATGACTGGTGGGCTTTACCAGCGTAGGCGAATTTTCTTGGAACGCTGGGTGCTGTTGTGGTGCATAGGCTGGATGAGAGCCCGGATACTGTGATTGAGGTCCTCCCCCGCCACCACCGCTTCCGCCTGGCCCTGGTCCGCCCGGTCCTCCACCACTGGTTGGAGTTGAACTAGCGCTATTGCCACTATTACTGCCCTGTGGCGTCTTTGGTGTGGGTGGTTTGATTTTGTGCTGCATATTTTGCGAATTCTGCTTATCTACTCCCGAAGAGTGGGAGCTCTCCTCGGGTCTTGTTGCCGTCGATTGCGGAGGTATACCCTGATGGTGAGCCATAACCGCCGCTGGATCAAGTGGACCCGCGGGTGGTGGAGGTTTCATGTAAGCCGTTGGGAAACCAGGTCCATACGGATGGTAAGGATAGGGTGAATTAAATGGATTGTGATGGGAGTAGAACATCGACGGGTGTAATAAGTGGGGGTATGGTGCCTGGCTTGGGTGAACCCCAATTTGTGGCATACCTGATCCGGGACCAATCAACGGGAGAGGTAGTGGCATCTGTGGGTGACGTATCACTGGCGGTGATGCTCCCGGACGCAAATGTGGTGGCGGCGAAGGACCCAAGCCCCGTTGACCCTGAGGGCCGTACATTTTGCTAAGCGGACTGGCCATCAGGGCCGAGGCACTCGACACCGGCGGTGGTGTCATGTGCGGCGATTGTTGGCGCAGCAGAGCATGACGATCGCGTTCGGCCACTGCTGCAGCAGCCGCTGATAGGGCTGACGCAGATGGATGATGACCGAGGGGACTCTGTGGCACTGGGTGGAGAGGAGATTGTCGACTAATACTGCCTCCACTCGATGATGGCGATGGCGGACGATGAGAGGAAGATCCAGACGAGGAATTGTTGTGCATTTGTGGACCGGAAGATGGCGCTGAACTGTTTTGAACACTAGGACTAGCTCGGCTAAATGCAGACGATGGCACCGTTGTCGTTGTTTGCGCAGAGGACGCAGATGACACCGACGAAGGAATACCGCCGACTGGGGGTGTTCGTCTGCTTATACCAGAATCAGTAATTCCGCTCATTGAAGTGCCGATCAGGGAGAGCGGAGCACCAGGGCCTCCAGCACCACCCATGCCGGGTCCTCCCATCATATGGGCCGGGTGATGTACAGGGTGGCCTTGCATATGCATATGGGGATGCAGCGGCATCGGATGACCGAGCATTCCTGGTGGTGGATTGGATAGTCCGGGCAGGGGAGATGTTCGGTGAGGTGGTTGATTCTGTTGCATCTGTTGTTCCCTGCTGCTGTTGTTCTGTGAGTTTGAATTATTTTGTGACTCCATTGGCCGCTGCTGTGCTGGTGACGGGGTACGTACACCTTGTTGCTGGCCAACTGGTGATGGCTGCTGCATTGATGAAGGATGATGGCTCTGAGGAGGCGGTTGAATTCCATGCCCTCCGTGACCTTGCAGCGAGAGAGGAATCCCTGGGTGATGCAATGATGGAGGGATATCTTGGTGCGGCCTGTGCAGGGGTGGGAGATGACTGGGTCCACCAGGTTGCATATGTTGCAAGGAGCTTGGGGGCATGAGAATATTCGATGCCGACGACGGCGGCATTAGCAAACTTGCCGAAGATGTTGGGATGTTCGACTGGTTGGAATTTTGTGACTGCTGTTGCTGTTGCTGCTGCTGTTGTTGTTGTTGCTGTTGTTGCTGCTGCTGTTGCTGATGCAGTTGTTGTTGCTGCTGCAGCTGTTGCTGTTGCATTTGATGTTGCTGCTGCAACTGCTGCTGTTGTGAAGCCAACGAATTTAGCATTCCCGGATGAGTGGGTGTCGGATGATGCAGTGATGAGCTGGGTGGCATTCCTGGATGCTGTGAAACCAAGTTCTGTGGGTGCATGCCCGCGGGCACAGCTGAAGGCATATGGGGTGAGGGATGTGGTGAATGGAATTGTGACTGTTGTGAATTGCTATTGCTACCCTGACTGTCCTGGTTAGGTGTGGATCTCGATGACGCATCAATTGGGCTTTCCGATGGCGGATACTTTCCACCGGAGCCACCACCCTGAGGATCACTAAACGGACTACTTTTGATGAGGTTTTCCCCATGGTATGCTGATTTCATGCCACCATCTGGCGGGGGATACTTTAAATCCTGTGGTTGCTGATGACCTGGTGGAGGTCCCAATCCATACTTTGCTGTCATCGGATCGCCATATTTCAGCATTATGCTGGAATCGTATGGCGAACGGGATAACGGATGTACGTCAGCCTGGTAGTGGGGCTTCGGCATGGCAACTGGATTCTGATTGGGATCACCACCAAGTTGAGGATATTTCATTTGATTCTCCTGTTGTGGATGCTGCTGATATGCCTTGAGATCTGGGATTTTAATGGGTTCATTGAATGACTTCGGCGGTAGTCCGTGCTCCATACCATATTTGAGTTCATATTTGCCCGACATCTCCTGGCCATACTTCATGGGTTCGCACGGTGGCGGATACTTCAGTTCGTGCGAGAATTTCGGTACACCTTCGCTCGGCGGATTGTACTTGATGGCATCGTTGTACTTCATTTCAATATCTCCAGGATATTTTACCTCGTTGCCAGGGTTACCAAACTTAATGTGACCATCAAAGGGAGGTGGCTGGCTTTCATATTTATGCTCCTGTGCGTCGTTACCGCACGGCTGAGGATTGAGAACGGAGGGTGGCAGTCCTACTGGCATACCAGCGGGTGAAATATTTACATTTGGTTTGGCGTCTTCGCTCTTGACCTCGATTTTCACTTTAAGATCCTGCGGTTCATTGCTATTTTGGTTGCAGGTAGCATCCATGGAAGACGAGTCCTCCAGTGGCTCTTTTTTGATGTATACCTCCTTAGGGGAGTATTCTATTGGAGGTTGCGGTGGTCCCACCGGCGCTATTTGTGGCTGTGGTAGCGGTGCCCCCACTGTCGCTTGTTGTAAGGAAATATTTGCCTCCTGCTTCATGTTAGCGATCTTAGAGAGCATCTCCTGTTCCTTCGGAACATAACCACTGTTGTTTACCATCTCTTCTGCCGAAGGAGGACCTGGAAGCTGCACCGGCATTTCCTGTGACACATCATTCTCATTCAATTGTTCATCAGTCTTCTGAGACAATTTACCACCAGAAACACTATCGTCCCCACTTCCCTGTTTTTCCACTAACTGTTGCGGCTGTTGAACTACAATTGGTGCCTGCTGATTGGTCTCTTCATCCTGTTCTAATTCCTTTTCCGCTTTGCCCGGGTTCTCTACTGTGGAGACAATTCCCTTATCATCTGACACCTTATCTTCAACATCCTTGGGTGTAACACCGCCAACACCAACTATTTGTGGTGGCTCCGGTGTATCATTTGTGTTATCACCCTCGTCCAACACCGAATCTGGCCGACTGTCTGAGTTCATACTCTCCACCGGGCTGTCCGACCTCTTTCGTTTCTCCTTGTTATCATCGGTGATGTCACCGTCCGTGTCGGACCGCTTCTTCTTGTTAGGCGTATCCTGTTTCGCCTGCTTTCGTTTGTTATTGCTCTCCGTTTTGGTTGGTGTTTTTGGACTGCTGCTATCAGTAACTTCTGGCGTTTCGGTACCACCTCGTTTCGGTCTCTTACCATTGGCCACTTGTTCCTTATTATTGTTCTGCTGTTGTTTATTACGTGTCCTCATCCTAGACGGTGATTCATCCCTTTTGTTTGTTAAGCTCGAATCACTATCACATTCGCTAACGTCGTCTTCGGTCAATGAGCTATTCTCTTCCTTTGAGACGGGCGATGGTCGTGATTCGGTGGTAGCCTGAGGCTCGGGTGTGTCCTCCTTTTTCGGTGGTGTATTACTTGCGCGTGTAACACGATTGCGACGCAACGATGATTGTCGTCGACGACGATGCGGACGATTATTGTTGGCGCCTGGGGTTTTCTTCCACAAATAGTAGAATTCAACCAATTCGGGGGTTTCCTTGTGCGGTAATAGATCTTTGTGAATGCGAAAGAAATTTTTGCCAAATTGTCGTAGACCTTTTATGAATTTCTTGGTTTCATCTTCTGTCCATTTCTTGTCAATTCCTTTAGAGACTGGGCATTTAACTAGGGCTTGCAGGGCTGTGCCTGTATCATAACCAGAATCGTGTAACTGCAATCAAATTGTGAAATTTATTAATAACAATGAAATTATGTTTCCTTAAGCTATTTATTATATTCTTAGGATTTTAATCAAATTAGAAGGAATGGATCGTGGCTATGATTAAATTAAAAAGTCATCTAAGCAACTCTCCGATCGACTTCTTCATAAATATCCTCACAATTAGACCAACTGAGACTGGGAAACACTAAATGTTTCGATAGATTGATTGTTTTCAGAAGTCGTAAAGGGAGTACAGTGCCGGGCACCTACTAGACTTAAGTGCTTTGAGGATCATCTTGGAACTCATCACGGACTATGCTTATATGCTTTTGTTAGATTTGCCTTGGCCATGTGAGTAGTCGACTTTCACCTTATATTTCAACTGCAAGTATGAGAAGTCTAAAATACAGGTATGCATAGCCCAACAGCGGAAGGACACTTTACCTCGAAGTGATTAATAGACAATGTCAAATACGCGCGATATACAAATTGCGTTACTACCTCCTTGTGACTGCAGTCATTTTACAATCGATGGTAGAATAAGCATACAACATACGGGCAAATGATCTAAATCAATGGTTCTCAAACGGTGGTACGCAGAGCTGCTTAATACATTTGTCACAGTGGGGCTTAAGACTAAGAATATAAAACACATTTCATACGATCAAACTCAAACGCAGCGGATTATGTGAACTACCTGACTTTTTTTTACTAAATTTTTAGAACTGAAAAAATTTTAAAAGTTCTGTGGTGCGCGAATGATCCGTATATACACGTGAGTGATACGTGAAAAAAAATGTTGGAGAACCATTAATGATTTGAACTCCGCCTTGCTACGTAAGGAAATCTAAATGGTGTCAGCAATGGACATGCTTTCGGTCTAAATCTACCTCTTCTCGGAGGTCTATTTCAACTAACTTAGCATACAACATGTGCATGATCATGACGACATGACAGTTTCTTAATGGAACAAGTGATAAACATTTTTGTCGTCATTTACAAATAACATAACATATGAACAAAAAGTAAATACTTACAACGTCAAGTGCATTTATTGTAGTATCATCACGACTTGCTGCTAAACAACCATCTTCTAAACCTCCATCACACATACCTGTCAAGAAAAACATTTTAGTTGTTTTTTTGTTGTTAGATAAAAAAAAAAATTGTTAACATGATCGTTACAAGGTTAATTGTACTGAAATTCATCATGATTACCTTGAAATGCTGCCATGGAACGTGCTGCACGTACAAACATTATTAAATCTCCATCGGCAACTATTCCAGGACTCCATCGTGGTTCTTCTAATTCACGCTCATCGATTTCTTTATCAACGGGAAAACTTGAAATTGGATTATAATCGGGCAGTTTTGCCTGTGTTCATCCCATCACAAGAGCGTTTTTTTTTTATTATTGATTTGTAAAATAGCAATTGATTAGTTTTGAAATTCTCTCGGGGGAGTTTTGATTATTTTATTTACCACTACTGTATATATACACAATGATATATATACACATATAAATTATTTAAATATCTTATATAATATGCATGATGAATGATTAATGAGTGTAGGAGTTTAATTGCCTATTTACATTGGGCAGTGAAATCTCAGTGAATCATGCATGCTGGACTTATTGTATTTTAAATAAATAAAATGAATAATAAAACTATCACAAAGCGGGTTTATAATAAATTATAAAAAACGTATACAACATGATCAGGGACTGATTCTATGCAAATTCAGCGAACAAGGGTGCTAACTTCATGAAAATTACGAACTTCTGCTGAACTACGGAATTAACAACTTCTCCAATCACCTATGTGAAATTAGTGCGCAGCTATAGCCTGGATTAAGTTAAACAAAGCCGTTGAATCTAATGACTAAGCTGTTGAAAACATAGTAACGAGGAAGCATATTCCAGATCATCTGTAAGGTACCTACTCGCATTTCTGAAAACGTAATCAATACTACTTTCGAAAACATATATAGTTTTGGGATCCCGGCTAACATCAGTTTTTGTATGTAGGATGACTAAAAATAAATGTTCCTGTTCCAACAAAGTTAGCAAAAACACCACAACATAATACGAAAATTCCAACAATTCGGACACTAGTTTTTAGAAGTCAATGCAACTGCTTGATCACTTGGACGATTGATATTGACATTATAGGCAGAACAAGCGAACGATTACTGACATTTTTGTTAAAATTGAATCAAGATAAGTCTCGTTGTAAATGAGAATAAGAAAATAAAATATGCTTTCAACTAAGAATGATTCCTACCATTGATCAATCGACAAAAATGACCTTAATATGGTCAAATAATTCATCTACCTGGACTCGGCATTCCATCTGTCAATAAAATCAATGCGAAGATCAGATGCTCAATTTTCCCAATCGTTATTTCTTTGGGCTAAGAATGCAATTTTGTCCACCAGAAGGGGCTAAAATAAATATTTTAACCTCGCAATACATCTTAAGGCTTCCCATTCACTCATTTAAGTAATAAAATGATCCTTATATAACAAACTGAATACATACTCCGTCTAAAGGACGCTAAAATTGAGACCCAGGGTCTTGCAGATGGTTGTTAGCTTGACCGATTGGGGATGCTAACGTTACGAAGCGCACTCTTGTTCTGTTAGGTATCGGTAGCTGCTGAGGGTTTTGAAATTTCAGTAGGGAACTTTAAAGATCCCGAGGGAGGCTTGTTCGGGGTACTTTTTATATCTGAATTATTTTTTGAAGTTCTCGTGGCTTAAGAACTATTGCACTGAATCTGTAGTTTAGGTTAAGGCACCTTTGAACTCCCGCGAATAACTTTCCATTCAGAGACGAAAATAACGTCTTTCTGGACTTTCACCGTAATGAGAATCCTTTCATTCGTCGACGAAGGAACTAAAGAGCAATTGTCCCACCAGCCTTCAGTAAGGTTTCTTCGCAAAACGATTATCGCTAACAGTTACTCAAGCCATTTTACAGTAAAGAAGTCTTGAAGGAGAGACACTATGTGGCTATGTAAAGATTTAAAACAATACTTTACCGGGAGATGTACTCTTCTTTGAAGGATGGAGTACCACGTTAGTTAAGTAGACTACATGGGAAACCAGCAATTTTCAAATACTACCCTTTATCTACAATTAACACTATTTATACCAGCAACAAAAAACTAAAAAACTGATCGACTCTCTCTTTTGCATTCACAAGAAGCCGGTCCAAACAAACCAAATTAATATTATACGCAGATCTCTTTAAATTCTTTCTAAATATTATTTACAATTCTAAGCTAAATAAAATAAATTTTCAATAATATAAAGTAAATATAAAACAAAAACTATGCATGATTCCACCTGAATACATTTGTAACAATATCACAAAATTGTCTATAACTGCAATTAATTAAAAGCCAATTGTTTTAAAATAAAACCAAACAGAGAAAAGAATAAGGTACGAGGTAATCTAAGAACTCTGCAATCTACATTAAAACGCATATAAATGTCCGTTAAGTTGGTATCTATCCCAATCTAGCGCATGTCGGTCTGAACTTTAAGACTCTGAATCCCCACCATTGGAGTATGCGTCAGATAGATATCATTTCATCAATATTGTATGGTTCAATACGTTTTGATTTAGACTGCAGATGTTATATGCGCGCAAACAGTAATATATAATCAAATGTAAGCATCATTTAAATAATGTTCGCTAATTGACAAATAGACACATTTAATTAGAAAAAAAAAAAAAACAAAAAAAAAACTCAAGAGAATAGGAGGAAAAATTTTGAATTTGAATCAGAATTTGTTACCGTGAATTTTGTGAGTTATGTACGTACATAGACATCGTTTACCTGGTGGCCGGGACCCACTCGTATTTCTCCTTGAGTGGAGGCCGCCATTACCCTTTAAAAACACTTTTCACGTCCAGTGTTAAGCCTTTTGTTGCCCTTTGTTGATTTCAAAATTACGTTCTGTAACAAGAAAGAGAATAACAGATTAATAAAAAGAGATCCGTCTATGGATATAGAGTAGACCAACATTTTGTTTTCAGAGTACGACTGTCTAAAAAGAAGGGGCTGGTAATCGCATGGACAGAAGAACAAATTTGTCATTAGACACAAGCCGACCACGACCACGAGTACATGCAACTTTACTAGGTGCTTGTTCTAAGAGCCGCCACTTTAAGAAAATAATCACCGGAACTAACTCTCGCCAATCGCTGCTTCTTTTGGCCTTAGAAGTAATAGCAAAGTCCTCTTTCGAACAACTTAGTTTTGACAACATGGGTCCCTAATATTCATCATTGTCCCCTGTTAGAAAAAGTTGGGTCTAGCCAGTTATTAATCCATTCCTGGTACGTTGTATCTCAAGATTGTTGATGACCACCAACGAAAAGAAAACGAATTTAAGTCAACACCATTCACAAAGAATTGAATAAGGTCGTTACACGATGACTATTTGATATAATTTCTGATCTAAGACCGTCATCTGCCCTTTTTTCTTTCGAAATTAAAAAAGTATTGTACTTAGTGCCAACAGAGACAAATATCGAGCATTGTGTTATAATTTTCTATGCTCCAGCTTGTATTTTTTAAACTTAACCAACATGTGATATCAACAAATATCGTGTCAAATATCGCACAAAATATTTGACTTATTGGAAGGAAAGTTTAAATATTCCATTATGGCATCAGGCGACCGTGACAGTCATCAATCTGGTCTGTGCTAATAAATCAAGAAGGAATGAAGACCTGTCTAACAAACATTACTTGTGTTTTTGTTGGACTAGAGGCTCTCAAGGCCTCGTTTGGATGCGCCGTTTTGAAACCACAAATCATGTAGCCTGCTTGTTCGCGGATGTTGATAGATGGAGTAAATTAAACCCAACCAGCAGGTAGGTAGGTAGAAGTGGCGGTTCAACATGAACCCAAGTAGCACCACAACTCTTGGGACCTGGTTGATGACAGTCGATGCCTAGATCTAGCCTGTGGAGTTAAGAAAGTGGATTAGATCCCGTATCCCTTTGCCCGAGATGTCATAAAAGTCGTCGAAGAATGGTTGGTTTAGTGTGCGCAGTCTGGCTCTTGCTTGCGCCGGACGTTTGCAGAGAAAGTGGGAGAGAATTTCCTTCTCATTTTCGTTCCCGCAACTGTAGCAGTGGTGTTGTATGGGATACCTAGTTTGGCCGCATGGTTTCCATTTGGACAATACCCCGTGATTATCACCGAGATTTTGGCGATATCTGAGCGATCCTTTCTTGGATATCTCTTGGAGGTTGTTAAAAAAAGATTTTGCCTAGAGTGCGTTGTCTGACCCTCGCTAGGTCTGAACATTTGCGCATAAAGTAGATCAGAGATTTATTTTCGCAGTTATCCTCTCTGCTACGGCAGAAGGTGTTCTGGGGGATGCCTAGCTTGGCTGCGTAGTGTCCTATCGAGTTGGTTGCACAACTTTAAAAAATGATGATGAATGTTTCTCTAAACTAAATCTAATATCTATTAGGTTATATAAATTACATAGGTATGATGAGTTAATTTGAGCTAGATTAACACATACCGTCCCAAATGAGCTCAATTAGCAAAGCCTTCTGTGGAAAATCATACCAAATTTCAATGAGATTTCAAATGTAAAACGTTCCACTGATACGGTACTTAGACTCTGTTAATCACCAGAAGTTTAATCGGCTAATAAACTCACTTGTGAACATTACTCCACCGTTATGTGTATGATTCACATTTAACCGCAACCTAAATACCAATTTCTTATGTTTGACCTTTTTTTTATCATCACCTACCAAAAAGGAAACACTATATCTAGTCACTTTAAATTCATGCCAAGTCTTTCAGAAAACCAAAAGAAAAATCAAAATTTTATTCATTTATTTTTTATTAACTAAGAAAGTCAACCAACTTAATGACACATCTCTTACTCACACCGCATTTTATCAATCGAATTCGCCGAAGTTATAAACATTAAGCATATGTACGTGCCTCGACCGTAAAACACATTGCAAGAACCAGCCAAAACAAATCTAACAACAAAGCTCTCGGTTAGATTTTCTGTTCTTATTTCGAAAAAAACAAACAAACAAAAAGAAACGAGTCATATACTACTCAAAATCAAGTAGATTACTTCTTATATCACTCCAATAAATTAGCAATCATAAATTTTATGAGACCTGTTATTAGAGGGGCATATCTTTCTGTGCTTTGTCTTCCGTTCCCGCCCGCCCCCGGTCTGTCTAATAATACACTTTAGCAATCAATAAATTAATAAAAGAAATAATAATAAAAGCACAAAGTGCTTTAATTACAATTAAATTGATGGACGGCCCTGGTCCTTTGTCGTCGCTTTTTTTTTTTTTTTAAATGTGTATACAGTATGTAATGCTACAACCAGTAGTGCTCTCGTCGCTGCCTAATAATTTTAGCGTGTCCCTTCTAATGAGACATGTCACCATGGGGCCATAATAATTATTCACCCCGCGTACAGCCGCCATAACAAAATATACTAATATCATCACCACTTCGCCTTAACTTCCTCCTACTACTGCTGGTGTTTTGTGTACGCCTAATCTAAATGATTCTTTTATTTCAAGAGAAATGGATTAAATAAAGATTTTTAACACCCCCGAAATATGTAGCGATAAAACAATAATAAAAGGAAAATAATTTCAGAAGAAACATTTATTATTAGGCAAGCGTTTAGCAATCTAACTTTTAGAGTCAACATTCGATAACTTGTGTACAGTGATTCAAAAAAGAAATCTTGTAATTGGCAAGCCTTGAATTATTACAAAATGATGGTTTTTTTTAGGATTGGGATGAACTTTGTGGCCTGTCATAAGTCCCTGAATGTTATTCCAATAAGAAAAATAATTCGGGATCTCGACCTCGAACTTTCTGCCAAAGAGCGTTTTGGGCATAAAGTCGTATACTGTATGTATATTTGGCACGGCAGCTCATGGAGAGCCAAGGCCTAGCTTCTCACAACCATTCATGTTGTGCGTGTTATATTCTTCGCACGATTGGAAGGGACCTACAGTTTAGTGCCGACTCCGAACGGCGAATTGAGAAGCTTTTCATGACAGATTGTACTCTTGCAGGTTTGTCATGCCTGCGAAAAAACGTTTGGTGGTTTTTGAGAATCGAACCTGTCTCTCGCTTAGCAGTCCAACGCACTAACCACTAAGCCACGGCGACCACGTATACTGTAGTGATCATTTTTCTATCTCGAAAAAGTTAAGAGAGAATTGCCAGGTGACCCTTTTGGTCAACTCGGGTGGATTCCTTTAGAGCGTTGGAGGTTAACTGCACTACAGTTATAGAGCGTTGATACACTACGAATATATAGAAAAACATGACTTAAGGCAGATATCTTGTCTATGTTACGTAGTGAAGCGTGCAATTCTTTCAAACATTCTGTACTTTGAATTCCAGCCACAATGGTTGGCGTATACCTATGCAGTTTTTGGACCAACATGTTCATTCGGTAAGACGAATGTTTAAGATAAAATTCGTTTAAGAGTCTTAGATGATCTCCCATCTGCATAGACGAGTAGTGAAGGAGGAGATATAATGACGAACTTTACAAGCTGTACAGCGAGATCGAATTAACCAGAAGAGTCAAGTTTCAACGACTGAGGTAGCTGGGTCATGTAGAGCAGATGGACAACAATGCTCTGGCCCTGAAAATCTTCGAATCCACACCCAAAGGACCGCGCAGTAGAGGAAGACTGCGACTCAGGTGGCACACGCAAGGAGAAGGGGACCTCCAATCAACTCGACGTGGGAAAATGCAGGCGGCTAGCTAAAGATCAATCTGGCTGGAGACGCTTGTTGGTTGAGGCCCAGGTCCACCCCGAACTGTAGAGCCACCTTAAGTGAGTACATAATTCTTGGATGAGTTTTAAGAAACAAAGCTACAAAGGATCTACTTTTCACTGAAATGATTTGGAATCGCACATACACATGTATGTACTTGGATTTGTCTACAAGTGGTCATCAAGGTTGTTGCCCCATGAACTTGGGGAAAGAAAATTGGTGGACAGAACTGGGGCTTTCTTGTGATGGATGTCCACTACTATCGTCGTCCAAGAACATAAAACTCCTACTTATACATTGTTATTGTATTTGTTTGATAGTGTAATCAACAGTCAATGAGTCTATATAGCATTTGTGAGCTGAGAGCCCAAGTCATCAAATGAATTTCTTGGAAAAGCCTCGTGTTTGTAAATAGGTCTGTATGACAGATGTTATAAATTTCAAAAGCAAAATTCCCAATCATATGGCATTTAATGTTTTGGGTCATTAGTTTTATCTAAGGGTTAATTTCCAACAGTGAGCCACTATCAATCTAAACTCAATTAATTTTGAACAATCAAATAAATCGTCCTCCCCTATCTAGGTACTAATTAAATATAATTAATTTAACGCTCCACACTTGTCTATTTCCCCCGTCAATTAATTAATTGACTGACTGTATACCTGCAGCATGTGTTTGCGCGATGACCGACCATCCGCCCGTCGCCGCCCGGCCAATCTAGTATCTAGCTTCTTTCGTTCTGCGGTGTGTTTCTTTCAGCGCATACACTTCAAAGATAAGTGCAATAATTTTGATTTTTCCTTTTGGACTACCGACACCAGAATTTGTTTATTGTTGTTATTACTAAGATATTAGTTGTTTGACTTTGCAGATAAATTATCACTCCGCGCGCACTAATTATGATATGCCCCCTACTCATGTTTTTTTTTTATTGCCCTCACCCACACATCTTTTTAAATAAATTAATTTGTTCATTTGTTTCGTATTTATTTTTGCCATTCATCTATTTCGTTGAAGAAGATGGTGGCGAAAATAAAACGAAACACTACGATGAATTGCTGGCTCTTAAAAGAAAGGACTTGTCAATTTATTTATTTATTTAGACACCAGCCTCCTCTGAAAACATTAAACAAAACAATTACATAATTCCCCAATTAAAATTTACAATGCAATAGGTAAAAATGTAAAATAAGAAAATATATTACCATTAATCTATTTGTTAAGTTATCCGCTGGATGCTTGAAACAACAATAGGGGGAGGAGAGAAGGAACCAAAAAAAAAGGAAGTTTGAAATGCGCTTCCTTGCGAATAATAAACGTGAAGAGAGGGCGACGAACGAGTGCAAAGTGTAGAGAGCGCGCAAGAGAGAGAGCAAGACGAAACGAAAACGGCGACGACGACGACGACGACAACGAAGATGATGATGATGGTGATGATGAAAAGGCGATGATTGATTTGTTTGATAGGCGCACAAAAAAAAGGGGGCGGCCGAGACTCCTCTTCCTTCTGCTGAAGCGTAGTTGCGGTTCGTTATCCACTTGCCGTTTTATTTTAATTTTCTATTTTTCACAAAATTTCAATTGAATTCCTGAATTTTGAGGTATAGTCGCAGCACCGTAGCGTAACAATTATACCCACAGCAGCCAGCAGACTCCCTCACAAGAGTAGCACTTGACAAACAAAAAAATTTTTATTCATTTCATTTTTTTTTCTTTTTCTTTTGTTGGTTGGTGGTAGATTGCTGTTTTTGTTAATGCAATTTCCAGATGGTACACTGAGTTTTTGACACTTGAATTCGTTTTACACATTCACTTGGTGGCACTGTTGATGGAAATATTTATTGTTTTTGTATTGTTTCAGTGGGAAAATGGAATTATTTTGAAAAGGAAAAAAGTTTTCTTTCACACAGAACTATTAACAAAACAGGCGACCATTTTGATATTCGATGAAACGCTTAACGATTGATGTGAAGTTGGTTGCGAGTATTTTTTTCTTCTTTTTTATTTGGTGTACGTGCGAGAGGGAAGGTTTGATGTAAAATTGGTTTGTTGATTTGATATTTGGTGGTGTGTGTCTCGGATTAGTAGGGAGGAGTGCGTTCGTAGAGTTTTATAGAAATGATATGTTTTAAAAAGTTTGCTAAACAAACAAATTATTTTATTTTACATAATATCCGTTTTTTTTTTAATTTGATTGAATAACTTCCAACAGGGAATTAGATATATCTTAAGAGTTTATATTGGGTTTCACCGTCGGTCAAAGTTTTTGGATGTAAACAGCTAAGCATTGTATCGCAAAAAGAGGAATCAAACAAGTTTTGTTCAGAGTAACGTTTCTTAAAAAGCAACAAAAAACATACGGGGTTGCCTGAGACGACTTCTCCCAAACTTTTAAATATATTAAGTCGAAAATTACCTCAGTTAAGGTACCTGTAAAGCACTTGTTCATTGACTCCTTATTTAGGATTTCGATTTTCTAACTATGTACCTTTCTTTCTTTTCTTCTATTCGTCCCTGTTTTCGTCATCCTCTTGTTTCGTTTCAACTGTAATATGGTTTAGATTGTTGGCGGTTAACCCTTGCTAAAAAGTTGGGGAAATAGCCAAGATCCTTTCAATTAACTCCTTAACTCGACAATTATCTACAAAGGTAGTTCTTACCGTTTTTGGTGAAACAAAGCTTCATGTTGCAGCCATCGCGATTCTTGTAGGTTCTATAGTTATGTTAGAACTATGTCAAGTGACTACCACAGACACCTCTGATGACCAGAAAGTACAAATATGTTTGAAAAACAAGTTATCAATAACCTTTTCCATATCGTAAGATATAGACTTATGATGGAGCTACAGTACGGGGAAGACCCAGACCTCAACCAACAAAAGTCTTCAGCCAGCTTGTTCGATAGCTAATAATAATAATATACGGCGCTACAGCTTATAGAGAGCCAAGGCCTAGCTTCTCACAAACATTCATGGTGTGCGTGTTATATTCTTTGCACGAATGGAAGCAACCTACAGTTTTATTGCCGACTCCGAACGACGGATTGAGAAGCTTTTTCATGACAGACTACAGACTACTGACTGAAAAGAGGTGGTGCGGCGAAAAAATATTTGGTGGTTTTGAGAATCGAACTTGTGTCTCTCGCTTAGCCATGGCGTTCGATAGCTAGCTGACTTCAGTGTAGCACGCCAAGTTGGTTGAGGTCCTTTCCACTTGCGTGCACTACCTGAGTTGCGGTCTTTCACTACTCCGGGGTAGATTTGAAGATTCTCATGGCACTTTATTTGTTTGAGAAATGGCTTTGCTACTCAATTACCTTCTCAGCCTAAAAACACACGATTGGCAGGAGTTATTCTTCTTTTGATCTCAGCACTGGTGGCATTGTTTGAGTTTATAGTGGAGCCTAGAAAAACAAAGTTCTTAACTATCTTAATGTTATATCTTGATATGGACAATTAGAGTGTAAACAAAGGGCTTTAGGTGCCTACACAATACAGTAAGTCCGGACAAGATCTTTTAGGCGATATTGAGCAAAACTTATACCTCTATAGTTGAAAAGTCTCCTTTCTTGAGGATCGGACAATCAATGTTAAGGTTTCATCGAGCATGCTCTTGTCCGAACATCACCGAAAATGCGAACTATTCGTATAGTGTGTTGATGAAGTGTTTACAGAATTTAAAGAAGGATAACAAGCAAAGGCTTTCTCAAAGAGCATTAGCTACCTTACAAAAAAATATAAAGCAACATATGTTGATATAATGAAGTCATAAAAATGGTTGTGGAACCTGTTCGTTTTGAGTAATAAAACTTAATTAAAACTCATCTGTAACCGAACCTCATTGCTCTTCAGACACATTAGCTACAAATATGGAACTCTGAGCGTGAAAGAGTCGTAAACTTTTCATCTTGTTTTGAAACATCTGTTTCTTTCTAATCCAATTATTTTAGTTTATATTATTTACCAGATAACGTACAGCAGGCGCCAACATAAAAAAAATAGTATAAATAAGACGGGCATTCTAATTTACAACCTTAGTTGCAGTTTGGTAAATATAAAATATTAAAGCTTCCCTCGAGCCATTACAAGGACTAAGATGAAGTTTATTATAGTAAGTGAATAATTTTAAAATTGAAATTAACTTTTGCGACTAAAGAAAACCAAAAACTATTATAAAAGTTTGTAGCTCTATGTAAACTTGAGCAAATTTTATACGAATTTGGAACAGAAAGGTTTCAAATGCAACCGTGAAAGTGTATAATATTTTGGAATCCTATTTTTTCTTACATCTAAGCACTAGAAGGGTGCGTACTTATTTTACTTTTGTTTTAGACAATTTTATTATTCACTACCGCTATCTATACAGCAAATGGATTGTGTAACACTTGTTCAGCAACGAGTGGTCTAGCATGTGTCGCTGAGAATAAATTTAAGGTTTGTGTGGATGGTAAGTAAATATTTACAAACATTTTAAACTAAACTTCCGGAATTGTTAAAACCAAAAATTCCAAAAGGCATACCCATGGACCCTGTAATTGTATGTCCTGCGGGAACCGTTTGCACACCAAATGCACAGGTATGCGTTCCTGAGGGCACTGCCCCATCCTCATGTGCAAGATGTAATTTGTGCAACGATGCTAGAATTTTTGCCTGCACCGACTACAATTCCTTTGCGCTATGCCATGGATCCAACGAGTTGGAGTCTACAGCGATAATATATGAATGCCAGGGCGATCTAGTTTGTAATATTGATTCAGCAAGCATTTGTGTCAATGGAGCTACCACTGGAGTAAGGATTTGCGGAGATTATTCTAAGCTTTTTCTAAGATTTTTTTTTTGTAGCTTGGCGCTACTTGCCCATGGGTTGAACAAATTGAAACAACTCCCGTTGCAGAGGTAACTGTGAAAACAACTCCTGATCCCGAAAAACGGTCGAATGAATACTGTTCGTATAAAGGATTCCCAGGACGTTTTGATGTTACTTCAGATCCTGCTTGTCAAAAGTAAAGAATCATTGTTAGATATATTTATATTTTTATTGACTCGCATTTATTTGCAGATACATCAGTTGTGTTGCAGCGGGGGAAAAATGGACAGGAAACTTGTACGAGTGTCCTAGAGGAACTTATTTCAATCCAAGTACCCAAATGTGTGGCGTAGATAAGCCTTTGCGTTGTACTTCTACTGAAAGTGATGAATAATCAAGTAATACATTTTTATTATCAATCTAAGAAAGTGTAATAAAATAGACAATCATACGAAATAAAAATGTTCGCTGAATTACATATTTACATAAAATATAATTTATTTCCTACTTGTTGATTACATTTAGGGTCCTTCCTGCCGATTGAATTATCTTTAAAACGAAAGTTCAATCTTCTAGCTACAGGGAATGTCCCAGCCAATCTTATTGACCGGTCTAACGCTTCCTCTTGTAGCTATAGCTGTCTCAGGCAAACACCTAAATTCCTCTACAAATTACTCTCTCTAAGCTCTCTCAATGGACCAAAGAATGTGGCCTTGGAGTCAAACTCCAAAAAACCGAGTTAGTCCTTCTCATATTATGCAATTCCTCATTTTGACCGTCCTAAATAGTACCCTTGTACTTGCAAACAAAGCAATCATTCTAGACGAAAAGCTTAGTTGAAAACCCAACTCGCTCCTAGAACGAGTAAAGAAACCCACCACAAGTCTGTATATGGGGCTTACTACCACGAATAATCTACTGGTTTTATATATCCGACATCAGGCGTGATTGTCTGGTTGAACGCCTTGGATAAAGCCATCCATCGAAACTATCTTGGTCGAATACAAAGATTGGCTGGTGTATGTTTCAGCTCTAGACATACTGTTTCATATGATAGCCCAAGATAATTACAATAACCAACTGGCAGCCATATGCCACAAAGAACGATACCAATGGACTAACGCAAAACATCGACTATACCCTACAGGTTTTCGTTCTGAATTTGAAGACTCTTCGGATGTGGAACTAGCAGAGCAGAGGTGTCCTTTTTCAGTGATTCAACTTGAGTAATTAAATTTTATTTTCAGAAAACAGACATCAATAAAATTTTAATCTTAATTTACTAAAGGTGTAATTACAATTACAATGTGTTGTTTCTAGTTCAACGTCCGTGTTAGTAACTTTTAGCATTTTTATGACAGCCTGGCGTTTTACATTCATATAGCATGCAAATATTAGACATATGCAATCATTTCTATGATAAGAAATTATATATTTAGAGTTGTAAGATTCAAATAAGTTGCATAATCATCTAAACATTTGCATTTTCATTTAGTAAGTCGTTAGCAAGACACGATGAAGTTGGTCATAGTAAGTTAAATTTTACAAAAGAAAAATATACATACCTATAACATTCTTGCCACAAACCTTGTTTTTATCTTTAGACAATTGTAGTGTTTGCTTCTGCGGTCTATGCGGCATATGCTTTATGCAATACTTGTTCGGCCATAACTAATTTGGCATGCGTTGCTAATGATCAATTTCAATTTTGTGAAAATGGTAAGTGCTAAGTAGAATACAGCATTCTTAACCTACGAATATTTGCTTTAAAGGAATTCCTATAGCACCGAGTATCCAGTGTCCAAATGGAACTGTATGCACAGGAATGCCGCAGTTTTGTAGTCCTGCGGAAACTGTTGAACCATCTTGTGGTAGATGTAATATTTGTAGTTCTCTCAATTCATTTGCATGCATTGACTATAATATGTACGCGTTGTGTGTCGGAAGTGTTGTTATAAATAGCGTCAACTTTACATGTATCGGAACAAACGTATGTAATATTGATGTAGCAAATCTTTGTGTGGATCCTACGATGACTGGAGTAAGAAAGTGCAAATAGCTAAATCAGTTTGTGTTTTTGAGAATTTAATTTCAGATTGGGGGTACGTGCCCAAGGATGACTCCAACAACAACAACCCCTAGTCCGTTAGTTCAACCGAATGCATATTGTCGAAACGTAGCTACCGCTGGGCGTTATGAGATCACAACTGATCCATATTGCAAGAAGTAATGATTTTTTTTTTTGTTCTTGAAGAGACGACTTTTTTTTTTGTATTTCTTTTGTAGCTATGTTAATTGCGCATTGGTCAATAGCACTTGGACAGGAAATATTTATGAATGTCCTGGAATAACATACTTCAATGCTACTTCAGGATTGTGTGGCGTGGAAGTACCAACACGGTGTGCTTAGTATTGTTCCTTTTTAAAACTTTTCATGCGATTGTTTTGAATAATTAAAAAATGTGTGTCCATAAGAAAGGTTGAATTTACATTTTTAGTTACGAATTGCACAATCTGCGGATCTTATTATGATCGCACACTGAGCAGAAATGCATTTTATAGATTATTAGCCGATTACTACTCTTTTACTGGACGTTACCAGCAGACTTTAGCCATCATAAACTTTAGATGCGTCCTACTATTAACATTGTCTCTCGTCTCGTCTGATTTCCGCAATCTGCCCTCAAATTTGTTTTTATATTTTTTATATATTTAGCGTGCACAAAAGGGTTTATGTATACATACCCTTAAACTGAAGGACGGGCAATAGGGAAATAAGAGAAGGAGGATATACACGTTCGTTTTAAATGCTTGTGGGTTGCAGTGTTGGGAAACAGAGCAATGTAAATCTAAATTTGATAGTACGTCCGAAAGGAGGCTTCAGAGTCAACAGATGAGCATTCGAAGTGTAACGTAACACGTGTTGCAGGTGAAATGTTGAATAAGCGAAATGCAACTAGCTACTTCGCCAAAGCACTTTTTGTAGAAGAATCGATAAAACAGTGAGAAGCAGGAAACATTTCTTCGGAGTTCAAGCGAGTTGATTGGCTTCGCGATGTAGCTGTCACCAATAGGTCCTCACTCGCATTTTTCAATTCTATCGGGAATATGCAGGATGGTTTTTCCTGCACCAGATAAGCGTTGTAGACGAGCTTTAAGGGAATGAATGCTTTGTAGATTGAAGCCTGAACAGAGAGAATAAAGTATGTTTTGCATTTCGCAGCGTTTCTAGCGACTTCGAATATGTGAATGGATACCGAGGATGGAAAGTCTTTCAGCTTCGACGACGGAAGTACCATTAATGGATAATGGTTCGAGTTTTGGGTTTCCCTTAAGCGACAGAAAACAGAATTCCTACCACAAAACATGGGCTATACCCTATAACGATTCCTATTCGATTAAAACTTCGTAACCACTATCTCTTCTAGATGTGTTTTCTCCATAGATGTGAACATAAGCCTCTCATCAAGAGGAAGAAGAAACACCTTCTGTGTCCGTGTCCAGCTCTCTCAGCTCGAAGAAGAGCCTACTTAGGAGTCAGGCTCTTCCGCAATTTCAAAGAACTGGCTGACACCAGCAAAGAGAGCCTTCAGCGTTGCATTGTAAGCGGGTACGTATTTTCATCATCTTCGAGATATATAAACAAATTTGACACAATTCCGAGGGACTTATGTTTAGAAGCCCGTAAGAAGTTTAAGATCACCCTTGCTAACTGTGAGAATTTCTTAACTTTATTATTGCTTTAAGCAGCTCCAGAAAGGCCATTCAAATGGTCTGAATTCAATGTCCTTTCGCTGTCTGGTTGTGAGACAAACTGACAATCTCTTTCCTCTAGAGATTTCTTTTTTCTGAGCATTTGGCTTGGAAGGCCTTTTGAAGACTGAAGAAAAGTATTTTTGCAGAAACTTACATCCGCCATAATTTTATTTTAACGACTTTTGTCTCATGGCGTGGGGTGTCAATAGATATCGTACCTAATAAAGAAACGTGATTCTAAAGAATGCAATTCTCTACACGGATTAACCTCTAAAACTCAAATAGAGAATTGTAAATATGTAAATTTTATATTACAATCATTAAACAACGTGTTTGTTTCACAATTATAAATCTAACTATAAACTTTTACAATGTTTATAATAATTTCAATAATAACAATTTCTTACACAATAAAATGGTAAAATTACATTGATAAGAAAATTAGTATTTAAGTTGAATAGTGATAGATGCACAATTTAGTGCAAATTAAAGTTTCGCTTGAGTCTCGGTTGGATTACATATTTTATATCAAAGATGAAGTTACTGATAGTGAGTAGAAAGTAGTATTTAACAGAAAAAATGAGGAAGGAAACCTCATTCAGATTTTTGACGAATTTTCAATAATAAGTTGGCTTTTTTTAAAGGTCCCTTTCTACTTGTGTGCGCCACCTTAACAGTGGTCTTCATTTTCTGCTTCATCCCTTCGGGGAAAATTCGATGTTCTCTGGACCCAAGGGCTGGTGTTCATCCGCTCTACATGTTCCAGTCATCATAATCCTTGTATTTGGACTCTTTTGACTTAGTTGGTGTCGTTGTACAGCCCATAACGTCCGTCGTTGTATCTTCTCCTCAACTCACCATCTATACAGACGGGACCATAGATCACCCGAAAGACTTTTCTCTCGAAACAACTTAGGGCGTCTGCATCCATTTAGACAAAGTTCATGTCTCTGCGCTCTAGATACGAACTAGAATTACTAAGGGATATACAGAGTAAACTTAGTTGTTCGAGAAAGGATTTTGCTACTCAAATTGCCTTCTTAGCCCCAAGAGTTATTCTTCTTTGATTTCTGAGGAAATGTCGAGCCAAAGTAGTCAAAATCCCTTACAACCTCGAAGTTATTGCTGTCTACACTGACGTCCAGTTCGATTTATCGATGTTGGGTATCTCTTCTTGTTGACAGCCCTCTTCAACCGTTAAACCTAAATTGGCTGATTCTGTCTCAATACTCGAGAATGAACCGCTGACAGCTCGCTGGGTTCTGCCGATTGTAACAATATCGTTGGAATATGCAAGCAATTCCCTCTAGTGTTGGCATGTGCGTTTTGAACAGTTATTTCAAGAACGATGTTAAAGAGCGCATGATAGCCCGTCTTGCCTTGACTAAATTCTTTCTTGACATCGAAGGTCTTGGTGAGGTCTTTACCGAACTTGCGTGCATTCTCCATCATCATCTTGCTCAGTCGGACAAGTTTAGCAGGGATGCCAAAACTAGGCATTCCCCTGTATAATTCGTCTCATACGCGATGTTGAAATCAGTGGGGAGTATCGATTTGGAATTCCTTAGTTTTTTTTTCCAAGATTTGACGTGGTTTGAAAAATTAGTAATATAACTAATTTTTTAAATTTCAGACAATTTCAGTATTTGCTTCGGCCATCTGTGCGGCATACGGCATGTGCAATACGTGTTCTCTGGAAACCAATTTAGCTTGTGTCGATACAAATAAATTCAAAATTTGTGTGGATGGTAAGCCTTCTCGAAAAGAAATCCCTTTTACCAACTCTCATATGTAAACATTTTCAAAAAGGTCTTCCTAAACCACCGGCAATCTCATGCCCATCAGGAACAATATGTACACCAAATGCACAAGTTTGCAGTCCACCATCCGCTACTGTTGAACCTTCTTGTAACATGTGTAAAAAGTGCAATGAGGCTAAAACATTTGGCTGCACCGGATACAATACATTTGCGCTTTGTTATGGCACCGATTCTCTGGACGAAATCACAAATTTTATGTGTCCCAACGATTTGGTGTGCAATATTGAGTCGCCATACATTTGTATCGATAGAAACACAACAGGGGTAAGGAGGACAACAGGTCTTAAAAGAATTTGAAAGAATTATTATTTTAGATTGGATCCACCTGCTCATGGTCTACTATGGCAACAACAACCACGACTCCAGAGCCAACCGAAGCTACTACTACTACTGTCGATCCAGTTACTAGTCCAAATAAGTTCTGTGAATCTAAAGCTGTTCATGGACGCTATGATGTTATTTCTGACTCAACTTGCAAACAGTAAGTGTTTTCATTTTTAATTGCACAATCTTATAGTTTTTATATCTAGATACATAAATTGTTATCAATCGAATGGTGTCTGGTATGGAAATATATACATTTGTCCGTCGTCAACGTACTTCAATTCAAATTCGCAAGTATGTGGCATAAATAAACCATCGCGTTGTGCAATCAAGGATGAGGTTTGTGATTAGAAGACTTGTAAAAATGCGCAATAATTGACTTAATAATTGGTCAAGCATTCTTAATTTTCCTTAGGTTGACTTGATTTAGACGATTTATGGATGAATAAAGAATAATATTTGTTTGTGGATGGGGGCAATCATTTATTTAATTACTGCACACATATTGTTTTGAGTTGGTTATGTTTTTTAGAACTGGTTTTCGTTAGATAGCGGGAATGGAAATTGAATTTTTTATTTTTATTTTTATAATTCACTAGCGCTAAAGGGGTTATGAATACCCTTATGATGCTATTCACACAGCACTAGTGTTGGTGTAGTGATTCTGAAACTCAGGTAGAATTAGGTTTCAGTCTTTTTTGCTCCGAGGGTGGTGTCCAGAATGACTGAAGAGAATTATTGGTACTGTTGCCATTGCTTATAATTCACAGTATTTCTTTCGAACATCCCGATGGCATTAGTACGATCAACACTTTTAAGCCATTGTCTATCCTACTGCCAGTGTTATGCCTATACAGAAGAGTTGACGTAAGCTTTTTTCGCAATTGACTGACTTTTTTTTTTCTGTGACATCGGGATTTGAACCTGGAACCTTCAGCGTGACAAGCGATTATGCAACCACTACACCATGGCCACCCTTAACCGAAAGCACCGACATCTCGGAAAGAACATCACTCTTGACAGATATAATTTTGAAGTAGTTAAGGGCATTGTCTTCCTAAGCTCCGCTGTAAACTCAGACAAGGACATCAAGGCAAAAGTGTGCAATTAATTTGGCAATTTACTGTGATCCCCGTTACAGGAAGTGAAAGCCATTTATAACTATAAAATCTTATTTTTTTATAATCTTCACAAGAAAACAAATTAACAAAACTTGTCATCCCAGCTAAAACTTGTCATATAGATAAGTAAAAGATAAATAAAACCCGAGATAGTCTTTGTGAAAAAATTTAGTTAGTGATCTTAGGCTAAACGAGAAAGTCGACTCTCTTTAAATATGCTAATCTTTGGTGTAAGTAGACCTTGAATTTGCATATTTTCAGAAGAAAATTCTAATTTTTAAACTTTCCAAGGTTTTTACTTTGCTCGCTATGACAGTCTTTCCATGTGTCAACGCGGATTGTAATGTCTGTCAAGCAAATGGTGCTGCTTGCATTAATTCTACGTCATTCTATTTGTGCTATGGAAGTGAGTGGGTCCATTTCTTTATGCTTTCTTAAGTCGAAACACGAGTTCCTTCCTTTTTCTAGATCAAATTCCCAACTATGACAAACTTTATCACTGCAAGGATGGGTTTGATTGTACCAATTTGAATGCGATTTGTGGACAAAGTATCGCTGGTCGACCAGCGAGTTGTGGTGACACATCTTTATGTGGACTGTGCCGTGCTAACAAAAATTACTTGTTTGCTTGTACAAGTCGAAATACCTTTCGTATGTGCTATGGAGCATCACAGCCTAAAAGCGATTTGGGATATTGCCCGGATGATTATGTATGTGACGCCAGTTCAAATGATGTTTGTGTTCCACCAGCTCAAGCTGCACATGTAACTTGTGACATTCTAAATCCTATCGACGATAGCCCTTCCGATCCTTCAACAACATCAGCCAACGATCCAATTGATCCATCAACAGATCCACCTCTCACTGCGCAGGAGGTATGTGACGTTGAACAGAAGATTGGTGTTTATCAAATACCGGGTGACACTAGCTGTCTTGAGTGAGTAACGTGGTTTTCCCCGTAATTTGTGATGACGGTTTACGTATATGTTTGCTTTATTTTTTAGTTACGTAAGATGTTACATGAAGATGAATGTGATTTATGGCAGTCTAGCAAAGTGTCCCACGGGAACTTACTTTAGTGGTTTAGCTCTACAGTGCGTTCTAGCAAAGCCATCATATTGTGTTTGATTGACGCATAAATAAAACACTGTATTTTCGAAGGTTTAAGAATTGTCTTTTTAATTATTATTGATTGACATGTAAGAAGCTATTCCAAAGCTGTCTTAATCGATGTGTTAGATTAGAGAAGGCTTGCAGATCGATCGCATTTTATTGAAGTTATCTCACATCCTGATTTGCATATTGAATTTCCTTCCGTGTCACAAAATAATGAGGCTGGACAAGTGCCAACAACATTGGTTATTACATTGCTAGAGCACAAAACAAACATTGTTCTACTTGTGCATGCGAATGGTTTTCCAGGTTCGCAAACATCGCATTTGCTTGAGCAAAGTGGAGCAGCTGTGTTTTTGGGGGCACAAATCACTGCCAACCCCGTGCAAACAGTATCAACTGGGCAACTATATGTAGCTGAATTGTCAATCTCTGATCCTTCGTCTATGTATATGTTGGCATGGAATGTTTCATAGGTGAAACTTCCTATTGCCAATCACAAAGTTTTAAGAAAGTAAAGGTCGGAATCGGAATAGATACTTAAATTCAGAAAATTCTACCTTTGCTGTTGGATTCTTGATACAATTCTTTAAAAACAAATGAGATTTGTTTGATTAAACCATCGCCAGAGTCCGCAGAACAAAGTAAAAGCTTTCACACGGCATCCTAATGGGTCTTAATAAAGGGTGTCCCAACGGCTATTTCAAATTCAGCGCATTAGTTCTTGGAAAGGAACATACAATACAATATCTCACAAATATCCGCCACCGCTTAGTTTGCGGGCGTGTATTCTTTTGGTCCAATTTTCATACCTCATACTCCTGACTGTATTTCGTTCTTCTGCTCTTAAACGATTTGCAGATTATTGGCATAGACCTTTGACTTCACAGCCCGTTTTCAAATTGCAAAAACGAGCCAGCCAATTGACGCCCGTTATTTGCGATATAAAACGTCCACGATTCGCAATAAGTCGAATATTTCATTCGCTTTGTGGGACGTCACACATGTCCATAACTTCTTATTCGGCCTACAAAAAGACAGTTATCATCTCCCGGTAGCTCTCGCTGTTAAGCCTTGCTCAAAAAGTCTAATCACTACCCGCGCTCAAAATCTGGATCAAACCGTAACGCGTTGTGAATGTATGTACTACTTTTAGCTATTTTACTGGACTGCAAACTCCACTTAACCACCAACGCCGATGAAAAAAAAAAACAGCAAAGAGCACAAAGTTAAAAAGAGACCTTAACCAACGTGGTATGGGAAACTGAAACCAGTTAGCTAAGGATTAAGCGGTCTGGACGGGCTTCCTGGATAAGACCCTAGTCTGTTCCGGACTGTATCGCTATCTATAAATATGATAAAATAAAAATAAAAATATTCGGCGGGACAAGTATTCGTAGTGAGTTGCTTACAATCATTCATGTTGAGGGTGTTATACGAATAGAAAACACCTATTGTTTTTATTTCCGACTTTGAACCAGCGGATCTAGAAGTTCTTTACGGTAAATTACACTGAAGAAAACGTTTGGTTGCTTTAACTGAGTTTCGAATTTGTGTCAGCTCGCTTGGCAGTTCAACGCAGTAACTACTAAGTCACGGCTATCACTAAATCGCCCCTTACAGTAAGTTACCTCTGCTCAGTAACTGGTTGAAAATTGGAGAAAAGAAGAACTTCCCAGAAACCCTAAGGGCATCTTGTGTTCCTTGAGAAGACAAACCTACACTTCCTTTTCCGTTGCATATTCTCTTCCAGTCGCTGATTTGCATGCGAGGTCTAGCTGACAGCGCAGTGAAATTGTTCTCAAGCTTTAAGCTTTTTTCACGTTAAGTTCCGCTTCTACCAACCAGCTGGTCAAGATCATTTGATTCTTATTTCTAAATTCATAAATATTTAGCGCCATCTAGTAGGAGTTTTTTACACAAATTAAACTATAAGTTGCAAGCACTGACATTTTATTAAAAAAATAATGTTGAATACATTATTGATGCATGTAAAGTGATTTAAGAAAACTGTACAGCAGCAGTAAGAAAACGTCCTTAAGCGCACCATGAAGGCTTGATTCCTTCACAGTTCTGTGTGTTTCGGTTGAAATAAGTATTAACTGGACATGTACTTGGAATACCGACTAAACTTGATCCTGAATAGCGGCAATATACATAACTGGAAAGGAAAAAAAAAAGTTGACATTCATTAGTCAGTTAAAATTTAAACTTATGAAAGGTTTAACTCACTTTAAACACGCATCATCATTATCATATGGGAACCTTCCAACTGTGTTTCTTGCAGCACACACCTGATTAGCTGTTTGAGCTGGTGCTGGAGTTGTTGTCGTAGTTGTTGTCGTAGTTGTTGATGATGTCGAGGAGGATGATGTTGTACTTGGGGTAGTTGTACCAGCACCACCTGCATCACGATCACACGTGATCGTATTTACGTTACATTTTTCCACGCACATTGCATCTCCACTTATGTCACATATTAATGAGTTTGGACAAGTACCAACTATATTGGTTGGCTCGCTATTTGAACACAATGCGAAAGTTGTTCTACTTGTACATGCAAAACCTTTTCCCGTTCCACAAACATTGCATTGATCCTCACAATCCGGAATGGCTGAAGAACCAACTGTTGGGGCACACTTCACTTGCAATCCCGTGCAAATATAACCCGTTGGACATGTATATTTAACCGATTCATCCATTCTGTCATCAGCTGACCCTGGGGACCCTCCATCTTGAATTTTTAAAAATGAGGAAACATTTCTGATGAATCACAATACATCCTTTCAAATTTTGACAGCTCTACTTTTTGACATTCGACGTAACTTAGAACTTCTTTAAATGCTTATTCAACTTACCAATACATAAATGAAATTCTGTCTCACTGATGCATGCAATGCCATAATCATTGCATTGCCTGCAAGCTGCATTTACATTTGCAACACCAATGACAGCAATCAAAATTGTCTACAAATGAAAATCAATTTAAAAGTCACAAATTTTGACAGTTCATTTAAAAAAAAACATCCTTACAATAAAATACCACATCATGTTGATGTTTGTCAATTGGCAACCGACTCAGAACTAAACACAACTCAAGAGCTATTTCCATTTTTATTTGATTTTTTTTCCATCGATGGTAATAGATAAGTGACAATTTTCAAAAATCGGTAATTACCGTTGATATCTTGTAAAGGAAAATAATAAAAACAAAAAACCTTCTGTCACCGACACATGGATCATAAATGAACTTCATAAAAGACATTCAAACTGACAAATATTTGCACAAAAAGTACTAGAGAAACAACAGTAATCTCTGAACACCACCTTAAAATTAAAGAAAGAAGTTTTATAACCAATGAAGGAATCAATAATTATAGCAGAACATTGTATATTTGCTGTTTGATGTTTGCGATTGAATTATAGTAAGAAGAAGTGTAATATTTGAAGCTATATCCATTTGCATATGTTAATTGGTAAAAGATTCTACAAGATAGATGTCAAATTTCGCAAGTTTGAGGTGTTTGAACTTTGCGTGTCATAGTGTTAGAAAGAGTCATTGTGTAATTAGGTCAGGAAGACTCAATTTTGACGTTTTATTGATACTGACATTCTACCCCGTATTTTCATTACTTTTTAATTTATGAATGCGCTGTAGTCCAGGGTGGAACTGGGCCTCAGCCAACAAATGTTTCTAGCCAACAAAGGTCAAAGACCTTAACTTCCTCAAAATTATATCTGTTTACGGTGACGTTCTGTCCGAGACGTCGAAGTTGAGTGTCATTTCTTGTTGACTTGGTCATTGACCGTTGAAACCAACTTCGTCGCTTCTATCTCAATACTCACGTTACAGCTGCATTCTTCCGATTTTGTCAATATCGTCGGTGTATGCGTGTAATTGCACGAACTTTTGAAGTATTGTGCATCTGATGATGGCACATGAGTTCTGCACTATCCTTTCAAGAACAATGTTAAGGAAGTCACCTTTTTTTATTTTATTTTATTTTTTATAATTCACTAGCACTAAAGGGGTTATGAATACCCTTATGATGATGTCAACCGTCGCATTGTCTTAATTCTTTTTTGACATCAAAGGTCTTGGTGAGGTCTTTACTGACCTTGAAGGAGCAGAGTGCATTCCGCACATACCAACTGGTTTGGCAAGGATGCTTAAACAAGACATTGCTCTTATAGTTCGTTTCTATAGATGCTGACATATGCGGCCCTGAAATCGATAACAAGGTGGCTATCGATTGAAAGCTCCAAAATCTGGTCGGTAGGCGACTTTTCTGACCTCAAGCTCCACTGGCATCGACTGATAAGTTGTTTGACGAACAGCTTCAGATGTTCATACTACACAGCAGAAAAGATGAAGTCTCATGCCTCATTGCTATGGGAATTTTCAAAATTAACTAAAAGAACGGTTCTTTCACTACGTCCAATATTTGGATAAAATGTTAGAACTTAATCATACTCCAAAAGAAACGCGAATAAAGGTGTGAACTATGATTTTTTTGCCTCGAAATACACAATCCATTGACACACTTCAACTTTTCATGGTCAATACTGTCAACAGGAGTTGAAGTTAACGGATGACTTCACCTTATGTTGACACATAAAGGTGCGTTGAAGGTTTATTACAGATGTATGTAAACAGATAACTATTATTATTGCCAAAAAGCAATGTAAAACCAATCCAATCCAGCCTTAGGTTGTGTGGAATATAAAAGAACATTTTTTTCTGAGAATTACTTTAGTTCAAACCATTGTTTGACACCAATCATAGAGGCTCTTGAACAAAATGCAATCAAAGATATTGCTAACTGTCGTTAGTAAAAGTTGAATGTGTCTACCTATTCAATTCTATAATGTCCTTCATTTCAGATTGTGTGCATTGTAGTTTCCATCGTCTGTGTTGCCGGTTCATGCACTGATTGCTTGCCAAATGGAGTTAATTGTATCAATGAGACTAGTTTTTACATGTGCTATGGAGGTAAGTCTCAAATAACATCAAAGATTGTTCAAAAATATCCTTTTCTCTCTCTTCAGCTGCTGCCAATGTTGTAGACAAAACGCAGGTGTTTAGTTGCCCTGCCGGCGAAGTATGCACAGGACTTGGAATCGTTTGCGTGCCAGCTGATCAAATGAATGCAGCTTGTGGTGGTTCTGCTGGTTGTGGAGATTGTCCAGGTAATGGATTCACTTGTACTAGCCGATCGACATTTGCTCTTTGTTCAGGAAGTGATATAACCAATGTAACTGGAAAATGTCCAACTGATCTTATCTGCGATTCGAGGACAACTTCGCCGAATATATGCGTAAAACCATGCAAGGGAATAGTATCTTGTGATATTCCAGATCCTGTATAGACGTTAAAAAAGTAGTGGTTTAAGAACTTAAATAAATGTCAGTCAACACTGAAGAAGTAGTGAGTTGACTTTTCTAGAGCAATGCTTACCAAAGCCAAAGATACCAACGATAATCCTTCTTAATATAGATAAATAGCTATAGTTTGCTAAAGTAAACCGCGATTAGGAAGCTTCTGCAAGTAGTTTTGTCCACAGCTTAATGCTTCTCTCTTATTTTATAGCTTTTTCCCCCAAGGTGAATGCGAAGACTATTCGTAACCATTTAAAGAAATGTGCTATCATCTCCTTTTCAAAGCACTGACTCAGTTTTAAAAATGCGAATATGTAGATGTAACTCATGTAAGCTATTCGGAAGTCTGATTAAAGACACCAGCGTTGTTCCAGACAGAATTTGCATACATCCTGAATTCGTGTGTTAAGCAAAGTACGCACAGACGCAATATACGAAAGCTAAGTTTGTTCCACATCCTCCTCTGTACGACCCTGTTGCCCGAATTTTCCGAGTTAGAGATCCTCAACAGGTTTCCGCACTTATGCCAACGACTAACAACTGTTTTCCGGACAGAACTTCACGCAATCGTATACATGAAAGAAGGTTATGAAATATCAAAGAAGCTAATCACCGCTGTCAGTTGCTTTAACAATAGTTCTACTTACACGAGATTGCATTCCAAGATTTTGTTGGAAGTCTCCTTCGTATGTAATGCAGGAGCATATGTTCGTCTGTATATTTAGTGCTATTTATCATGCCTTCGATAAGCTTCAATCTTCCAGGACCCTCAGAGGTAAAACAACCACAAAAACATAACTTTGGAAGAGTTCTTAAGGATCAGGTCGAAGCTTTTCATTGTTACTTCTTCTTACACCACACTTGTACGGTATCGCTGGACCTCAAAGTGGCTCTTGCCTTGGCTTGTCCAATACTTATGTTTCCTCGGCCATTGCAGTCTTTTTTTTTTTTGCTCTCATAACGTCAGGCAGAAGTTCCTTCTCCTTGCCTTAGGGCCCACTTCAAGTTAACGACACCGAACAGTAGACGAATCAATTTGTACACCAGCACACTTGACTTTACAACTCGAATATCAACCGAAATCTCTCTAAAGCTAGGATTACAGGATTGACGATTTGCATCAATATTTACGCTTTTTTGAAGTCCAATCGACATCAATCGTGTAAAGGCACAATTTTATTACGTCAATATACGCCAATTTGGCTGATCCACAGATTGTCCCCAATTTCCATCAACCAAAATGTACGCGATTACACCAATCGTGTAAACGAATCAATTGAAACACTAGCGTGAACCCACAGCTCAACCAGTGGTTGACGGCTCGAGCGTCAATATTGGATCAATTTCGCGCGCTTTTTCTTCAATCGTGTAATCCTAGTGTAAAGCTGTCAGTGTGCTTATGTAAATCAATGACTTTTGCCCTCCTCTCCAAAGAGATATTCATATTTCGATTCCAAAGACAAATTTAATATCAAATAAATTAATTTCCTTAATTGATCCTTAAAACTTACAGAGCGCATCCACCTTCATTCAGAAGGGCTATGTTACCTAAAATAGATATTTTGCATGGCTGTGCCCAAGACCATTAACCCATTTCTAAACACACTGACAAGGAACAAACTTCAATTAATTAATGTTACTTCAGAGAGTTTCCTTTTCCAATTAGGCTTTAATCAGGTGACACAGAGTGTTTACAAACTGCATAAGGATGTGGATGTTTTTTCCTTTTAAATGAACAAAAGACGAGTCCTTCAGGGCTTAGATGTCTGTTGGCACATTTTATTATCTACTAAACAGCATCGATATCACATACAATTGACGTCGCCTGCGAATATCATCTTTGTTATTTCACTTGACTGTAAATTACTTCATGTAAGTCTTACCTTATCTTGTGGAACACAAATCTCACTCGATTCAAAGTCACAAACATATCTAGTTGGACAAGTGCCCCGAACATCTGAAGCAGTTGATGATCCAAAACAAAGTGCAAATGTTGTTCGACTTGTACAGGCAAACACGTTTTTTCCATTACAAACACCGCATTTTGAAAGGTCTCCACAGCTTGGTATCCAACCGCCACTTTGGAAGCAAATATTTGGCAGATTTGTACAATCAAGACCGTCCGTGCAAGAAAATGTTTGTAATCTATATGGCTTATTACCTAACCCAAACAAATAATTTAATTTATCTATAAAATTTAATTTTATTAACAAACCTCCAAAACATAATTGAAATGACGTTTGATTGACACAAGCTGCGCCATTTGTTTGACAGACATTACATTCTGCAAACACTTCACAGATTTGAATTAGCACAAAGATCGAAATTGTTTTCTAAAATTATAAATTTACATGTTAATAAAGTTTTAACAAGTTAACTCAGGTACTGACTAGAACAATCTGATAAACTCTCATGTTTAGGCTTGAATATTAGAAAAAGGACTGTCACGAGATGAATCAGTTTTTAGATACTCTTTTATCTTTCATTCATAATCAACTAAAGTTTTGTTTTTTTATATTTTATGGATTTGCTTAAGAATTTGCCAAATTTGTGGCTAGCAAATAAATAAAAAACTACTTTCATGGAATTCGGTCTAACTTTTTATGAAGCCTCTAAAAATGTATGGTAAGACTTTTATGATGATACTATAATCTCCGAAGAGTATTTGTTTATAAGTTGTCTCTTTTTTATATTAGTTATAACAAGTGTAATCATCTTCAATGTGGATGTTTACATGTGTGTAGGCCTTAAGTTGTCCATGAGATGAAGGACATGTACCACGTGCCACAGCATGCGATTTTTGTCAACGATCCCTAGCAAGGCGCTGATGCAGTTCGTTATAAACAACTTTGGTTTCCATTTTAAATCCTCGTGCATCGACCACATAAATACTCTGTGGGTCATTATGTAGAGCGATTCGTCGAGTATAGGTCTCGGCTTCGTGAAGAGGCATCCTCAGAAAAGTATAACTAGTATTTAGGTTATTACAATGGCGCTAGGTGAAGTGTATAAAGGTTGCTTATTGTAATCACTATTGTTCCTGGTTATCAGGGATGTACTCCATGTACTAAATTAAAGGTGTCGCAAGTCATCACCCTATCGGAAGACATCTCATATTTTGCAAATGGCATCTTATGTTATCGCGGTTTGATATTTGTGATGTCAACAGAAGCCTCGATAAACCATAGATCGCTAAACACTTCAAGAACTCAAAATAATTTTGTCAATGTTTTTGGTAGTTTTGGTTCAACGTGAATTTCGTCGTCGATTCCCTGGTCGTGTGACACTAACCAGACAAACACTGTACGCTTAGTCGCTCGCCTTGCTGCTATGGCTGCAGATGTCCAAAAAGACCCTCAAACATCTACCAGACGATGGGCTACACAATTGGGCATTAATAGACGGTCTTACACCTGATATGGGTGTCGGGGCATAGAGACATTCCAGGCAACTGCATGGCGGATTAACTCGCAAAGGAGGGCACAACTCTATCAATTCCTCCGGATAAGGGGAATCTGGGTATGCTTCTCGCCACCTGCAAATTGCTACTTTATAGAAACGCGATCAATATCGCTAATCATAGATGGACAGTTGGTAGCACCTGTCTCATCACCAGATAGATTTGGCCAAAGCTGGAACTTAAACGTTCCCACTGTCTCATCAGACGGAATAGATTGCTAATCAGCACTATAGTGAGTGTCATTACAGAACACTTCAACAACCTTAGGCAGTCTCCAGCGCTTCATAGTAAGCTCCGGCTGGTTCTGCGGGTAGTGATCCTGGCGAAATACAGATCCTGGTGGTAACACAATGGACCTTATCTGGTCTAAGTGAAGATGCGATTGCAGCCTGCCACACCTACCTAACCCTACCTAGACGGTCTTAACAGCGACCTTTGGTGAATGACTTGAAAATGTGCCCGCAACACTGTTTCTGTGACTAGTGAGCTCTATAGAACCTGCCGCAAATTGACGAATTGGATTTGTGGAACATATGGTTCCAGTAAGATGGTGCAACCACACACGAGTGAAAGTGGACCTTCTGCAGCAAGTATTTCACGGCCACTTAATCTCTCGTTTTGGCCATTTGCACTGGCCCACAAGATCGCCCAATTTGTCGATTCCAGACTTGTTTCTTTGGGATTTTTTAAAGTCACGAAAAAACCACAGAACTTGGCGACCCTTAAAAAGAACACCCGATAAGATGTCGAGAATTTATCCGCAAAATTTTCGAAAAAAGTCATGCGACGATGCTTTGGAACGAACCCGAATGCGCATCAACTTTTGCGACAACTTGTATGTATGAAGAGGCGCTTTGTAAGCCAGTTCTTGAGTTTGGACCTTAGTAACTTTATCACCTCTGATCGATTTATTTAAAAAAAGAAGCACAGGGAACTGATATCTAACAAGATATTCATCCATTTTTACAATCTACACTTTTTTTTGTAAACAAAAGATGGCAATTATTTCTAAGTTTATTCCGTGGCGGTACATGGCGCTAATTAGTACCAAGTGAAATCTTAACATCTAAAAACTCTACGCATTTTTTTTTTAATCTTTATTGATGATTGTGTATCTTCTTTCTCATGCAAATCAGTTTTCCTTATAAAAGCCTCTAGAGGTACTATCACATTAGTATATTTTTTCTAGAGTTTTAACGAACCAGAGGATACCTTTAGCTGCCTTCAAGATGCCTACCACAAAAGTACGAATACAAAAGTTTACAAAATAAAAATAAAAAAATAATTTTTAAAAATCTCATTCTAAAAGGTTTTCTTTTGCGTGGCACTTACACTACTGATATTTGGAGCAACTGTCGATGCAAAATGCAACGAATGCTCATCAGTTAGTTACGCGGCGTGCCTTAATGAAACAGCTTTTAAGATTTGTTATGATGGTAAGTCTTGAAAAAGTCTTGATCGTTTTTTGTAAGTTTATTCGTGCACATTTTAATTCAAAGGAATCACGCCATCAGATCAAATTGCAGTATGTCCTGACAATCAAGTCTGTACCACCAAACAAGGTGTTTGTAAATCAAGAGATGATGCGACTGTAAAGCCCGATTGTGGAGCCTGCAAGATTTGTGCGAGTGGCTTCGCTTGTATCAGTCAAACTCAATTTGAATATTGTGCCACAAGCAATGGTATTGTACAATTGACGGGAATTTCTGGAAAATGTCCAGATGCTCATTACTGTAGTATAGAGAACTTATTGCTGAGTCATAGCATTTGTGGCTCATCGTGTACGGTAGGAATGACTGAAAGTTATGAAATTGTTTGAATACAGATTTAAAATCCTTGTTAGCGGTTACCAACATGCTATGCAGCAGAATATGTACCCACACCAGCGCCTGAACCGGACTACAGTCAAATCTGTGTGGGAAAGCAGGAAAAGGAATACTATGAAAATATTTACGATTCAACGTGCAAAGCGTAAGTAGAGATGTTCTATGTACATACCTATGTAGACATTCGAGTTTGATCGTAACTTCATTTTAGATACGTATACTGTGAGGTACTCGATGGGAAAATGTATTCTATCTTGTTCACCTGTACGACTGGGTACTTTAGTGCAACTGAAAAGAAATGCACTGCAACAAAACCAAGCAGGTGTGCGTGAGGCTTAAAAATGAAATTATCATAATATGTGTACAACATGTATAACTAGAAGATTATTTTTTTATTAAATTTTCCAAAAAAATTTACTGTTTTCCATTGAAATTCATCGGTAAACACAGTAGCGTTGTATTGCAAAAGCTACAAAATATTTTTCCAATGTTTTAGAACAAGCAAACATTACGATTAGGTTAGACTATCGGACTCCCATCAGACTTAGTTTAAAGTAAAGTTCACAGAGACAGCCCTGCAATCGATCCATTGTAAACAGCATACTTTATCTACCTTTCTAGACATAGGAGGTGCTTTCAATAACGTGCACACTGAATCCATTCAAGAATCTCTCACCAAGCTTGGCACAGATTATTTCGTTAGCAACTGGATCATACGATGACAATTTCTAGTTATCAAAGCCGTTCAAGTCTGCAGGAATAATGTTTTTAGTTTTTTTTTGTCTGGGTATTGGAACACCACAAATACAGGTCCATTGTACTACCAGCAGGTACCATTCTTTTACTGTTTTTTCATTGCCTGTCTTCGAAGGACGTTTAAGAGCTTAAGTGATAAGGAGCCTAGGTTACCAGCATTCATCACATCAGCCCAAAAATCTTACCACTTGAATCATAGAAAGTGTTCCACAATATCGTCGCTCTCTCCACAAGCATCAAAAATAGTGGTGTTCCTTAAGCCTTACACGTTGAGATGTTTGCTAAAGGCGTAGTGCAGTATTTTCTGCTGAGAGACAGCAGGCGTCAGGAATATCCGTTTAGTCTGCCTACATCGTGGAATCTTGATTAGCAAACTCATCGGAGAACTAATTTCCGGTAACTCCGCTGTGTCCATTGACCCAGACAAGACATAGCAGATTCAGTCTTCTAAACGAATTCAGTCCTACAGTCTCGAACTACATATTTCGGATCTATTAATGGTTTGAGCAATGCCTTGAGCGCAGCCTGATTGTGGCTGCAGACGCATATACATCTAGAGAAAAGTGCAGTCAAATGTTGTCGCTTTCCACAAAGACTCCAGCACCTGAGTCATCACTAGTTATGGAGCCATCTGCAAAAATTCGACTCTACTTCTTACGCGGCTCAAAGTGTGGCAAAAACCAATCCTGTACACAGTCTAAGCACGAGGTTTCTTCCATTGTTTTTAGAGACGTCTGAAGTCTTCTAACTTATGCACTTCTCTCCGGGAAGCCGGTATTCTTCCCTTCTCTTAAAATTCGCAGGCGGCTTTTATGCGATAAACAAAACTAGTAGTTTGGTTTAAATATTTAATATTTACGTATACGTATGTATTTATAAAAGTGTTTTAATAGGACTTTATGATAGCGAAAATATTTTTAACTCGCGGAACAATAGGAAGGTCTTGCAGCAACACACGTCTTCTTATTCTTGTCAAAGAAATATCCTGCACGGCAGGTATAGTAAATGGCGGTCGGAACACCTTTCAGTTCTTGGCAAAATACATATCTGAAATGGAAATCGTGGTTAACTTATCGAATCCAAAACCAAATTACTTTCAAATTACGAATTGCAAGTCGGATCACTTGTGTTGGGATAGTAACCAGCATCAGTTTTACCAGTGCATGAGTTAACGTAATCCTCTGCAGGATCCGCGTTTTCAACTACATCGTTTGAGCATGTTGGCTCATTCTGTAAAAAAAACTCAAAAAATGTTCATAGAAATACATATATTTTTCGATTGCATACCTCACATCTGGAAACGCAAATATCTCCAGCACCTTGATTATACTTATCAATGTTGCATACTTTATGTTCAGGGCAAGTCATCGGAGCTGTTCCCGGTTCCTCTGCAGCATCACAAAAGACATACTCCGTACTACTTATACAGGCAAATGCAGTTTTGCATTGTCTACATTTATCTACGCAATCGGGTTCGAAATCTGCGGCTGGTTTGCAGACTCCCACTTCTTTAGTACACACATAACCGGGAGGGCAAGTCCCGATAGAAGTTGATTTGTCGTTACCTTAAATTGTTTGTCAAAATCAACAAAGTTTTGAAAGTCCTTAAAACTTACCGTTATAGCAAAAATAGAAGGACGTTGAATTAATGCAAGCCGCAAAGTTTGTCGGTGTGCATGTTTCACATAAGGCATCGGCTGTGTTCACTAGGGCTAGTACTCCAAGAACAAGAACAAGGATGAACTTAAAATAAATTGAGGTTATTTTAAAAAAACTCTTATAGGTATGTAATGTAGGGAGCTACTTTTGTCATTTTTAACAACAAATTTGTTAGCCAGCGATGTTTTGAAAAGCACTTTTCGTATTTTTATGTTCTAAAAATATCAAAGCCTAACCTTTTTATATAAAAAGTGAGATGAATACTTGTTATCATCTCTTAAGCAAACACTTTTGTGTATGCAAATTGGTATTGTTAACCATAAAGTTATAGTGAACCAAATTAAAAAGTCTGTTTGACGATGCCGATGAACGATAATAAGCATCTAGCGCCTGAATTACGTTGTTTACCGAGAAAGAAATATTTATTTCAAAATTTGAAGAAGTCATAAAAATACTGTCCTAATTTGGAATACAGGGTGTTGCAATTTATTTTGGTTTTTCATTTAAATTTCTTTCCAAATATTAGTGCTATACAACTAGGATGGCTTTGTTTATGATCCTACTAGTTGTTTAAACTAGGATTTACCGACTTCTTAATTCGGTAATAAGATCCATAACCCAAATTTGTACAACTCAAAGTCAAGTCTAATATTTCAAATGACAAAGCTGACTAAGAATTTAGTCATTTTGTATAACTTAGGTGATAAACTTACATTCATTACCAAATATCGACAAGACTTGTCTCCGATAATATCTATCAGTTGGTTAGGTGCTAAAAGGTGTCAACTGACTAGTTTTCTGATCACCGAAAACTTCTATTTAATCTTCATGATGACTAGCTTTAAGGAATCACCAGAAAACAGATTGGCTCGCAACACTCAGGAGCTTAATTGTTTGGTTGAGAATCTAACCTCAGCCTGCAATACAATGATGTTTTCCTTCCGTCCTCTAGTCTAACCTAGGGGTAAGAAAAAAGACAGGATTGGGTCCGTTTAGAAATAATTGTTAGAAACTTGCCAAAAGCCACGAGAAATTCAATCAACTGGGACTCGTACAAAGAATCCCTAAGCCTAATGCACTCGTTTGTGCTTTCAAGGCTTAGGAAACTTCTCTCGACTTATCCAACAATGCCCAGCTGTTTACCAAACTAAAAAACAGATGGATCATGAGCGACTTCCTCTCTTTGGAAATATGGTGATTAATGAACTACTGCTACCCTTAGAAGCTGAGGGATGCACGGTGATTGCTTATGCAGATGACCCGGATTTAGCAGTTTCAGGAAATCACCGTAACACCTTAAAAGAACTCCTGCAAATAGATCTAACTAGATGTTGGTTCAGTGTAGTCTGGGTGTAAGCCCTTACAAAACTGAACTGATATTGAAGTTTCCTCTTTTAAAGGTATAAGGCCTTATTTGGAAGAGAAAATGAAGCTGGCAACCCAACATTTAAGAAGGAATTAGGAAAGCTACGTAGCACTTTTCTCTTGCAAAGCAATCAGGAATAAATGAGGTTTACAATCTCGAATAACTCACTGGCTTTATATACTCATGTACGGGGTGGTTGTCTGATGGACTACCTTAGATAAAGCCATAAATCGAGATTTTTCTAGCAAGATTCAATGATCAGTTTGTTTCTGCACTTCGTACGATACCCTCTGTAGTACTGGACATTCGGTTTCATCTGACACCCCCCGACACCGTCAGCAGACAACGGGCAGCATTAAATCAATTTCAAAGTGGTCCACTCAAGATTTTGGCTTTGCTTTCATTCTGTACAATTTATTAATCTTCCCAGAACACACAGACTTGGGTGTGGTTGGGTGTCACCACACCTCAATTTTAATAAAAACTTCCAAGTTACGGTTCCTTCTAGGTCATTCTGTGACAAAGATGTATTTCTAGAAGATAAGCCGATTCACTTCTACACCGACACGGATCAATAACCAATGACAGAGTAGGTGCAGGTATTTTCTCTAATAGGCTTAATCTCAGCCTTCCAAATCGTTGTAATGTGTTGCAGAGGGAAATGTTGACAACAAAAGACGTCTTATCTTGGTTAAAGAATAACGTGATATCCTTCATAGATATCCGCATTTTTTTGGACAGTAAAACAACAATCAAGTCTTTGAAATCATTTGCTCTAAAGTTAATAGTAGCTCTCGATTGCCAATCGTTTTATGAAGAGATGGGGGAGCAGTTCAATATTAATCTTTGTAGGGTGCCGGGGCATAGAGATATTTCAGTGAGGCAATCTAGGTACAGACAGTAAGGAGCTCGACCACATCAAAACGCATGGATTATCTCTTTAACCTTCGAATAAGTTTTGTTGGCAACCAATATAAGCAATAATTTGAGAAATTTTTTGCACAAAGCCCTATGAAATCTTACATATATCGTATTTTGACCAAATAGGAATTCAATTATTAGCAACAAAAAAAGTCAACGCATAATAAATTTTAACAATACGCCATAATCAAAAACAAAACCAAGGTCAATCCAAACAAGAGTAATTCTTTCATAATTCACAGAAAAAAAAATAGTAGATACACCCTAATATTTTGCAAAGCAATAAAAATTAGAACACGTCACTCCTCCTAATAAGACAGCTGTATGCAATACCTCAAATGAAAATTTGGTTCAAGGTTAGTATTACTTACTCGTATATCTGAGTGTTGTATGATTTTTTTAATTAATTTATTATTTTATTACATTGTGTGCTTTACGGAACAAATAATGCCGAAAACGTGGAACACTAGATAATGATTCAGCTTGTCTTAGTTCTTAAATTCAATGGAAGTAACACCGGCAGATTTTATAGGTGCTTGTAAAAAAACAAAATTTGGGTTGACACTGATTGTTCACATTAAAAAAAAAATATTTAGTTAAAAGAGCCCGACAAAAAGTGTGGGCATTATATTTTGTGGAGCGTTAAATTCCAAAAACTTATTCCATAATCTATTTACAAACCATAAACATAGATCATTGGTTACAAAAACTAATGAAAAAGCGAACTCAAAAATGATGTGAACACACGTCCGATAGAAACCAGGTGATCAGTTATACAAAGGAGTCTACTTTAAGGAGGGCAAAGAAGATATACGAGTACATTTATTTATTTATTTTTTTCTTTAAGCTGGTGTGATCCCAATTAAGCAAACGGACGTCAATGCAGCTTTGCACGTCCATAGTCGGACCCATACTCCATTAGGAGTAATAGTAAGGTGGACTGCACTCGAAGCCTCCTCTGCTGCACTAGAGACCATCCTGAAGCTTACACCTCTGGATTTCCTAACCAAATAAATTGCGACAAATGCAGCAGCAATTACCGTATTTTATGCAGATTCTATGACCTTCCAATTAAATTTGATCGAACCCTACCATTCAACACTTTCAAAAGGGACTCCAATGGCACTATTCTCAAACGGGAAAACCACGACTTGTTGTTGTTCTCAGGCCAGTGACCCTCAGAGGGTTTGAGTCTAAACTTATGCCGTTTTCCATCCTTCACGCTGCTTCCAGTTTACTAGACCAAGGTTTCTCAAGTTCGCGATTGCCTGATCTTTAAACCGGAGGTTTCTTCCTTTTCTTCGTGAACCAGGTGGCTGGGAAAGATCCTCTTAGCTGGAGCATTCTCGTCGATTCGCTTGATGTGGCCGACCGCCGACCCATTGCAGTCGACGGATTTTTGCCTTGCGGACTACATCCACACATCCAGCACGACTTAAAGAAGTCTTTTAACAAACAGATTCACATATACACCAACAGCTTCAAAAGATATCTACATCTTCACTGACAGCCAAGAAGTTTTGAAATCCCTACCAAATGTCACTTACTGTTCCTGAGACTGAGAAATTCAATATTCGCCTTGAGTTTGCCTCTACCAGGAGCATGGAGTACTAAGAAGTACAGTGAAACTCGTCATTAAACAGATCATAACTAGAGAAAAGCGGTCATACGTGTCATTCCACCACACTTATCTGGGCTGAAACAGATGACCAAATGTCAAGGAAGATCATTACTCTCAACAAAACCCAAATTTGCATCATTCCTGGTGACATAACAAGCCATTGCCAGGACAAAACGCTAAAAGGCTATGGGCTCCTCAATGATTTTTGCAGAGGGTATAGATATGAGGAAGAGGAGGAATCTACAATCCACCTCCACTGTCAATATCCATTGCTATCTCACAGCAGAAGAAGACTTTCTATGAACCGAGCCCCCACACATGTAAAATGAACTTTTACCCATAATCAATCATCTATTTAAAATTACAACACTTTATAAGGCTCAGTATGTAAGTTTATTTGTTACAAGTGATTTCAGATATACTCGTATGTAAATTAAATTGTTTAACAATTATCAGGTCGTGTCGCTTGACATTTTTTCGTTGTCGGATTAAAGTAACCTGAACTGATACAAGTGTAGCTGATCCCCCTAAAACCGTCATTAGAGGCAGAGCATAGGAAATACCTTCGAAATGGAAAAGGAAATATTATCAAATTGTAACTATGTAATAAGCATAAATGGAAAAGAAAGTGGCAAGATACTTACTTCGTACAGGTTGTATCGCCTTCTGCAGGATATGATCCAGCAGCTGCAGTTTCAGAGCAAAACGTTTGCACATCTCGCGGAGCACGGGTTGTTGTTTCAGGGGTGGATGGATCTTGTGTTGTAGAAGAACTTACACTTACCGGAGGGTCGATTATAGATGGATCTAGAGTTGTTGACGAAGATCCACTTGCCGGAGGGTCTGTCACAAATGGATCTTGTGTTGTAGAAGAACTTCCTCCTCCAGGAGGATCTGTTACAGATGGATCCAGAGTTGTAGAAGAAGATCCACTTGCCAGAGGGTCTGTTACAGAAGGGTCCTGTGTTGTGGAAGAACTTCCTCCTCCTGGAGGATCTGTCACAAATGGATCTTGAGTTGTAGAAGAAGATCCACCTGCTTGAGGATCTGTCACAGATGGATCTTGAGTTGTAGAAGAAGATCCACCTCCTGGACGATCTGTTACAGATGGATCTTGAGTTGTAGAAGAAGATCCACCTTCTTGAGGATCTGTCACAGATGAATCTTGAGTTGTAGAAGAAGATCCACCTCCTGCAGGGTCTGTCACAAAAGGGTCCTGTGTAGTGGAAGAACTTCCACCTCCTGGAGGATCTGTAACAGATGGATCTTGAGTTGTAGAAGAAGATCCACCTGCTTGAGGATCTGTCACAAATGGATCTTGAGTTGTGGAAGAAGATCCACCTCCTGCAGAGTCTGTTACAGATGGATCTTGAGTTGTAGAAGAAGACCCACCTCCTTGAGGATCTGTCACAGATGGGTCTTGTGTTGTGGAAGAACTTCCTCCTCCTGGAGGATCTGTCACAGATGGATCTTGAGTTGTAGAAGAAGATCCACTTCCTGCAGGGTCTGTCACAGAAGGGTCCTGTGTAGTGGAAGAACTTCCACCTCCTGGAGGATCTGTTATAGATGGATCCAGAGTTGTAGAAGAAGATCCACTTGCCGAAGGGTCTGTTACAGAAGGGTCCTGTGTAGTGGAAGAACTTCCACCTCCTGGAGAATCTGTTATAGTAGGATCCTGTGTTGTTCCAATTGAATTGTCCGTAGTTGAAGTGAAATCTTCATAACAAGATGGGTTACTGTCAGTACTCTGAACGCATATTTGGCGACTGCTTAGATCACAAACATAGCCAGGTAAACAACTCCCTCTTGATGTATAAAATGGATCATCTTGGCCAAAGCAAAACGCAAATTCTGTCTTACTTACGCAAGAAAATACTTTTCTATATGAATCGCATACATCGCAGCCAATAATGCAGCTAGGCCTCACCGAATCATCAACTTGTGGAACACACACACCAGATTCGTCAGTGCACACACTTCCAACAGGGCAAGGAATCACCGAATCCGTAGGATTTCCTAAATAAAAAAACAAACTTGTCCATAAAACTCTCTCAATTCAGCATACAAAATCCTTACCTTCGACGCAAAGAGAGAATGTTGTTTCACTATGACATGCCACAAAATTTGTCTGACAATTCCCGCAACTTCCGCAGGTGTAGTCTACAATGAAAAACAAACTCTTTACGGAAATATTTATCTTTTATCTAAGACAAGTTTGAAACAAATTCCATATCTTACCAAGAGAGAAATTTTGAAAAACATTGTTTGCCTAACAGAAGTCCGACGAGCACTAAATTACTTTCTTTTCACAAATACTTTGTTAATAGGCTCTTCTTATCGATTTAATCGCTCCGGAAATAATACAAATTTCTGATTCCTACAAATCAATCTATCATTAAGTGAGGTCTCATAAAATGAGGTGTGTCAACAAGTCAAATTTAACGAATCGACTAGAGCATAAGCAGCTTTCATTCGAATTTACTAAGAATAAACGTAGGTGGTCGGACTTTATGATTTTTTTTGACAGGGACATCATTAGAAACTTATAAGGAACAGTCAGCGACCAATGCTTTAAAAACAAATACTTCACTGACCGCGAGACGATCATGACTATAAGTAACAAACCGAAGATCTTCTCAATGGTGATCCGGTCATGACTTAAATTGCAGGACTTCTCTTTCGAGGCAGTTCATCAGTGGAAGCAGAAGTTAGCTTATATTGGTGCGCTAAGTCATTAGCTGGCGTAAACGAGCGGGTGATAAAAGAAGAACAAAAGATGCGGAAGTAAAGTCACCACTACGTGTTGAGGTGAAAGAGTTCCTCCCTCTTTCACCCTCACATCTGATTTTGGAAGATTCAATGGCCGTAGATAATTAAACAACTAAATCCATACTGTTGGAGCTGGAGAAGAAACAGCAATCGAAACTGAGATAATCGACCAACGTGTCGCATCGGGACGAAGGCATGCAGGGGCCAAATCGTCTCTTCCGTGATCATCACGTATAAACGATCATTCCGACGTAATAATGCTCGTTTTTACGTCACGGAAGAGACGATTTAGCCCCACAATATCAGTATGCTGGACCAAATCGACGGTCATGTCCTAAGCCGGCGTCACTGCTACATCTTTCAAATTAGAGACATTTTACCACGGTGCGTGCCTGTTCACACAAATACTTCCGTACGATTATACAATAAAAATTAACCGAGCGAAACTTTTTCCACCTCTCATATCGTACCCCAAACGACTGTTCTAGTTGGAATGCAAGCTACAAACGAGATACTAGACAACCTAGCTTCATGTCGTAGTAAGAGATTCAGATATCGCCGTTTGTGCCCTGCACGTCCACACCTTTCTGAACACTACAGAGCTTGGTTAAGCCTTTTGCAAAGAATTTGTGATGGTCCTTTAGAAAGTAAGTCCCCCAACAAAGTCTTTTCTAGTAGTTATACCATTTGATGACCAATAAAAGAGATCTAATAAAGATCAGAGCTTGCTTTAAGATTATTTATTTACGAAAGTTAACAATTTATGAATCCTAACAATTGCCTGGTCTTTCAACTTGACACATCTTTGTATCTTCATTGAAGAATTGGGATCCTATACAAGTATATCTGATTCCCAAATACTGTCCAGATAGAATATAGCACAAGATGAATCTGGAAAAATAAGAAGTAATCAAACGCTTTTAGAAAAATTCAGAGGCGAATAGATATCCTGAAACACATCTCAAACAGAATCAGAAGCATCTCAACGAACAAGCATGTTTCAACTGCTTAAAACTTTGATTCCTTGTCACACCTATCTTACTTACTCTTGACAAGTTGGATCATTGTCTGACTTGTAGAGTCCTCCTTGTTGCTTGTCACTACAAAATGCAGCTTCATCCCGAGGATTTAAAGTTGTAGTCGATTGGGTTGCAGCTGTAGTTGTAGTTGGTGCAGGTGCAGGGCTTTCTGTCGAAGTGCTCGGATCTATAGAAGAGTCAGTAACCTTATTTGTTGTAATTATTTCTTGGCTTGTTGTCGAATCTGCAGTTACAGTGCTACTACTAGTTTGCGACTCGGTTACTGTTGATGTTGAGCCTGAAGGATTTAGTGTGGTAAAATCAGATGGATTTGAAGTTGAACCTCCTGTTGTTCTACTTGTAGAAGATGGTAACAATGTTGTTGGAGCATTTGAGGCTCCCTCATAACAGGATGGCTAAAATAAACCGAATTCGCTATTGCTATTGAATATTCAAAACTCTTTAAACTTACATAAACTTGAGAAGCTAGAGTGCAAACTTCTCTGCTACTAAGATTGCACACATATCCATCTGGACATATCCCCGAAGCGCTATAATCAGGTACATCCACACCAAAGCAATATGCATAAGTAGTCGCATCTAGACAAGCAAATAACTTCTCTGGCGAATTACAAAGGCCACATGCCGCCTCGCAAGTTGGTTGCACTGGATTTGATATAGAACTTTGTACACAGATTTCTATTTCAGCGGTACAAACGTATCCATCAGGGCATGTGTACATTTCATCAGCAGCTATCCCTAGAAAATGTAATACAAACTTGTGTTAGTTATTAACAAGAAACCGGAAGTGCCTTACCTTCTGTACACATTGTATAATGCCTTTCGTCATGACACACTGCAAAGTTTGATTGACACGAATGACATGAGCTATGCACTTTCGTCAAAGAGTGTAGAAGAATCTACAAAATATTTTGAAGTTAATATTTTTATTGTCCCATTCAATTTCCTGTTAGTCTTACAAATATCGTTGAAAGCAGGAATATCATTGCGTCAGTATCCAATTCAATACTTAGGTCTACTAATCAAACCATTGACCTAGTTGGTTCTTTTATTCGCTTGTCTTATCTGAGAAAACATACGAAAACTTTATGGTCCTTCGATTTTTAGGGCATGAATCGATTAATTCGCTAACACTACGCATTTAAGATAGTAGGCTTGAGAAGACCTAAAAATATCAATTGACTCTTTGCGTCTGTCCTCGTATTCTAGGTAAAATACAGACGTTTCTGACCCCTTCTATGGTGGGTGAGGGAACAAGGTTCCCATTGAATGTGGACTTTGTCACTTTTAGTTCTTGAACCCATCAACCACCTACCAAAATTGGTGTCTTAATATTTCTCGCATTCTCTGCGTGTCAGTAAAGAGATTTTCCTTACCATTTCGAAAAGCAAACGTTCTATCCATAAAGCTAGCTACAAGCTACTTAGTGTTTTTCTGCGGGGTAATTCTGTGTGCTCCTTAAGCTGGTTGGTTTTTGAGCATTGGTATGAGCATTCTTCTTTACTCTCACGGAGAAACATTCTAATAGTGCAAGAAACTTCTCTTGCTGCTCTTGTTTTGCATTGCAACGTTTCCATAGTGGCCAGCACTCATCGAAATACCAATGGTCCTTCCTTAGAGACGGTTAGTAGCCCAAGTGTTAAATTTGAATATTAGCGACAGCCTAAAACACCTTTCACTCTCTGATAACTCCAGGTGTGCTTAATCGCTCAGTATTTATCTCTTCCTTCAGTGATAGTCGCAGTTTATTTTTATTGGACGTTCCACTTAGTGCAGGAAAAGCAATTTATAACCTCTAACCTGACATGACCAACCCTGTACACTACAAATGAGATGTTATTACGTTACGACCAAAAGAATAGATGCAAAAAAAAAACTAAATTAATTATTTCATAAATGTATTTAATAAATGTTTGTTCGGTTCTTTTGTTTGTATTTTTCTTATATCAAATATATTAGCATAACACAGTTTAAGTATTGTATATACCTAGAGATAAATTCATAGATTTAAATAAATAAACAACAATTTTATTTTATTTTATTTTTTTATATGTTAATTACTAATAAATATGTATATATATAATATTAACTCTACTACATTGATCTATCAAAATGGTTTCATTTTCTTTATGTTTAAGTAAAAACTGTTTTTGTTATTCTTACAATGAAGCAACTTTAATAGAAAAAAACAAAAAAAGGCGAAAGAAAACTTAAAAAAAAAAACTGTAAAAGCAATCACACACAAAAGCGGAAATAAAAAAGGGACACGTTACTAAGATGTTGATATGATATGATTTTAGATGTAAAGATGGTTTTTAACTGTTATGGCAAGAATCAGTTCAATAGAATAAATGCGCACTTTTCGTTCAATTACCTAAATTTTTTTTTAAAGAAACAATAATTTTAATATTGTTGAATAATATTTGCTTATGAAAAATATAAAATTCAGAAAACTTAAAAACTAAATGTTAAAAGCGTTAAGATTAATTTAATAACCTATTATGTCGAAACAAGATGCGATAAAATTTAGCAGAACAAACGTTCAATATTTTTAAATAAATTCTACACTCAGAATGATTGGTATTGTTTCAGTAACTTTTAGATTTCCTGACGTCATTATCACTACTCGGTACGATCAACACTTCAAGCCATAGGAAAAACACTCAAAGAAATTCAGACTAATCGAATGAAACCTATTTCATCTTTTAAGTAGGTATGGGTGAATTCAGAAACGCATCATTGCTGCATCACATTTACTTAACGTTCTAAAATGCAAAAATCACCATTACTTTGAACGTCAAACGTACATTTATGCAAATTTGTCGCATCTGATGCGCAAAAATCATGCATAAAAGAGTCTGATACGCAATGAAAAAACAACTGAAAATGGAAGGAAAAAAGGAGAGACGTAAGTTTATCAAATTAATTCCACTTTTTAACTAAAATATGAAAGTTTTTGTTTTGTTTTTTATGTAGTTTCTGTTTTATATGAGCAATGAGTTCTAAAACGTCAACAAAGTATTCTATCAGGATCGCAAATAAGCAGTAATGTCGCATCGCTGCTCAAATGTTTGGCGTTTCTGAATTCACCCTATGAGGTGCTACTCAGACACAAACATCTCTTCCGTTTCTATTTAACCTTCCGGGATGCTAGTACGGTTTCAGAAACCCGAGCCATTTTCGTTCAGTTGCTGAAGTTAGGCACTTACGCCGAAGGAGCAGTCAAAAGCGTGTATTCGAAGGGTTCTTCTCAGACTCGATTTCGGTCCATTGTACTAGGGCAGAAGACCATTTTTAGTGTTGTAGTTGGAGGATCTTCGGTTTTTTTTTCGGTGGCTGTTGCCATTCTGGGCACGAACCGGGGCCCCTACTCTGTATTGCGATTCTAAAGTTCGAAACGTTCGAAAGCGGAAATTTTATATGGGAAATTTGAAACGCAGTTCATAAAATCCGTACAAAATGTTCGCTTTCGAACGATCCGAACTTTAGAATCGCAATACAGAGTAGGGACCCTGGAGGACTGATCCGCAGCATGCGATGGAAACTGTTTTTCTGTATTGTAGTTCGAACTGATAGAAGACGACACGTCCTATTTACCAGATGATATCCCTCTGCGATTTCTTTCTGTTCCCTAAACTCAAGATTTTATATACCACTTGAACAAAAATGAACGCATGTTCATATTCTTACGACATTTGAAATGAAATGGTTGAAAAGATTAAAATCAAAACGTTCATATGTATCACCCAACAGAAAGGCCATAAACCACAATAAGACAAAAAATAAATAAAACACAAACATATATTTTTTATGATCACATATACATTGATTTGTTTTGTTTTCATAGTTAATTTGAAATCTTCTTTTTTTTTTATTAAATTCAATAAATAACAAAAATATAATTTAAAAATAATAATAAAACTAAAATAAGTGATAAAATCGTGATATATCCACACAAAGTATTTTTTATTTTTTCATTTCCTTTAAATCATAAAATTAAAAATAATGTTAACAGAAACAATGAAACAAAAGGAAGATTTATTTAAATAAAAATTAGAAAAACAAAGAAAGGAAAAATGAATTTCACAGATGAATGGATACAAACAAAATCTGGCGATAGATGAATTGTGTGTCTTCGTCTTTTTCTTATTTTCTTCAGATTAAAAGGTTCTGTTCTCTGTTAACTAGGTAAATATATAGTTTTCACAATATTTGTTTTTAACTTGTATGTATTTGTTATTTCTTCTTTTTTTTCTTTTACGTACGACAATGATATTTTGTTTTTTTAAATTATTTCTTCTCTTTCTTTAGTTTTATTCTCATCCAGTTATATATTTTAATGTGTGTAGTATTCTTTCGATTTTTTTTTAATGTTACATTCGTCTACTAAATTATATAAATTATAAAAAAATCAAAAATATCGGTTTCTCAATGTAATAAAATCTAAAACAAAAAAAAAATCAAAAGAAAAGAAAAATGAATTAAATCTAAAGAAGTTTTAACATTTAAACAAAAAAGAGTTCTAAGCGAACTATTTCTTCTTTTTTTTTTTACATAAATAGGTAATCAATAGTTAAGTTTAACATTTTTGTTGTTGTAACGTGTTTTTTTGTTTTTTTCTTTTAATTAACGTCTAAAAATATTCTTTTTTTTTCTTTCTCACTTTGTTTTTCAATAAACTATAACATATACATATATATAATATTTTTTGTTTTTATCTCTGCATTAGTTCTTTTTTTTATCTCATTTAACGAATTTTGTATAACAAATTTTGAGGACAAACAATAAAATAAAATTACAAAATGAAGTTATGTTATATTCATACACATATCGGTAAAAATAATTATATAATCGTATCAAGTAAAATAGTTCTTTTTTTTGTAAGTTCATGTTTTTTTTTTTTTTTCAATCAAGTGTTTCATAAATTTGATGAAAATAAAATAAAGGAAATTATATAAAAAGTGAAGAAGAACAAGAAGAAGAAAATTATATATAAATGTTTATAGAAATAATAAATGTTCTTATATTTCATTTGCTTAATTTACTAATTACTCTAATTAGCGCTCCGTTCTCTTCTTTAAGGCGTTGATTTTCCGTTTTGAAAACTTCCAATTGCTGCAAAAGAAAACACATATATATTTAATAAAAGTTGATAGAATAATATAAATTGAGGAAAAAGAAAAAGTAAAACGTGGGAAGGTTAAAGGTTATATCTTATTTTCAAACTTAGGAAACAAAATGTGCACTAGTGTTGCAGCAAACAAAGGTGCCACTAGTGAACGGCAAACCATGTAAAAAAAAAAAATATGTTTAACAATTCATTTTGCAAAACTGAGCATTTGATTAGTTAACGAGTATTTCTTTTGATAAAAAATTGCAAACAACATCAATAAGTGCAAATGTGTGACAAAAACAAAAAACAAGAAAAGTGTCTCACAACAGTGCGATTAGAAAGCATTTAAACCTTAAAAAAAAACAGAAATCAATGTGTGCATTTAAAATTGAAGAGAATTTAAATTCAATGGGTAGACAGAAAAGCCTCTCTTTTACAACATGACACCTAAGAGAATGAATTTCAATCATTTTAAAAGTTCGTTGACTGCTTGTTGTAGAAAATGTTGATTATGGTAGAAAAATTCAGTCGAGTTATTCGCATAGTGCATCGTGAAAGAACCTTATCTGCCCTGATTATAGTGTCAAGCGTAAGGGAAACGTCTTTAAATAGTTGTTTGAAGAGCACAGGCTTCACGATCGTGATGACCAATGGAATTAAAGAAGGTTAGATTAGGTTATTTGCCTGCTGAAGATTATCAATTATCTTTATCACACTTAAGTCTTAAACGATTGATTAGTTGCCAGACATGGATTATAATAGAATCTTGCACAATAACAGGGACCAAAGTTTTGTCTCACTGACATGGATATAAAAATGCATAACGTAATATTGCAGCTCTATCGAGTGCATTACAATAATACAACCTCCTCAAAATAGGCGTATTGCAAAAGAGTTTGTTATGGTGTTGTTAAGTATGTCTATAACCTTAAAAGACGGCATCTTGTTTCTATGTACTCCAAGAACATTTGAGGATGCACTTAACAAACAAACATAAACTACAGAGCACTTGTATAACTCTACAAAACTGCAGATAACAAAGAACCTTCATATCTTTACAATAAATTATGTTTCGCAAGGTTCTCACGTTCGCTTATACTTATACTACCCCGTTTTACATGTCGCGTTACTGAAATGCAATATTTCGTTCATGTCATTAGGTCATGGATCTCATTGCCGCTAAACACAAGGAAACTCAATGTGAGCGTTGTACTCGAGCTTTGGACAAATAAACTTCTTGTAGATTGAAGCCAGATCAGAAGGGGTAAAGTACATTTTTCATCGTTAAAGAAAACCTAGACATTTTGCAGCGTTTTTAGCGACATCGAATGTGTGGTCGTTCAAACGGAGATCGTTGTTAACACACCTACCGAGGATGTGAACAGAATGAAACATCTTTAAAATCTATGAAAATCCTTGTTTCTTATTTAGTTTTAGAAGAAACTACAAATTAACACTTCCTTTATATGTGCATATGAGTTTGTATTTATTTTATTTTTATTTAAATTTAAAAAAAAAAAATTTTAATCCAAATACAATGAACGCATGCAAATAATTTTAAAACTTTTAACAAAAAGTAATTTTAAAAGCATGTACCGAATGTTCTCTTGATGGTCACAATGCAATGCAATGACAAATCATGATGTCAATGAACTGATTATGACTAAAACAACAAAAAAAAATGCTTAAATTTGCCAACATTTGTTTATATATTGATACATAAATCTTGAGAGGTAAATTATTTTTTAGAGACCTAGAAATTGCTACAAAATGTTTATTTCTTAGCAATGATTGAGTAGCAAATGCAGCGGTGAAATAGACAGGAGACAGCTCATTATATTACACTGTGGAATACATTCGCTTTTTCTCTTTTTCAGGCGCCAGGCACGTGCCATTATCCACTGATATAAGATTACAAAATTTAATTTTTAGTAAATCACACCAGACTTGCACACATTTTATTTGATTTTTTTGTTTTACTATTTTATTTACAATTTATTTTGAATTCCTCAAAAATATTTCTTTATTGTTGTTTGAATAAAAATTTAATGTGATTTGTGAATAATTGACAATTGGTTTTAAGAATTTATTAAATGCGGATGGTCTTGTAATTGGCGGGACAGAATAAACTAGTGCGCTGGTGCAACAAGTAGAGAAATTTAGATTTCACAACTAGTTGAAGCGTTTGAAGAAATTAAGCCAGGTAAACACTTCTATGAAACTAAGTATAAGCTTCTCTTTTCGATTCCCATTGTAAAATTGAGTCGTTTTAAACTCACAAGACAACACAAGAGGCACAATCTTTTCAAATTTCTGACAATAATTTGCATACTCCGACATCATTGACATATTTGGAATTGGAAGGACATAGGGTGCTATCAATAAAACGTTCGTGAGTAATGTGGCGGAATCACGCACAAGTGAAAGGAAACTCGACCAATTTGTCATGCGGAACTAGAGAACGATGGTTAACAATCGAGCTGGCTGAAGAGGTTTGGTTGAGGCATAGTTCCACAGACTATGTTTAGATTATTAATACATGAACAGCCAAAATGTGACCTTATCTCTGCCATCGGTCTCTATAAGACCAAAGACTGGCTGGAATAGTCTGACAGTTTAACATGCTAGCACATTGTATGCCTTAAAAATAGATTTTGACGGTTGAAGACAAATCTAAGCATGCATTGCAGCATAAATACCAAGGGTGACAGACTATTTGAGCCAATAACCACATACTTCAAAATATAAGATAACCTCAGAGTGGAAGAAAACGATGAATCTATGAAACTAACGAAAGGAGGGGTTGTGTTTGTTTAAGATGACAGTTCGGAGTGAACCAAGGCCTCAACCAACAACTCTCTCCAGCTAGCACGATCTTTAGCCAGCTGCCTCCAGTAGCGTACGCCATCGGAGATGCGGTGGTCTCTTCGGCGTAGTCGAACAGGGGTAAAGTTGAAGATTGGAGCATTGGTGTTCATTATTTGTACACAGATCTATTTGACCAAGTCGTTGTCGCTGTACAGCGCTTAGTTAAATCTTCTCCTTCATGAACCGTCAACGCAACTCACTTGTCGACCACAAAAGGTAAATTCTCAAGTGATGGAAACAAAACAAGCCGCGAAAGAAGGGGTGCTACCCCCTTTAAAGCTTCTCAATGCACCGTTCAGAATAGGCAATAAAAACTGTTGGTCCCTTCCAATTCGTAAGAAAAATATAACTTGTACAATATGAATGGTTGCGAGAACCTAGGACTTGGGGCCTTCTACATGCTTTTTATAACGGACCAATGCTTTAACCTAACCAAGTCTACGAATTGCGAAATCCTCTATAAACCATTCTTGAAGTCTCAACTAGTTTATCCTGCTTCACGTTCTTCGCATTTATTCTGTCTTGTCATCAATAGATGACATGCAATTACCAAGACGAACCATAAGGTCCTGAACTAACAAGAATTTAGAATATTTGTCAGAACTTAAGAGAAAACACATTAAATTTGAAAAAGGACAATTACATATCATGCTTACTCGACAGAAACTTGTCGATGATTTTTTTCAAACAACAATCACCACATCAATTACATTTTAAAGAAAATATATATAAATGATTTTTGTTTTATTTTATTCACAAAAAAGCATTAATTAACATTTCACAATGTTAAACATGTGAATAACAAATACAAAAAGAAAAAATAATAATAACTATTATTATATATAAACCATCATTCAATTAACAATACAAGGAAAAAAAAATAGAAACAACAATAAATTCTGTCATCATACCGGGAAATGCGTGACCATATTCAGCCTTCTTTAGAAGGCGACACACGAAAACGACGACGATATAATTACTTCCGAAGCAGATAATTTCCATATCCACAGCAAAACTATAAGTTATGACTTTCTTTCAAAAAAAGAATGGTACTTTAAAACTAAAAAAAAAGAAGAGAAATGTAACCATTTTCTTCTCTTCCTATCGTAGCATGTAACTGATATTTTTGGCGGTATACTCTCTTCCTATGCGCGTTGATATTTCGATTAAATACATTTTTTATCATATGTATATTATATATATATCTATATATAAGTATGAAGTTAAAATATGTATGTAGTTTATTATACTGTATTCCATATTGCAAATATTTTGATTTTTTGTTAATTTTTTATTTTTTAAATCTTTTTTTGAAGCTGACTTTGTGCTGATGTCGTAAGTTTTGATACGACACGAGTAAGAGCGCGATTTTCGGCACGTAAACGTTCATTCTCAGTCTTTAACTTCTGCAATAGCTGTATAAAACAATGAATAGAGGAATATGTTAATTTATATAACAAACTTATTTTCTTCTTTTTTTTATGGTTATTCATGGTTTTATTGGTTTTTATCATTTTATTTTTAATTTGCTGTTTCAATGAAGTTTTTTACAAATAAAAAAAAATATATAAATTGTAAATTAGTTTTGTGTGGAATGTTTTTTTTTTGTTTTCTTTTTATTAAATGTTTGATGTGTGAAGGAGGAATTTGTTTACAAATTATATATAATAAGACTGATGTAACGATTGTACTTTGATACAAAAAATGAAGACATAACATGTATGTACACGTGGATATTTAAGGACTTAAAGCAAAAGCTTTAATCTGGCAAAAACTGTAGGTAATATTGGTGTCCATCACTCTAGAAGTCTGCTCAGATAGATTAAATATAAAGTAAATGCGGGTATCTTTGAATCCAGCATTGAAGCTCCGATATCACTACGATTGTTTCCTAGTGTTTTCGAGGCTGAAATTTACATCATTGCGCTAGGATTCACCTTGAAAGGGGCGTTCAAAAACGAATTTATTTGATTTTTGTTTTAGATAATCAAGGGTTTTAACGACAAAAGCCTTGGTTGTTTACAATCCAGACAAAACTTCGGTAAGATTGCAAATGAGTCGGAACTAGGTAGTTAAAAAAACAAAAAAAAGACTATAATCCGTCATGAAAAGGCTTCTAAACCCGGCGTTCGGAGCTGGCAAAAGACAGAAACCTATAGTTTTATTGCCGATTGCTGTTTTCTCCATCCTTTCCTTTCACTTTTCCTTACAATTCTCAAGAATAAAGAAGCACAGCACGAATATTTATCCCCACTCTCGGACTTTTTTTTAATTTATCCAAAAAATCAAGCATCGGCAGATCGATCTCGTGCCCAGACAAAAAAAAACTGAACGCGCCAACAGTTTTCTATTGCTTGCGAGGATGCAAGTGCTAAGATTTGGGCATGAGTGTGTACGCCGCTTAAGGGTTATAAGTAAGAATGCTCTGTTTGATCACGAGCTTTGCAATTCGTATGCAAAATGATAGATGCTCTGTAATTTGCTTATTGTCTGAAAGAATAATGTATTTCCTAGCATGATGAAGGCCATCTATTAGGTTCCTCACTTAAGTGACAGTTTCTAAGCCTGGACGACTTATAATCATTCGACATCTACTTACAGCGATTGAAGCTAGAACAGTAGCGCTTCTGATCAACAGCATAAGCAATTGCCTATCGTAGTTTCGCCATATCGATGTTTGAAATTAAAGTAAAAAACTTCGACTTTTATTCGAGTAATACAATTCGTATTTTTCACAATTCGAGTAATAGAGCCAAAACAATACAATTGGAGAGTTCACCTTGCTAAAGGGCTAAGGTTAGTCAGTCTAAAATCTAACAAGGTAATTTTATTTTTGCTAGAAAAACAAACTACTGCAAAAATGAAAGTCTTACTAAAAACTGATTCAGAATCTGGAAAAATTAATTTGCAATAGAGACATGGCATAAACGTATCTAAAACAGTACATGGTACTAGAGCAGGTAACGTTTCAAATTCATCTTGTATAAACATTCCCACACGAATTTTGGATAAGAAACCAGGCTTAGCGTCTAACTACCATTCCTGTTGTGTGTAACATTTTTCGCAAAAAAGAAATGCGACGCACTGTCAAGCTTCTCCGACAAATCATACTCTCCGAGGTTGTTTCGTTTTATTACTGAAAGAACCATGCTTTCTTATACAATATCAAAGTAAAACAGTTACACAGTTTCAAATAAAACACAAAAAAAAGCCCTAATTAATAAAACATACTTTTTGGAAGCATGACTTAACAAAAATAATAACAATGATAATGATCATGATAATGCTGATGATGGTGATGATGACATTTTAATATATTTCTTTTAATTTTTACAAAAATAAAAAAATAAAAATAAAATGTTAATTTGTGTGACATTTATCATAACAACATAAAAATGGTAAAATGAGACAATTGGTAAATATTGCAGTGTTCAAGAAGGTAATAGAGAGGAAAAATAAAAAATAAATTTCACAGTCAATAAGAGTTACAATAATCAAAAAATGTGTGCAAAAAAGTTTGGCTTTTGTTTTATTTAACATTTGTTTCCATTGCAGTGTATTTGTAATATTCTCTCAAAAAATTAACCAAAATTAAAAAAAAAACAGCATTGATTGTTCTGTTATTGCAATCCACTTAGAAGCTCTGAATTGTCCAAAATTATAAAAGATAAAAAATAAAGCTTTTGAAAACAAACTTTTTAAATGTCAAGAAAATGTTCTCATAAGCTCAAAAAATAAACAGACTTTCTTAATTTTGGATAATCCTGTTTCCTTCTGGGGCAATGATGATTTGTTATTAAGTGGACAATATTTATCATTTGACAATACAAAAAAAAAAGTCAAAAGCTGAATATTTCCTTTTTTGTTTTCGGTTGGTTGCAAAGTTTTGTGATTGCGTTTTTGGTATAAGTAGAAAGAAACAAAAAATAATAATAATTGGTTTGTTATTTGGCACGAAATAAAATTTGCTTGAGCAGGAGTTAAGTGTTTTTGTACGAAATAAAATAAAAAAATTGGTTTCGTAATCTTTTTTTTTTATGCGGATTGCAGCAAACAAACATTTTGGTTTTGACGTATGTTTTTGTATAATTTACCTTCAACTCTTCTTCCATTTCGGAAAGTTTGCGTTCCATTGCTCTTCTTTCACGTTTTTCAATCTCTGAGAGTGAATTTTTAGTAGTCTGGAAGAACAGATATTTGGTTTTTTGTTTGTTTGGATTTCTTTTCTTTCTTTTTTTGTTTGCTTTCGATACAGAGGCCTTACTTTACGTTAAGATAATATTGTGTTAGGAATTGTGCCGTTTATTTTATTATTAAATAGTGAAAACGGTTTATCATTGCTTAATTGTACAGTGTAATACGCGTAAAAATATATCAAAAGTGAGTTTATTTGTTTTTATTTTTTTGTTTAAGAATGCAAATAAATAATTTGCTTTGACTACGGATTAGTTTGAGATTCAAGTCTTTTAAGGTGGTATATTCTGGTTTGGTTTTGGTGAGGGTTTGCTAAAGAGAAATTATAGACAAATGTTGGGCACTTACTGCGTTGGTAAAACGTTCAACTGTTGCACGGGCTTGTATAATCTCATCGTCCTTTTTCTTTAGTTGTTGTTTTAGTTTCTCGTTTTCTAACCTAAAAGATTCCAATCACGTTAATGCATATTCTGTAGATATGAATTAAAAAATAATAATACTTCACAGCTTCCCAAAGGGCTTTGTAGTCGATGAGTTCCCCATTTTCCGTCTTATCCTTAGAATTACTCTTAGTATCACCAATATCTGTGTCCGTTGTCACACTAACTGTGCTGCCAAGTCTAGAGCGTGATGATCTTTCGTTGCCACTCTGTAAATGGAAATCAAATTGAATATTTTAACAAACGAACAAAATTATAACGAAACCGTTCAAAACATTGCAAATTCCCATCTTACTTCATAGCCCTCACTCTTCTCCGATGATGCACTCAGTGATCTCTGTGCTATACTCCTCGATCGGCTGCGATTTCGACTCTTGCGCTCTTGTTCTCTTAGTGAATTACTTCGAGGCACAATCCCCGCAGCCGCAGCAGCACTGGCCGATGATGAGATGCTATTTAATCCATTCGCCGATGAGCTAATGTGTGAGCTTAATGGATACGAATTTAGACTGTTATTCGATGAAGACAACGACTTCGTTTTCAACATAGCCGAAGACCGTAATGGAGGCGTATTAGTGTACGCATTGCTGGTGTTCTTTGACTTTGGAGGACTTTGATAGTTTCTACCACCGGGCATCGAAAGACTCAGTCCAGCTGTAGTGACACCATTGTCGTAGCTCGAATATGGACTTATGTAACGATCGGAATTATAAGGATTCGATGAGTATCTGGATTCGTAACCACCATTTCCACCTGATGATACGGATTTTGGAGATGATTTTGGAGAATTATTATTATAATTACTTGTGTATAGTTTATTTGCTGAGTTTTGTCTTGTTAGTCCTTGATTACCGTTTGAATAATAGCCACCATTGCGATTAGATGAAGAGGAATTGTTATACAGATTATCTCTGGAACTGTAGATGTTCGCATATGGACTCTGGTAAGCACTGGATGAATTTTGATAGTACCCTGTGCTAAGGGGTCGTGTTGACGATGAGTAGCTTGAAGGTCCACCGGCAGAATTGCCATTGTATGAATATAAAGAGCTCGTTGTGCTCGATGGTACGCGTGAACTCGATAACGATCGCCGATGTGACGAAACCGGTTGTGTCGTACGTGACCGCGAGCGAAATGACATTTTGTCTTAGTTTTGAATATTTATTCTTACAAAGTTCTTAGTTCTTTTTATCTAAAAATTGAGATTTGATAATAAGTAGACTTTACTTTTGACAAGTTAGATAGATGCCCGACGACATTTTTTCAAATCTCCTAAGCTGGCGGAAAGTCACTACAAGTACTCCACTACAAGTGAAAATTTAGTTTGAAACCCTACTCAAGCCAGATTCCTTAGCTCTAAAATAGAAATCGCGAACGGTTGAACTGACCAACGAACAAGAAAAGAATACTACCCGCACGTATGCTGATGGGTCTAAGGACGGATACAGTGTAGGAGCTAGAATTAACATCATAGCAATGTGTTCCTAACGATCATGATATTTGTGAAGCCGCTGAATGGTCAGTGGTGCTTGCATAGTCTTCAAAGCTGAGGGAAAGTTCTCGAAGGATATAGAAATGGTTGCAACATAACGATCTAAACAAGTTTGAATGGTCAGTGTGGAATGAAATGAAAGCACGTCACCTACTTTGCATAGATTTTGCAATGAATTCTTCCAATGTCACTAATGGTCTTGCCATCCTACGCGAGACTCTCATTATCTTTACTGTAAAACACTGTTAGAGAGGATAATAAATTGGATAAAATTACTGTATACTTTTGGCATCATAATAAGCCATAATTTCTAAATTTATTTCCGTGCTAAGTATATCTAATTTATGCACAAACAAGAAATACTTACATTATATTCCAAAATTAATTGAAATTTCTGTAAATGGTCGCATTAATTAGAAACAAGTCATCAACAAATGGAATCACATGAGCACCATCTCATTTCATCCATCCAATGATTGTTTAAGACTTCCTAGAAACCTATTTATAGACAATTCCATCCACCACCGTCCAGAAGGAGAAAATCCAAATTTAAGTTTTTGAAAGGCGGGCACGCACCACAATAATGTAAATAATAAATGTGAGTTTATTATTCTTCCTCATCAGAGTTGGAAAGAGGCTTGTGTGGATGCATTCACCTCAAAATTACGCTGCGCACAACCAAGGATGCGGCATCACAACGCATTCGCATCATAGATAAACATTTCAGTTTGATCATCATTTATTTCGGGCATGGATTCGTGTTCATTGGCGCGCGACGTGCGGTGTTTTACCCGTGAGAACAAACTTTTCATGATGTAGACATGGACCTGGACATGGCTCCACTCGTCAATTAGTGTATTGGCACTTGAATGTAATAAATATCTCAAAGCTACTTGGAATATAAATAACATTTATTGTAATGGGTTTTATCTTAAAAATAAGAAACAGTATCTGTGTAGCTATTTATTCCCTCGCGCGAATTATTTACTGCCCCGGAACGGAACGGCCAACACCGAAAACGCCCCCACTAGTCATTGCATAAATTTTAAAATGTTTAATATATCTTTTTTTTGCGCAGATCCAAACAATACAAGATTGAATAGCCACACTGAGCTGTATGGGCAGGGCAGATGGCTTCAGACCTCAGACATCGCAATGGAAATGTTTTTATTTATTTATTTCGCTATATTTCTGAGGGGGAGAACTACGTCAATTAGCGGGTGGTTGCTCAAATAAAAAATGAATTATTTGTCAATCAGTTGATGACAGGCTCAGTTGGTCTCTTTGAATATGCGGTGTTTTGCTTTATGTTATTGTTTGGCTTTGTTCTGACATTTCAAATACATTTGGTTAGACATATTCAGCGGGTGATTGATTTTAACATATGTGTGTAAATTCTACAAGATTTTAGCTAAGAAAACTCATTACGGAAGCTTGGTAAATAGATTGATCCTCTATGACTTTGAGCGATGATCTACAACGCAGATAATTATTTGGTGGAAACAAAGGAAAATGGGTGATAGTGGCAAAAAAAAAAAACAATTTTTCACTGCAGTGTATTCTACATAGGCGAAGATTGCGATGATCTAAGAAACACTGTTTTAATTGACGGATATAAACAGTTTAAAAGAAAAGTAAATACCTGGAATAAATCGCTCAAGACTGTCGCCCATGTCTTGTTGATATAACTAAAGAGTTCAATGCTCTTCTATGTACCGGACACAGAGACATTCTGGAGAACTGTACGACTGATGAACTCGCCAGCCATAAAACTAACTTTCCCGATTTGCCGGCCGGCATTCAATGAACGAGTGGCAGCACTTAAATTTTGATTTATAAAAAAAACCCCAGACGTCAATTATTTTCTACAAAACAATTCATAGTATTTGGTATCCTGACCCGACTGCACCATTAATAAACCAAGTCACAGTGGATAGTTCAAACTTTTGGACGGTGGCATATAAAGGTGTTAAGGTTAATTACCTTACAGAGCGAAGAGCAGTTATAAAGAACATCAAGCCAATGTGTAAAATGTTTGAAACAAAACTTCAATGGCACTGAGATGAAAGCCCTAATTACAAAGAAACAATTAAAAAACGAATACCAGCACCTCATTGTTCTTACACGGACTTGTTTTATTTATCGTTCAGAAGGCACTGTTGACACTATCTCAATCTTTTTAAAGGTTAACTATTTGTGCAGAATGTGACAATCGACAATTATAAATTTGAGAGTTTAAATGAATTCATCTACCTCAGGCCAAATATAAACTCCACAAATGACACCGTGATGGAGATTCGACAAAGGATAAGCGTAGGCAACCATTGCTACTTTGGTTTGTCCACACTGCTAATTCGAACGTCCAAAATCATGCTCTACAAAACTCTGGACCCCTACACTGAATTGCGATTCTAAAGTTCGGATCGTTCGAAAAAGGACATTTTGCATGGAGTTTATGAATTGCATTTTGAATTGCTCATACATAATTTCCGCTTTCGAACGATCCGAACTTAAGAATCGGAATACAGAGTAGGGACCCTGATCTTGAGTCTTGCTTTATGGAGGTGAATGATGTACAATAAGTAAAACAACGGAGTAGAATATTTAATCCTCTCTGTGAGGAGGGCAAATGGAGGAGAAGATACAATCACGAACTCTATGAGCTGTATAAAGTTGTGGGTGTAGTCCGGAAAGTAAAAATCCGTCGACTGCACTGCTTCGGCCACATCGAGCGAATAAAATGCTCCAGCCAAGAGGGTTTTTGAACCCCAGCCCCTGGCTCACGATAAAAACTTAACGTAAATGAATGCATATGCAAATCAAAATAAAAACAACGAATTATCTTAAATAAAACCAACAACTTAATGGGCGTTAAACACCTCCAAGGTATAAACTTGAAACAGAAATTAAAATTAATTTTATTTGCAGGGACCCAGTTTAATTACTTCGTAAATGTACTATAAAAATGCTATAACTCAAAGGAACTACTAAATTGCTGACATCCGAATGATGTTTTCGAAATAAAATGTCCACCTCTATCCAAATGAAACAATAAAACGTTGTCAAAAGTAAAATCCGACACAAAAAGAGACTATAATTTTTAACACTATTAAAATCAAATACAGTTCACCACAAAATACATTACATCACTGAAATAAAAACTCAAAGTATCTTCCATCTAAATAAATCTTCTACCGAATTTAAAGTTTTCTTATTCGCGCCTCTGACTCAGTAACTTACTCTTTGTTAGAATAAATTAAATTAGAAAAAAAACTTGTAACTACCAAAAAAGGAACAACAGCATTGAACACGAACGAACAACAACGATTATTTAGTTTAAACAAAAAGATTATAACGACTTTAATCGATTTTTACTTCTTAAAAAGGTAATAACAGTCGGACACCAAAAAAAAAAATAACGAAAACCACTAGAATCCCACTTCTGTTGAGAGAAGCAAAATTGACTTGAATGATCCTACACTTTTGGTGAACTGAATTTTATTTATACTTTAGGATGAGGGAGAAGAATTGTTTTTATTTTTTATTTTTGGTGTGAGTCTAGAGACTAAATGCGGCTGTACCCTCGCAAATGAGAGAAATACTCGTATCATAGGAACATACAGAGCGTTTTCATCTTTTCATTTGAAAATTAATTTTGTTTTGAAAAAAATTTCCTTCTCTTTGATCAAAATGAGAGGTTAGATTTCTCTTAAAAATGTAAATCGATTTGGAGACAAGAGTCTTGCTGTCTGCTGTCTTTTACTTTTTTTTTTTTTAAATAATTTATCTTTATGTTGAGGTTATTTATTACTCTTTTGTTTATTTGACAAATAAGTAAAAATATTATTATGGTTTGAACTTTGGTGATTCCGTGTCTTACGTAGAGAGATATCAACTAAAAAGACAAAAGATATCAAAGGCAATTTTATTTTAAATTTTCTTAAGGAAGCCATATGGATACTATGTAGCATATGAGATGAACATTTATTTTTAGGAAAAGTTTAGTTTAGCAACCTTACAGCTGTATTCAGTGGAAGGAATAAGAATCTAATTTTTCTATGAAAACGTAAAGTTATTGCCAAAAGCATTTAGTTTTTCAATCTAAAGGTGTTCTTTTGTGATATTTTAGGGAACATTTTTTAAAAAAAATTAGAGATACATATGTGCCAGATGTTGTATCAGGTAAAGTATGAATGGGGGCGATATATTGCGAAATGGGTGTGATCTTTGTAAGATGTATCTACTACGTGGACATTGTGCCTTCCATTGGCATTTTGCCGAGTTTAAGTTTCACAAATGTGATTTAGATTTGTTTGTAATCTGTCGAAGGTAATGAAACTGGGCTGCTATTTATCATCACCTTTTAGTTGGGGGGAGTCACCTAATGTATTCAGTTGTCTTTTTTCCTTTTTTTATTATAATTTATTGAGACCCATTATAATTTCATTCTGAAAAGAAAGCCATTAAAAATTAACTCAAAATTAAAAGCGCAACGGCTTTTCAGAGAGTCAGGGTCAAACTTGAAATGAGTTAACCATGACCTAAATTGCAATTCGGTCGAGATCGAATAGCCTTTCGGAACAAGTTCTTTAATTATTATTTCTTGAGAGTCTTCTTCATTCTGCATTAACAAAAATTATAACAACAGGCTAACTTATATACGATTTGTTCTAGATACATATACTCAATACACTAAACCACCATCAGTTCCATAAGAAAGATGATTTTCTTGTCAAACTAAAGACAATCTTTACCAATGTACATGTTTAAACTTACTAAACTTTTGTGAATTAGGTTAGTTTTAGCAGATGGTCTCTACTGATAATTTAAGACTCTCGAATTTCCTCGGTCGCACCGTCAGAATCGGAATGGAGCTACCTAAGCGAAGCTGTGAAGGCAGTTGACATCTAATGCTGTACCCAAAGAAGATGAAGCATTGTCTCTTTTTTGTCATTGTGTAGAGAAAGCTGTCTTTATCCACCTACATAAATAACGTGAATCTCGTCGTTGATTCCCTATAGAGTGACACCAACTGGTCGGCATTAAGCCGCTCACCTTGAGAAGACTGGCTCAACACGGAACAGTAGCAGTCATGGCCGGCCCCGGAGCAGCCGTTCGGGAATGTTGCTGAAAATGTCCATGAGCGACGAGGCGTATTTCCACCTATGCGGATACGTAAATAAGCAAACAAATAAATTGAAAATCCGCGTGTAATTTACAAAGAGCAATAATATCCTCTCAAAGTCAATGTTAGGTCCGGAGTTTATGAAGGAAAGATGATTGGCCCATATTTCTTCGAGAATGGCGTCGACAACACTGTTTCTGTGGCAGATGAGCACTACAGAGCCATGATCAATGACTTCCTCGTGCCGCATTGACGAATTTGCTTTGGAGAACATGTCATTCCATTTGGACGGTACAACTGCACACACAGCACGAGCGACTGTGGACATTCTACAACAAGCATTTCCCGACCCCTTAATCTCTCGTTTTGGCTATTTACACTGGCCCGCAATATCGCCCGATTTGGCGAAGTCAAACACAGCCAATTATTTTTATTTACAAACAAAGTTACTGCCTAAGGATATCGAGTAAGGAATTATGCACCACCTTGTACATACATACATATATGTATGTTAATGATAGCTTTCATTGAAATTAACACTTCAATCTCTTATTTGCTTGCGCTATATTTCTTTATTTTAAGCACGGCTATACCATCTGCACCGTAGATGCTTCCACCCCATACACCACACCTGCTCTCACAACTTTTCGTACTTCTTAAGTGTTCTGTATTCTTTAAGAAGGTATAATTTAAAACATATTTAAAAAGAAATAATAAACAAAATTGAGTACATTCTCATCAGTAGCCTCTGTCCTCCCTTAAAAATGAAGCACAAATTTACTACACATTCAAATCGACTCTATTCTATTCACAGCGTTACCCCGAATCTTAAACGAACGCGTCAGGGGAATGCGATCTCACCTAAATAGCATCTTAATAGCGCATACGCCTCTCAATCATTATGCAGAACAAAAGTTGAATAGGTCAACGCCTCTTCAAAGGTATACCAACACGTTCTCAAGTCAGGAAGTATGAATGTGAGAAGAAACATCAAGTGACTCTATCTCGCCCGCTACCTATTCACATTCACAGCATAGGATATTTTTAAAAGCCGAACATAAACAAAACGTGAGGAGGGGAAAAAAATTCTACAAATCCCATACATTATGCGTACTAGTGTGTACCACTAGTGCGTTTTTTTTTTTTATACATAAGTAGGAACGCGCTTCTATGGAATCATGAGGCTAAACTCATAATGAGTTCATTCATTTCCTTTTATTTCGTAGAATCAAAGAAGTAAAAATAAGTTAAAGTATCTACAAAGTTTTATTTTTACAAAGGAACCCCACCAGAGAATGTGATGCTGGTGTACTGGTAATTATATCACGTGTCTTCTCGCTGTGAGGTGCAAGGTAAAGTGCTTCGTTGTGCAGGGTAAATAGGCCATTATTTCGAATTTATTTATTCTTGTTTTATTTTTAATTTTAAACCAAGAAATCTTTGTACGATTGCAGTCAGCAAACGTGTGTGCTTCGAGAATTTAGTATAATGATCTGTTGTGCATTATTACCAATGCATATGGACCGTGCGTAGAGAGGAACAGCAGTGGTAGTTGTAATAGAATATAAAAGGATATAAATCAAAAGAATGTAACCATTACATTTCCTTATTATTTTCTAGAAATAGTTTTTTTTTGTATTGTATTTATGTAGAAGCTGGAAATTTGTGGGGTGCGTTCACTATTTTATAATTTCTGAATGGTTTTTTCCGATCCCGCATTCATATACAGAAAACATGAATAAAAGCTTCAAGTATAAAGAGTTGAGGCCACCAACATTGAAATTCTGCCACATGATACGAGCAAACGCAAGTCATTCCCTCACCCTCTTCTTGGGAACGCAACAGTTGATGTTCATAGTAAAGACACGTTATAACAACAAAAAGTTGTTTGCAGTTCTTCCTAATGAGAAACAGCAAGAATGCCACGTAATTTTTACAGGCATTCTTCGGTCAATATTCGTTTAGTCTGCCTATTAATAATAAACCCAATCATCAATGGAATTCTTAAACGAAAGTGCAGGTGATCCCGACGTAAGCTCGGATCTGGAGAAGTTCTCCTGTAAAGATTGTCGAAAATCATATTTCCTGATGAATTAAAGATTCTCCAACAGTTTTGCCTCTGCCTAGCTACAGTCACTACAACCATAGATACTCCGGACTACGCACTTATTTTTCACAGGATTTGTTGCAGAGTTATATATTCCATAAATTTATTCTTGAAATACAGACCCATGTCCACCTACCTACCGTTACGGACCATTAATTTGCGCATTAGTCTTATTTCTGAAATCAGATATTATATCCATTAGACTGCAGTCATTGGATATTACTCGGTTAAGGTCCTCAAAAGCCCAGTACGTCTTGTACTAAAACATGGCATTGTAAGTTTCGCCCATCAAGGGTTGATAACTTCAAGTGAATCCTCGTGGCTCAGTGGTTAGTGCGTTAGACTGCTATTCATGCGAAAAAAAATATAACACGCATAGCTAGGTAGACCTTGGCTCACTATGAGATGTAGTACCAAATATTTATATTTTTTGTGAGGTCAGTGCGGTGCTAGGTAAGACATCTATAGATTTTTATGAAAATAGAAGTCAAGTTTTTGCATGGAAGATTGTTCCACCATGCATCCGATGACGCATGTACTTTTTTAATCTACATATTCTGCCGACAACTCTTGCGTACAAATTACAACTTGAATTCGAACTTTTCAGTGCTTAAGGAGCCCTATCAAGATGTGGAAATAGTTCGAGAAAAGCTAAATTGCGTACAAACCATTAGCTTGGATAAAATTTCCGGAATCAGAGATGTAAGAAGGTTTCGTATAGAGACGCTCCACAAGTCAATAGTCCATTAAAGTAAAACGAGACAAACGCCCCAGCAACAGACACCATTACATTAAATAAAAATGATTCCTTATTGCCCACTTATTAAGCAACAAATAACACCTTTTTCTCTTTAATTAAAGCAAGTATTTTCGTTACAATTATTTTCAACAATCCGTTGTTTCTAAAGAGAAAATCTGTCGCCACGCTAATTATTTATCTAACACCCTATTGTATCCTTATAAGGTGACAACCTCCAAATTGTTCTTTTCAAATCGAGAGATTCCCCCGAAAATAAATTTACAAAAATTAATTGACCAATTCAAAAATGAAAAATCGTTTACGTTCCACTCGACACAGCAGAGGGTTCATTATCTTCATAATGCACATCTGCTACAATCAATCATCCATGTGTGACCGAAAATTAGTCTTGTTTCGTGCTCTGCGGAAATACACTTTCCAAATTTATGGTCAACACATTTATCCTACCAATCCCAAATGCATTGCACTTATTAACTGCCAACATTATTTAAACAATGCACATCATGACTAAAATTAGCAGTGGGGCCTGTTGCGGAGAGAGCAATTTAGGCCAATATACTACTTTAACACTTCTCGCCATGTGGCTATAATTCATCATAGCAATCGCCACTGTAGCTGTATGTAGTTTATTGTTCTCCTAATTAATTCAGAATTCACTCCCGTTTGTTTAGCAATTTGCAAATTATAAATCATCGCCTTAACCTTGGTATGCGTACTCACGCCTCGTGCGATGGGATTGCTGCATTAATTCTCTTTTGGATTAATTAATTTTTATACACACGATATTTTTCTTTTGCTCTTTCTGCTCTCAAGACAGGCGATGAAAATCCAAATAAAACAAATCCTGCATTGAAGGTGTTGAGAAGACACAAGTGTTTTCGCGGGGATATTTTTCGGGTCAGTTCTTCGTAACTGTTGCTTTAATTTCTGTGGTACGTCAATCTATTGCCTCGGAGCAAGTGAAGATGACAGACGGAGAAGTAGATCTTGAGGAATAGACGCTGATTTTTTGAATTCTAGCCAAATGATGATCCTTCTAATGATGACGTTCAACGGTTTTCGTATTGGGAATTTGCAATTTTTTATTTGTTTCGGTTTGCGTAGGTAACCTAGTTTGCGAAAGAAAACCAAAATGATATCGACACTCACCTCCTTTTCTTCGTTGTCACCAGCTGAATCTTGTCGTTCTGGATCAAGGTCCTGAAAAGGAAAATAAAAAAATTGAATATTTTAAGTGTTGCGAATAGTACTGAATCATTTTTATTTTTATGTACAATTTAGAAATCAAATCTGCCGAAGACTATTTCTGTTGCGAACTTAACATTTTTAACAGTGGGTAGTTAGTAAGATCGACATACAGGATCTAAGAGGATCTGCAACCTTAACTCACTCCATAAAATACTAAAAAGCAAGTATTAGTTAACAATTGAGAACAAAAAAAACTAGTTCACTTCTACAGTGGTGACTAAAGACTGCACAGCTTCTTTGTGGGCAATAAGGCAGTTGCCATTAAGAATGAGCTCTACTTTGTCGAAGATACGATTAAGGGGATACGATTAAAAGTAGTTAGTAGGCAACAGCAGATATTATGAGATAAAAAATGTGACAGCCTTCATTATGAAAAGAACGAGCTGACCAAGAAAAAATGGAGGCCGCAGAAAACTCACATTAAAAATAAAAAGCCGCGTCTGATAATTTGATAAAAAAAACATGCTTTTCACAAAAAATCATTGTGTATCAAGGATCAAAAAATCACTCGCCGTAGCTTTCAGTTGACAGCAGTCAAGGGTTGGATGACACCATCAAAATGATCCGACAAAAAATTTGCATCATGAACCACATCTTAACCGAATGTCCAAAGAAATGCCTTCAAAAACATGAATTCCTCGTACTAACTAGCGGACAGCTAGCAGATATCAAACTTGCTCGAAAAGACAATTGGATGTGAAACAAGTTAGCAACATTGCTTTAGCCACGAGAGCCTGTGAATAACGTCACTCAAGCTAAAGACGAGACAGAAGATTGAAAGTCAATAGACAAGATTGAAGTATTAAATTATGCTTAGCCTTCCAAACTGAATGTTAGCAACGATTCTAGGTAACCAACCTGCGGGTATTTTTATGTGCACTCTAGAATGTTTCTTTATTTAGCCCAGACCCTACCCAGACTGTAGCGCCATAATAAGTAAGAATGTTTATTATAATCGTAATTAACTATTATTTTCAAACTTACATCCATATCAATGTGAACGACACCAGTTGACCTCCGCTTTGGTTTTCTCCTCCTTTGGATAACCGCTTGTGTTGCGAGGGCACTTCTATTATCGTTCTCCTTGTCATTTTCTACAAAGAAAAAAGAAGAAAACACTTTAAAATCTTTACAAGCAAAACCATATTCCACATTTTACCTTTATCTTCACCATTATTAGTCCTTCTCGATAAAAGTGTATTCTCACTATTATTTGTTGTGGAGTCTCTGCTCCTATCATTAGATTCATTTGGAGTGATTGAATTCGAGCTAACCACAGAACCAACTGATGACCTCGTAATTGATGGTTGTTGTTGATTCGATGTGTTCACTAAAACAAAACATTTATTATAAACAAAACAATAATAAACACCCAAGTTTGTCCCCACTTACTTGCATTAGTTGTATTGATCCTTCGTTGTGCGATAGATGATGACAAATTGGCGGCAGCTATAACCGCTGGTGCACTTGGTATTATTGTACTATTATTGGGCGGAAATGTGGTCCCACTAGATGCATCCTCCAATTTGAACTGTAAATATATTTTTAATACTATATTCAACCTTTACCCAAATTACATATGAATAATGAAAATTAAAGTATTGTGAATTAAATTTTTGAATTACAAAAGATTTCGTGTGTTTTGTTTGTTATTAAATCAAAGAATTGTTAAATGAAAGGATGTGCAGAGCTCCAAAGCAATTGGAGTTTACTCAAATATGTAACTACCAGAAGCGTATAATTTAAGATTTAAAAAATATTTTCATTCTAACCGTGAACCATAATTATAGGTAATAAAAGAGGAAGAGGGGATTCTATACATGCGTATTATTTACATGTTTACCAGTTTTTGGGTAGATTACTTAAGATTGTGTTAATAAATTCCAAAACAAGGATAAAATTATGTTCTACATTTTAAAACTGAGAAGTCGGTAGTCAAGGTCAGCGAAAAGATTGATCGGTAGATATTGCTTTATCGAAATTGTAGTCAGGTTACCTTCATTCTAGTAACAAGAATCAAGTGTAAGGGTTACGAAAAGCAAACTTTCCACCAAAATAAAAGAGATCAGCAAAGTAAATAAACTTTTGAAGATCAATAGGCTGTCAAATTCGTTTTGTGTACATGTCCCGACGCAGCTCATTGTTGGTTCAGACATTGACAAAGACTTCATTATCTAGAACGTTAATTGTAAGGACCTTTATTACACCCCTCAAATTGCCAATACAATACAATTTTTATATACGTAGTAAATGGGAAGTAATAAAGACAACTGGTCTCAAACTCCATTATATGACTGGAGTGTGGCTGTGTTAAAAACTTAACTTGTCCTTCTATCATTTTACCTTATTTTACAAGATCATATCTCAGATGAAAAACTTTATGAGATAACGTTCCAAAAACGGAAGAAAGCGATGCCAAAAAAAACAACGGATCCGACACTATTATATAAGATTCCGTTGAAAAAAAATACCTTTCAGGTGAATTCACTCACCCAGCCCAGAGAAGAATTGGTCGCTGCTAACAAAGATAGCGCAAAATAGTTGATGAATTATCATTTTGGAATCAGCTGAAAAAATGAGTAAGCGTTGACTACTTCGATAGCGTGTAGGAGAGTACAAGTTGCTTCATCGGTAATGGTAACAATAAATCAGTAATTTTAATATAATCCCGAGAAGATTTCTGTACAACCTATAATGTCGAGCATAGTACATAACTGGATATGACGAAGTCGCTGAATGTGATAAAGTAAACGTAAGCAGCAGAAAACTTCCAGTAAGAGATTTTTCAAGTGGCTTGACCAAGGCAATTGGCACAATCTATCACATCTTTTGTAATCTGTTGATTCCGATAAGTCATTGCTAAATAATTATGAGAATTGACAAACCATTGGATTTCACAATATCGACCTTCAGAAACACGACTACAACTTTTAGCAAACTCAACTAATTAAAACTGGTGAGGACTCAGCGCGGGTTTAAGTCAACTTTAGGATAGAGGCGAAATGAGGAATTTGAATAATTGTGAATTATAATGTGAAGGACCGAGTGTTCAGAAGCATTCCACATTCCTGTTCTAGAACTCAGGAGAAAATCTTGCCGTTTTACAGAAGATAGTCATAAACCGAGGATCATTCCTTGCATGGGACATTCTTGAAAGGGTAGAATGCCAAATAAAATATATTTCTAGCATTGTTTGCGGAAACATAGGCATTTCGCAGCGTTCTTTGCGAAATTGTAAACCTCTTCTATTGCAGCTGTGCAAGTTCCAGTCATAGAACATTAAAACGCACTAAAGGGGCTATAAATACCCTTATGATGCAATTAAAACAGCACAAGTGTTGATGTAGTAGTTTTGAAACTCAAGTGTTATAAGAGGTTTCTTGTCCCTGAGGATGGGGTCCAAAATAACTGGGGAGGATCTGTTGGTGTTTGATTAATAATTCCCAGTTTGTATTCCCAAATTCCTGGTGTCATCATCGTTACGATCAACTCTTCAAGCTATATGACCACCCTACTGCCAGTGTTATAACACTGCAGTAGATTTGACATCAGCTTGTTCGCAGTTGATCGACTTTCTTGACATAAGGAGTTGAACTTGTTCAGCATAACAAGCGATGATTCTAAACACTACACAGTGGCCACAATTTTCTTGGGTTTTCGAAGTATTCAATTTCACCATGTTGTTGACATCAAGATCGGAATTTAATAAATCGTTCTCATATCATAACCAAGAAGAAAAGACGCAAATCTGAGAATGAATATTAAAAAACGAGAGCACTACCATCAACGATGGAATGGAATTAGAAATAACTGATAAGAGATCTTGTACACAAGCATTTATGTGATGAATTGCAGATGTGAAACCGTCTAAAATAGCTTGTATTGAACGCCCCGAGTTAATATGGAAACGGTTTGATCAGAGCTCGTTGTCAAACTCTGTCAAATGCCTCTGAAATATCAAGCGAAGTGCTCTTGCTTTCATCAGAGCAATCTTTCGGTGACTAAACTCATACGGCCGCCGGGGTATTCAATTTCCCATAAATAAAAGCAAGCAAACACAACTTTAATCGTTTGGGTTTTGACTCGCGTTTCAATTTCAATTGCACATAAGTCCAAGAGAAAAATATATAGTATTCACAATTAAAATTAATTCTTTAAGTATTGCAACTAATAATAATAATTATATAACAAATATATTTTGTATATTTTTATACACAATAGTTCTAATACAACAATTAACTACAATTTCATGCAAGATAAACTACAAACCCAAATAAAATCAAATGTATTAGCCACTTAAAGCTTTGTAAGCCCAAGTTAGATAAATTTATTTATTTACACCAAATTAGTATTAAAACAAAAAAAATTTGCTAAAATTATATTTATTACCATATTTATTAATGTATTTACAATAAATTTTGTGAATTATATAAACCAAAGAAAAAAATAAACACCATTAATGTTAATGTTAAAAATAAAAAAAAATAATATACAGTCATTGAATGAGAGAAATTCATTCTTGCAAATAGCACGCGCACTCTCTAGCTCTCTTTTTCTCTTTTTTCTAATAAGGCAGACATGCCAAGGCATATAAAAGAGGCAGGCAACGAAAATGCATTTTGTTTTAATACACTGTGTTCGTTTTTGTTTTATGAAATAAAAAAAATAAAAAAAACGGTTGACCATAAATTAAATTAATTTTGATGCATATATAGAGAAAAAAAAAAAGAAATATTAAAAGTAGTAGGTGTAGTAGTGTTGTTGAAATCTATAATATTGAGTTTGGTTTGCTGTTTTTTTTTATTATTGGCGGGCCTACCTTGCATCCACTATCGAATTTTAAACGCCACGATGGTCGACGATCGGCCGCTGAGCTCATATGCAGCGGCGACGATGGTGTCGACTCGCATTTTCGCATAACAACACTGTCACGATCGCTGTTGTCACTGTCGTGAGATGACGATGCTGGCCTTGTTGTAGTGGTGGGTGGTACCGTTGGTATAGTGTTGCTGGATTTTGTTATTTCTCCAATTTCTAACATCTCCTCATTGGTATACTTATTCGCTTCGTTGCGAAGTTTTTCGGCCAACGAAAGCGAATTAGCATTATCAATATCGAAGAGAGAACGTTTCTCACGTAATCTCGTCGGAGAATCGGTCGGTGAAGTTGCCGTAACCCTCATTCTTGGCGAGTGCATCGGTGATGCTGTTTGTTGTTGAGAGTTTTGACTTTCTTCTAGCTTTTCATTGATAATCACTGTTGCTGTTACTGTTGGAGTTGGAGTTGTCGTTTCATCATCTGTTGTTACCTGCTGAGATTCTTCAGTCTTTTCGTTAATATTTGTTATTGGTGAACTAGGCACTGTCTCTATCGTTGATTCCTGCACTACTTCTTCTTCATCTGCACTCGATTCTTCATCTGCATCTTCCTCTTCTTCTTCAACTGCCTCCTCTTCTACTTCTACTTCTACTTCTTCTTCATCGTTAGCACCTGTTACTTCTACCGGATTTGTGTCCTTTTTCGTACTCTCTGGTAGTTCAGCATATACCGGTGATGTTGATTTATCTTCATCCTTCTCAGTTTTAATTTCTTCATCTTTGTCATCAATTTCCTCTTCTACTTCTCCCGGTTCGTCTTCGTCCTCATCACCATTTTTATCTTCTTCGACATCTTTGTGCTCCTCGATTGTTATTGCGGGTGGTGGTTGTGTATTTGTCGGCGATTTTATCGAGGGAGGCGGTGGCGTCGAAGGTGGCGTTGGTGACCACGAATGAATTTGTTCCACAATCTTATCAGACGGTTTCGTTCTATTGAACGATAGAGTAAATGTGGCACTAATCTCTTCCTCATCATCATCGTCATTTGACGACTGAATTGGGGTTACAGGTTCTGATTCATAATCCACCGTCGTTGAGGGTACTCGATCATTTATCGGAGATGTTGGGGTTGTTGTTATTGTCGTTAAATCTAATGGTGTTGCATTTACAGTTCCAGTTGTCGCTGTTGTTGTTATTATAATGGCAGAAGCAGCTAACGACGGTAATGATGATGATGTTGGTGGTGGTGGTGGTAGCTGTTGTTGTGGTGATGATGGTGTGGTTGTGGTTGTAGTTGTTGTTGTTGTTGAGGATGTGGTATTTTGGGATTCGGTCTGTTAAATTTATTAGTTAACAAAGAAATTTTTTGTTTTGTTTATATGAATCTCAATTCTGGGATAAATCCTGTTGTATTGCTTGCTTCTTTTTTTATTCAATTTTGGTAACAGAAAGTCAATTAATACATATAAATTCAATTCACAATAGACTAAGTATGGACATACATTATGTTAAAAAATAAAAAAAAACTAAGACAGGACAAAAAATAAATAAAAGAAAACAACAGAACTAAACAGATACGTGTAATGGTCTGCCATTCGCTTAAAGGCTACATTGAAGTATACATGCTGCAAATATAGAAACTTTCGTTTTTCTTTCTTTCTGGTATTTACCTGAATATACCATTATTTTAGCAGAATATTATATATACAAAGTATCTCATTATGTATTTATTAAAATATATCTCAATTGGAAAATAAAACACAACGTGCTACTTCAAATAATCGTACATATAAACATTAAAACAAAGAACAATACTTAGGTTTAGAATAATACAAAAAATAAAAATAAAACAACAGACTTTTGTAACACACAGCGAATATTTAGAGATTTATCATGCCCTATTACTGTATTGTACTTCATGTTTTGTTTGCTCATTGTATTTCGTTCACTTTCTATAAAACTACAAATCGCATCAAGATTGGTGTTTATACTTAATCCGGCAGCCTAAAATGTGAACTAACGTGTATGTCTTTATACATTTGTTTTGTTAAATCAAAAGATGAAAATGTTAAATAATCACTTCTAAAAGCATACTCTATGTCCCTTGGTAAATAATGAACAGAAGCCGATTCAAAATTCTAAGCTAATACCTAATGAGAAGTTGTTGATTCGGTTAAGGACTCGAAGATGGATAACAGTCGAAACAGACCATTAGTAAGAGGTTCCTGACAGATTTTAAAGCATTAGGTGCTAAGCCATTTTAACGGTTTGGTCGCGCCAGCTATTTTTTTTTTCATCCGAGCTGAATACTAGATGTCGCATGAAAGTGTGGGGCATTGCATATAATGTGTTAAAGGGGTTCAGCAGGATATACGTGGGAATGTCCAAGTCTATCGGCCTCAACAAGTCAAAGATAAAAATCGTATATCATTCAACTTGGGGTATGAGGCTCGATGCTGAAGGAAACTTATGACATATTGATGAATCAAATATGAATCGACTCGAACACTGTTATTACAGCAATACTCAGCCAAATATACACAAGAAGCTAAACAGCGCTAGTTTGTTTACGTCAAAAACTCTTCATAGGTCGAATACTGTTGTGATGCAACTAACTAAAAAAAATTGTTTAATAAAGTCCAACTGCGTTCAATATCAAGGCATGCCGCAAATTTTTTTTACTGAACAACTAAAAGTGATAAATGACAGGGATCACGGTTCAAACAGGTGATATGCTGCTGTGTAGGTAGATCGTACTAGCGAAAACATCGAAAAGATCACATAAGTCGCTTCTGACCTTGAGGCTCGAATCTGTACGAGGCACTTAACCTGTATAATTCTTAAAGCAAGGTAATCGCGAAAATCGATTTGTTTTCTTCCATTCTACAGAGCTGTGGAATAAATCGCAGGGAAACCTTTGATTTATTTAGTAACGAATAGGACCTACTCCGATCAACTGTAGTGCCCCTGCAACTAATCCTTGAAAACTCTCTCCGAGTGTCGAAATGTTGGAAAAATTGCCAAACACACGAGCGCTTCTAAAAGTACTAAAAATATTCCTAAATTAAGACATACATATGAATGGTGGCCAAATGACTAGTTGTATGATATGAATCTAACCTAAGTTTAATTAATTTCAATGATTTCTTAGCATTTAGTTGCGCATACTTAGCATTAGTTACGCTTTATTGCATACAAAATAAACAAAATCTCCTATTAGTAAAATCAATAAAACCTCACATCAAAATGCATCTTAGTCTTTTGTGAATTTCATTAATATCTGCTTCGTTTAAAAATAAAAACTCAAAACTAAATTGAAAATAAAACAAACTTAACTGAAAAAAAAAAACCACCCAAAATAAAAATAAGTGTATCGCTAAGGTGTATGAAACCTTTTTCCATATTTTTTTGGTTAAAATATTTAACAAAAAAATAAAAATGAAAACCTCCTCCCAAGCGAATCTTGTGTGGGGGGTGGTGGCGGGATTCGATAATAATATTCTTATCCATACTTGTATGGTTAAATAAATATTATTAATAAGTGATTTCGTTAATAAATGTAAACAATTTTTTTTTGTACTTACACTAGTATTATTGTTATTATTCATTGTTGAGTTCTTCTTTTTGACGAGCTCTTCGGCACTCTTGATTTCATCTAGGGTTACACCTTGAGTCGAGCGACGTGTTTCACGTACTCGCTTGGCGTGTGCTTTACGTTGAGTTTCACTCTCTTCGTCACGTACTGGTGGTACAAAGGATCTATATTACAGAAAAATAAATATTATTAAATAATTGTAATGGATCAGCGGTGTTGGGGTGGTTAAATTAAAAACGTATGAGGCGATTAGAGCAATAGTAACCTTAAAAGATTCTTAAACAGAAGAACATCCTGTTAAGAATCTTTGCAGTAATTTATGTTAAAGCTTAGATGTACTATTGCTTGCTTGTAATTTAAACGAATGTTAATAGGTTTTCATAGCAGATTAGGGATCGCAACAAGTGTTCTCAGAGGTGTAGGTTGGTTTTTTCTCCAGGCTATAAAGGACAGTGTCATGAAGCTCTTGGGCATTAAATCGTTTCGACATTATTCTTCAAGGAAATGATTTGCATAAAATGTCCATCGTATGGATTTGCTCTGGTTCAGTTTTTCTCCTTCATCGGCTTAGGTCCTTCCTTTTTCTAGTTTTTTTCTAACCCTGATCTTCTTCAGGAACTTCTGGTTTTTATTCCTCTTGTTGAGTTTCTGGTTTTGGTTGCTGCTTTGAAACTGGCACCAGAACAACTTTGTATTTCTCCTGTAGTTGGGGTGCTTTGCGTTTAATCGACTTTAGTGCGACCTGTTCCATGGGCTTTTCTTTTGTTGTTGGTTCGAGCAAGGGGTTCTTACGTCTCCGATTTTAGCCATTTATCCAAGTTTTCTGTTTCACTTTTCCAACTTCCGGTTGGGGTTCTTCAACTACAAGTCTTTCTGACTGTGGAATCGCCTTAAGCTGAACAGGTTCTTGTGGAACTTCAGTAACTTATTTCTTAACTTGTTTCAGGATCACTCTTCCACAATTTTGGACTCTGGCTTTGGAACTTTTTTTCTTACAGTGGGCTTACACTTACTTTTATTATTCCAGGTCCTTGAGAACGATTTTCGGTTTACGTACCGAGTTTCCATGAATCAGTGCTTTATTGAACTCGCCGTTCACTCGTTGCTCTTACTCCACAACCTCTATTACATACTGCCGCATATGATGTTGTTTTGTTTATGAAACTCAGACAAACACAAAGCCTTGCCGTGTCGTCGTTTGATATCGATAACCAATCGCAACTTTGAAGACAAACGCATCTTATGATGACGCCAGCATCGTCCTTCGAAAATAAGACCTCGTTTCTGAATTATTCGCCAAGTTGATTGTTAAGTGTCTTTAAAAATACATATCGCAGTTGTTAACATTGTCCTTTATAGCTTGGAGTGTATACTTTAACCATCTTAAAGATTACAGATATAAACGTCGATTTAAATATAATTTCACACAGAACTTGAATATTAGAATGGTTATAGCAAATTTATCAGGAAACAAAAAAAATAAATAAAAATACTGGTACTTCTGGAATTGTTAGGCAAAAAAGAAATTTTTGTTTTTAAATTTTTCTATGTGACACACAAGAAAACAAAAGCAACACTTAGAAGAAACTCTAAATTTACTTGAAGAAATTTTTGAAAATTGTTCCTGGAGACATTTTTTGTTTTGTGTCGCTTTTATTGTGCACTTCACCGTTGTTATTATTATTGGAGTTGTTTTGAATTTGTTTTGTTGGAGGATTTGGTGTGCTATAAATGTTTTTTCAATGGTAGGTGTTGTTTTATGATTTACATTATGAATTGTGATAAAATCTTTTCCGAAAAGAGAACTTGACAAACTACTGATGATACTGGCCATCTAGCTACATAAAAAAATTTGCATTCGCACAAGCGATTCATCTAAATATAACGAACTCTGCAGGACTTGTGGCGACATATCAATTGCGATTGCCCAAACCTCAATAGAATCAGCCCGTGCAAACTGTCATCCACGCAAACGAAAAGTATTTTCAAATTCATCCTAGAATCGGGATAGTGCAGAAAGGAGAACCATTATCACTACTATTTCTCTCTATCACAGAAAGGTATTTAGGAGAATCCCACAACGGGTTCCTTACAAAAAAAAAAAAAATTATCTATTTGTCAAATTCTCTTTTGGAAATCGAAATATTTGTAAGACTGGTCGAATTAATTATAAAAATTCAAAACTAACCTTCGAATTGGTGTCGTATTTGGAGTAGTAGGAGTCGTTGGAGTGGTGGTATTTGGCGTTGCAACTGGTATATTCGGACTGGCCGGTGACGACGTAACAGGTTTCCTATAAAACAAAATTAATCGCATTAAAACTAGTTTTCACTCATTTTTTAAACACAATTTGATAGAATTCCTACATATCCATCTACTGGAAAGTTTGAAAGAAATAAAAATCAAATTAATATCTAGGACAATGAAGGTTACATGCAGTTCCGAAAAAAAAATTTTGTGATTGTTTAGTGTTAGTACTACAGCACTGATTTAACTTTCAACAGTTAGTTAAGCAATCATTAATACTATGTACAGTGAAATAAGTATATAAAATAATAACATGTGTATTTAAAAAAAAAAAAAAAACAAACCTGAAGTAGCTATGATCTTTGAGTGAAGCCGATCTTTGTACTGAGTAATTTTGAATGGGCGTGTTAACTGTTCCTAGTACATTTGGATTTTGTGTTGCCGGTAATATGGGACACGAATTGGCTTTTATTCTAGCCCGTAGTTCATTGTATTTTTGATAGAATCTTGATTTATGAATACGTATGTGGTGAATAGAATAAGTATTTGCAAACATCAAAGAACACAATTAGTCAACATTAAATAAATAAATAAAACAAAAAAAAAGATAAATATCTTCTTCTTTTTTGTATTTTATCAAGCCCAAGCATAATTTTCGTTTAATTTTTGTCTTTTCCACCCGATTGATTGATTATTTTGTGCGCAAATTTGTTTAATTTTTCCGTGTTTTGCTCTCAATGTTCTTTCAGTATGTGCATGATTATTTTGGCGGCAGCAAAGTAAAATACAGAGCACATTTCAATTTTACGAAATCAATTACAATTTACAATACACCACCGCAGACTCGTTCAATGCTTAACACCGTTTGTGGTGAGTATACAATTATTTCCATTCAATTACCATTTTTTCTCATGATGACTAACACACTTAGTTATTTCTGATTTTCTAATCTAATCAGTCGAGTATAGATTGGTTTTCTCCATTCTGCAGAATTTCTGATTATTGACTTTTACTCGATCATCAATACTAGGCGCTTACGAATGTGTCAAAACGTTTAAATTGAAATGTGCTCGAGCAGTAAATTAAAAATGAAATAAAGTAACGATTTAGTAGACAAAATAAATAAGACAATATATCAGGCGCTTCTCTCACAAAAATGATATAAAATTTCAAAAATTAATGCATGAACGAAAAATGATAAAAAAAAAATTCATTGTGATTACATACTTTTCGTCATTCTCAAAGCTCTGGGTGCGTCTGAGGATAACATCGGATTCTGTCGATTTGACCTCTTTGTCAGGAACTTCTGCAAGAAAGAAATAAGAGGGTAAATAAATCAAAACTTATCTAAATAGGGCATAGTAGTCTTATAAATCGCATCGATGTATGTCATCGAATGAGTTATCGACTTCAGTTAGGTGCTTGTCTCATGTAGTTTTAGGAATAACAATCCTTATCGAATTCACATTGTCTTTTCTATCCACTAACGGAGTATAATGGGTTATTTTTAACCTTTAGTCATTCGGATAAGATTTCAAGAATGACTATAACTATAACTTTGGAGGGAAATCATTGTTTCAGTCAGTTCATGTTGTTGGTACAAAAGGCATTTAATTAGTGCAACAAATATGCCTTTACTCCCAAAAATTTACTCGAGAAACGGAGTAATTGAGCTTTTGGCGCACTGACAAACCTGTTTTTGTGTCAAGCTATCTTCGCATAATTAAAACGGAAACAAGGTCAAACGAAATAAATTCTTCAAGCTTATTTAGACAACATCAGAAATGCGGCGACCACGAGATGGATAGTGTGTCGTACTTCGAGCTCGTAGCACGCTGTCCTGTCCAAAGAATGTTTCATACGGTACGGTAGGGCTTTTAAAATTCTTTCTAAGTGGTAGTTATACCAAAAACAAATAATGAATAATGAAAAGAAGCTTAATTAGTACCAAATACGGTCAATTTGTCTTTCCTATCATCAATTTGATATTCTCCAGGTTTCTATATAACGCTTCAATTCGTTTAACCTTGTTCCCATGTTCACTTCGGGTCTTCTACTCTACGATTGTGTAATGAAATAGTACTTTCATCGCCTTTTATGGTATTCGCAAACAACCTTCTCAATGTTATAGCTATTTTCTAGTAATGCAGAGGATGAGTTTAGTCATTACTGAATTGAAAAACTGATAAGGGTCACCAAAGCATTTCTGTGAAACAGAGAGGCGAGGCACAGGACAAAAGGTAGATTTCGCATGTACAAGTAATAAACTTTTCTCAGATCGATTAATGTCGAGATACAAGACTTTCTGATATTATACAAAATAAACAAATAACTTACGATTTTTAGGTGGACTCTCTGGTTGATTACGTGTTCTTGCCGCACTACCACGTCGCCATGGTGCATCCTCATCGATGGCGGTATCTGAATGAATTTTATTCGAATCTGACACAAGTTTTGGTTTTTCATCTAAACATAAAAGAGAAAAGCAAAAAAGAAAAAGTTTCAACACAATTAATATAAATCATAAAACGCTAATCAAACCATTTCAAATCGAATCTTAAAACACATTTAATAAAACAATTAACAATTAAGAAACCAATTCAAAATAAGGGAAAGATATTTAAAACTAAATTGTAAAAGAAACTTTAAAAAAATAAGTGAATAAAGTGGAAGAAGTATCAATAAGAGAAAAGGAATAAAATTCTAGTAGTTTGTAATTGTTCTAGATGTGGTTTGGATGTATATACAAAAAAAATAAAAATATATAAATACTTATAAAAATGGATACCACCTGTCGTCAACGAAATACTTAAGACAATCTTTATTTTTTCATCATCATTCACCTTAAATGAGTTAAACCTGCTGATAAACCCGATCCAATACACATATAAAATAAAAAAAAAGTCCCTAATCACCGTCTCAAACCTTTCGTCTTGGAAAATACACTTACATTTACTTCTACAGCTAGCCAGTCATCGAAGGGTTTTCAACTACGATCACCTTTGGGTTGGTGACCACACAGGTCACAGGTCAGGATCAGAAACCTCATTCGTATGTAATTGGATGGAGTAAGACATACTAGATTGGCCTCATTCGTAGGTAATTGGATGGAGTAAGACCTACTACATTGACATAATTGAAAGAGCAGGTTGAGTTGTCAGGGACAGAAGTGACGACAATGGGTTAAGTTCTGAATGAGGAAGAAAGAAAGATAGAACTTCTTCTCATGAACAATTAACAAGATTGCATGTAAGAATCTCAGGAAATACAGAAAGAGAAATAATGACTAACTAAAAGCGTTATACACCGACAACGACTATAACAAAAGGGTTCGAACTCAACGCCTGCAGCCATTTACAAATGCATTTGAAGCGAAAGGAAACTAGCGTTCCGACCCAGAGTCTTAGAAATTACCCAAACAAATTCATAGTTAAGAAATAGAAACGAACCTTAATAGACTTGTGCTAAAGTAGAGGCAGTTAGCTACGATTCGAGTTGACCGGAAAGGATCATGTCTTAGTTGGATTATAACGCTTTTTAATATGAAGTAAGTTTGCAATCTGTTGATTGTTTACTTCAGAAGAAGTGCGGAGCACATGAAGCAAATAAGTGGATAATAACTGTCAGGAATCTAGCGAGATTTGACTTTAGACAAAATCTATAATCTAAAGTGATTGCAACTTGTTATTAGTAAAATACGTGTTCACCTTAAAACATGATATATCGTTTTAGCTTATAAGTAGCTGAAATTAACTTTGGAATTTTAAAATCACTTTCGTAAAAGAAATCAATATCCATATGCAAGCACTAAAACTAAAACAAATGTCGTATACAGTTTAGAAAGCATGCCTTTATTCTCTAGTACGTACAACATTTTAAGAAAATGTTAATGTTGTTAGCTAAAACCGAATCTTTCTAAAAATCATAACAGACTAATGAAAGTTAAACTAGGGGGAAAAGTAAGTAATAGTTAAACCGCCCACAAAACTAGAAGTTGTCATATAACAAGATTAAACTACTACTTATTAGTTTTATTATAAAGAAAAAACTATCCATATTTAAGAGAGAATCACGATACAAAAGGCTACATGACCCAAGTTCACAAATAAGAACGAATAGCCTGTGCAAATTTCAAAGGTACATTCAATCTTCCATCCCTTAATATTAATAAGAAAAAAAAAGAATTAACTAAAGGCTCCTTCCTGAAGATTTTAAAACAATGCAACTTCGATATGGACTTTGCCTGCGAGAGTATTTTGACAGATCCTACAGACCACAAAACTAGTTTGAAGCAAGTACGAGACTGCTTATCGAGCTCATTTCATTCGCGTGCTACAGCGAATCAGTCAGAATCAAAACGAAAGGTGATGAGACCAAACAATGACGTTGGCTTCTTTAAATTAATTGATTTTCTAATTGGCAGTAGTATAAAACAGTTGGTTGCACGCACCCTGTAGGGAAGATAGCAAAATACGCCCATCTACTGGTTGCGATATAAAAAATTCTAACCCATCTCTTGTACTCTAATCTAAGGATCGATGTTTCACCAAACGTGTCCTTTCAAGACAAACTCATAATGCAGTGACACATTGAAAACCTTGAGCGTCATTAATGAGCCATGAAACATACGTTTTTGATACATATGACGGCAAATCAAAAAATTACTTGCACTCAATAATTTGATAAACAGCGTGGAAAGTACAAATTCACTTAACAAAATGAATTCGTCAATGCTGACTCGTAAAGTTTTGTAAAATATTTTTGGCCAGAGTATCTATGCTAGTCTAAAGTGCACTTTGTAAGAACGAAACGCATAAATTCTTGGAAGCGGCCTACTTTGAATATTCATGTTAGAATTAGCGGTCAAGAAAACAACAGAGATCTTGGAAAAAGACGGGAACCTTTTATGCCTCACGCAGTACGTAATATGTGAGTGTTAAAATCAGAGACCAAAGGTTATCAATTAATTAAGACTTCTTATAAGCGACTTTGACTTCACTGAAAAAGTCTTTCTCCCTACTTAAGAGTATAACTTAATTGTTTATTAACCTTTAAAATCTAATATCGTTCTTTTTTTTAATCAGAAATACTACGACGAAGGAAAATAACTTAAAATTAAAAAGGAAAACCAGTTAAATAACATTAAACAAAGAAAGAAAAACAAAAATTTAATCTCAAAACTTGTAACTTGTAACAATAACTAAACAGAACAGTAGGTGTGCTTGGAAAAAATAAGAATAACACCAACAATCAGACATACTAAACAAGAAAAAAAAAGAACAAAACGAGAAACAACTTTAATATTGTTTTAACTCAAAACAGAACTAACATAACGTAAAGTGTAGACTATCTAGTACCTTCAGCCTCTGATATACTTGTCGAGTGGGAACTCTCTGTGGAATCGGTTAGATCAGAATCGGTTTCGTCCGATTCTGTTATCCTTTCTAAATTGCTTAAACCATCCTCTTCGATATGCTCTAAAAGAATTATTGTTGGTGGTTGGTTGTGGGCGGGAGGTAAAGGTTTTAATTTTGTGTTAAACAATTCATTCAGGAATAGGGATCATGTGCACAATCGATGGGGAAATAATCCAGGAGTAAGGAAATGTTAAGAAAAATTTTGTTTGTTTTTAGTTGAATATTATTTTTTTTTTTTAACAAATAAACGAAAAATATGAATTTAACGCGAATGAGAACCTGACCGGTTGTGTGACAAAATAAAAGTTTTATAAATTAAACCATATAAGGGAGTTGAGTGGAACAACTTACCATTGACAGGATCCTTTGTATCAGGTTTCACTTCGACGCGAATAAACTTTGTGGGTGTGTTCTCGATGTGGTTTTCAATTGTGTCTGAGATTCTACTACAAGTTCAATAAGGAATTAGTCAAATTAGAGAATATGATGGAAAACTGAAAGATTTTACCTGATTTGACTAGAAGGTCTTCGTTTCATTCGTTTGTTATTCGCTCGCAAATCTTCAAGGAATTTCACCATTTTCCGTTCGGCCACGTCTATACATGTCTGTCCGGCATAATTTCGAATATCCATATCCGCCATAGCATCCACTAACATTTCGGCCGATTCCTTTTGGCCCCAATGTGCCGCCGCATGCAATGGTGTCCACCCATCGTTATCCTGTTTATCGACGTTCGCACGACCCGCTAGGAGTAGACTTAAAACCTAAAAACAAACAGAAACAATTCCATCAGAAAAACAAATTATAACTCTGTTAGTAATTAAACCTTTTTGTATCCCTTCGCTGCGGCCACATGTAACGCTGTGGCACCTGTCTTAGGATGTGGATTATCTGCCTCAGAAGCGTCGCTCCGCAGCCACCGTTTGGCATCATTCAGCATCATTTCCTCTTCGGCACGACGTGCTTTATCACAATCGATGTTATGTTCAGCTACCAGCTTTTGCATATAATCTATCATCGGACTCAGGTGGGGTATATCTACGGCTAAGTCTACAGCTAATTCACCATCACTATTGACTGCAGAGATATCAGCTCCATGCTCAACTAAATACCTAGCTATGCTAACAAAGCTGGTGAAAGAAACAATAATTAGGAAAATGCAATTAAAGTGAAGTGTTCATCTAACTGACCCGCATGATGCTGTCGCATGTAACGGCGTCCAACCTTCGTTGTCCTGTCTGTTAATATCGGCTCCATGTTCCACCAAAAATTCAACCATATCCAAGTTATCATCAATACAGGCCTGTGAAATAGAAAAAAATAAAATTAGTTTCCTTTGAAAATCGATTTCAATGAAAACACATTCAAAAACAAATTGATATTCTCTTTATAAACATAAAACCACTGGTGCTGGATTTCCGTTGATGATATCATCGTCATAGCGGGCATTATCTAGAGCACAACGCTGTTAGCGCATAAGGCACGTAGAGTAAGATAATAAATTTAATTCGATAAGGGAGTGTGTGGTTTTCCTTCTCTCTTTCTATTTGAATTCAACTTCTTAGATTGTGTAATAAACAGAACAAATAAACAAACAAAATAAGAACTTGGAAGCAGGGAGAGAGACAGAGAGAGAGTAAGTGAAAAAATAGAGTAAAATATGTAAAGTTCTCTTCTCGTAATAATTGGGGCAGCGCATAAGGCACTACGAAGCTCAATCACTTTTATATCAAAGTGTCAGGTTGTTGATCTCCAAAATGCTCGGCAATTGCGGAGCGAAGTGCGATTATAAATACACAAGTTCCGAATTTAATCTTAGCGCGTTTTGTATATTTATGGAATTTACAACGTACGAGTACGTAGGGTTGCGTGAATTTTTCAAATGGGAAAATGTGTTTGTTGAACGAAAGACTTTACCCTTAGCTTTGTTTCAGACTGCTCGTATCTGGGTTAATCTCTGACGAGCGGAAATCAAAAAAATCAATACAAGGTGTGGACGTATAACATAGAAAGACGTATTAAAGCAGTAGATAGCGCACATGTAGCAACTTGAACAGCAACCTTGATAAAAAGAGAAGATAAAACAAAGTAAACAACACAATGTCATGAGGATTGCCTCAATGTCTAAGTGATTAAATTCACATTGATTCGGTTGAAATGAAAAATGCTTAGATTTACTCCAACCACAAGGGTATTGGTTTTCTGAAGGACGCATGTATACGATTTTATAAAGCGTTATAAACGAACAGACGAAAGAAGGCTATACAAACGATTTGATAGGTTACGTTGCGGAATCAGGACACACCCTTGGAATCTGAAAATAAATGTATATCTAAGATATAATAAAACCACGCAAATATAGATATCAATCTCATCAGATCCCTCAACACGATATTTCGTAATTTCCTTGGCCGATTATTCATAGATCAGCTATCAAACAGATTCTATTTATTCGTCTTACCTTCAGCTTTTAAAATCGTCGTTATGAGGTAAACCCAGTTGCTTGATATGAAAACGTTCATACATTCGTGAGTGAAGTAATCCAAAAATGGATTAATAGGAACCTAGTTAAACTGTTTCAAAACTGAGATAGGTCATTTTCTCTCTCTTGACTTGCCACCGAAGCTCAGAAGTCATCCTCGATAACAAACATCTTTCGTCAAGCATCAGCAGAGCTACTCGAGCGCTGTCAACTTTCTGGGAATGCAATTTTAAGAGTCGGACGAAACGAATTCCAAAGAAAGAGCCTGAAGGAACTAAAGAATATTCAGCTTCCATTACCAAAGAAACTAGAATACAATACAATACAGCATCGGACAATATCTATAAGGTCACAATTCCTCAATTGTGCATTGGAGGGGAAAGACCGACCACGTGTAGTTAACAAAGTTGTTAAAGACCATTGGTGAAATATACCTATATATGGTAGGTGATACTAAGTCGTAGAGACGACGATAGATCATGACAGTAGACAGTATCGAAGTTAATTTCGTAGAAAGTAAATTAAATGCACCTGTAGTATGAGATTTTAACTTATGGTGGTGCGTCTCGCATCAATCGGCCTTTAAACCTATTTCCATTGAGCCAACTGTTGTTTTCTAGATGAACCATTTAATCAATTCAATGAGAATGTCTATTTTAAGACTTGGCTAGGCTATTCAGTCGATAATTCTTCATTCTTGGTCAGCGATAACATTCAACTAGCTGCCCAGAGATCAACAACAATCAATAAATTTGCATTGTACTCCATATTTAGTTCCTACTTACACAACGCATATTTACAACAACATTTTATACTCATTAACCCCGGTAGACTCTCGGCGGAGACTGTGAATAATAAAATGCTGATTACAACAAAATGTTTATACCCTCGTATTGCCATTACAAGCTGATGCCACATACAATTACGAGAGTCCACCACCATATATACAACCAGTCGCAATTTGATACCATACAACAGAGTGACGATGATAGTGAAGTGGAGTAGCAGCCAAAGCTTCCAAATAATGACTCATTGAGTCGCAGTGCAAACAACATACATCGCCCAGCATTTATCGTCACTCGACAGAGACGATTATTCTCTTGTTGTTCTCAAGTACTAACCTCCTCTTTCCCTTGTCCGAAGACAGATTCACTTTTAAGCCCTCCATTCCACTGAGTCATTACATACGAGTGTTCTGCAGCAATAATTGTTGTGTTACCGATGATAATTGTCTCTTGGCAATGCTTCTTTGTAATCAAGGGTGAATGTTACAACTGCATCTGGAACAAGTGGACTTTCAATCTCTTTGATAAGAAATAACCCCACAGACAATCCTGCATACAAGTACAAATGGCAATGGTACATCCTTCTCCGGTCATTGTAGCATGTGTAACATCAATTTGTTTCAGTTGATATTTTTGTAGAGCAAGGTCAGCAGACTTGTTATAAGACCGTATGGCATTGCTATGGCACACTAGTGCTGACATTTATACTCCTTACATGCCGAGTGGTAATAATTCTAATTTATTAGCGTGAAATTTTCTTTTTCATAATAAATTATTAGCCGTGTCTTATCGCATTTTCAAAACAGAATCGTGTAATTGAACAAAATAAAGTGCTCTCGGCACACAAAAATAATCTGGAAGTCCGCCAATTAATTAATTAAGCATGGCTGTTGGTAATTTTTCTCTATTCAAAGTGACCTCCTCCTGAATCAGCACCAATTACTTGAGCAGAAAAATACTGTTTTACGTAGTTGAAATCAATTAAGGAATACACAAAGTAAACACAATTTTAAATCGTTTTCGTTTAATTTCATTGAACCACCAGTGGACTGGCTACTATTGAACTAAATTTGAAGATTTCTATTGTAAAATCATTGAATTAAAGGTAATGGCAGAGTCAGAGAAATTCTTAATTTGTTTTCCATTTGAAAAACAAAATATATCTTCACATTATTATGTTCTACATTCATCCATTACAATCGATTCCTTCCGGTTGCTCCAAGGCGGTCACTGATATTTTTCAGCATTGGAAGAACACCTGCGTGTTACAAAATAAATGCAGGAATGGCCAGCGGTTAGCTGTTTCTTTTAAGCCGAAAGAGTGTGTTCTTTAGATAGACCAATGATCATGTATCTTCTACTACATTACATGACTCTGAGTGCCTGGGCAATAAACAAATTAAGCAGAACAGATCTTCAGTTGGTTGGTTGCTCGAGAGCGTATAAAAGAGACGATGTAACTGAAGGCTCAAACGAATAAAAATAAAAGAAGAAGGAGGTCGTCAAATGGCAGCACAAAAGTTCAAAATGAGGAAAGCCGCTCCCTCTTTTCCAAGCCATGCGTGTCAAAGTGGGCACACATATAAATTGAGCTATGCTGGGAATAAGGGAGTAAAGTATTTAAGCCAAATAGTCGAAACTAATGAAGCTCTAGGTACAATATCTTCTAAGTAGAGGTCCACGCGATCTGAAAGAACACAACAAGCTTCAATTTACATGAGACAACTAGCACAAAGTTCACTTGGGAGTGTTTTTTGTGGATTTAATTTCTTGTCAATGCGAATAAAGCAAAAACAATAAATGATCATGACATATCGATCTCTCTAGGATATACATATGCCACTAAACGAATGAAAGACTGTGTTTTTGCAATGTAAGCTTTTTACTAAGTGGTGAATCTATGAATTGATGACATTGCGATCGACACTAGGCACTCGTCAAGTATTTTGAATGTCCAAACCTTCCGAGCATCTAACTTCGACTCGGACCTATGCCACTTTGTGGTTTTGAGGATCGAGCCTGTGTCCTCTCGCTTAGCAGTCCAACGCAATAAGCACTATGCCACAGCGACCATCGACCTTTGACGATAGCGTTTACTTACATTTTTCAGAAACTCCAGTGCTACTGTCTCAAAGTAGCAACACTGTTCATAAGTCATCAGAAACGCCGCTTTTGATTTAATGGGTTTCCCTCGTACGCGACTATGAAACACCAAGTTTGATGATGAGCATTGGCAACAACATGCAAACTGCTAAGAATTGCTTGGACGTTCTATAAGCAGAGCAAAAGGAAAGAGCATTGGTTTCTCTAAAAGAAAACAAAAAAGTGCAAAATCGTTCATCTGTGTTGATTATTGTCGTTAGCAATCTCACCGAGACATTCATGTGTGCTATCATGTGACTTTTTCAAATATGATGCTTGAAAAGATTGTGCGAAACTCATAAGTCAACATAAGAGGCACAATCTTTCAAAAGTATCGTAAAACTACCCTGCATTATGATGGTGGATTGACACTACTGGAGCAACTTAGCGGGCTGTCACTGCAGTCACACACAGTTCTAAAGTATTGGGTCAAAAGTTCTATTGATGGGTTTAGGGGTGAACGAAAGCAGCATAAAATATATTCGGTGAGCAACAAAGGGCATACAATACACCAGCACTTTAGATTCACCCCAGAGGGACCACGCGGTTAAGAAATAGCTCGCCTTAGATAGGGTTGACTTAAGAGACTTGTTGGAAGAGCACTATAAATAAATATTTCTCAGTTTTGTAGCTTTAAAAAGAATAATCGTTAAGAAATTTCATGAATTCAACCAGCCCAGCATGTGATCAAAACTCAGTTATTCATGGCATTTCCGAATTCCTTTCTTTCTGAATGAGTAACATGACATAATAGAATAAATATCCCTCTCCGACGGCACACGCGACAGTAGCGAACATTGGCAAATAGAAATTTGAAGTTTTCTACCCAACAATTCACAAGTCTACGAACGGCTCAATCAAAAAAACAATTCGGTCTCGGAATGTTGTGTCAATGACGTGAGTAGAAACAATTTTTTTTTTGCATTGATTTCTTTTCAAGTGAAAATTGTCTGCCTAAAGTGTTGATATTTTCTGTAAATGTATGTATATATGTATAAAAATCAAAATTAAATATATTCGCACTTATAAAGAAGTGACTTTGTGACCATAAACTAATTCGTGCAAACAAAACAAACGAAAAAGCAGCAAGAAGAACAGACGACTGAAAATAAGTATAAAAAAGTTACGTATACGCCACCTAATGTGTATTCTTGGAAATTTGATTTAAAAAAAAAAAGAAAAGAGTATTAAGGGTAATTGCGTTTGTGATTGATTATGACATACAGTTTGTGGTTAACACTGACGTCTAACATGACTTAAGATGAAACGGAATATTGTATTACGCGAAGTGTTTGAAATGCTGTACCTGTGACACGGTATCTTCACCACTAGATATGGTATCGCATTCATCAAATGAAAACCGAACAGTATCTAAAATGTCTGACTTGATTTTAAGCCATAGTACGCATAATAGCAAAGATGTCACAAAGAAAATAGGGAAAGATAATTGAAACAGATAAGTGGAATAGCCCATCCTCTATAGTGCCATTTTGCAAGAAACAAACTAAAGTCTAATCATCGTTGGAGCATACAAATTTGAATCGAATTTCAAGGGTCTAAAGACCAGAGCTGCCAACTGTCTCTGAAGCGAGTGCTTATGTAACGAAATTAAAAATGACTAGGTAATCGAAAGAAACAATGCTGAGGACTGTTTGACCGTCCCTTAAGAATGGAGATCCTCTGAACTGCGCCAACTACAGGGGCATTGGGATCCTTCACACATCGCCTACAAAATATTATCTGCCATATTTTGTAAGGGCCTAAAACCGTTCGTCAACAACCTGATCGGTTTGGGCCAGGAAAGTCCACCATCCACCAAATACTACGGCAGATCCACCCCTGTAGAAGACCGCGACTCAGGTGGCGCACGCAAGCGAAAGGGAACCTCAACCTCAACTTAGGATGCGAAACTGAAGGCAGCTAGCTAAAGATAGAGCTGGCTGGAGATGCTTGTTGGTTGAGGCCCAGATCCACCCCGGACTGTACCGCCACCTTAAGTAAGTAAATTTTAAAAGTTAGTCCATTGGAAGCAAGTGGACACAGGCTTTGCGGCACCACCGCTTGGCAGGCAATGACAAACCTGTCATGAAAAAGGTTCTCAATCCGCCGTGCGGAGTGAAAAATAAAAACTGTAGGTCCGTTCTATTCATGGGAAAAATATAGCACACACAACATGAATGGTTGCGGGAAAATAAGCCTTGGATCTATATGAGCTAAATAGGTAGGTACGCTAAGCCACCAACATTGTTGCTTAAATAGAGCTCTATGACAGTTGTCAGAATTCTTATAAGTTCACTAAATTACACATAATTTACGCAGAAATTTAATTCAGTTCTGAGAACACCCCGTCTTGATAGCTCTACTCCAACCAGTGACCATAAAGCAATTTTTTCAACCATTCGAACAGCCTAATTAAGACATCCATCCCCATAGAAACCTATTCCATTCAAACAGTTATGCTCAGCTCACAGCACAAACCAAGAAACAACAATTAAAGCGAAAACTAAATTTTGCACATGGCCGCGCACATCTACGTACGAGCACAGTACTGAAATCGCTATTTCATCATAGTTCTCTTTTAGACGAACTCATTACATTGGTAGGCGCACAGTAGAACTGTATTATACAAAACGGCTTTAAAAAAAACAAAATCTAAAAATAGAAAGCGGAACACTATGGGCAGTCATCGGTGTAGAAGACGAAAAGAAACGCGCTTAAGAAAGTGATGGGAGGACGCGACGTCATCAGTAGTTCAGATATGTTGCACATAACACACGGCTCCGAGAACAAGGAGCTCTCGGGCGGTTGTCGTAACTTGTGCGGAATGAGGTGTACTACACCACTCGCCACCGCATACAAATCGATCGTTGATCTGCTAATAGCTCCCCGGTTCAGACAGTCAGAATAGATACAAACGTATCTGCCACTCTGCCACTGTTGGTGATCCTTCTCAGCGCGCGGCCCCATTGGACGCAATATTCTGTTTTGTAGCCGAATTATCGGGGAAGGCCGGCGGCGGTGCGCAACGACTTTGGCGCGCGGATTATGTGAAATTTGCGCTCCTCTGTTTATTGACATGAGGGATATTTATAGAACTTTACATGAATTTAATTTCCATCGAATCGGAGCGATAAATCTTTGGCTGGCCGTAACATGGTAGCCGTTTTGAAGGAACCGTTTCGTCCCGGATTAATGTTTTTATTGGCAAAAATAACTTTTTATGAGTATTAGGTAATCGCGTTCTGATTTGCAGTGAAAGGAAGGAAGATTCATTTAAATTTGTTATTAGTACATTGGCGGCTGTTAATTTAGACGGCGAGTAATCCAATTACAGGCATGTTTAGTGGAATTTGCACATTCACGCGAAAATAGATGATTAGAAGTAATTAGAGTGCAGACGATGACCGTTGTATGCATAAAGAAAGCAGTTTAATGTGATGAGGATACTTGGCAATGGCTATGTTTATGTATGTAGGCTTAGGTCGATGATATCGTTTTGCTTCAGTTGGATAAAAGTATGCAAGGCATAGGATATAAGATTAACATTTTTACAATGCCTCTGGAGTGCAGATGGAGTTTCTTTAAGAGTTCATTTCAAGTTTAACTCTGATTTAATGATAGTAAAACTAAGTATTTGATGTGAACTGGAAGGGACATAGATTCAACTGCTGGACAGTGACATTAACCTACTCAAAAGGAAAACTGCGTATAAGATTCTAAGGAGATGTAGAGCAAATGAATACTTATGCTGCAGCCAAGCAACAGAGGAAAACCTCGCCTTTGGTGATGGGCACAACTAGTAGTGCATTTAGAGTGTGCAACTGGAGGCAATTTGCTAAGGACCGGGTTAACTGAAGAGCTTATTGGTTTAAGACCCGAACTGTTGCATTTTGATTAAATAAATCAAACTTTTGGCTGTCATTTCTTAATCTGAATGGGGATGTCTTCTACAAGGCTAAAGCTAAAATTATGACTATTCGATCACGCTCTACCCCTTGAGCCTAATATAGACAGTCAGCTTGATAGCACGTTTCTCATGTCCTTTCAACCACTTAGAAACCGTTTTTTCTACTAGAAACAACCTTTATTTTTCCCAAAACTTTTTAAGAATAATCAATAAATCCCTTCACAACAAAAACAATCGTTTCTTCGTTCTCGATGTCGGTTTGGTTGATAGAACTCTATCAGAGATGATATTTCCGATGCTTTGCTGCTTTTGGTGGACTTTATGAAATATGAATTGAGTGTCCTTGGATCGCGTTTTCAAGTATTTACTTGGTTAACGTTCGGTGTGTCTGCGGGTGTTCGAAATTCTGAAGGTCTTGTTTGAACTTTTGGACTTGAAATTCTCAAGATTTTCACAAAATCTGCTCGCCATCTTGCATAGTTTCAAGCAAAGTTTTTTAATTCCGTCGTTTCGCATACACAGTTCGGCGCCATGTGTTTCTTGCACGACCCCCTTTTCTGCCGGCCTTAGTCGGTTTCAATGTTTCTGATGAAGACCTATAGATATTTATTCCCACATCGATTCATCGATCGATTCTTGATTTGGATGAATAGAACTATCGCATTGCATTGCCAAATCTTAGACAAAACTCCGAGCACTAACTACTTTTTACCGACTCATGACATTTTGTTTAGTTTGACCCTCGGTTGAGTTAATCTTTACTTTACTTCGTAAAGAATTTGTTCTTGGAATCTAGTGGGCGCATGTGACAAATACGTGTGTATTTAAGCTCATCAAGTTCCTCTGTTACCAGCCTCAATCTATAATAAAAATAGTATTGCTAAAATAATGCAGTCTCCCAGGACTCCACTGTGAACTTCAAATATATTTAATGGGATGCAAATAAGGCTTATGTTAGCGAATGTTAGCACCTCTGCTTAATCCTCCCTGGCCGCCACATCACTCCCTTCGCAGTGAAATTTCTGGCCTCAAGCATAAACCTGAAGTACTTGATTGCCAAATAAATTGCTAAGGGTTATCTGTCATTGACTTGACTAATTATTAGATTGCACGTGTCCTCTTCGGTCTGAGAAGACCCTTTAAATTTTTTGAATCATTTGCTCTTGTTATCAAACGTTAAAGCAGACAGCATTTTTCTGAATTAAGGCACTTTACCAGTTTTTCTTTTTTTTTAATTTAAAACATCAATCTTGAAGCCTCAATGCAGACATTCCCATTTCATAATTATAATTTGTATAATTAAATGTTTTTTCACATTATTTGCTCGTATCGTCTGAAAAAAATTAATTCAACAGGACAAAATACCTCCCGTCCATTCCCATCTTGAATTATCCTCGAAACACAGAATCCATTCAATTTATTTATTTAATTTTGTATACAAAATATACACAGCCCATTACAGAGCAGAATGCACAACTCGGTAAAGCTTTCAACGGTGCAATAAAAAATCATCAAAACAAAAACAACCCCACAAATTTGTAACGCAGCAGTGGAATTACGTTTCACAAAATTCTTATGCCATATACGTGGAAAAGAGAAGAAACTCTCTACGAAAACCCCTAGGGAAAAACTCAACCATGCATTGAAAAATGGGGCAACATAAGAACAAGGTACGAGAAAAGATAGCAATACGAGGCAATCCCATCGAGTTGCATATTCTAAACAAATCAAAAAAACAAAAAAACAAAAAACAAAAATTATACTTATCCAAAAGCCATTAAGAACCATTCATGGGATACGGGGCTTCTTGAAACAGACAAAGTTTGGAAAAACACACACACACATACGTATTAACAACTTGTAAAATGGGGCGTCAATTTGAGTGCTGGGATAGCAGTTGGAGTTGGGGATGGTGGTGGTGTGCTTGTGGTGACGGCGATAATGGTGCTTCATGTGGAGCAGGCGATGATTTTTGCCAATGGAACGATTTCCAAATTATCCAAAAAGAAAACCATCATTAACACTGAAGGTGGAAAGTATTGCTTCACACCAAACAATATTTATTAAAATGACGCTGTTCTAAATTCGATGTAAAGCGGGTCAAGGCCTTTAAGGTAAAATAAGGCCAAAAGCCACAAAAATATACATATCACCATAATCAATGCATCATCTCGTCCTCGCAACCCAACAAGAATCATAGTTTTTTCGTACGCTATCTATTACAATTTTAAACAAACCGCAACAACTGTAACCAAAATAGGCTAGCCATCTACACCATTTAGTCCAAAAAGGACGTAAACCTATCGATATCAACTGTTCATTAAGAATTGGAAATGACCGCAGTATATTCCCAGTCAAAGTCACTGCCAAAAGTATCTTAATGAGATATCAGATGCCAACAGGGTGATATCTTAGGAAATGAAGGCAGATAAACTCACAGGAAAATGAGCGAAACTAAATCTCTTCAACTCTCTTTCCTTTGTAAGAACAGATAATAAGACTATTAACAGAGCGAACACTCGGTGGATCCGACTGGACACATGCGCAACACATCCTCTTAATTGAACAAAGAAGACCTATCTTTCTGATAAGACTTAGTCGGAGTGAAGTAAAAGCTATTAGGTCACATTACCATTGGCACCAATGCGAAAAAACTCGGCTCACAAAGAATCTGCAGGGACGAGGATTTGACTTCGGACTCTTTCAGCCTTTTTTTTTTTTGGCAGAAGAGAACAAAAAAGAATTATAACTGCAAAAACTATGAATGCCTCTGTCACTGTCCAGCCACTGGGGTCTGTGTGGATGTCAGACTTAACGTACCTAGACAACGAAGTGATCGGTAATATCCTAGAGATTTCGAAAAATATTTGAAGATTTTCTCGATCTCACTAAAAGGTAATGCATTGTTTCTTATCGTAATCATCAACCCTATCCTTTTAACCTACATAAAACTGTCGTTTGAGAGAAATAACATCGTGTCCAACCCAGGCCTAAGTAAAGTGATACCTCATCCTCTACAACCAACTAAAATTCAGTTAATTTAGTGAAAAAAAAGTCGTCGGTCCAGGATCTGCAAAGAACTTTTTGTTAATCGTTCAGCAGAAGGTTTTGCGGAAGTTCTGAATTGATAACTGCATAGAAGCTCACTAGCACGAGATGAGAAACTAGTGGGTTTGCCTTTAAAAAAAGAACTTGAAGCAAGGTCGTCGAATAAAAGTCTCGCCAGCTATGAAAAAAAAAAAATTACGTTGCCATGGGTAAGCCAGCAAAAATAGGAGCAAACAATAAATCTACTAAATCGAATGGAAACTAAAGGGTCCCAATTTGACACACCCTTCTCCACTAAAAATCTGTTAAGCTAATAATCAAGGGCGGAATCAGACAATTTGACAGATCCAACTGATCGTTGGACACACCCAACTCTAACGCGATGTTCAGTGAACATACAAATTTTGACAGTTCCAAACCAATGGCAATCTGTCATCGTGAAAACTTTTAAAATGTCCACTCACGTCAGATTTTATTGTCCACAAATTTATGTCAATTACTAGACAAGATCCACTGAATTCGTGTTCAAAAGACTAACAAGAATATAATACCACGAGATGATAACGGTTGGTCTGGCAGCCAAACAACTCGTATCTTTTCGAATGGAATGTCATTATTTTTCACTCAAAAATTCGCTATTTTCTATTTCGATTCCAATTTCAACACGATTCCTCCTTGCGATTACTGCCTGCCGCCGCTGCATGAGTTAATAGATTATTTTTAACAAACACAGAATGCCGCGTTCCCCCTTCGACCAGCAACCCTCATGACAGCGTTGTAGCGCCATCGGACAAGGGCGGCCTGAACGATTTCAGTTGTCATCCGCAAGGCACAAAAATATTTTTTCGATAAGAATGTTATTTTCTAAAATGCTGACTTTGTTGTAAGCGGTTTTCTAACTTTTCCCCGCCCTAATTCCATCGCCTTGTATTCAAATATTTATTTGCGGTCGGGAATATGTAGTTGCCTTTTGGTCGATTGAATGAGTTTCGATTTATCAGCGGAATAGATAAATTGCAAAAAAAAAATATTGATATATAAAGCGCTTGGTCGTGGATGAATGGTTGTTCGACTTGGAGCGGACGACGCTGTTGGCAAGTGGGGTTTTACTTGGCGATGAATGAAATGTTTTTTTTTTATGTTTACAAATGTTATTCAAATAATTTTTGCTGAAGATATATAAATTTTAACAGGGAAAGAGGAGAACACGCCGCGCTGCGCCGCCCCCATTAAATTTTGGGGATGAAGATAAAAATGTGAAATTTATCATCGTGTTAGCGCCATGCGAGTTAGGCAAGTCAGAGTATACAAATGTGGATTAGTTTCGTCAGATCTTTTTTATCGTTTATGACTATGCGATGTGAATTTTCAAAATTCTGTTGACACTGAGTTATTATTTGTTCGTGCCTAGAATCTTGAAGTTAATGTTTGATGACGTGAAACAATCGGGATATGGCTATTTGCGTTGTGCAAAATATTTCGAAAGTGGGAAGTGACGAACTGGGTCGATGACGTGCGATTTTTAACGCGCACATGGTCGCCCACTAAATCTGCGTCAAGTGATTATTTTGGACTTTGTGAAGAAACATTAAGGTAGTCGGACTTGAAATAAGACTCTTAGTCAGCATAGGAAGTCTGCCTTCTACTTAAATGTAGAAAAATGAGGTGTCGAAGGACTAAAATAGAATGGCCACATATCACTTTATGATTTAAAAAAAAAAAAAAAACATGAATCTTCGAGACTAGTGTCTGCGAACATTTTACACGAGGCGATAATAAAACAAAAGTTATACACATCAGATCAAAAGCGAGGCATAACAGAATTGATAGCAATGTGGCTGGCTGTCGGTATAGACTCCTTTCTTACAACGCCTACTTGGCTGGGAGCCAGTTTTCTAGTATCTAACGACACGTTAGGTTGTAAATGAAGAAACTATAGTGTTTGAAGCTGAAGTCATAAAGGCTACCTATCACTGGAGCTTAGCTCAAGGAGCTTCACTAGTTAATCAGCTGCATGTCTTGGCAATTTTCAAAGATGAAAGTTGGACATGTGAAACCACTTCAAATCCAAGTCTTACTCATCACTCCCTATAAGGCTCAATAGGATTCGTTAGAAACCGCAGTGCCAAGGGCTGTGAACAACCCTCCGGAATACCACAATAGTCTCTTCTATTTTGTAGTTGAATTATCGTATTTATAGGCGTGTAGTCTTGATAAGAAACAAACAGTACAACCACCAGATTAAAGCGGCTAAGTAGAACGTTTGTTGTGAAATTTTCTTTGATTTTAGCGACAATACAGTAAATATTTCCTTTCATTCCAAACGACTAGCATCAAAAGATTACATTTTCTAGCGGTTTACTTGAGACTTTAGGGGTTTTCCAATAGGGGAGGGATAGCTCTTTCAATACACCCAAAGGTTGATAATACAAAAATGTTACTGTCATTTCTTGACAGACGTCATCAGTTAGGTTTGGCAAATCATCATGGAAAGGTACACAATCGCACAAAGCGTAAAAATCATTCGAATTTATCATCAAAATTCGCTTCCGACTTTGCACACGTTATGTGGTGACATTTTAGGTCAGCAGTCATCGAACTGAAGCCGTTATCCGGCGTATTGGTGAAAAATTCCAAACAACCGGCTCTGTGGTGGGTCAACAACCACATTTCGAAATTTCTAGGCCTCTACAAGAACTAAGCATTTCACAGATCATTAGATTTCAACTTGTATAAGATCCAGATTAAGCTGAACGACCATTCGCTCAAAAGACACTTCGCGGATTGGGCCCTCGATGGATACGCGATGATTCGTGATTTATTTTTGTCCCTGTTTGCTTGATATGATCCTTAACAACAAGTTGTTTCAACAAGACCAACACTAGCGCTGTGTAAATAGCATTGTAACCCCTTTAGCGCTAGTGAATTATATATTTGAAAAAAAAGCGGTGTTAGGTGCCACACAACATCCCAAAGCAATCGACTTATTGGTCAAAACGTTAGAGGTGCCGAAATTTCGCAAATTGAAGATACGATCTGACGCCATAAGACTTCTACTTGTGGCATTATGTGAAATCAATCATCTACGCCAGGAAACCAATAACAGTTGGAGAGGTCAAGACCAACATCGTCCGCGTTATTTATGAGATTGTACCCACTTTATGTAAGGTCGTAGAAAATTGGTCTTTCCAGAAGCGTATCTCCGGACAAAGCCATGGAGGGTTTTGGCAGATAATGTCATAAAATCACTTCTAAAAGTAAATAAAGAATCATCCAACATGGATTCGAAGATGGCGAAGATAAAACTGAAACTGGAATCCTATAAAATTGAAAGGATCAAGACACAATGTTGTCAACTACCACCAACTTGTTGCCTTTGAATATCTTAATCACGGTGGTATTGTGGTGCTCATTCTAAATGCGGTTTATTGAAGTAAAAGTCCAACACGAACCCATGCGGCCGACCGAAAACTTTCCTCCCCTACTGCAAATTTGTGCATTGACAGTACCATCCAAATCAATTTGAATAACCAATTAAATTGAAAGCTCGCACGCGCACCTTCCTGCCTCTCCTATCTTCTTTCAAATGAATTAAAAAAAAAACAATCAATCCATCCCCCACAAAACGAACACGTCTTTAATAAATAATCACTCGTGTATTCAACCTCGCGAATAATTCAAAAAAAAAAAAATCAAAAAGCAACGCAACCAAAAAATCAAAATGACGGACAAAACAAAAAAGTAAACGTAATATTCTTCTTTTTTCGTGTAGTGGTGGCTATTTTAGGTTCTCCGCGCAATGAAAGATTTCTATTTTCGTTGAGAAAAAGGCAAAAAAGAATCAGAATTTCCCTCGTGTTTCTAGGCAATTTGCTGCAGAGCTCGCCGACCCATCGCTATTCTTCGCTAATGTTTCAAAGGAAGAAAATAGAAGATCAGTGCACATTCATTTTGCGTACAAAATAAGCCCACACCCGTTCACCGAGAGGGGCTGCTGTTGGCTTGGATGACTTGCTAGGCTGGCTGGCTTTAGAGTTTCATTTCCGAAATTAATGTCTTGCTTAATCGCTTTTCCAGTACTGCAGACAAGGAACCGTATAATGTGCGCGGCAGTAAAAGTTGCCCTAGATACGGGCCACAGAAAAAAAAAACCTTCTTTTTGTTGTTGTTGGTGCTTCTTCTTGTTTTCTTTTCGTTTTTCTATGTGCTTCGTTGTTGGGCCAACAACAATTAAACTTATTGATACGTATCGATTTCACGACAGATTATGTTTGCTGTTTGGCTTAAATCCAATTTTCCTAAAAGTTTGTCATAAAAAAAAAATGCATTACAGTTTGTGCAGCAGTGTGCAGCGGCTTAAACAAAAAAAAAGTTTACAGACTGTTGTACAGCAGCTAGACAAAAGAAAGTTTAAACATGCTGGGAAAGTTATAAAAATGTTTTCAAAAAATATGGACGGTACTCAGAACAACAAAAACAGATCTCAGCTGTGAGTAAATAGTGTAAACGAGTCTTTGTTCTGAAACGAGAAGTTATCGTTTCCTCCCCTCTTCAAGTCGACTTTTTTCATATCGTAACCAAAGCCAGTGCTCCGCTGGATTCTGGAAATGATATCGTTTTTCAAACGAAATTGTTATTGAAACTTTTTTATATATTTTTTTCTTTTACAAATGACCGCCTGAGTTGTTTCATTATTTCATGAATTTCTCTGGTTTACAATATCTCTACATATTACAATTATGATTACGAATATAAAATTCAGACGAAGCGATGACCGCATGCCATCCAACGATTGTTCGCGGGTGGTGTTAATCACATGAGTAGGTACACATAATAGAAATTCTATATTTGTGGTTGATTTGCTGTCTATTAACTTGATGTATTTTACGACACATAAAATCTGTAATATAAATGAAATGATGTGTCGATTTGATTGTATTTCCTAATAAAAATTAAGGAAGACCTTGTAGAATGATTGCATGTACAATTTTTATTATTTTACCGGCACCAAGAACATTTGGCATCACTTAAATTTTGATGTGTATCAGCAAAGACATCTGTTTTATTTAATTTTTATAAACAAACAAAATCAAAGGGTCCAAGAACCTACTGGATTTGGATCAAAAAGAAACTAGTATCCTCACAAGTAGGTACAATGGCCGATAGACTAGACATCAACTCACCCGACTACTGCAGGAGCTGCCAGGAAGAAATAGAAAATATCAAACACTTGCCTTGTGAATGCCCACACTTTCAGAGGCATCGCCTCCGCAATACGAGGAAAAGATTTGTTGGAGAACTTGAGGACCTTGTGCAAGTTTAATTTATAATCATATGTTTCGTTAAGTTAACAAGTTGGTTTGTGATATGACTAATCAGTGAAAGAGTGCATTAGCAACGGTGCTACGAATAAAAGGGGAACACAAGTGAATTAACGGCCCACGTGCACTTCGCCGTTAGGCTGAAGGCACCCCGACTTAAATGGTATGGACATATCATAAGGAGACCAAAAAATCAAATCATTCAAAAAGTCCAACAAATTCTAGAGACGGAGGTCGCCACCAAACAGCATGGTGGTTCAACTTGTCGTATGAAATGCAGAATGACTAAATTCAACAACCCAAGATAGCAGATAGATTACGTGCGAGGAAAGGCGAACTCAGAAAAATTTGATGAGGCAAAAAAGAAGAAGAAGGAAACGAAAGAAGTCGCAACTGGAGAATAGGGGGATGAGGTTTCGATTCCTAATATAAAATATTCCACAGAGCCATACCAATAAACTGTAAGCCTAATGAGCTGGCCAAGGGCGGCACTTCAATGTCAATTTCACCAGAAATGCAAAATCCAGGAATTTCACTCGTTTCATACAAACTTGGTATCAAATTTGATTTCTTTTCGTGCAAATATGCCTGGATATGCTGGTTGCAACTACAAACTAACTTAACCTATGATTCTCGCTTTAAATGTCAATGAAAACTTGACCAAAGCTCATTTGAAGAATGGCGCTTGTAGATTGATTGTAGAGGTAGTGGGCACAAGTGTTCCTATTATGATTTCTCAAAAATTATAAGTCATTCATGATACTGGCGGTTGGTGATGAATCCGACTATGTCAATGAGTGAACTAGTAGATATGTCCCCTGCTTCAAGGCAGAACTTGCCTTAGTAACGATGACCTGTTTTGATTAAGCAGTCAACGTGACAGAATATATTCTGCTAATTCTTCGTCTTGATTGCAAGATTCACACTTAAATACCAACCATGGCATCACCAAATGAATTGCAGCGCCATCTCGTAGAGATTTATAAAAAAAAAATCAGTATACGTTGCTTTAAGTACACTTCCTATCAACACATACGTTTAAGAACTGCGCACAAGTTTGGAGTGAACTCAACCAACTTGGTGTCCTTTCGGGCATCTATAAGTAACAAACGCTCGTGAGCTGTCACTCTGGCCAAAATAAATGCCGCAAAAGTATGGCATATGTAGACAACTGTAATAAGAGCCAAAGACAATAGCGAGGGTTACGACACATTGCATGATTTCAGGGATCAATTCCAATGGTAAACGTTAAACAAAGTGTCGACACTGCCACGGTACAATTGGAAAACTTGTTCTCGAGAACAAAATTTGTCGTTCCTGTGACATTTATGATCGATTATAGTTTCAGAAACTATCAGTGAGCCCCCCCTTGTTTTATAAACAATTTAATTTAACAAACTGATTCTATCCCCACCACTGGCATCCACCAAACATTTTCTTTTCGTTTATCTTTTTGGAATTTCCTCTGACGCCGTTCGCAAAGAAACAACTTTTTCTTATATTTTAAATAAAAATAAAAGTAAATTTCATCATAAACATGAGACGGTGGCACATGTCAATGGACATTTATTTATTTAAATAGTTTTTATCTTTCGTCTCTTCAAGAAAAACACATTTACATTTATCTCAAGGTTGACCTCTTTATTTATTTTGCTTTTCGTTCGTGGAAAATTGGAAAAACTGCTCTCAAACGTTTTTTATAAGAAAAAAATCCATAAAAATGTGAAAAAAAAGAGGAAATGCTCGTAACTAGAGCAATAGAGGATGCGAACGATGGAGATAATAGTTTTCTAAAGATTGCCAAGTCAGTGAGCGCTGCGAAAATAAAAAACAATAACAAAACGAAAGAAAAGAGGTCGAATGACCTTTCCCAACAATGGAAGGAAGAAGAATAGTTCTTATATAATTGGGATATAAAAAGTGCAATACATGTAGAGACTTATTAGATGCGAAGTTTATATGTATGCAGAAAGTAGGACGAAGACATTTGAAGTAGAGTACGAGTATAGTGAAGGATACGTTGAGTAATCGTTGAAGATAAAGGGTTGTTTTTATCAAAGTTCATTGGACTATAAAAACCACCTACGACGCAAGACAATGGAAAAGCGGTAACATTGTGAATCGTATGTATGAAGTCCTAAAGAGAGATAAAGGAGAATATATAAGGGGGAATTAGAACAGAAGTGCGTGCCCTATAAACCGGATAAAGCCGACAATTCATAAGGTCTTTGACTCCAGCAGTGTATGTGGTGCTTTATCAAGATTTGCAGAAAGTCTGTCAAGCATTAAGGTTCATGTCAATCCAACTCATGCGATAGGAAGGTACAAGATTACATCGATGCACGCCATCAAGTGCCTAGGCGTCATGATCGATACAAGGCTCTCGTTCAATGAACATCTGGGGTATGCTAGTGTCGGGGTCACACTGCTCCGCGTTCCAGGGCACAGTGACATAAAACGGAACGAGCATGCAGATGAAATGCCCAGAAGGGCTCAACTCTACACGGCTCACTCGTGGCAATGGTCCACATCCCGCTAGCAGCGGTTAAATGACAAATCCACTCATACTTCTTGCAGAAGGCCAACCTTGAATGGAGGGTGTTAACAAACTGCGCCATATCAAGGAAGATATGGCCGATCTACGATAAGATTCGAATAAAAGACCCCTAAACAGAACCCGCCCATATATCGCGATGAGAACAAAATTGGTATGTCATAAAACCCCCACTGCCGCAGTTGTGGGAACGAAAATGAGAAGGAAACTCTCTCCTATTTCCTCTGTAAATGTCCGGCACTAGCAAGGGCCAACCAACCATTCTTCGACGACCTCAACTACATCTCGGGTTAAGAGATACGAGATCTAATCCGTTTTCTACACTTTTCAGACTGGATCTAGGCACTGACTGTCTCACATCTTACACATCAACCAGGTCACACGAGTCGTGGTAACAAAAAGGCACACCCTAGTGCTATTTGGGTTTTGTGAAGCGCCAACTCTACCTACTTCTACCCTATGCTAGTGACAAAGCCTCGCGAGTAAACAATGCACTCATGCGCATCACGCCAGTCGAAGAAGGCTGTCGGCTAGAGTGATTACATCAGTGGTGCTCTACGGGCCATCAATTTGATGCAGCTAAGGAAGCTCGAACAAGAAAGCCGATAGACTAAAGAAGTCCCAACAAGATCGTGAGCAGGCTATGCCATTTGCCCCGTCGCGATGAAAAGCCAAGACAGCGGTGCCGTGTGTTTGTCTTAAGTTTAAATTGAGTTTTAAAATAAGACTGCCTGAACCACTATCTCCATCGAGACTACCTACGACCCTGAATTGTTTTTGAAAAAAATTTACTAACGTGACGCAGTATAACTTATTATTGTCGCTGTCTATATGCAGGCCTTCAACTTTGACAGTAAGACTGAAAATTCTATACGTGGTCGCTAGAAAATTTCTCCGTAATTTCATCATTCAATTAAAAAAGGAAGCGCCATTCATGGAACACGTGAACTACAATCAAAAGTGACCTCTGGTGTCACACCATTGAATTGTGAGCAAAATAATTTTTGTTGTTTTCGATACTTTATTTTGAGTTTGGTTTTTCAATCAAGGCCATGCATAGGCCTCACATGACTGCAAACTACGATTGGTCATCCCTATGACAGCATGTGTTGACATGATACATTTATGCGGCACTCACGTAACAGAACCGATTAAAGGCTTATGCGGAACAGTAGTTTCTTCAGGCTCCATGCTCGGCTATTGCACATGTTTCTAGATTACACATCGATTTTTCTGTAAAGGACCTGGTACAAACACTTGTTTTTCACAATATCGTTCTCAGCCTTAAGATTTGAGTCCGAGGATATTCCTCGCGTGAGGTCCTCAAAACTGCATTGTGTGTTCGGATAACTGACGCATATGCTAAGGACGGTCATATAATCGCCTTATAGAGCAAGAAAACTTTTTTCAGTGATAAGCCCCATGTCTTGCCAAAGAGCCCTTGTAGACAGAATCACCTTGTAGACACTTAAAATATTGTTCAAGGTTTGTCTAAACAGCAGTGACTTCGGCTAGGAAAAACACTGCATACGTCTCCGATTCTGAATGAGATTCAAAAAAGGTACCTGCTCCCTATGAAGAAGGTTAGCTCTTCGTCTTCGAGTACACCAGACTCCCATTCCACCCCTCTCTTCTTGGTATTTTAATACTAAATCTCTTATCAAAACTTGACGTAGGGATGGTCTACGAGCTTACAAAGTAAACAATAAAACCGTCGGACCATGAGTAACGCCGTATATTTGGGTAAGCACAGTCATCGTACCGAGCGAAGCTTTCTTGACTGAGTTACTGTCGAATAGCAAATCTTTCATTCCGCTTTTCTTTGAGATGAGTTAACCAAAACAGTTTCCTTTAGGATTGACAGTATCCATCGCTCTCAAGGGTTTACATTTCGGAAAGCTAAAGTTCAATAAATTTAAGGTGTTCCATCCAACTAACACCAGCCCGCTTCGGTAGGTACTTTTGTACAACCAAGTTAAATGGGTTGCAGGTGACCGTGATTTGTTCAAGAAAACCATCCAGGATGATGATGCGTCTGCATCTGCGGCTTTGAAAATCACATAACAACTGTCGTTTCATGTGGTTTTTGAACTGACGCGTCGGTTGTCACTCGCTCGAGTTGATCCCCATTCGGGCTATCCAATTCACAAACATTAATCTCTTGAGTAAATTTACATCGATTTTATTATTATTAACTCCTCCTTTCCCAGTGTTTCCAAAATATACTCACTTTTTTTTTAAATGTAAACATGTTCCGAAAATGTTTTCATTATAAATCTGGAAGAAATCCATTAAAATAATTTCGAAAAGTGATCTCCATAATTTGGCAATGTGACAGGTTGTAAGGAAAACATGTCTATCATCTGGAAGCCCAAGGATTAAAATTAGACAAAAGAAATGTTTAAATCCACACGAATTAAATCGGCGTGAAGTTATTTTGTGGATATAAATGGGAAAATATTGAAAATGAAAATGAAAACGAATTAACGAATGAAAGTGCAAGTAAGTACGAGTATTGCGATCACAACACAAGATTCACGTTAATAAAAACACTGACCCCACACAATGACATGGCCAAAGTGGATTCGTTTTTCCAAGGACGAATGTTTGTGTTCACGTTCTTAATATTTTGAGGATTATTACTTGATTAATGGTCTGTATTTCATTGTTGGCTCTGCGGTTATTTAAATTTTTTTTTCCAAATTTTAAATATATTTTAAATATTAATTTTATTTTGTTCTAGACTTTTATTTTGCAATTCATAGAAAGATTATTTATAGATTCAAGGTTATGTCTAGTGGTTTTGGAATTTTAACTAAGACATGGGCTAAGACATATGTATTTTAAATGCTATTAGATCGTGTTCGGCTGCTACAGCATCCGTCATTTTGACAGTTTCTATTACATGAACGCAGATATTAATGTAGATTGCTTGCAACCGAGATGTTTTGATCTGGTTTCCATTGACGTCTTCAGCAAACAAATAGAAAAGATATAACCTTCAGTGCCGCGCAAAAGTGGGAACCATTTTGGGAATCAAGAGCCAACTCATTAGTTGAGGACAAGATCCCGCCCTGGGCTCTGAAGCAATCAATAAAAGGCAAAGTATGACCATAGATCAGAGCAGCTGCATGTACCTATTTTCTCGAGGCAATTTCGTTTCTTTCTAAACATTTTTCTACAGAAATAAGGCAAAGTGGCGTTCAAAGGGTAGACATGTGCATTCAAAAGGACACAAGCGTCTACAACTCCTACTCTCACCTTCACGCGGTGAACACTGAGTTTTTATTACCTCAATTTGATATTGGATTTCCACCTCTTTGAAGAGTTATTGGTAGCAGCTTCCACTAAGGCACTTTTCCTTGCATCTGGATGGCTGCGGAAGAATTCTCCAGATGGGATCAGCGGTGGGATCAACAGTTCCAGATAAGTCAAACTACCTAATGAACTACGACATATTCGGAGCCTGCAAGGAGCAATTTATCCAGCTTTTCGTCCTGGGGGTACACATTTAGAATCGCGCCCTCCAGGTTGGGAGTTGTGCCGTCGAGATAACTGCCCGAGCATGGAAAGCTCCCCTAGTTACGAAGAAACAACAAGCCTCGAATATGGACCGACTTACTGTTGATGATTCCTGCTGACGAATTAAGTTTCCGTACGCTGCCGTACCTATATTGCGACCATAATAACTTCTCGCTCAGTTTCTTCAAGTTTTCGTTCACTTTTGGTTCCGTAAGTAAAGAGCGAATGTGCGAATGAAAGCAAATTCCGTCCGGAACGATGACAGATGAGAACAATTCAAGACTCAACTGAGGCGGGCAAAACGATTTGACATACGGTTGCGTTTACTTATGGGTACTGCAGGATTTCGGGAGTACGTGGGCGCTACATCTCTCTTAATACAATAATGGTTCGGCCTTAAGCTTTGATCAATTTTAAAAGCAGAATAGTACACTTGTCACGTTAAATTCAACCTGAAGCGCCATCTAAGGCAAATTTAGTGCAAACTTTCTGAAACGAACGAATCTGCTATTGTACAACAAACTGCTTTCAGATAAATCAAACTTGCTTCCTGCAACTTTTCCTTTGTGGATAGTGGTACCTAGTTCAACTTACCAGTAAACGAGTCTCTTCAATTGAAGTCACATGGATCGCTTAGATTACAATCAACTTCCGAAAATCCCACAGAAAAGATTTACAGACCCCCAAATTTTAAGTAGATTAACCTATTTCTTGACTCAAAATTTGTCTAACTGTGAACGCTGTTCTCAACATTGTCGAATCGGCCAGAACAGCTACATTCAACGTCGAGGTAGTACGCTTGTACATTCAACGTCGAGGTAGTAAGCTTGTACACGAAGAATACCTATAACTTTTATCTATCGCTGCTTTTTTTGGCTGAGAAGGCAATTGTGTAGTTGGACCATATCCCGAAGAACTAAGGAGGCTCTATATAAGACTCTTACCATCCTAATCCTAGTCTATGGCGGTAAAGCAAGGACTCTATTGAAGCCCAATCAAGATAAAGCCTAAAACTCTTCGTAAGATATTTGGTCGCGATTATGTTGACGGACGGAGGAAGAGATTTATCGACGAACTATACTAGCCGTACAACAGCATCGACCTAGTCAAAAAAAAATTTAGCATGTAGAGCAAATGGACACCAACACAGTGGAGAAATTCGAGCCTTATGTGGCGTGCACAAACCTCAACTAGTTTGAAGTGCACAACTGAAGAGTCTTGTTGGTTAAGTCCCGGGTTCACCCGAACTGTAAGCAGGTCACTTCGACGATATATGTTTGTATGTTATACGGTTGATAGTTATAGAATTATAACACAAAACGCGCATCTGTACATGAATCCTCTGGAACCCAAAACGTCCCCCAATCTTCTACAGATGGCAGACCTTATATAGTAGCGCACAAGTGCAAGTTGCTTCAACCAAACTGAAAGCATTAAGTCTAACTTCAAACTAATTGGAAGCACTTTTTCGTTGAGCTCCACTTCTAAATGCCATTTATAGATGGATTGTTTAGACCTTTATTCCCTTGTACTCCTGCAATCCTCCTTACTACCGTCCAATGCCACAATCTCCACTTATCTACAATGTATCTACATTAAAACGAATAAAAATTGTTATCGCTTAGCAAATTGATTGACATTGCGAAACACAACGTTACGTAAACAATCAGAAAGAGTGACACATTTGTGAACGAAAAAACAGCTGTCAAACTATGAGAACATACACCAGGGTTGTACTCGCCGATGCATAGCAAAAGGCAGCGAACAATAAATGTTTTAAAATTCAATACAGCCGATCTGAGAACATAATGTCCAGTCAATCAATTAAAATAATTGCATAAATGCAACAATGATGCACGAGACGGGCATCTTTTTTTTATTTCGCGATAAAAAGCCGCCAAACACGAGCATTTATAATCACATTTGACATCGGAAAATTAGTTCGAGTGTCGAAACAAATTACCAACATCGCACGATACATCATCAAGGAATACAAACGAGTGAAACTAATAAAAAAAATATTAATTCAATTCACTTTGATCTCTAATTATAGACGAGATAATGTGACCGCGGGGATCAGAGACAGAGCCACAGGAGCAAAACGCGATAGCTGAGCTAATATCAGCTTATAAATATTAATTTCCCCCATTTAATTGCAATTCATGAAGTTAAATTGAATCAAAAGAGAAATTAAGAAAGAAAAAAAGGAAAGCGAAACTAAAACTGAAAAGTCATCGACATTCGGATTTCAATTCGCACGAAAATGCGCACGCAAATAGAATGCGTGGTGGACAAACGACAAGAAATAGATTCCTCAGCCACAACTACAAAAAAGACAAGGATAACAACACAAAATAGTATCTAAAACTATCTGGCAACATCTCGACCTAGAGTTTGACTAATTGATGCCAGAAGACAGAAATAGCATCGAATATGAGATGTGTGTAACGCGCACGCATCGTTGTCGTCGTCGTTATAGTCCATCCGAAATGGTGCTCCCAAGAACCTACCTAATACGAGTACTGAAAGGGAATATCATAGCCTCGTCTCGTAGCAATGTCACAGCTGATTTATCTCTTGTGGCCGTGCATTCGCATACATTGTTCTGAGTAGAGAAAAGGCAGCCACTGAACTTTTGCAAACGTACTAGCTAAGCGAAACAAAACGAAATCAGCACCAGAGCAAGTCAAAGCGAAGAATTGAATGGAAGAGACTCTAATCTGCAGATACAGTAGAAAGGTTAAGGGACAAACAATGCGTGCCTGGCTGCAGTCACATACGTTTTAGTGGAGTTACATGAATGCAATTGTATTTTCCTCTGATAATACGACCATGTCGATGGAAGAATCGATGATACTGGCTGACTTCAGAGCTCGGCAGCACGAATGGAAAACAAGTGAGGTCAATTCACTTGTCGCCGATTGTTGGGGGGTTGTTTTTTTCTGCTCTTAGATTATTCATGATTCTTGCAGCATATTGGCGAGTGTTTTGAAAATACTCATATGGTCAGATGTAAAGGAATGTTAAGCCTCGTCCCAAATCAGTGTCAACCGACTTGTTCTGGATACAACTCTTAAACTCGGATTTATATAACGTACGCGGAGACACGAGGAGCTCGTCCAACCAACTCTAGGAACAATCAAGCTGATAGAATCCTTCTATGAAACATAACATACAGCTTTAACGCAGACTAACAACTTTTCCACGAGACGGTTGGAGAGCCAACACTCGTTTTGTTTAGTGACTGATCGTGGAAATCGGCGTTCATTGGCAATGAATCCTTAGGTTGCTAGTCATCTACGACAGACTGTTGGTCTCAAAACCTTTTTTCTTCTAAGGTAGGCTCGAAGAAGCATTCAAGTAAGCACGTTACCAATAAGAAGAAACTGGTAACACAGTCCACATTCATATTCAACAAAAACTATGTATTTCACGTGACTGAAATAAAAACAACTTTGTTCTGGAGGAATCTGCAAAAGGCAAACAAAACTGACAGTCTCAAACTTGTGTCGCATTTTGAGCTAAGTCGTTTTTTTAGCGTGTCAGAAATTCAGTTGACACCATCCGCAACAGTCCAAGACTTCCTATTGTTTCGCGATGATTCCATCGATAAATTTGTTAAAAATCTTTATCCATTTATTTTTAAGGCCAACAAACGCGAAACCACTCGCTGCAATTTTGCATATCTATGTACGTCAGATAAAAGTAAACTTATCATATGTATTCCTCGTGACATTGTCATAACTGACATGCGAGAAGTAAGACCGTTGAACTGAATCCATTCGCGTGCAAATAACTCTGACCCCATTCAATAATCTTCACCAAAATTATTTGTGTACTCGAAAATTGGAAAGAATAAATCATTTCGTATACCACAACATTTATCTGTCAATAAACTTTGTAAATGTCAATTGAATGCGAAGATCCTTAAAGCTCAATTGGCATATACCAATGTTGTAATCAACAATTTACAGAAAAGAAAATTAACTGCAAATTTTAACATTTTGGTAAGTTTTGAATGGGTCTAGTACGTCCACATGAATTGCATCAAGGCGGGTGCAAATTAATGATCAAGACTGTGATTGAAACAATAACATTGAAAATTTAATATATAAGCTTGTTTGCGTTGTGTACAAAACGAGGTTTATACCTCACATATGTGCAAGACTTGTCAAAATGTCAAATTACATTGTGGTTCCTTCTCATATTCACGCTTATTGACACGATTTTTGAAATTTCATCACATGATAACGACCATGAATGGATTTATCACAAACAAGTTGAACATATCGCAGTCGGTAGCTGAGGATTTGGAAAGATCATTTTTGCCGACTGTTAAACGACGGCGACAGCCTACACTCCGCTGTCAGGCAAAATGATCCATTCAACCCGGACGATGACGATTAAAACTGTCGTCCATCTGACCAACACGAAGAGAAGATAGCGATATCGAAACTGAAGTCTAACTAGACTGCTGGCGAGGATGGCACGCCGGTCGAATTCTTTAAAGCTGCAGAATATGACTTGGTAACTCATCTGTAAAATTTGGCCAGTTGAAAGTATGCTGACCGGAATCTCACCATTGTGTCAACTGCAACTGTCAACTGTTTGTCAGAAACCTGATTGGCTCTTATCAGTGTGGTTTTAGCCTTGAGAAATCAACCATCTATCAGAAGTCTACACTTAGAAAAAAAAACCTGAAATCATCTCCATCATCTCTTCATAGATTTTAAAGCCACTTATGATAGCGTATATGTGTAGAGACGATATGTATAAAGTCGTGTCAAATCTCGGCATCCCTGCCAAACTTGTCCGCCTTTCCAGGACGACAATGGAGAAACCTCACTGCTCAGTCAAAATTGGCAAGACCACCGAATCCTTTGATGTAGGAAAAGGTTTAAGACAAGGTGGTGGTGCACAATTGGTGTGCGAAACTGCACGCAGCTAGCGAGGCACCGAGCTGTTGGTTGAAACCATCGTTTATCCCGTATGTCAAGTGTTAAAAGACATTTTTGGATGAAAATTCTTGAAATACTGCCACCAGTTTACGTTCAATGTACAGACATCTACAAAATGATACAAACTTGTGACATAAAGAACATCATCATCAACAGGCGTTTACTTGCATCAACATTCAAAAATAAAAATAGATCCTAAGATCTAACGAACAAAAAAAAAATATACCCACTTGATGCAGTGCTGTCAATCCATCCACATTCGCTGTATTAATATCGGCGCCATGTTCCAGCAAATGAACAACTTCTTCCTTGTCGCTGGCCAAACAGGCGGCCAGGAATACGCATCCCGATGAGAATTTGATTTTACGACCTTTCTCACTCTTCGGTACTGATGGCTCGCGATTTGTTTCGGATTCCTCCCAGCGTTTGAGCTGTTCGACCCGTTTCATCATTGCCGAATTGTTTCGCGTATCGAACGACATTTTTTCGATATTTTATTACGATTTTTTCTGATTTTCCTAATTTTTTTTTTTTTGTTATTTATGTTTCACGCACTTGTTGGACAGAACCGAGTTTTACGAGAAAACTACACTTCACTCACACACACACACACACACTGACACAGCCGAGTAAGCGAGATGACAAAAAAAAAACAGAAAAACTGATTTTTTTTCCAACATTTATAATCCCGCCGTCGCGCGTCAGTGTTCGTCCTTCTTTATCGCGGTTCAATTCGAATGAATTCCTTTCATGTCAGATGTCACTTGTCAAAATTACAACGAAAATCGTGGGAATTTTCAACGTTTTTTGCGGGTAAATATGGACCCGACTGAAATAATTGCCATCAACTACGAGAACACAAACGAACGAGAAGAGTGAGACGAAGCTACAAAAGAAAGGAATTCCTTTACACGAATTTGTATTTTTTTTTTTTTTCACTTTGCTTCGGATGAATTTCCCTCTTGTTGCATACGGGCGAGTGGGATGAGTATAGGACAACTCAGCTGCACTTGTTATCCCGCTCTCGCCTCGTAGTTACGTTCTGAAGATTTATCGTAGTTTTTCTTTTCTTATTTCGATTCTATTTCTTGCCTTCTTTGCGTTTTTCTATCGCCTTTTTTTTCTTGTTTCTCTCAAAAAGAGGATTTTTTTGATTTTATTTCTTTTGACATAAATTCAACAGCCGCGCAAAATAAATGCCGAGAATCCTTCAAACGAAGTTACACAACATTTTTTGAAGCATTTTTACAGAGCGTTCACGCACGCACTTCGATGCTCTGACTAAAAATGCGAAAAACAATCAGAAATTCAACGTCAAATTGAAGATTTTCGCTGCAAGAAATTGGAAAATGAATGGTTGCAGTTAAAACCTTACGACACTTTATGCCACTTTACGCACACACTGCACACTCTCATTGAATTTCCTTTGCACTTTCCACTCGCGGGAAGAAATGATTCTTCTTTCATATATTTTTAGAAAACTATTTTTTTTTTTTCGTTTTGGTTTGAATTGAAATTCTTTTTTTTTTTTTAATGAATTTTCCAACTCACACACACTGAGAGCATCACATAACTACACTACTACACTATTTTCTTCGTTTTGGAAATTCTCCTTTTATTTTTTCTTCACCTCACCTCACATATTGTTGCAGAAATTGTATTTTCATTTCTTTTATCAAAAAAAAAAAAAAAGGAAAACGAAATGAAATGTAGAACTCTGGGAGTTTTTGGGAGCGGTCACTGTTTTAGTTGCGGGGAAAACTTTTCCTTTTGGGGTTTGTTCGGTTTTTTCTTGTTGAAATGTTTATGCGTTTTCGTCGCGCGAATTGGAATTGTAAATTAACTTTTAATTTGATTTTTCTTTTCTTTTTTTTATGTTAAATTGAATTTCCAACGAGAACGCGAATTCGTTTTTCCACACACACTGAAAACGAGAGAGAGTACGTTGTAGAAGTTATACTCACTCACATCACATTCCTCGATCTACCATCAAAATATAATTTTTTACCCGAATTCGGTGTGTTTGCTTTGTGCGGATTCTTCATCCATTTTTTGTGGATTGTGGATGATAAATGCAGGGTTGGCAACAATTACGAATGAAAAGTGAACAGAGTGGTTTGTTATTGGAATAATAGATGGCGATAGTTACAGCGGAAGTTGAACTCGGACGGTTATTTTTTTAAATAATTTTCGGAGGGTAGTTTTTAATTTCTGTCAACAGATCGCATATCAGATCCGTATTAGGTGCAATCAGGGGACACTGTCTAATAGTATGCAACAAGGCTTGGCGTATATTCGAATGATTTTTGTAGAAGCTTAATGGAGGAAGAGGAGGAGGAAACGATTCCCCACCTTCTTTGTAGCTGCCCAGCTCTCTCTCGCAAGCGATCTGATAAACACAGATGCCAGAAACCTCTTTCCCTTCATCAGAAGCTCCAGTTGGTTCAACGAGTAGGTAAAGGGATCTCTCCAGATCCATACGCTGTCATAATGGACCTATCACTGGTCTAAGTGTGCTGGCAACAGCTGGCAGTCACTTTAACCTAACCTAACCTACTTGGAAAAAAATATTCCCAGGAGACTTCCCTTCATCTCCGCATATTTATTACGTTAAAAGTACTACCTAAGAGGCGGTTTAAAACTATCTTACTTGCTTCGTGGTGAATCTGGGTCTCATTCAACAGCCCTCTGCAGCCAGCACGATGCCCAGCAAGCTACTTCTAGTTGTGTACCCCCAGTTGGATGAGATCATCTTCCACTTGCAAATATCATCAGAAATGAAGTCGTCTTCTTCTGAGTAGTCCCTCAGGGGTCGAGTCAAGGATTCTTCAGGCTGGAGCATTGGTGTTTATCCGATTTTTTGACCAAGTCGATGTCGCTGAACAACTCGCATAGTTCGTGGTTAAATCTTCTCTTCCAGGAACCGTCAACGGTGGGACCATCAATCGAACGTGGAGCATTTCTTGCGAAAAAGCCAAGTGCACTTTCATCCGACTTTGACAAAGTCCAGCAGAAGGGCTATGATGAGGATTTTGTATAACGTCTTCTTGGTTCTTCTCGATAGTGCTTTGTTAAATAGTTGTCTCCTGAGGGCATAGTAACAGCAATTGGAGAGTTAATTCGCAAGTTGGGAAAACTGCATGACAGTGCATCATCAACCTGTCCAAAAACTCTTCTTATTTTTTATTTTTTTTGAAGAGGAAATGCTTTATACACCGTCAGAGGTGACCAAGCTTCCCCAGTGTGTCGTACTCTTACCGACTAAACCTTTTTAATCTTCAGACGAACCAACCCCGAAACTGGCTCTACTTTTCTATGGTCCTGACGGATTTATGTGCTGTGCTCTTCTGTTTACCTTCAGTACTTCCTCGATGTAGGGGTACACTCTGTTTCAGTTTTCCTCTCTCGTACACATTATCGTAACGATATTGTCTGATATGATTTCGTCTACCTCCGTTTTCTGTTCTTCTTCTCTCTGCAAGCCATCTGATGCATTCGCAGGATGTGTCCTGTCCTGAGTCGAATCGCCATACTGCCATGCTAGGCTTGCTGTTTTTTTCCATTTTGTGTAGATACTCGTTCAAGCACCTGTGACCGGTAAGCAAAGGAAGACTTATTGGTCGCTATCACTTCAATGGTAACAGTGACTTAAGCCAAACTTATACTTCTATTCTTCATTTATAATTCTAAGTGATTTCATTTCATTTCATCCTCCCTCATAAGAATTCTATAGGCTTTGAATCTAAATCCTCTTCGGGACATCCATACCTAATCTAACCCATATGACGTGTTCCCAAAGTGTGTAAAAAAAAAGTCGGATTCTAGCTAATTAATGAGAGAAGTGACAAATTGGCACTAGTATAGTCCAACGGCAACACTACTTTTGAAAAACATTTAAGTTTAGTTGAAAAGTGTGTTTAAATTGTTAGATTTCCATTTCAAATTTGCAAACTTCTAAAGAATATTTTCAGCCCTTCAATCCACAGTCCCTCAGTTGGATCGAAAATAGACAAACTCATCACAATTAACCAGATGCTGATGAAGATACCAATAAAATTCACCATCCGTTCGTTAACTTCAACGACGCACATGGAGACATTCAACGTCTACAGCTTTACAATTTATTGGTTGAACTCGGAATTCAATATACGATAATTAATAACTTTGAGACCAAAAGAAGAGATTAACTCTATAAACAACGCCTACGTCGAGTTTCCACTAAAACTGACCCTGAAATTATGTTGTTTGAGTTTGGCAAGAGCAATGTATGGTTTTCAAATCATAGACTTCCAGTTTGATTGTAGACTTTTCAACGATAGATAAAACCGTGAAAGTAAGAAGTTCTGTCAAGATATAGACTATATCCTTGTATAAATCAAGCAATGGCGGATTTCTGAGAACGACTTAACAAAGTCAAGCAGAGGTTTGTCCATGAACGAGTTGACTTAACTAAAATGAAACCTGAAACATATAACCTATGCTTGCCTTATGCAAATAACTAGTCTGTAATTTTTTTTCTTCTCCAAACTTCAATACGAAATCATAAAACTTACAGCACCTCGGTAAACAACCAACTATTCATAAATCTATCTACTTCCACGACACTCTGCACATAAAAGTTATAATTCTTGCCAACCACATTCTTGAATACAATGAGATACCTACATGTAATTGATGTAACTAAGCTTGCATCTCAGCCACTCTAGCGCCACAAAATCACATCTCAACACGACGATACATCTCATAGAAGCCCATAAAGGCCATAGTGAAAAGCTCCTATAACCCATCCCCACAACCCCCTTTTCAAAACAATGTATGCCCACACTATGCATACACTACGCTCTACTTCCCAAAGTAAACCGCTGCCACAGCATTGTTTTACTATAGTTTCTAACACACACATATGTATACCGTCAAGGTGGGCTACCCAACCCATTACCCAACTTTGCATCCAAATCTTCCTCCTCACCACTACCAGCACAGACAATATACGGTCGAACTATACGGAAAACTGTTTGTTTTCATTTTCTCGTTTTTTCTCACATATTTCCCACCCATCCCCACTGCTTCGCAACGTGCCAACAACCAACACTAGAGACAGACTCAACTGAATGGCCTGGTCTGGCCATGCCAACCAACACTATCAGTCTACTACACAACGGCGGAACTATTAGTCGACTTATAGGCGAAGCTAGTACGAAGTACGGGACGAAAAACTTAAATGAACTAACAAACTTTTGATGTGCGAATACTCTTGCATCCAAGTGACAGTGACACTATAGTGCGCGGTCCGAAACCCTTTCCAAAACAATAATTGTGAACAATTTTGTGTAGATTTTCCAAAAAATCCTTTATTTTTTCATTGACAAAAAAATTACGCGCTAATCCTTGTGTGCAACGTCATCCCTTACTTCGTCTGCATGGATATTTACACGTTACAATCAAAATGGTAAGTTGTAAAAAATAAAATTGTACTACCCTCCTGCAGAAGAGTGGTTGCCTTCGTTGCGTGACAGAGATGGCGTTCCATTTTGTCGATTTAAGCCAAAGCAGGACGAACGACTAAGTGGAGAAAAAAAAAGGAATACTATACTTGTTGAAAGGCACTCCTTTGACAGTTCATTCACATTTCTGTGCGGCGCTTCATAGGCATTCATAGTTCGTTCCCACAGTTACAGGAGCAGAACTTCGCCTCCGTTCCTGCTTTCATTCTTTTTTTTTTTGTTCAACCCAGGAGCGTTCATCCATCAGAGAACAACAATCATGGAACCAGGAAGACAGCAAAAGATTTCATCACCATCACCACACACATGTCCTTCTTTCATTCCTCTCTCTCTCTCTCTCTTTTTTTCTGTCTTTGTCTCTCTTTGGTATTCCCTTTTTTCTTTGTCATTACTCCTTGTCTCTGATTCTAGGAAAAAATCTTGAATGTAATATAGCGTAATCGCAAGGCTCACCCTTCGCCAATGGCTTTTCTCACGAGAGCACAGGTACTGGGTATACGTCCATCCCTTGCACGGTATTGGTGAGGCAAATAAATATGCATTAGGCTTAAGCCCGGGTGTAGTTCTCATGGGAAAAATCCTTTAGGAAATGCATCACCATCAAACATCACAGTGCAATGAATTTTGAAGGAGAAAAAGGAAAATCGTTCTTTTGCTGTTCCTTAAGTGCACCCATATCCTTCCTTTGCAGACGATAGCGACATTCATTATATCCGACTTTCTATATATGTAGCTACAACCCATACATGTACTCGTGATATTTGGAAGGACTTTTCCAAAGGAGATGAGATACTTTCTGAGCTCTTCAAGGAGCACTAAATGTGAATTTTATTTTTATTTTTCTCTCTTCTCTATACATACTGCCGTCTCGAACCGGGGGATGGTGGTCGTTTTTCATTGAGAAGAGGATCCTTCATCCTTTAGAAGAAAATATATATAAAAACGAATGTCTAAGAATAGGTAAAGGAAACATGTTTTCAATTTTCCCATGGGCTATTCTGTTACGTGTACCTGGAACTTTCGGGAATTTTCTTTATTTTTCCAAAGGGGTGCTGCATTTTCATTCTTAGTTTGCGAAAAAAAATGGCAAAAAAAAGAAAAGAAACGAAAGTAAATGGAAAGGAGAATGTGAATTGTCATTACGTCGGATTGTTACTAATTGCACGTAAGTTAAACATTTTGTATCGTGCGGTATGGTTGGATGATACAACCCCTGTTGCGTAACCACAGTGGGGTAGAAATGATTCAGTTGTATTGCAAACTTTGATGAAATTTTTTCATGATTTTAGTTTTCTTATAGGGGATGTATTGACATCTTGGAATGCTTGTAACACAGAAAACAAAATCACAATCAGCAATTTAAAGTTACTCTTGGCAAGAGTGGTGGTCTGTAGAAAGCTTAATAATTGTGGTGTTAGCCTTTTCAGAAGTCCTGCAAAGCATTGAGAATTTTTCGAATAATCCAAATCTGCTTAGAGTGTCCTTTTTATTCGTGCACTAACCACCTTATATCAAATTTTTCATTGAAAACACTGTTTGAGAAGGTCCAACGACAGCTTGAAGTCCATACCATGCTTTATACATGATGCTATGATGATGCACCTCCCATCGAGGCAAAAATGTGTAAAAACGTCCTTTGGTAATACCCTCGAAACCAGCTTGGTCCTAGAACCAATTTTCCAAGTAGCAGCACCTAAAAAATAATTTGAAGAATATTATAGAGCTCACCACTGGTTTCTCACTTTTTAAGCTGCTGTTGGGGCGGATACATCCTTCTGAAGCATTCCATTTTAATGTGTTCTTAGTGCTTCGATGATGATGAGCTTGCGGATGGTCAGCATTCATCACATCAGCACTGAATATCCTCCACCTGATCCGAGCAAGGTTACAACAATCAGATCCGCAGCATTGTCGTACTCCCTACAGGCGTCGCAGATAGTGGTGTTGTTTAGACCTAGCACAGTATAGTTCTTGGCGAAAGCCCATAAGAACGCCCGGAGGTTGATTGCAATATTTTCTAGAATACCTCGGTTTTCTACAGACAGTCTGCATTGGTTTGCTTTGTCTGTATCCTGAAAGAAATGCTCCTTTTCGATTGCGTATACATGATATCCAACCGTTGATGGAACCCATAATCTAAATTCAGATACCAATCTTAGATAATTGAGGTTCTGGCGGTCCACATCTTTAGGCATGCTAAAGGAATAGTTCGGTTGCGGTCTTCAGATGGCTCAAAAAGGGGATTCTGAAGCCGGTATCTGCTTATTTGGGCCCAACCAAGTAATCTCAGAGACACTTGGAAAATATCTTAGTGAGTTTCAAATTCACGCCATGGACAACTGCGCCTATATTGACCTGAAATCAAGCATATCCATATACTTAAGGACAGTCAAGCAACTCTTAAACCACTTGATGAATCGAAAATCTGTGATGTAGTTATTGTATCAATGCCCTTCAGGATATAACTCGCTACGCTAAAACAAAGCCTTCCTTCAAAGGCAATATAAGGTATTGAAGGTAACGAAATTACTGGTCAGCTAGCTAGAAGGGATTCTTCGGAGTCCTAAGTAGGATCTCGACCCTTCTGCGAAATAACTGATTAAGCGTCCAAACCATTTCTAAGCAGGTAGAAGAGCAAAATGTGTATATCCTACAGGGAAAACATTTAAGGTCTCAGGCAAGCTAAATGGGGTATTATTTCATAAGAACTCCCTCAAAATCCTTAGAAACTTCTGGTTTTTCTTTCTGTCCATAGCGGCCACGGAATGCCGACTCTTATTAGGGAAGTGTGTCTCTCTGGGTAAAAAGATCCTTACTTCGCAAGATTTGAAAAGTGCGTCCATAGGTAATATTCTCACCTTCATTAGGAAGGTTGAACAGCGCCTGGTTTAAAAAAAAGCCTCAGGCGCTGACTGTCACAACCAACACAGATAGGTAGGGTCGTAGGTTGAAGGGGTGACTACATCCCATATGATGCAGCCTTTGCTCGGACCTCCAAGGTCCCCTACCTTGAAATGTCCAGTCTGAAAGAGAGAACAAAGAAGAAGGGTCTGTATAAGTGTAAGTTCATAATGATGGTTGAGATGGTTTTTGGTGGCTTCTTAGACAGATAGACCAGGTTGTTGAAACAGTATTATCCGAAAGCCGTATTTCTGATTCTACAGGTTAGGTTAGGTTAGGTTATAGAGTTGACGGGAAAGGAAGTCCTATCTCCGCCACACTTAGGTCAATGTAGATCCATTGTGGTACCCCAGGGGGATCAACCCCCTTTACTAGGAACCATTAGCCTATGTTCTATCGAGCTAGCTCGAGGCGCAGATAAATCTGTGTGTGTCGACCACAGACTTGTCGGACAGTTCTTCTAGGTCCTGAAAGAAGTGTCTTCCTAGGGTTTTCAATCTTATTTGGCAAAGCGCTAGACAATGGCAAAGAAAGTTTGGAGTGTCCTCATCTTCTTCTTCGTCGCCACATCCACTGCATAGGTCATCCGTGATGAATCCCAGTCTTCTTGCATGATAGTTAAGCATATTATGCCCGGTGATTATACTTATTAGAGAAGATAGGGATTTTTTTGTCCATGGATTCTATCGGTTTTCTGTTTATCGTGGCCATAGTTTCCTAGTTATAACACAGGAACTGAGCGTATTACATCTATCATTTGCAGTCTGTTTGAGGTTACAGATTGGAATTTTAGCGGTGGTATCAGCTTGGTCGGGGTTAAATGAAGATCCTTCCCTTGCCAGCTCATCAGCTGTATCGTTTCCAGACACCCCTTTCTGGCCAGGGACCCAGCAGAGCCTTACATTGTGCTGCCTGCCAAGAACTCGTAGCTCTTCGCTCTTCTGCTTTTGCATAGGCTGGGGCATTCGCATAGGAAGTGGGCTCCAACCATCTGTACTAAAAAACGCATTCTTCTAAGGTGGACCGCCAGAAGGCTATGGCCTGTGACAGAAGGTAGGTTCTACACAATATAGTCCACAACCATTACGATTTTGGAAATTAGATGGAAGGAGTGTATTGAGCTTAAAGGAGATTATGTTAAAAAATAAAAGTAATTTGTAAACTTCCGAGTTTGTTTCCTTCGTCAAGTTGCAAAGTTTTCAATCCCCCCTCGTACAAACCTATAAACCGAGCAACTTAAGATGATTGGATTTAGTTTTTTCATGGCACCAATTCGTAAAACCTACTAAGAACTTCTCGAATAGAATTTCTAAAAGAAGTAACTAAGTTAAGATTCTTCACTAGATAGAAAAGGGAAATTGCTTTAGAGTCGAAAAGTGATAAAGGATATTCCAAGCCGAGGTTGAAGCCATTTGGTATTCTGAAGAAATTATCCGAATTCAACATATTTTTTCACACGCTACCTCCGCAGGGCCCACAAAGCTATAAGTCCGGACCTGAGGAGATGATAAAAAAAAGTATATTATCTTCCAAGTTAAACCACAGCTGTGTGAATCGGAGTTGGGTTGAACTAAGTTCTTTTAAGTTATCGGGTAATCTATCTTGTCTACCTCTTTAAAAAAAAAGCATGAACTTGTAGCTGATATGTACTTTAAAATGATCTTTATCGAAATTGATGCCATTTGTGTTCCATGAAGTGCGCATTACCCCATTTAAATGATGTACTTTGCCCAAGGTTGTGTAAATTAACAAGTTTTATTACCCGAGCGTAAAATAAATAAGCCGAAACTACGTCATTAATTAGTGATACATTCCATTAGAGGTCAACTTCCTGGAACTTGTAAATCAAGCAGAATGTCCGTATGACATACACGTGTTTTGGGAAAAAAAATGAGTTCATTTGTATGTTTTTTTTTCCAGTTCCACCCCTCAGAAATAGTGGTGTGCGTTTGCCCGAGTTCATCTCGTGTTCCCCCTTTAACGATTTTTTATTGCGGAAGTCTAGAAAGATATCGTCATCCCTCTGGGGTATTGCATCAAACTGCGAAATAGATTCTCTAGTGGGCGGTGATTTTTCTTATGGTGGATGCAAAAGCAAATATCGAATATGTAACCATGTCATGCATCGTTCTGGGAAACTATTTCATATTGCCGATGATCACATCGATGTTTATTTACGACGTAGTTTGGACATTTTGTGGAAAATATGGCGCAGTATGTCTGTACAAAAATTTGTATTATCGTTAACGCAATATTGTTCAACAACACATGATAAAAGTTGTTTATGCAACAAGTCGGGGGGGCGTTTATTGTCAGATAAGAATTTGTTTGCACACTTTATTGACAAAATAGATATTCTATGAGTTAAAGGATGTGTACAGACCTTAATCTCTAGCTTACGTTATTTTATATATATATATATTTTTTCTGTTTTCATTAGTTTTATGGTTTTGGTTAGTGGCGTTTCGTGCACGTGAAGAAAACCTTACTTTATAAATCCATAAAGCGTCTAAAAAATGAGAAATTTATGAACGACGAGAGCTCTAACCCAGAAAAAGCTAGAAACATTCTTTGTAATGGTGTCGTTCGCCGTGTTTCACGTTGTAGGTCTTGAAAACTACTGGCATGCATAGTGACATCTTCAGCTGATCCTAAAATAATTACTAACCTAGTCACTCATTTCTTTAGTCAATTGCTCGTTGACCACGTCCTTGAATCTGATTACTTTCGCTTCATGGACAACTTTACACAAACTTTCCTTGTCTCTGTGGATACAACCTCGCCAGTGGCAGTTAATAAGAACAACAAACTTAAGAACGATTACTTCCCCGGTCCCGATGGTCTGCATGCCATAGTACTAAAAAAAACAAAAGTAAATTAAAACTACCCATTTACAACTTTCAATCGCGCAGGGATTTTTCCCTTAACTGTAGAAGCACTGGTACATCATGCCTATCCACAAAAAAAGGTTGCAAGAGTAAAATAATCGCTCCAGAGCTAAACTCTAAGCTCTTTGAAAGCATCGTTTATGATTCAATGTTCTTTCACTGCCATCTAATTTTTTCCACAAAACAACCACAGAAGTCCCTCAAGTCAGCCATCTTGGAAGACTTGAACAGGTTCTCCATCTGGTGTCCAACAAATTTCTTTGAGCTTAATCCTACAAAGAGTGAGTCACTGTTTCTTCCTCGTCTTTATAGCTTCTGCAGAAATCGTTGAAATGGGCACCCATTCTAGCGGCGTCAAGCAATATCTCGTGAGGGATCCTACTAAACTTCTTATACATTTTCTATTTATGAACAGATCCGATCTCCTTGGATCCAGGTTTGGCCAGATCTGCCCCGACAAAAGACAAGTGTTGATGTCATTCCACCTGTTATTTGACTTTCTTCAGTATCAAGGCGAGATTTTAACAATTCTAGAGGAGCAGACATCTCCCCTGACTTGTTTCCTCCTTTGCCAGCTCGACTACTCTGTAGTTGCCTGGAACATCCCTGTGTGTCCTGAAACCCAGCACAGATAGTCGTCGCATCTGTCAGCAATCTCATTAGAACCCTGCAGTATGGCTTCATCAACTTGGATCGTATTGTCGGTGATTCCAAGGCTTCTATCGTTCCTTAACTAGTTTAGTAAGGGGTAAGTCGTTATCGGATCTGCACGAGGATGTAATTTCTGGCATTTACATCGACTCAGAGTTATGTTATCTCCTTATAAATACTTCAAAGTTATAGCTGTCCCTGTAAAATTGTGTCCTAATCCACAGCAGATGCTTCCTTCAAGTGTTTCCCTTGTTAACTTTATCTTCATGAAATTATCTGCGCTTGGCTTTGTGTAACGCAGAAGTTGGATGTGTTAGTTAAAGACAGTTTCTTTCCCAAGCGCTACGTAATACTTCGAAAATCATCACAACAAAAATGGAAGTAGTGGCCACTTCCCATATGTCACTTACTAAGTTCAATGTCTCTTTCAAATAACAATTGCTTAATAACTACGTATGAACTTCAAATTCGCGACTATTGTCGTACAGTGGACAACTTTATCTTTTGAATATAGTTTCTCGGACATTTCAATGATTAGTGTCTACTTCTTCTTCTTATATTCTGGTCATCTGTTTCATGTTTACCCCCATGAATCTTATGACTTTCTCTAAGTCCAAACAGATTGCATCAAACGATGAGATACAGCAAGTAAACAAGAAAAAGATAAACACCTCCCACCCCATTTTCATCATTTATTTTCACAAGTGTTACGATAACGTAAAAGGAAATAACGATAATGAGCTCATTTAGCAGAAGAATCCACGTTTTAATATGTACTCCATGGTCCGCCCCTAAAGTGCATGTCTGAGCATCTTTTTCCCCATTTCACCTTTTACAATATTATTCTCATAAAACATTTATAAATGCACATCACACGAAGTGCATCGTCGGCTTCGACGTAAGATCGTAAGTTTTCTATTTCGATATTCTCTTTTGGTTGAAGTGCTTGCTAGTTGGCACTTATCCAAGACGCACACACAAACGATAAGTGAAAATGAAACTTTGTAGACGAACCACTTGATGTCGCTAGTGTTGCAACTAAGAAAAAAAATGCAAACGTGTTGAATATTTCTACGCATTTATCTTGGTCCTTGCATCCTTCGACAAGGATAAAGAATCCAATTTGGTATGACATCAACATTAACAGCTGGTGGCACACTTTATATCCGAAACATGATAATGATTCATTCGAAGAAAGAACGAAAGAATACAAAGAGAAGTGGTCTTTGGCGTTCTGGAAGATCCTTCATTGTTATCTTGGTTTTTTTTTTTTTGGCATTGTGGGTATTTTTGTGATCAGTTTTTGAAATTTTTTTGTATTCTGGGAACATCTGCTACGCGGTGAGGTGTGGCCTTGTGCCACAGGTTCGTGCTGGTGCACATGTTCTTCGTCGTTCAATTCTTTAAATTGGAAGGAGGTGCAGGTTTTTTTGTTCTTCAAATTCTTTTCGATTGAATCTTTTGGGATTAAATTTGATGGTTGAAACAGCTGCCGCAGGTGACTATGTTGCCGAAGAATTTCTTTAATCGGGAACACTTCATGAAAGGGTAAAGGAAAATGGAACTAAACATAGCCAGGAGGACGTGATTATTTTGTTTGATTTTGGGAATAACTATGCTGTATCTACATATGTGTGAAAGGGCGAACGGAGGAGAAGATTTAAATGCTGTGGATGTAGTAAAAAAAAAAACATCAACTCTCTTGTTTTCGCCCAAGCGACAAACGTTCTTCGATCTTCCCCTTCTTCTAAAAAGCGACATTTTAGTTCTGTTTGACCTTAAGACGAACTTCATTCTACAACAGTTCGCCGGGAACGCATGATGATATCGATTTGTCCACCTTTTCACATACAGCGACATTGACCAAGTCAAGAAAGTTCAAATGAATCACTTCGGCTGAAAAGGAATCGCGAGCGGAACTGAAGGCAGATGGCTAAAAACTGACCTAACTGGTGAAGCCTGTTTACGAAATGCATTAGGCATTACACTTTTGATTCACGCGGCAGCAAAGGAATTCGTCAGATTCTCAATCTGTGTCATGTCCCAAACTCTATACAAGTCATCACCGTATCACCGTGTGTGCTCTCTGAAGGGGTTGTCACCCTACAATTGTATTTTCATTGAAACAAGATTGACTAACTTCGAGAAAGAGCGTTTGAAAAACATTGCTGTGGTCGGTGAGTCTACAGTTTTAGAAAATAAAAAGCGCATCTCCAAAAAGAAACCACCAGCGTCGATGAATTTGGTCTTAGTTTCTACAATTTTCTTTGGGAGACCATTTGAAAGAGCAGCCAGTCTAACAAAATTATTTACCACTCTTTGTTCAGCATTCTAGCAAACTGAGTCTTTGAATGCTTTACGATACAAATTCTATCACAAAAAGCTTTGACCAGTCCACGGATACTATCTACTTACTATTCGATACTCCATATAATTTAAGACAATATTTCGTGCATATTGTCATCAACAGTGTCAAGCTTCGTTATAAATAAATAAAAGAAGACCACAAACTTCTACACGCAGCAATTTCGGATACGACGTAGAAATGTTTTCGACAGCTGCCACTAATTACTTTTTCAAGTACAATGACCAAATCTGTCGTCAGAGTACTTCCAAACCACTCAGAAATTCTTGCCCGCTAAAGACACATCTACACTGAGTCACACCAGCTCGTGATCACTTATCTTAACCCAAACGCACCTTGCGCCATCCTCAAATGTAAACAAAATTGCAAGACAAAGTGACGGCATAGAGTCTTCTCCTTATCGGTCAACCCCCAATAGCCGTTTCTTCTTATCAGCCAGATATACATAAGTACCTACTCGGCTATCGTGTATTGACCTACCCTCTACTTGAAGCTATTTTAATTATAATTACCTTCTTCAATCAACATTCAATTTTATTGTAACAGGTATTATCTTCGTAACAAAGAAAATCCAACTCACTACCATCACCACCACCGACCGCCTCAGACGACAGTGCACCAGGGGCTGATGCCCGATGAAGTGCTTTATGATGTGGAAGCTCCCCTCCCTAAACTCACGCTTTAGATTGTATTTTCCATTCGCTTACTGTTGTTCATTGTGAATGGCAGGTGTTTGCCATATAGGCCTTGCAAGGTCGTTCAATTACTATTCCTGTTACCACACCTCCCCACCACTGTTGCTTTGGCACTCTCTAACTGAAGTATAAGCGTGCACTAAGGCACATGTTATGGCGCTTAGCACTTTGATTACATATTATTTTTGGATGCAAGTTTTTTTATCGGTTACGAATTACGTCATGCACAAAACAATAAATTTGACTACACACCATCGAAGTGGAGGAATTACTGATCCCCCTCCCACACCCAAAAGGGGGATGTGAATGAAGAACACAATTAGCATGTTGGTGTTGGCATTGTGTTGTCTGTCCGTGCCTTGTCTCACATTTGCTTGGAGTTTGTTCTTAACAGTGTTCTCTTTACTTATTTGTCACACTTAAGGGTAAGTATTGGTTTGGTAAATACTTTTCGATTTTAAAATTTTAACAAATCGCCCCTCAGAAAAATGACTGGCCAAATGCTAACAATCAGTCAGGCCTATTACAGTTTCCAACCTACTGTTGGGTAAACGTATCCGAAACTCAGACAATTTATTGAGAGACAAGTCTCAAACGTTGAAAGTAAAGATGAGCAGTGCAATGTTTACAGGGTGGTTACACTATTCTATTGAAAAATATTGTCAAACAGACAGGTCACTCTATTGATTATGAACATCGACATGAATTAATGGCATGAGATAAATTCATGAACATCACTGGAAATATCATGAAGACTATGTTCCTCGTGGTTAAGCATAAGTTTCAAGAACATGGCGTGCGTTATAAGACAAATCTTCACAATAAATTTAGACATTGAACCATTGAACTTTTTTCTTCAAACAAGTCCAACATTAAGTCCGATTGTGTTTGTAACAGCCTGTAAGTAGCAAGACGCAGAATCGATAGATTTGTGCCTTGCCTAACAAGTTCATCGGCCATATGTCCCTGTGCCTCGGCACCCAAATAAGGTTAATTTTGAATTCTAATTTTGATTCTAGGGATTTAATCGCAGCTTGACTAGATAGCGTTATTGTACCCCAGCCACGGTTGCGCCTATTTGATTACTATTATCTCGGCTTGTAAGACACTATAGTGGTTGGGCAACCGAAAGGATATGCTAATGTTAACATCGTAGCATATGGACTCCTTTCATTGTATAGCGAATGCTATATTCTTCCAGTCAAGTCTGAAGAGGATAGTGGTTTCAAAGTTCTTATCGAATAGGAAAAGGGGTAGGAATTCTTAATTATTGAAAATGGTTGAGTATCCGGTGTAGCCACATAATGCATATACCTCCGGTGGCTGACATGTGTTTGCTGTAGACATCTTAGGGTATCAGATTGAACAGTATACCCAGAGGCGCCGTTGGAGTGGTTCTAAGGGTTCCACTAAAACGTACATATGTATTTCGACCTTTGATTCGATGGATGACTTTTTCCAATCCCTTCCACTAGACAATCACCCCATACAGCAATATTGGTCCGATGACAGATACAGTAAATGTTTTATCATTGTAGGTACGCCTCATCTGCTCCTATTGATTTTTTTTGAACAGTTCAGAGTCGTGATAGCAGCGTGCAGCGTGCAGCGATTAAAGCAACAGATTCCAGCATGGCTTACTAACTAGCATGAGACTCAGATGTTTGGCTTTGTCCACGAATGTATTAAGGCAGGTACCACACAATTTGAGAGGGTCAAAATGGGAAATCTTATATTTATTTTCTTATAAGAAGGACTATCTCAGATTTTGTAGGAATTGACTCCAAGGCCACATTTAAGGAGTGTGGAGAGAGAATTCTGTAGAAGATCTCTTAGCGTATTTACTAAATTTAAGTGTTTTTCTGAGACTGCTAAATATGCCTCCACAGCCATCCCCCTACAGGGATTGAGAGTAACCCGTTTATTGCCAGATTCCAGAGAAGAGGGAAGAGCACACTTCCTTGAGGTTTGCCACTACTACCGAACCTCTGAACTGTTGCTTCGCCCAGCTTTTCAATCTACCACAATGTTTTCTCAAAGTTTAAGTAATTTCCGAATGAATCACATACATATATTCATATATGAGCAAATACATGCGTCAGCATTATCCACTTTATCTGGTTAACGAAAACATCTGAATCATTCCAGATGCCTACTTCATTGTATGCACTTTGTATCTGTAGTTCTATACATAGCATGACTGTTCTCGATGTGAATCTGATTAAATTTGCATATTTTCTGTTCGAAATTCAAATACGTTAAATATAAGCAAAATTATTTTGTTTTGTTCGGTCATTCGTATCTCATGGATTCAAACAACATTTTTCAGTGTGCAAATTAAAATTCACAATTTTGTACTTAGATTTATCCGGTTTTGTTGATATCGTATTTTGTTTACAAACTATTTTTTTTCTTATCTAAAACAAGGGAAGTAAATATCTTGTATTGTGTGTTGGAATATGAAAATTTTTCCATTGCATTTTTGTTTTTAATTTTAATTCAAATTAATCACAAACTCATTGTTTGCATAGGAATGTTCGTTTAATTAGCTGGTGTGAAGGTTAATATAATTAAAAAAAAAAAGAGAACAATAATAATAAAAAAAAGATTGTGTGTGAAAAACAAATCTAATTCGCATGATCATTGGTGTCATCATTCCTGTTCAGTTGGGTGAGTAGTTCATTAATTTGAATATAACCTTGCTTTGTTGCATTTATTTTTTAAAATGTCTACATTTGGAGGTTACGTCAGTTTGTATGAAATCATTGAGTATCTATGTACTTAAAAAGGTCTTTGGGTTATCAAAACAAAATACATATGTATGTATCTAGTTCTAGTGAAAAATAGAGTGAGTCAACACACAAGTCAGACTCATATAATGAACAAAGCAGGAAATTGTTGTTTATGAGATGATTTCATTGGTTAAGTCGAGAGTTTTTCTAGAGAACTCTCAAACTAGACAATTGAAATCTTATAGACAATCTGCTTGTTTAGTATAAATTTTTTTTTCCGACGAAAATCAAGTCGAGTAGAAAATTATAGTATCTACCTACCTACCTAGCCGTTAAACTAAACTAAAACTAAATGTATCTACTGACTGTGTTTGTATAAATATGTACATATGTCCGATGCAAAGTTAACGTTGTAGAAAACATCTCAACCGAAATCGAAAACGAGTCGAAAAAAACCGTCATGCTAGAACGGACGGAAATGAACGCCTCATAAGAAGTATTTTGGTACCTGTGGCCTATTTCACCAAATTAAAAATTTGTATTTACAAGCATTTTTTAACAAAATTTGCGATATTTTGTAGTAAAAAGTTACAAATTTTGTTAAAAAATGCTTATAAATGCAAATTTGTTATTTGGTGAAATAGGCCACAGCTTTTGAAATCTTTTCTGAGACATTTTCTATTCCAATTAGAAGGAAACAAGTTTTCAGGGTTAGAATTCGAATATTAGTTTACCTATTACCCCTTCATCTTCATATAAACAAAGAGGCTATTGTCAAGACCTTCATGCTCATCATAGAAGATGATTGTAGTTCAAGACTATTTCATCATGAAATTTCACAAGATCTAAGCTAGACTACTAAGCAGCAGTAAACTATTTGGAACAACAATCACAGACAAAAATGTCTGCCAAAATTTAACTCCACTCATCTACGGATAAAAGTGACTACAAATACAAATACAAAAATTTGGCGCGACATTTCATACAAAGCCAACGCCTCGCTTTTGGCAACCATTCATGTTGTGATAGATAAAGGCTTCAACGGTCTTATCGTTTCCTCCTAATATAATCCAAAACAACAAAGTTGCCTACATATTTACAATTTAAAGATAAGGTTATTAAATGTTTGAAGTGCCCCGTTATATATTTTTCAAAAGTCGTGTGACAATGTGAAATTCTAGTAAATTCATTCATCTGAAATTCCCAATAGATTATAACAAAAATTCCTCTACGTCATTGTTTACTTTAGATTTTCATCATTTATTGACACTAATAGGAAAGGATATTTCCGGTTACAGATAACGAGAAACATTTCCATTGAGTAAAAAATAATCAAGAAACGGAAGTATTAAGACATTTTTCTTCGAATGTCATTCATGGTTTCTAAGGAAAAGGTAATGAGAACTAGTGACCAATAAAATTCTCATGAGCTATACTTTGCTGCACTTGCGTTGTAGAGTACCATTTAGATTGCTATAGAAGCTGCTCCATGAAATTATCGTTAAAACGATTTGTCCATTTAACGAATTTGGTAGCCTGATTTGGTAGCATTGTTCAGGGTTCAGATGTGGCGGCAGTCAACAAACGAAGATCAAATGATGGCTTATGAAATTTGATTGAAATATCGACTCCTCTTCAGTCGATTATAACCTTTGGAAGTCGAATTAGTTTTGTATGCTTAAGGTGGCGCTACAGTGTGGCAAAATAAGAATTTAAATTACCAAGCAAGCACACCCTTTACAGTAGTTAATGCCATCGAAAATAAGCACTAACTCTTCTTGGAGTATAAGTGTTATCCCTTTTTTTTTATTAACAAGTAACTAAGAACGATTTTTTAGTATTTTCTGCATTTTGCCAATTTACCTGTAAAATTTCCAAGGTCTTGGTGAAGTCGTACCATGTCACCTCACTCAGATCTTCAGCCATTGTGGCCGCTTTAGTATGAAGAAAAACATAAATGTCCTGGAAAAATAGACGAAAGAAGACAAGGGAATAAAAAGTAAGTTTCAGCTCAAAAATTGATGAAGGGGTGGGCTCCGGAATCTACTCAGAGAAACTCGCCATTGTTCGGTCTTCGGTCGGTGGAACTTATAATCCATTGTGTACCAAGCAGAAGTTCTTGCCATAACCAAGGCTTCAAAAGGACTATCCTCAGTAAAAATTCCGAAAAGAGACATTAACAAATATACATCGATAGCCAAGCCGCCATCAAAATCGTCTTATCTACAGTACTTAAATCCAAACTAGTAAAGAGGTATCGCAATACGCCTAAAATCCTACGCTCAAAGTACAAACCCCCACGGGGCATAGAGGCATCGATGGCAATGTAAAGATCGATGAACTGGCAAGAATAGGATCAAAACTGAACCAAATAATGGTCGATCACTCGGTTTTGACGGCTATAGAAGTTGTAAAATGCGACAAACGGTTCGACTTTTGATGTGAAAAGGAACACACTCCCATCAAGCCGCAAAGAAGAAGCGGTCACAACACAGTTAAAGGAAAACAAAGGAAATACTTACTTAGCAGTAGCGATCAGCATTATCATAGGCTACGACCTACTGGCGACTAAGTTCGATCGACCTCTGCAGAAGCTGTTGCGACATAGACACGGAAGAAGACACGACGCACTTCCTCTGCGAATGCACGAGCATTAGCAGAACTAAGGAAGCGATCCGGGTGAACTATCAGCAATGCCACCGAACGCCATTCGAAAATTTATACTGGATTCGGGTGGTTTAGAGAGGCGACAGGTACACGCATGTTGGATTTGACAACGGGAAGTACATGTACATCCGAATGAGGCGGCGCCCAACATCAAGCCGGCACCCCCTGTGGCTGACTGTACCATTGTAAGTGTCCGTTTGGGCTTGGTTCACAACTCACCCCAATAAATGAAGAATTTTTCAAGGAATATCAGCCTTTTTCACTTGAGAACGGCTTTGGCCTTCGCAAAGAAAGTAAGCCATATCCTTTACCATCTATATCGTTGCAGACCTTTCAAAGGTCATTTAAAATTGTCCATGTCAGAATGCCCTTCGAACTTCTCACTGACTGTAGTAGAAGTAGAATAATGCCGGTCTTCCACTGTGAGTGTGGCAAATATCATAGTTTGTACTTTCATTGCCATCACAAGTATTTTGTAGAACGTATTTTCTAAACAGTCGATTGGCTCAAGCAATAGCTGTGCTTATGATGAGGATCCTAGACTGTGTCTTTGCTGTAACCACATTTGAATTATTGCAGCTCCAGCCTACCAGTGTTGTATGGTAGACTGTTAACTAATGAATGCGATAAACTACATTTGTACATAACGTTACACACTATTCTCATCCATGCGCGCCTCCAGAACTTCACTCTGTCATTTGATTTCAAGACTGTAGGTTGACCTGAATGATGGTCCATTTGTCAAAAACTGCTTTACATCCATTGGTCTACCATTCAGAAATCAGAATTTACAGTGTTCTTTAACTGATTTCATTTTTCACTGTCCTCCTCCACATTGGTATTCATCCTTTTCTGACCAGTTCAACAAACTCTTTATTGCATTTTTTACCAAAAAGAGAATTAGTGACAATGATGATTGCTTTTTGGTTCTTTCCGAAAATCCATAAAAGGACCTCACCAGCAATTACATTACATACAGTCTATATTCCAATTTCCGTGACATTTTTCATTCCCCGGACTTTCAATACAATGACTGTCAGACGGTAAACAGCTGCTCCAGGTGCCGCCTACACAAAGAGAGACAGCATCGAAAACAATAACAAAAGAAACGATGAAAAAAAAAAACAGAACAGGCTCTACTTTCGGTGCAACCTAATCGATGTACCAACATCGAAAAACATTTAAGTTGTCATCCCCGCATGGAACACATACACTACACATACTTCTGTCGTCCTAGTCGTTCGTCCTTCTGCGATGTCAGCCAACTTATTCGGTAGTCGTTATTTTTATCATCCCCTGATGCCTCATGTGCCCGAACCCTCATCCGGTTCTTCACCTCTCTACCACCACGTTATCATGTCCAACATAATGACTGCGTTCCGTTTGGCATGCGCCATCATCATACCACCGTACCGCTGTGTAATTATGTATGCTGCCTCCAGCCAACAACAACAACGTTGATAAAGACGACGATTAAGGAGGCCCCCCCACACACAACAAGCCACTCACTGGTGCATTGCATATCCGCCGTACTGTGTGTGTGCATCCGAGAGGATCCTTTTGTGGCGCAAGCAATTGGTTGTGTATTGGCGCAGCACTGCACTGTCATTAGTGTGTGTGTGTACTACAGAAATTGTGTAGTAGTGTAGTAGTATTCGTATTCAACGTAGATTCGTGTGATATAAATGAATGCGTACGCAAGATGCACGTAGTGGGTGAGAGGAGTCTTATATATTTTTACGTTCCACTCGAGTTGAATGAAAAATTATGTGTATTCACAGAGGGGATGGGACTTAGGACAGTAGCGGAGGGAGATTTTATTTAAGAGGGGCTTAAATTGGGGTTTTATCTGTTATACTTTTTTTTTTGAGTTGGCATGGAGGTCCTTTAACTGGGTTCTCGGTCGAAGAGTTGCTTGAACAAACGGGGGCCGACCCAGGCCCATAGAATCCGTTCTTTACGACACGTTGACGAGAGAGTTGACCCAATGAATACGTCGAAGCCGCAAAGAAAATTGAATTATTCCCACAAGTAATGACTTTTGACACGTTAAATTCTTGTTTTGAGAGTGCTGTCAACGGATCCGAACGTAGAGAAAAGTTAAAAGTTCGGCTACTTTTTGGCGTTGTTTACCTGGATCTCATCGAACTGGAATGCAACTAATTCTGACTGGACACATCACATTTCAATTCAACCCATTGTTTCAAGTTTCTCTTTTGCTCAAGCACTCCTTTCGTCACCTGCAATCAAATAGAAAAGGGATGCTTATTGGTATCATAGTGGGTACCATAGGTTAGGTTAGGTTAGCGAGCTGATGAGAACGGTTACATCCTCATCGCACTTAGGTCCATGTGGACCCATTGTGATACCCATGATTTTGTTTCCTACCTTGGTGTTATAGTTTTTTTTTAGCCATCCGGACGTTCTGGCGAATTTGAGTAGTTTTGATGGTGATCCATCTGACAGCTCAACGATATGGTCGAAGAAAAATTTGCCCAGAGTTCTGTTTCTGAGTTGACAAAGGCTTGGGCAGCCTGTGGGTACCATAACGGGACACTGCACAAGTGGCTGGTACAGCAATAGATTGGGCCTCCTCTATAATAATATTTATATAATCTGTATGAACGTGGGGAAGGAAGAAATGATTCTCCACCTTTTCTGTACTTGTCCAGCCTTTTAAACTCGAAGAAAGGTGTACTTAGGAGCCAGTTTCTACCACGGTCTAAATCAATTGGCTGTCACCAGTATAGACAACCTTGGGTAGTTTTTCTGGAAGAAATTACAGGTGTGGTATCAAATCCAGCCTGCCACTCTTACCTAACCTAACACTCCTACAATTTTATTTTTGTTAATTTTTTGTAGGTACATTACGAATAATGTATTCTCGTTGAAACAATAGTCAAGTTCTCCTTTTTCATTGCCTTTGCTGATACCCAAACAGTGGTGAACCAAAGAGCCCTTAAGACAAAATAACTGAAACTTGACTTTATCCGACAAAGTGTTCGTATTACCCTTCCGCTATAGCGGGTACATTTCTTTATTTATCTGGTAATAGGATTTAGTATTTTTCTGACTATAAAACCACTACTCTTGATCAATGTGTCAGAGTCTAGTCTATCTAGTCATTGGGGGTAAGCTTTTTGAATTCCATCACATTTTTCCTGTGGTTGTTTAGAATTTTTTGAATCTGTTTACAGTAAAAACCGCAAAGGTATAAGTTACTTCGATAACAGACAATTTATACGTTTTTCACTACCATTTTGAATTTTTTTAAATTATGATGTCAAAACATTTCCAATTAAAATATTCAAAACCAAATGGGCTGAGTTTAAATGAGTCAGCAACTGAACTAAAAAATGTTTATTTTCAAAGCTCAAGTTTATAATTTAGATCTAGGGTACAAAGGCAACTTAAGTCACTCACCCAAGGGTAACGAAAACATATTGGGTGCTGAGTTGGCACGAGAACGTCAAGAAAATGACTTGTTCCATGGTTGACGAACTCTCAGAAATGCCGTCGATTTGGTTTTATCTTCCGATTGTTGCTGGAAAATACATTTTTCATACATATATTTGCGTATTTTATCTACATATGAGACGATTAATCACAGAGAGTCAGGGCAGGGCCTGGCTTCTCGCAAAGTCGCAATCATGCTTGCTATGCATATTATATAAAAGGAATCTACAATTTTTATTGTACATTATACTCTCGGAGGTTTGTCATTGCCTGTCGAGAAGTGGTGCTTTTTTTTCTAGGACTTGAGTCTGTGTCTGTCCAATGCACAACGCATTGTCACATTGCAATGGCTGCTATATTGTCCTTAGATCCCAAATCTGTTACCTGTACTCGTCTATATTGAGTTAATTTTTGTTTCACTTAGGTTTTGGTTCTAATAATAAATCCATTTCAATTAGAGAGACTAACTTCAGGGGGAAAACCGATCAAACAGGCTTATCTAACCTGAAATAGATGACCAAAAGTTAAGGGAGATAATCACTCTCAATAAAACCTTAATTCATATCATTATTGGTGTCATAACAGGCCACTGTCTAAAAGGACAACACGCCAGGACACTAAGGGCTCTTTTCAATGATGTTTGCAGAAACTTTAGGGATGAGGAGGAAACTACAACTCACCTCTTCTGCCAGTGTTCAGCGTTATCTCACAGCAGTAAAAGACTTCTAGATCACAATCAGGTCGATGATAAGAGTGACATAAGCCTTAGCTTTACTCTCCTATCCTTCATTAATAAGTCTGAAGGGTTCTGCGAGTAAAATTCTCCCTCATACGGAATTCTATCTAGGCATCACATCTTGAGCCCCCGTCTGGCCCTCGGGACACCTATCTCACCTTACCTAATCTAAACCTATTACCGAATGGTAATCCATAAACTGGTTTTTGGAGTTTCTGTAGCTTAGGTTAGGTTGTAGGGGTGGCTGCATTTATGTACAGCCTCACGCGGATCTCAATGGATCCATTGTGTTCCCCGGTGCGGTGTGGGATACCTGAAATATGGAGTTATTATTTTTCTCAGTTGGCCTCCCTAAACCAACTCGAGTTCCGAATGAATTGTAGGATGGTTCTCGGTGGCTTGTTCTCCGAGGGTTGTCTTTCTGTTTCTGATAAGGCTTAAACATTCGCATAGGAGGTGGAATGTGTCCTCCTCAGCGTTTGTATCGCCACATTTTCTGCATAGTTCTGTTGTGCTCAAACGCATTCCCTTTAGGTGGGCCGCTAGCAGGTTGTGACCTGTCATAATATCTATTAGAAGTGATAGTTGACTTCTGTTGAATGCGATGATTTCTGTAGCTTGATGCACACTTTCGGGAATAATTTCAGATACCGCGAAACTTTTAGGAGCAAAAATACACTATGTTCATTAAGGATGGGCAAGGTTAGGTTAGGTTGAAGTGGCTGCCACCTGAAGCCAACACACTTAGACCAATCATAGGTCCATTGTGATACTACATTGTACTTTGAGAGATTCTTCTTACCTACTCGTAAAATCAATTGGACCTGCTGATGAGGCGTAGGAGGTTTCTGACATCGGTCAGATCGCCGAGGTCATTACACTCGAATTCTTCTAAGTGAAGTTTTCTTTGCGGGAGAGAACTGGGCAGCTACAAAGAACACAAAGAACCACTTCGTCCATGCAGCTTATAAAAGAAATTCGTTTAAATGTACACCAAACCCTGTTACATGCTTGCCTATTAGACAATGTTCCGTGATGACACCGATTATGGTGTTGATATGCAATCTCATGAGAACAATTTAATTTTTTAAAACGTTTCAGATTCAGATTTGGCCATATCTGTTTTGTCGCTACCCATGTTATATCGAATTCGGTGTACTCAAAGGCGGGAAATGACTACACAAACCCACAAACGATTGTATATAGTTTTGAACCCTGACATCACTTACATACATTATTTAAATACATTCAACAAAATCTAAACAAAAAGAAATATATCAACAAGAATATCAACTAAACTATAGTCCGTTTCAAATCGAAAATTGTGCTCTTTTTTATTGACTGGAAAACGGCATGTACGAATCGGCTGAACTTTCTCGATATCCTTTCAGATTTTATCCTACCGATTTTTACTTCCACCTACTTGTTTAACTTGGAAAAAATCGAACTTCGATGAACAAACCACTTTGTTGGTGCATACCCCTTTTTGTGACAACATTTAAGTACTTCTTGCAATAATTGTATGTGTAATTAAAAAGGGTTCAATAAATAAATATATAAGTACACATTTACACAAAAAGAAACATATTGTTTTAATTTTTTCAAATTTTCAAATTCATATTTTCGAATCAAACTCAAATCAGCAACATTCTTCCTTCTTTTCAACGCTATAACTGAGAAGTAAACATGTTCAATGAAATTGTCTGAAATTGTCATTACCATGCTCACTGAATCAATTAATAATCCATACTTCTCTACTCTCGGTTTTCGCATTTGGCAGCAGAGACTTCTTATCTTTTCAATAAATTTCAAATTATATAGCCCAATCCCATTGAATGACATTATCAGTAGGCGTTGACGATCGGCGCAGCTAACATATGCGAATTTCTTTCTGTTTTGTGTCTACACAAGAGAGGATGATGGGAAATGAGAAAAACTTGTCGCTTTTGATTTGAAACGGACTATACACATTTTCACACAGCACATTTCAAATTGAGTTTCTATATTTTCATATTTGTTTTCAATTCCCATCAGCCCCCCACATAATATATTTCTCACTACGTCATTGCTCGGAGTTTCTCTCTGGCTCAGTCATTTTTTTATCTTTCTATTCGGTTGTGGAGTTTGTGACTGCTTGTGAGCATGGTAAACGGCGCATATCAGTAGTATTGCATATGCGTGTTTCAAATCGTTTACGGACGGGTGTACAGCCCGTCTCCCTCTGTCACATGACGAAACAATCCACTCCATTTCCATTCAACCAAAGCGCATACACACACTCATACAACGGCAGCCAGCGCCAGCAGGGAAATACCAAACCAACACAATCCCACTGAGGTCGAGTAAAGTAGGTAGTCGTACGAAACGAAATTTTTGACCAGGAATTGAGTGTAAAATATTTTTGTCTATTCAGTTGAAGTTGAAGTTCAGTTTGCAACTCTAACTCTCTGAGATAGTGATACTTTGTACTCTCACTATCTTTGAATATTTATTGATAATTAGTTACGAAAAAATTATAATCTTAATCGCGTGTGCTTTCTAAAAAAAAAAGAAAAAAATAAAAACAATCACAACCAATCAAGCAAGCAACTTAGTGAACAATTTTGTGTAAACACTTGAAACTGATAAGCCTTCGCAAAAAAAAAATAGACTACTACCCTCGAATGTATAACCACAACATGAATCTCCATAATTAAAGCAAAATATCCTCAAATAGAATTTCGCGTTTCGAATAACTTTCCAATCTCAAGGTAGGTTTGCTTAAAAGTTTTTCTAAATAAATTTAACCCACAAAAGAAGCAGAGAAATTGGCGTGTAATGGCGCACAAAAGAAAATAAAGAAAATTTGTATTTTCCATTGAGTGCGATAATAATATATGTGTTTGTGTGTTCGGTCTTTAGTGTAAAAAACATGGCTGCCATTCCGTTTGTAAGGGGGAATCACCACGAAATCAAAGAAAAAATAAAAATCAATATTCGCCATGGTAGTGTGGCAATTTTTCTATTCGTTGTTTCAAGAGAGAAATATGGTTTGGAAATTTGGACAATTGTCTGAAAACTACAGGAAAAGTGAAAAGGAAATGCGGTTTGGATTAATGGCCGATTGGACTGTGTGTGGGAAACAAAAAAAATAAAAAATATCTCCCCTAATTAGCTTATGGCTTCGTTTTCATCATTGTACCTCCCTCCGTGACCCGTCTTTTTGGTTAGATTTGCGTGTGTTTCCCGTTCCCACCATCCACACAGCAATCATTTCTGTCTGTATACTATTTTTACGAGAGTTTTTTTTTTTTTTTTACTGTGTGTGGCATGGCACAAACCCAACCAATTCAGTTATTTGCGACGTTGTCGGGTTTCGTTTCATTGTTATTTAAAAATATTGTTTTTTTTTTTTGGTTACGTGTCACACACTGGGTGGAGACAAACACTTTTTAGAAAGGAAATTGTATCCTCTGCTTGGAAATCTAATAAAATTAAGAAATTCGATAATATAAATTTCAATTAACACATTACTTACTAGCGAAGGAAGAAGAGGGAATGAAAACGCTCAGGGCGCGATCATGCTGTGAGGTGGGAGCCAGAGTTACCGAGAACGAATGTTTTTACTATTTCCTAAAATTCTTTTTAAAAAAGTACTAAATTCAAAATATCATTGCAGTTACTGGCAAGAATCGTGCTGCAAGTATGTTATGGTTTTTGGTCATTTCGAATAAGGTTTCCACTTACACGCATAGAATAGTACTAATAAAGTATGGACTTTAGTGTTTTCACTAGAGCGGGATGGAAAAGAGTTCTTACATTAGTTAGTTTGAAGTGGTCCTCTGAGACCAAAGGGAGGTCCTTTTTGATACCACTGTGAGTCCTTGAGTTGGACCACAGTCTACTCCTGAAACCATTTACATTAGATCATTTGATTTGACATTTTGTATTTTCTTAATTGTTCTTTCTAGAATGAAGAGTGTAAGCGAAATGCAAATTTGCCAGTTAAATTAAATCTTTGAACTCAATTCAAGTTAGTTGTTTTAACTTACTTTTAACTAACTAACTTAGTCCAGCCTCAACTAACAATTATCTCCAGCTACCTCGATTTTTAGCTAGCTGCCTCCAGTTTCGCACGTTAAGTTGGTTAATATTCCTTTACACTTGCGTGCGCCAATTGAGTCGCTGTCTTCCTCCCCTGCGCCGTCCTTCAGAGGTGGATTCGAAGATTTTCCAGACTGCAGCCTCTACATGACCCAGCCACCTCAGTCGTTAGACCTTCACTTTTCTGAATAAGTCATTGTCACTGTAAAATTCGTACAGTTCGTCGCTGTGTCTTCTCCTCCACTCACCGTCTATACAGACGAAACCAAAAATCGCCCGAAAAATGTTCCTCTAAAAACAGCCATTTTTGACAAAGTCCACATGCCTCTGCGCCATAAAGCAGGATTGGGATAATGCCTCATCCATTGACGAAGTCCGCATAGGTACCTCTGTACCATAAAGCAAGACTCTGAGATACATCTCTAAACAGAATATCTATTAACATTTGTCTTGTATTTTTTTCAGTTTATCAGACGTATTTCGGCATCCGAATCAGAGCAAGACGAAAACTAAGTTGGAAAGAGAGACTACGGTGTAAGGTAGTTTGATTGGCTCAACTGGGATTATATTTAACGTTTTAATCCAATCCATTGAGTTGAAATCAATGCAATCAACGACTTAGATGCTTTTAAACTGAAATACATACAAGCTTTGTCTGTTTTTATAAGAAAAAAATATGGCTTATGCCTTCCTTATGTGGTTCAAGTAGGGCGAAGACCTGGGAGCTCACTTTTGTATCCGCAAGCAATAATTTGTAATAAAGAACGGGAACAACCTACTTCATCAAATTCAACATTCAGTTAGACATTGAAAGGAAGACGAATTGCCATCATAAGGCTTCTTATGTCTTATACAAGATTTTTGAACATTTTTAGTTCAAATTTGTTGAAAACTCTGGCAAAAGACTTGTGGAAAGGTTTCGGGCTATCGTTTAAAAGCTTTGGTTTTACTTGTAAAGATAACATACTGGGTTGGCTGGTATCACTATAGCGCTATCACTAAAGTCACTACATTCAAACTTTTTTTTTTATCAACAACATAACATAAACATTTTGTAGAAAAACCATTTCACCAGTTAAAAATAATTGAAGTGACAAACAGTCTTGAGAAATCTCGATTTCTGTTTTTTTCCAAGTCACTGTCGACAACAGTAAATTTCCTGTTTTCCTTATCGTTGATCTTGTCGGGGTTTTTTTTATTTATTTATAACGTAATATACTGCAATTTTAAACGTCTCAATCCTTCAACTACTTTAGATACTCAAGAGTTTCAGGGTATGATGCACAACCTACAGTATATCAAAAATCTTTTTTAAGACTACATCTGCATGCTGGCAATTCTTTGATTTCTTGGAATTCGCATTCAAGCGTTCAATTGAATTGGACATTGTACCCAACATATACGCTGCAACCATATCTATACATAGTCTTGCCCCTCGAAGAAGAAGAAAAGACCTCACAAGGCATTTCGAATGTACTGCGCTCAGTTTTGTATTGCTGTGTATGCCTCTTCGATTTACCCTCCGACTGCGGGGACTGGCTATTTGCCTTTGCAACAAACAACTTCGTGAGTTGCGGTGGTCTCCTCTGCTCCTTCATGTGGAGTTTGGAGTTGTTAATATAAATATATATTTTTTTTTTTCACGATTTTCTCCGACCAAAGCTGCATGACTGCATACCTTTCGGCCGTCGTTGTCGGCAGAAAAAGAAGTCGTGTTCAAGCGCAACACACACCAGATTGGTATCATTGATGAAGCCAGGGAATAGAAGGCGCAAGCGAACAATAATTGTGGAGCCACCATCAACCAACATGCATAGCCCTTCGCGGCGCGATTTATATCCACAAATCCAGCGTGAGAGACTTGCCAAGGGGATTTTCCTCATCGCGTCGTATTCCACCAACCGACCATGGTTTGTACTGTGAGAAAGTTAGAATGGAATGCAGTCAAACTACTGCCGCTGTTGCTGCATGAGAAACAGGCACAAAAAAAAAACAACACAAATCAAGCAGCTAAACCACAGAGGACGACGGGATACAAAAAACCATCAATGGATACAGAATTGGTTGAGAAAAAACGACGGGCTTCTTGCGCGCTTGTATGGAACAGATTTCGGTCCAGAGTCCATTCGCTAGACAGAGATACAACCAGCAAAAGAACAAGAGAAAAAAAAAACTGTGGAATGCAGTTCCTCCACTTTATGTGGTGGGTTCAACATCAAAAGAAGTACAAGAAGTACACTCTTGAGAATCAGTGGAAAAAAAAACCCAGCACCGTGATGTTCAACATTTATTTCTTCCCATTCTTTTGCTGTAAGACGGGTTCTTGTGCACACATCGCGCTTACTGTGAGAATGGAATGCGGGCGCGATAGGAATCGAGATTTTATAAGTATGACCACCGACCCAACAATGAAAGACGAGAGTTTGTTTCTGAGAAAAACCTATTATCTCTGTGCCAACACCATTGCATTGCATTCCATTCTAGTACTTCAGTGCATGGGGGGGAACAACATATAGTGTATCTTTATATCGGCAAAATTCAATCGATTGGGAAAAATTGAAGATTTTTCTTTCTCTTCTTAGTTGTCCTCTTTTACTCCTCCTGCTTCGTGTGTTCGTTCTTAGGAATGTCTTTCAGAGTAGTTCTGTTCTCTGGTCTTTTTTTTTTTTAATCTGAAATAGGCATCTCTAATCCGGCGGCGGCTGCTGGACCATTAATGAGCATTGTTGTAGGGACAGATTGGTGCGGGCGGGTCCAGACAGAGGGGAATACGCTCTCATTCTCGGGGTCTATGAATTATGTTAAGGTCGAATATCAGATGATTTTTTTTTCTTTTCCTCTTTTTATTTCTAAATTTTCTTCTTCAGAGATTCTTATTAGTTCTGGGAATTTTTATTTCAGGAATTCCATTTAGAAAATGAGATGAGAAGTCGGGTCGTTTTTTGTTTTTTTTTTTTTTGACCACCAGCGTGGTTGATTTGAAACGTGTTTTTTAAGCGATGCGAACGGTTTTAGTTAGTTTGAAGTGGTCCTCTGAGAAGACCTGACTGTTAGTACTAAGGTTGGGCCCCATTCTACTTCTGAATCCATTTAGACTTCCTAGCGTTCAGATCGTTACAGAAATATTCGCCTAAGGTGGTATTTCTGATGTTAGCAAGGGTGAGACACGTGCAGAGGAAGTCTCCTCGTTGTCTCGTTGCATACAATAGCCAAACGCTAAGGATGAAGTGCCTTGTGAGCACGTTTGTTTGTTTCGAGAGCTGGTCTCTTGTTAGTCGATTTCTTAGGATCGAGGGCAGGCCACATTAGCCTAGCAATAGTTACAATAGTCAAGATGTTGCCATTTATAATTTATTTTCGACAGATCATCGGTGTAAATCAGATGTTTAGACGTGGTCGGAGTTTCCTACCGTCTGTACCTTGAATTAGTCAGCCTCACAGTTCCCCTGTTTTGGAAGTGCAAAAACGTGAATGATAGTAGCAATCTAGAAGTATTTCAATTTATTACACGAATTAGCTAACAACTTTAAGATTACAGAATCTTATAAATTAGGAGAAGCCTTAAAATTTACTTTAATAGGATAAAAGTTAATTTGGCATAAAATTACAAATACATATACATACAAATAGTTGGAATGAAATTGCATAGTAGATAAAAGTTATTGACTATATTATTATTATTGTTATTACTGTATTATGTGTCATACGTTTCAATTCGAACGCCAGTCTATCTATTTTGAAGTGGCTGCTATGCACGTAGTTGATAAGTGTGAAAAGTTTAAGTCCCCTGCTCAGCAACAGTTGTATAAGAGGCGCACAACTCTTGCGTCAATTCCAAACTATCTTATCAGAAAGCTTTTTATGAAAGTCTAATGGCCACATCATAAAGAAATTCTTTTAATCAATCAATCATTGGAGTAAGTTTAAAGACTACATAAAGATAGTGGCCAAGTATCCAAGGTTTAATCCAGGTATTTTGAGTAGATCAAAGGGTAAACGGCATAGGAAATGCATAACAAAGGCGAATCGAGAAAAAGTTGCAAGTACAATGCAAACCAATAAAGTCTAGACTTTGATAAGAGCCATCTTTAAACAAGTACTAGATAACAAATGCAAGTTTTATTTTTTAAATGAAACAATGAAATGAGCTTTAAAGATGTTTGATGTAAGCATGGGATTACTTTTAGTATTTATAAAGCCTGCTTAAGCAATGCATCAATATAAACTCAATTTATCGTTTAACAATTAATATATTTGTTTATTATATAAAAATAATTATAAATTGCTTATAAATACAATTTCTTATTTTCTACTGTTCATTATTTCTATCAGAATCGGATTCCTCTTGTTCAGTCTTGTTGCGGCGTCTCTCGTAGATTAAAATAATCGTGCAGAGAATCAAAACTTCAGCACAAATGCCCAAGAATGGCCACAAAGCAGCTAGTTTTCCCTTCACTCGAACGTATGTAAAATCACTGGCAGCCTCGGATAAATCTAAATCAGTTGCAATATTACGTGCCAAACATTTGTACTCTCCCCTATCCTCTAAGCCAACATTCTCCACAGTTAAGATGGCATTGCGAATATTATTTTCATCTGGCTTTAGAATATGTCTACCAGTTGAATTGTGAATCGTTAAATTTCCAGTCTCCCAATACAATCTCGGTTCAGTTCCAACGACAACACAATGAATTGAAAGTTTTTCACCCTCCACAACGCCAGTATTGGATGGTACACGTACAACAACATTGGCTACAACTCTTATATCCTTCTTAATCTTTTTCGTTTCGTCTAATCTTTTATCATTATTTACACTACAACTGTACATGCCAGCGTCTTGTGCTTCGGTTTTTTCAATAATGAATTTACCTTCAGGTTTTATGATTTTATAACGACCTTCGAGCGCACTAACTTGTGAAACCTCAGTTCCATTTTTTTCCCAAATTAATTCAAAGTCTCCGCCTTGGGTTACATTACAACTTAGCACCAATGGATGTCTGATGGTGTATTGTTTCAATTGGTATTCCACGTTATCGTAATTTGGCACCAAGAAATCACCTTCACCTTTTATCACCACTATCAGTATCGAGATGAATGTGAAAATACCAAGGAACTGCGTATGCATCTTTAAAAAAATGGATCCAAATTATGTAACACTATGTTGGTGGACACCACTGATAATTTAAACAGCCTAAAGACTAATGAGAGTTCAAGCGAGTACGATGTTTAAAATTACAATGAAGTACGAGAGAGAGATAGCCAAGATATGGCCAGGTTGTACTAGCGAGAGATACAAACTGATTAAAAGCTGAACACAATTGCTATCAAAAGAGTAATTAGGTTAAACTTTTAAGAGATTATATTTTAAGATTTATACTTAAAAGTTCCCCTCACAATTTGTACTCGGGGAAAAACAAGAACAAATTGTTTAACTTATCTTATCTACTTCGGAGAATAAATATTTACGTCCTTCGGTACACATTTATAAATAATGCTTTGTGTTTCTCTCTTCTTTTTTTTATCTCAACTCTTGATAAGACACAAGGTAGCGAAAAGAGAGTGAAGAGGTAAAAGTGTGGATTTCAAGAGAATACTATCATAAGTATGGCAGTGGTCTATGTGACGCGGCTAGCACGAGGGGATCTCTTCAATTTTAATGAGAGACTAGTTGAAAGCCTTTCCCTAGGAATAAAAGAATTAAACCAAGAGCTAACTTAAAAACAATGACCTTCCTTCTACAACTTGTTACTTTTATAAATCATTGAATTTATGTTCGACAACGGAAAGATAAAGTCATTGGAGAGTATTTTTCACGTTGACCCTTTCTGACCTCGAAACAATTGCGATCATGGAAAGAGTAGAAGAGGTACTCTCATATGATTGCAGCCTTCACTTGGATTTCTGTTTCCTCCAAGAGACCTTTCGAAAAGAAATGAGTCAGGGTTCATCGTAATCTTAGGAAAATTCATAGTCCAAAAAACTTGCAAAAAAAAGGCGGTGAATGCCATGTGTATAACACAATGATTAGGCGCCAGTCCATCTGTAGGACTTAAACCCAGCTCATAGTTATTTTGTTGCTTAAAGGTATCACTTATGTAAAACAGATTTTCTATTTTTTTTTTTTTATAATTCACTAGCGCTAAAGAAATCTTGAAACTCAGGTGGTATTAGGTTTTAGTGTTTTGCCCCCGAGGGTGGTGTCCAGAATGACTGGGGAGAATTATAAGTATTGTTGCCATTACTTATAATTTACAGTATTTCTTTCGAACATCCAGATGCAATCGACTATTTTTGTTTGTTTTGACTCGACAGCGATAACATTTATTTTCCCATACTGATATAAACTTGCGGCATAAAGTATCAGCTTCAGTCTTGAAGTATGGTTAGTCAAGTAATCAGTGTGCAGTGGGCACTTGGTTTTTTTTGAAAGCGGAAAAAGTTACAAATCCTGAGGCAGATAACCATCTGAAATTCAAAAAAAGGTAGTGATTCATAAATTTATTCGTTTAATATCAATTTATCGATTAAATTTGATTTTCGGTTGCATCCATTTTCATATATTTTTTTTAAATTTATCGTGTTTTCATTCGGCCAAATCATCTTGTTTTCGATAGCAGGTGGTTATCTAACTTCATTCAGTTCATTTATTTTGACATTTACTATCGGTTTTTTCTTGTGGTGTGGTAAATTGTTGGTGTTTTTTTTTTTTGTTTTACTTATCTTGACCGTTAAATTTGATTTATTTATAATTTTTTTAAATTCTTTTTATATACGTTTCGCTTTTATTTTTGATTATTACGGTTTTAATTTCTTCATAAATGGAGTCTTTGGTTACTGATTAGGGAATATATTTTTCGTAATCAGTTTAGTCGACTTTGTGGCATTTAACGGTACAAACGATATGTTTGCGTTCAATCAATTTGATAATGGCTCATTAATTATCGAAAAATTAACTTTAGGCAGAGAATTTTCGGCAACTCACTCCATCCATCATAAGGGATATTGCTTCATTTGTGAACGGCATTTTGGTAGTTTTACAACATTCTGTGGAATAAAGTCGGAAATCGGAGTCATAGTTAGAGACTGGCCGCAGGGAGAAATGGCCACATTTCTCTGGTTCTGCTTATTCCTTTCAGTCAAGGAATGTGGCACCCATGTCTCAAGTTTGGAAATGAGTTCGAGTATTTTTGAATGGCGAAACGAGGCAGAGTTATCTATGTTCATCCTTTCAGCAATCTCGTCGGTTGTAATCCTTGAATTATTTTCAACCAAAGCACCATTAATGTCAGAAGGCTGTCCAGAGCTTTCAAGTTGAAATCACAATAATTTTAATCAAAATCCACCTTTTGGTGGGTAAAAGGGGGAAATTTGAAAAAATCATTTTTTTTTTGTTATATGTGACATAAGACCCACTTGCACAAATTTCAAGTTTCTTACTGTCCGCAATCTTTTTTGTGTCACACTTTTCAATAGAATGTCCCCGTATATTGCCTTTCACGCTCGACTTATCTGAACAATGTCTGACGTTAAACTGACCCATGACACTATCACCACTTATCAAGAACATGACCAAACAAAAGCACCAGAGCTAGGCCATGCACGAACTTATACAATCATTGGGTGTGTTCCGATTTCTAGACCATCTGAAATTTCAGATGAAGAGAACTTTCTGATTGGACAACCGTCTGAAATTTGATAGATGAGCAAGACAACTTTTTGTGAGGTAGTGGAGTGGATTGCTAGTTTAAAAATTCTTGTCTTGTCAACTGAACATTTATTGTTCTTCCGATTGTTTCGTCTTCTGTAACGATGCTGTACACGTTTTTTTGAAGCACAATTGAATTTCTTAAGCATTTCTTTACAACATTTGACACGACCTATTTTTGAGCATCGGTCAGCTTGTGTAGTATTATCCATCTAGCACAAAGCTTCTTCACAGCTGCAATTTTGATTGAATTTCGGCCTTACTTATGCCCAAGGTTGCTTCTATCTCACGGTATGTTACATCCCGATCGGTTTCAATCATGGCGCGTACGGCATCAATGATTTCTGGAACAACAGCACAGCAAGGACGACCGCGTTTGAATTCTGCAAATTAGTTATAAATTGTTGCATTGGATGGTACTTCAACACCAAAAGGCAAATAAAGTTGACCACATTTAATGTAAAAAACGACGAAATCCTTCACAAGACACTTCCATTTTTTCACTAAATTGTTACTTAAAACACACTGTAGAAACGAAACCACTTAGCGCTTTCTGACTTTTCATTGTTTCTTATCATAAAAAGTTTCGAATTTTGTGAATATAATATTTGGAATCGTCAAAAGGTCAAATTCTAAAAACTTATTGGACAACCTTCCTATTATAAATTATAGTAAATAAGAAAAAAAGAAAACCATTAAATATTTAACTAATTCGCAATTTTTTATTTTTTTTCTTTACAGAATATTTATTGTACTAAACATTTGGAAAAGGCATTATCGCCGTTGAACGCTGCAAATTTATACAACTTAGATATCTACAAGACCTATTCATTTATCGATAGCAAAAAAACTCAGCCAATCAAAAATCATAATGTTGAAAATGCATCCAGCAAGTTCTTTGCCTAATTCTGAGGCTGTGAGTAGGGACTCATATTTTAGAACAAAGCCTCATATCGAGGACTGGCCCTGCTGGCCTACTCGAAGTACCGATGAGATCGATAATAAAACCAACGAACCGCCTAACGGACTCAGTCAAAAATACGCAATGGATGAGATGTATTGTTCGGAGAATGAACGTAAAAACACCTTCGCAAATTGGCCGGTTGATTATATTGATAAAAATGTTCTGGCCCAAACTGGTATGGTCTATTTGGGTGACAGTGATAAAGTTAAATGCCACTTTTGTGGAGTTGAAATCGGTCGATGGGAGGAAACTGATGAGCCAGTAGGTGAACACATAAAGTGGTCACCCAATTGTCCACTGATGCGACGGCGAACGACGAACAACATTCCGTTAGATGCAATTGCTCTGGAACGTGTTCTGCCTTCTACAAGTTATGATGTATGTGGCAGTAACGACGCTATTGAATTGCGTTACGGGGCCTACACTGAAGGTTCGATATCATCAGAAAACTTAACATCAGCCAGCTTCAGCTCAGCGCCTATGTATCAAATGGAATATCCCGAATATGCGATTGAACAAGCACGTTGCAGGTCATTTGCCGACTGGCCACGCACAATGAGTCAAAAAGCAGAAGATCTCGCCGAGGCCGGTTTTTTTTATACCGGTACGGGTGATCGCGTGAATTGTTTCAGCTGTGGCGGTGGTCTAAAAGATTGGGATAGAGATGACAAACCATGGGAACAACATGCTCTGTGGTTGAGTAAGTGTCGCTATTTGAAGCTGATGAAGGGTCAGGCATTCATCGATGCAGTGTTAGCGAAACATAAATTGGCAACTGAAAAAATTCAAGAGGCTTTAGTCGTTGCTAGTGATGTTGAAGGTCAGGAATGTGGAACACAAACAGAGGGGCGACAGCAACAAAATAACAGTACGATAACGCCGCAATCGAAGGCGTCTGAAGCGAAAGCAACCATTGTAGCAAAAGATTTGCTACGACGAAGTGATAGTAACAACTCATTGACGGAAAAGAAAACCATTCCAGAGGATAAAGCTTGTAAAATTTGTTATGCTACTGAATATAATACGGCGTTTTTACCATGCGGCCATGTAGTGGCATGTGCCAAGTGTGCGTCTTCAGTTACCAAATGTCCAGTGTGTAGAAAACCATTTACGGATGTAATGCGTGTATATTTTTCATAAAATTAAAATCTATGTTTACTTTAATATTAATGAAAAATAAAGAAATATGTAACATACAAATTTATTGACGTTTTATTTAACAGAATTTACAAGGCAGTCGTTTTTTTTCAAATTGAAGTGTCATGGTTCTTTTTGATAGCCAGAACTGGAAGCACCAGTTGTGAGAATAAAAGGTAAGTATCCTGAACAACAACAACGGTAGAAATCTTCGGGGTGTTATTCAGGATAGTTTTGATAAACGTCGCAAGTTTCTAACGGCATCGTTCTCGGCGCCTCGAGAGCATTCAGCACTATGCAATAGACATTTAGTAATTTTCACTGCGTCAAACCAAACCAGGATGGAAATTTATATTTTCGCACACGTTGTCACTTTAAGAAGAAGAGTTCTTTGACGAAACCTTTATAAAGGCATTTAAACTTTGCATCACAAGGTCGATCACGATGCTTTCTCTTAGGCTTACTCGCCTTTCATAAGATACATATGTTTGCATTGTCCTTCATCTCACGCATTACAATCGACGATTCTTCAAAACCATATCACGGATTTTTTCGACGATTTTATATAGGGTATCTGCATTTTTACGTCACAAAAATGGTTCATCATTTCATAGTATCGAATCTGTTTATGCTGTGACCAGAGATAAGTCATAACTAGATACCCAACTTTCTTGTTTCTATTGGAAATCTCGGAAAATCACCCAAAACTGTATCATTTTCTTTACAAATTTGCGTGAATTTGCGACTTCCACTACTAATACCCCTTTTTTTTGAGGACTAACACCTATGTATATTTCCCCTACTATTGAGGACTTTCACTCGAATTGCCGATTTTTTGGAAATTGTGGAGGAGCTCTTCAATAACAATCGTCTTTATATTTAATATTTGAATTTAACGGAAACTTTTATATGAAAAAAAATATGAATTTTCATGAATTATTCGATTTTTACAAAGGATATTTTAATAAAGTTAGCAGTTTTTTCAATATTTAAACCATTTTTGGATTGCAGAACCTATTAAAGCATGCATTTTTGTTCATGCAACAACGTTTTTTTTCCTTTTTAGTTTCTTTTCTTCATCTTTGATAGTATAAACTTTGGAAATACGAACAAAATTATGTGTTGTTCGTGATTAAAAGCAATTTTCGACATTAATTTTGTTCATTCTTTTTCTTGACCTCACAATCATACTTTTCATTCAAAGTTAATGCATTTATATATAAAAAAAATCGACTATTATTGCAAAACTTGCTTTCAATTCTTAAATTATTATTAAATCGTAGACTGGAATATTAAATTCTTCGACTGGAATATCAATTTTACACAAATTGTCATACTCTACGAACATGAACAGCTGATTTTTTGGTTTAATCTCGGGGAAATTGAAATGTCACAATATTTAGCCCGCCAATATTAAAATTTAATAATTTGTGAATTTAGTGAAATCGAGAATTTGCTTAGCCAAATAAATGTCAAAATGGGAGAAATCCACCGCGTCGTTTTTAAAATGATTGTGAAAATTGTTGTTACTTTTTCTCACCCGTATTCACAGACACGAGATCACGGCGAGAAAAATCAAGATGGCGTAACAACAACAATGTAAGCAAACAGGTTTCGCGAGGCTTGAAGGACGGAAGTTGAATATAGCTTTGTTCAATGAAAAAAAAGGCAAGGCAGAGCAGCACAAATTTGTGAAAAATGTCAGATCAAGTTAGTACAGTCAAAGTCATATGTTACTTGTCAAAAATAAGAACATATGCTTTTCGGTGATTGCATTTGAATTGTAGTAATTGAAATTTAACAGATATTATCAGATTGGGGGAGCATTGCACCCCTACAGATTGATTTTTTCAAATTATATGTCGATTTCGTCCAATTTAAACAACATAAAATCGAATCAATTCACAAATATTACTTGAAAAAAATTAAATTTGCAGTCACAGCTGATTTTGACATTTCTCACGAATCTGTTCTACCTCAGGAGTAGGTGCAGAAAATCTGTCCAGCTCAGAGTCATCGAATACAAAGCAGAACATGAGCTGGACAGAAATTTTACTCATTGAACACTTGAACAAAGCTTATGTCTTTAGAACTTATCTCTGGCATAGACAGTGAGTGGTGGAGAAGATAACTGACAGCGGCATCGGTGTAGAGTCCAACTAAGACGGCTGCGACATGTAGAGCAGATGAACATTAGCGTTCCAGCCCGGAGAATCTTCGAATCTATCCCGGAGGAAAAACGCAATAGAGAAAGACTGCGACTTAGATAGCGCGCACAAGTGAAAAGGCATCTCAACCAACTTAGTGTGCGAAACTGAAGGCTTGTTGGTTGAGGATCAGGTCCACCCCGGACTGTAGCGCCATCATAAGTAAGTAAATTAGAATCTGTACATGATTGCAGTTTACTCCTCTTAACGAAATAATTTGATAAAAATCTTGTCTATTTGGGACTATTTGACAGATAGGGTTGACTTGTTTTTTTGCCACTTTAGTGTTGCCATCACATTGATATAAAAATATTTGGAAAAAACTAAAATTTATATGCATTTGTACAATTTAGCTCAACTGTTGATGTTAACATTGACCATTTGCAGCGACCCAAGACGACGATTTTGAAATTGTTCAATCCCCTTTGGTAAGTTCAACAAGTTTTGATCCGACGAAAATTGGAAATGGAAAAAACATAATTAAGTCAAGTCTTATACAGAGTGCAAGATTCTAAAATAGACAGTATAGATTCAAAACATGAGCCCATGGATCACGACTTGCTATAGATGTTAGAATTGTTATCATCAAAAGTCATGCGATGGTTTTGTTTTCAAATTGTATGTCTCAAGGACTTGCAAAATTTTCAACAATCTTGATTTAAAAAAAAATCTACTCTTGATTAATTTCTTGGTATCTATTATCTGTTAATAAATAAGACGTTTTGCAATTTCTCTGATGATTAATAAAATTGCTTAATTTGATTGCGATACCAGAGTTTTCTTGGATTTTTTCTTGATATTTCGCGATAGCAGGAATTGGGCAATACTGAAGTCAATATACTTTAGTCATTGGTGTGACTTATATAACTCTTACGTATCACGATCGTGATCGCTGGGTGTACCACATTAAATAAAGCTTCACATGCGAGCCGGGAAGGTTCGAGACCGGTCGGGGAACAGCAATATCCACGGAAAATAAAAAGAGAAATACAAAAAATCTGAGCTTCTCCAACCACTACACTAAACCAAAAAAAAGTCTCTGCCTGGTAATACAATGGACCGAAATCGAGTCTGAGTGCTCTCGAATTTGAAAATTTCCTTAAAAAAAACTAAAAAAGAATCAACTTACTTGTTGCTGATCCACAGACGTCCAATCCTGATTGCTGAAGAAGGTAACCAAGATGGCCTGTCTGAAAGCTGACACATAAAGTTCTGTTCGTCAAATTTGATTGTACTGGCAGAAGTTATGTCAACGTTACACTTTTTACTTTTTACTTATAATTTCCCGTTATTTTTACCAATTATGAGGGCCTTCAGAGATACCAAACAAAATTTAACATTTATCTTTGTTGGGTGGTGGAACATGTGTCAGACTCTCAAAAAGTTAAGTCCTGCTGAATAAGAAAATAAGTGTAAGATTAAGAAGGAGGACGAAAAGCTACTCATCGTGATAAAAATCCAGCACTGATCCTAAAAAGGCAGTATTATCTAGAAATATTCTTCTTTACAGCCTTGATTAATGGACACGTGCAGAAGTCAGAAGCTTTCTTCGCTTTATTAAGCGCTTCAATCTGTTCTGCCGTAGATTTAAAGATATTGTCGAGCAAACAAAAAACAAAGTAGGTTATAGCGCAGTTTCTAATTAATCGGTGCCAATATGTTAAGCAAATGAGAAAGTAGAAAACAAAGAGCTCTGTATTTTTGAAAACAATGAAACTATGCTATAAATATTAATTAATATTTATCAACATTGGAAGTTTATTAGCAGCTTACAATGAAGTTGATAAGATATCAGACAAAGTCATTAGAAGGTTACTTGTGCTGATTAACTCGGAAGTAGGTACGTAAGAAATAAATTACCCCAGTTTTTAGATAGAGTCTGACAGTGACAGACCCATGAGCTTTTTGATTAAAAAAATACAAAGGCGCGAACTTTGAACTTACAAAGATTAATTACAAAGATTGGGATGTATTTGAATTTGAACCTAATAAGTTCATTGTGGACCACTTCAGTGGGGCCTTATGCCTGAAACAGATGTGCAGCAAAGATGCATGCAGCAATGCATTCAGCAACGTATGTGAAACAGACGTGCAGTAAATTATTGACATTTCCTTGAATAGTTTGCTGTCATCATCGGATGTGACAATAATTGAATTCCGAAAACAAATTTTTTGCAATGGATATGGAAAGACGTGATAAATAAAATAAAATAATTATTTTATTATTAGTTTTTAAAACTTATTTGCAATTTGAGCATTTTCTTTCGTATTTCTTCCTCAGTCCAATTCAAATTGTAACATGTCTCTTACATGAAACGTCAAAACACAAAAATTGTACTAAATTGTACTATTTTTCTGTTCTACTACTGTAGATTTGCATTAAAATTAGAAATAGAGACAACTTGCGTTGATGCATGGCCGTGCAGCAAACATATGTGTCCTCTTCCATATAAAGCCAAGTTCTCTAATTTTGCTGGACGCATTTTGCTGCATTCAGGCATTATGTCTTATCGTTCCTGCACCCGAGTAAACGTCTTTCGTATTTCTTATTTCATTCTCGGGCTGATTCATTTTCGTTTTTCTTTTGCACATATATCTTGCTCGCCAATAAGACGTCGAATTCTGCAATGGAAGAACCAATTGCCATCATGTATGTCAATCAGATTCTTTGACTTGTCTATCGCCAAAACAACCTACACTACTGTTTTAGTCACAACATATGTACATCAACTTTCCATATATGGTAGCACGGTTTTAATGCAAAATAATTTATTACTTAGAATTTTAGATTTAAAAGTTGACGCACCTTACATCAAAGTGAGTTGCAGAACTGAATGGAGGCGGTTACTTCATTTGACTAATTAAATAAATCTGTAGGAGGAATTATTTTCCGTATAAAAATTACATTGTGATGACCTTGAAGCAGGTTTTGCAAAATACCTCTTTAGCAGTTAAAATATTCAAATAAAATAAAAACTAACGTTCCAGTATACCTAGTAGTTACACTAAACACTAATGAAAACACCGGGAAATGTCATGTCATTAATCACAATTTTTATTTTTTTCTGGTTGCACCAGTGAGTTGGACAATCTTTCTCAGATGCCACTAGCCAGTACTAATGACATGTAAATACGATTCATATACCTGATGCTGACATAGAATTGTCAGCCGACAAAAGCTTACGTACTAAACTTCCTCCCCGAAACAGACTTCAACCATTTTTCTCACGGGACTGCCGTTAGGTATAACCTACTTTGCGGAGTTGGTTAGCAAATTATGGTGTATGCGTCTTGTGTCAGCTGCTTCTGTTGATTTGTTTTAGCTTTTCTATTCTTCGCAGCTCATTTTGAAGAGTCGTGCCTAAATAGGTGAAGATACTTGCAGATACTCCATAAGATGATAGTTGCAGTCTCCATGCTTTTGACTTATCCAGTCCTGGATTGTTGGTTTCAATTTGTATGTCCATCTGGCTTGTGCTGTATTCGCCCATTGAGCTTGCCACATGTGTAAGTAGCTGCTGACGCTGCCTTTTCTTCAATCTGTATCATCTGGATATAAATGGTGTCGTGTTGGCTTAAGATGCTTGTGTGTATCTTGAGTAGAAAGACGTCCTCGTCTGAAATTGTTCGAAAGTTACTGACTGTCTGTAGCGCACAGAGCCTGCATGTTGACGACAGTCATCTTTTGGTACCTTTCGTCCTTAGTGCCTGCGTTCAGATAACTTTGAAGAGTAGAATACTTCTAAGGTATCTAGGTTCACCAATGTTAGATAGTATGCTTAAGAGAGCTCCCTGCATTTGTGATGCTTTCTTGGTTAAATAATCAACAATGTATGTTCTGTTCTCCAAGGAATTTAACCATTTCTTTGGACCTGATAGTTTGGTTACCAACCTGAAAGTTGACGAATTCAACAGAAGTACAGCTTCTGTTTATGGATTGTAGCCAATCTTTGATCCGGGCAATTGCTTCATTTCAATCTGATTTTACTGCACGAATCTATTAAGTACAGTATTAGCACATGAGAGGTGTTAAAAGTCTGCCTTAAAAAATCGGATGTATAAAACCCTTCCCTCTCTTTTTCCACATCAATATTGTTTATAAAGCTGTCGTTTGTGGCTTTAAAGTCGATGATTATTACATTTTTAAGACTGCACAACCTTTCTGCAAAACCTTGAAATCGTAAAGCCATTTCTGACATAATTATTTGAACCATCAAGACACCTATGTACATACATAGGTTGTACTTGTACATCGTGCTAATTTATTGTCAATATTGACATTTCTCAATGTATGCATATGTATGAGTAATGACATTTCAATAAACTTATTCATGATGCGAAAAACCCAACTGTTTTCCTCAGAGCCGCCAATCCCCAGCACATTCCAACACAATTTGCCACGAATGCGTTGACGTCAACAAAAATTCTTTCTCAACAATTGTTTTGGCTGGCCGATGCCAACCTAATGTCAGTGGCTAACAGTGGCAACAGCATTGTAGTGTAATTCACATAGTAATTCTATTCTTCTCTCTGCCCGTCAAAAGCACGGTTGCGCTCCAGTGTGCGTGCCGAAACATCTGAAGGTCGCATTCTTTTCATGGACGTCTCAAGCGAAATTACTCAGCGAGACTGGCGACCGATCAATGCAGTCAGCATCTGAATTCACGCAAATTATCTCATTCCAACCAGTTACATTTGCGCCTGCTTTGATAGCAAATGCCAGTACAGAGCACAGCTTCAGCTTGGGTCGCTGAAAAATGCACATCTTGCCGCGATGAATCATTCAGTTGAAGCTCATGTTGCTCTGTTAGCAACCAGTTGGACTTGATCGCCGGGTTGACCAACACAGAGCCGCAAACGATGTAATTAAATTGAAGTAAAATATTTGTACTAATAAGAGCTGTCATTCATTGCAATATGCGAGAGAGGGTTACACTCGCGGATCATGCTTGGTCTGCCTTGACAAGTCAAGCATAGTGACTGGTTTATGACTTAGGTTTACATTTAATCAGCTGTTAATGGTTTTCTGATATCTGATCTGGAAAATTGAAATAGTCAAAGATGTTGGCTAATTGTGTCATTTGACAGGTTGAGTAGTAATGAAATAAGAAGAACGTGATTGACGGTAAGTTTTTTCGTAACTGTCAATGAGTTGCACTTGCAAGTATTGACAAGGATTTCGGTCGATGACCCGTAAGTGTTTTAATGAATTTGTAGCGAAATCAATGAAATGTCATTTGAAATCACTTCATCAGGGAATGACGGTGACACATTCAAATGCAGTGAAATTCGAAACTCTAAACTTATCAGACCGTAAACTACTCAAAAACTTGAGTGCAAAGAACTGGCATAAGCACCGAAGGCACTTTATATAACAAATTCGTCCAGTTGCTGGGGTACGCAGACGATATCAACATTATCGTCCGTTCCCAGCCTGTCGTTATTGAAGTGTTTACAACGGTTGAAGAACAAGCCAAATAAATTTATCTTATGATGCATGAGGAGAAGATAAATTTCACGCTGTCGACTAAAAACCGATCATTGTCTAGAAGAGAACGTGACCATTGACAGCTATATTTTTCAGTTAGCGAAGGAATTCACTTACCTTGAGGCAAATATAAACTCCACAAATGATACACTGGTGGAGATTCGACAACCATTGCTACTTCGGTTTGTCCAAACAGCTAGTGTCCAAACTCATAATTTGAAAGTCCAAAATAATGCTCTACGAAATTCTAATCTTGCTTTATGGGGCTGAATGCTGGACGATAAGTAAGACAGTGAAGTAGATCTTGGGATCCTTTGAACCTCCTATCAGCGAGGAGACCGAATGGAGGAGAAGATACAACCGCGAACTCTACGAGCTGTATAAAGATGTGGGTGTAGACCGAAAAGTAAAAATCCATCGACTGCATTGGCTCCGGCCATCGAGCGTATACACGAGCATTTTCTAATCTCAGCTACAATGGAAAGTGAGACCGTACCTTTGGTTTAAAGATCAAGCAATTGCGGAAGCTGGAAATAGAAACCTTGGATGGAAGGTGGCATTAGATCAGTCTCTGACCTCTCTAAGTATGTAAGTAACTTACGTCAATCATATACAATCAAATCAGATGTGAAGATATTGCTTTGTGTTTGATCTGAAAGCAAGGTCTACCGACCGCAAAAAGGATTTAATTAATACGTGACTTAATTTAATTACATTTTAAATGGTTGAACGAAATGCACACATCTTCATGACTCATAATAAGACAGAAGTCAAATATCGCATTAAATTCTTTTCAGGCTTCCTTTTCATTATTTATAACAAAAGTGTTATTTTGAGCGTATATAGCTGAAATATATGTACGTGCATGGAATAAAGTGGTTATAACCAGACTTGATGCCTTTTATATAGGTACATAAATTTGGTTACAAAAAAAAGAATACTCAATATTTGCATTGTCGAAGAATTCGTCAGCGATGTAAATATTGCGCAGCGGATTACCGATTAAAGAATGTGACGTACGAGTTGTAAATGGCTTTATACTGGTTGAAGACCAAAAAGTACTTGGGAGAAGTGGCTCAAGCGCCTTTTATCAAGGTAGTGTCAATACTGCCTGAATAGGTAAAATAATTCTAAACAGTTTTATAGCTTGAAGCTATGCCATACCGATGTACCGAATTTAGGAAGGTTAGTTGTCGATATGTCACAAATCACTCAGGGAAAAGAAGTATCGATGGCAAAAAAAAGGCAAATGAATTGGCAAGAATAGGACTAAAACAATGGTCGATGGTTAGACTTCTGGAAACTTGCCAATAACAAACGGAGGACATTCCTACCATGCCGCATATCAAAGAAGATGTGGCCACAAGTAAGACAGTAAACAAAAGAAATACTTACGCTACACCCTGCTGGCGGCCTATCTAAAGAGAATGTGTCTAAATACTATCGATCTATGTGACAAAGACGCAGAAGAGGACACGCCTTTCTGTGCGACTGTTCAAGCCTCAGCAGAGATAGAAATGTCACAGTTCCTTAGTTTTGACAGCTTAACTCAGTTTTCGAATTGAATTCAGATACATTAGCCTTTAAGATGACGTCTTATTCGTGAAAGATTTGTCTAAATCATCGCATTTGATTTAAGTGAAAATGTAGCATAAGCTCTTTCTTTCTATTCTCGGAAGGTGGTAGAGGTGGCGGTTCAAAGAAAAACTCAATTAGCGCGAGGATGGGTCGTTCTGAAACCACAACTCATGTAACCTGGTTCTTTGCGGGTGTTGATAGGTTGATAGATGACGTTGTTTAGAAAAACAATTAGTTCTCCGATCCTTTTTTTTTTTTTGAAGAAGAGTCTACCTAGAGTGCCTTGTCTGACCCTTGTCAAGGCGGGACATTTGCACAGAAAGTGGAAGAGCGGTGCTTTTTCCACTGTTTTCCTTGCAGTAGAAAGTGTTGTACAAGCAATCTTGAGTTGTTGATTTGTCTCATTAGTAGATGCCATTCCTTTCACTAGAAAATGAAAGATTAGTACTTAGTGCTTCGCTTCCAAGAAGCGTACTTAATAAGGAATAGTCATCGGTTGTTTAGTTCAACTCCGAAATAAAGTATTCAAATCTAGAGTTGTTTTACTTCAACCTTCACAATATGAAGGTACAATTTGAACAAAAAAACATGTTATCAAATTAATAACAAAATTCTAATAATAAACTGTTATTCTATTTTTAATTGTTTTATCGACATAAACATTCGGGAAGTATGCCTCTTATCGTATTCAAACGAATTTTTTTTTAAATGTCTCATTATAGACACACATCCGGATGCCGGATCTACAGCGCCCCCCATCAATTAGCGATTTCCAAGCGCGTCAGATTCTTATTGGCTAAGGTGAAAGCCTTATGCAAGTTGGCGTAAATCGCTATATCAATAATATTCGTATTCGTGAAGAAATCCACTGCAACCACATTTGCTGTCAGACTCCATGGTCCACCCAACCAACTGGATAACTTTACATTTATAACGCTGGCCCGTTCTTCGGTTGTCTGTGCCTTGCTATTTGCGTTCTGTAAAAGAAATAATAAAAAAAGATCGCGTGCATAAGCTGTGTTCTCTGTATCTGTAATTGATTGTTGTTCAGTGCTTTCACCCGGCGATGGGGCTAGATATATGTACATAGAGTACTATGCATGCGCTTGCACTTTGGAGTGGCAATTCAAGGTGAACAAATTGACTTGATTATTTATTTGCCAACTCTCTGTCATGTACGTCAAGTTTTTGCGCACTCGACGAATGCCTTTCAAATCAGACAAAAGCACTCTTCATACTACACACCACTGTCGCCACCACCATCACCAGAATCAGCAACAATAACAATAGTAATTAACAATTGAAAAACAAAACAGGAATAAAAAAAAATACCCCACTGAAAGTACATACCAGTGCCTGTTCGAGTCCAAGTACCGCATGAAATATCCAGCCCTCATCCTGGACGGGCGAATCGCTTTTCTTCGCAAACAAAAGCCTCATAAAGTCCAATGATGCGGACGTATTCATGTCACCCAGTGCGAATGTCTTCCATGTAGGACAGAGTATCTCGGATTCTGTACACAAAGTAGAAAGGAAATTAAAAAAAAAATAAAATTTAATTAAGTAAAAATCACGCCTCGGGATTTGTCATTGCATCTGTATCTCGCGCCAAGAAAAGGAGATTTCTCTTAACCCTTTTTTAAATTGTTTATTCTGACTTTTGTTATTGTATTGCCAACTACACTTGTACGTGCTGTTTATGTCAATATGTTTAACGTTATCTAAAGACTGTGGGCGCCGACAGTCTTATCGTTTCTATAAAGTTATTTTTCTGCGAAATTTTTTATAAACAGTTACGAGTAAACCCGATGAGTAAGCGTTCTATAGTTGGACCCAGTTTCACCAGAACATTCTTAATGCTTTAGTTAACAAAGAAACTAGCAAATTCACAAAATCATTTTATTTCAAGGGTAAAGAGGTACGTTTTCGAACTTCTATAGCTAACCCATCTGAAAAAATAATGTCCAAAGTGTCTTAACTTACTCAGATCTTATTTGACTAAGAATTAAACCGTGACGGGCGTACTGTCAAATAAAGAGTTCCGTACATTACGAATGTGGAATAATCTATCTATACATAGCTCTATGTTTCCTCAGCTCTACAACACACAAACATTTAAAACCAACCTGCATGGGTACCTCATTTGTTCCTCCTCTAATTTCCATGCCAAATTGGCCTTACGTTACGTTATATTTCACCTAATTTTCTGACATCTGTCTGCATCTGTCCAACTCCTCTGGTCTCTTTCTGCACAGATTGAAAACTGCATTTGTCCAGTCCGACCCTAAAAAGGCAAATTTTCTTTCTTCTCCAACTACCTACTCATTGTGCCTACGTATATGCATTCCAGGGTTATGGAAACGCTCCCAACGACTGGCAGAACGGTTTTTATAGCAACAGGTCAACTAAGGCTTTGATGACATATTCCACCGAGAAGTTGGACAAATCTCTCCATCACTTTGGTGAAGGTTAGAATGTTGCGCTTGATATTTCAAAAGTATTTGACAGAGTTTGGCATCAAGCTTTTTTGTCAAAAATGCATCTATATGGCATCGATGTTCGATGGATTCTTCAACTCCAGTTGTTTTGTACGATTTCAAGTCTGCAAATCGCCACCTAACTCCTGGTATTTTCCAAGGTTCCGTTTTGTCTTCGACTCCCTACTTCATTGACCTCTTGTCTGCAACTTTTAATCCAATCCATTCCTTCGCTGATTCCTTGCTTTTAGGAGAAGATGAAAGGCAATTTCTGCCTTGTTCGACAGTATAATGACAGCTGTTATCTGTCACTTAAACCTAGCTCAAACCTCGAACAACTATCCATAAATGGTTGAAACTGAAAGACTTTTCAAAAATACTTTATTCTTTTTAGTCTGGCGTCCGTCAATCTTAAAGGCGTTCATTTGCCCAAAAGCACAAGTAAAACTCTCGCATGTGGCCTACTGCACAAAAAACTAGCCTGCACATTCTAGATAAAAAGAACACACGCGTTAAAACTTACAGAAGACACCAACCAAGCTTTAAATACTCAAGAGTATACCCTAAAGTCTACTTTCAGACGTACTATCAAACATAGGAACTCTATACTAAGCCGTATGTGATCTACATAGTTCTGTGTTTCCTCAGCATTTTCGTCAGGGAACATTTAAAACCCATGTTCATCGCTATCTCTGGCGTCTTCCTAACTCTAGTTTAAGGGTAGTGACAACCTTTTTACCGTGCTCTATCTATAAAAGAAGGGAAATACCCCATATTGATACATTATATCAGACCTCGTATGTACTTTGATTCCAATTGAATGTATAATTGTATACACTACAGTCTATTTTTGAACTAATTTATTTATCTTTCTTACAGTGAAAGTTGGTCAAGTGGTTATCGAATTTATCGCATATAAACGATATAAATGGTTTAAAAAGATTTATAAATATACTTACCACTATCCGGATATGGCAACTCTTCAATAGGGTAAATAAGCAACAAATTCTTCCCTGTCTTTCGAATTTCATTCATTGATAATTCATAGCATTTAAAATTTGGATCTACTGTTGAGGTGTTACGTTTGTAGGCCAGCTCACCGATTTCCTTTTCAATTATACGTAGCAGGTCACTATGCCGATCTGGTCGTTTATAGAAGCCTTGAATAAAGGAATCAATGTGGTGATTATAAATAACAATTTGATGGGACAAAAAAACAGTCGATAAAGGATCGGAACACAATCTGCATAAAGATAGCCGTATAGCAGTCTATAGAAAAAGATTGTCGATCCGATAAACGAATCCATCACGTGCATGATGCATGCAATATTCTGATTACGCGAACTTTTAGAGAAACATCTTCAGATCTGCAGATCTTTATTATCTGCTAACGAAAAAAAAAGTTATCTCGTCTAGAAAAGTAAATTTATTTTAAGACTAAGCACAGCTCAGAGTACCTAACTAGCTAAAGACTACAGACAGCACTCGTCGGAATAACTCTCAAGTATGCGAGCAGCATATTTAACTTCTTAAAAAGAATCAATCATTTCGTGCAGATAAATGGAACAGGGAGAAAGTCAATTGTCTGCGGGACTTACTTAATCCAAAATGGAAATCACGTGACTTGTAAGATCTTTCGAAAACTACTCCACTAATTGGTGTATATAAAATCCTATCTAAAGCCCTACGTCAATGTCTTATGTTATTTACCACCCTAGGTAGGTGGCTTCAGCCTTGAAAAGAACAAATAACTGTGCTTATTATGTTTTTTGTACGAATGGAAGGAACCTACAGTTTTTATTGACTCCGAACGGTGGATAAAGAGGCTTTTTCATGGCAGCTTATACTCTCTGAGGTTTGTCATTTCCTGCTGAGATGTGATGTCCAACAAAAAGAAGTTTGATTGTATTGCTGACATTATTTGAAGTTGTGTTAGCTCATTCAGCAGTTGAACACATTAACCACTGAACTAGGGTGACCATTTCAACGACTTTAAACCCGGATATGATGAATGTCGATTTACCCGACTTAACAAGACAGTCGCTAAATTCGGAACGATGTTCTATGTGGAAACATTTTCTCTGAATTATTCCTCAGAGCTGTAAAAGAATCTCCTCAGAGCTGTAAAAGAATGCATTCAAATTCATGCAAAATGAATTCATTCATTGACTTCATTTTTGAATAGTGACTTATAAGTCACTGAATGGGCATTCTATGAATGGCAGTTAATATTGTCATTCTTTTGCATTCATTTGAAGTCTTTTACATTCAATTGCCATTCCCATTCATTTGCATTCATTTGAATTCTTTGCATTCATTTAAATTTTTTGCTTTAGCAGAATTTAGATTAGTTTCTTCATTGGTTTCGGATAAACTTCCAGAGAGCGAGGCTTAGTGCTCAATAATTTTGGAGGAGGTAGTTCGAAGTTTATCTCGCTTTTCTCGGCTCCTTAAAATGTGTGGGGTAACCTGGTGTAGCATAGTGTGTGATTTCTAGAGCTAGCTCAACACTTTCAGGACAACTTTTCTTTAGTAAAACTTGAAAATGAATGCAAATGAATGGGAATGGCAATTGAATGCAAAAGACTTCAAATGAATGCAAATGAATGCAAAAGAATGGAAATATTGACTGCCATTCATTGAAAGCAAAAATTGAATGCCCATTTAATGACTTCGAAATGAATGGTGATTTAAACTTATAAGACACCATTCAAAAATAAAGTCAAATTCATTTTTCATTCAAATCATAAGAAATAAATTCTCAAACATATGCATTCTTTTACAGCAGCTCAGATATTCCTAACGTACAAGAAGAAGATGAGCTATTATTTGACTTCTTCAATCTCCTGCTGGTCCAGTGAATAGAGTTGGCGCAACATTAACACGGAATCGTTTTTCTTAAACAAATTCCCAATGAAGAATTATAGAAGCTTTGACGTCCTTGTATTCTCTCCAAACGGGTGAAGAACGATAGTGAATTGGCTGATGCAGTGTTAACACCCTTAATCGAGCCTGAACCATTTTACCATGTCAGCATCTTCATTAAATGTCGATAAGTCTTTTTCGTATGAAAATCTGATAAGTCCTGACTTAAGTCATTAGGGAAATGTAAACCTAGTGAATCTTTCACAAATGCATTCAACTGTTGTGAGAAAATTGCTGTAGGAACCCAAGTTTCAACACAATAGTTTTCTTAATTAAACAGCAGTGCCTGTCAACTAATCAAAATTTAAACACGCACCTTGGCTTATTTTCTAAAACAAGCTGCGTGTTAAAAACGCTGTACGCATCTTTCATGAATTCAGATTGGCTTAACGTCAAAAAACAAAAGCATGCGGTGATCTTCTGGAAGAAGAATTCGGTCTTCTTCTCAATGTGTGGTCTTGCAATAATGTTATCATTCCTATCAACTACCCATTAAACCTTAAACTTACCAATTGGAAAAGAGCTAAAGTCAATTATAACAATTTCTCTTGAAATTTCAACGAAACGTCTTATATCCCTAAGGATCGGTGTCAGCTTTGCGACCAGCATATTTTCATTGACAATCCAAAAATTATCATTCTCTGCTGGAGTTCGATTCTTTTTCAAATTAACTCTGTAAGAGAATATATCAAGGATTAAATGTTAAAAACACTCACAGGATATTACCCAATACTAATGTCTAGGAAGCGAACTCCAAATATAAGCTGTGACCAAACATCCATATGCTGAGAGAACGCATAGTCCTTGATTAGATTAGATTTTTGATTCGAATTAAAAGCGCCCGATGCATGTGTTCCTGGAAAAATATTGAAATTGAAGGTTAAAAACGATACCATCTAGAAATAATATTAGACTAGAGAGATGCAAGTGAAAAGGTCAGGAATACACAAATCAAATGATGGTGTAGGATCCCCAACAAGGTGCACCTAGCTCGACAGTCATTTTAGCAAGCAAGACATTGCTTCTCAAAGTATATTTGTGTATCCCAGACGCCACAGGGAAACCAAGATTTGTCCGGAAGACAGCAGGCTTTCAGAAAGGGTCATTCTACGATTGGAGCCATTGAAGAAACGGTTAGGACCGCCCAAGGGACTCAACTGGGCAACCGCCACTCATATTGCTATAGCAACTCTTTATGTGCGAAATGCCTAAAGTCTTGTGAAGGCAAAATTTGAAATCACTCAGTAAAATAAAATTTTATTTTTATAATTTTTGACAAACATAACCGTTGTATTCATTTTTCAATTGAATATTGCCTCTATTTTGTATGTCCTTACCAAAGGTAATTAAAAACACCATCCATCTTTCAACAAAACTAATGATGACAACTTTCCAGAAACGTTCCAAGGGGAAGAAGAAATATGTCAACGACAAACGAAGCTGGGTGGGACTCTTTCGCAAAGGATTGAAGCAGAAATTATTTTTAAAAAGAAACTTTAACTTCATGAGGAAATTTGCCAGGCCCCGACGATTTTGATGTCCATGTGTCGTTTCTGTTTCCTTTTTGTTCTTCTAGAATAAAAATGCACTTGCGTCGTTAGCTCACCTGGAATGAAAAGACTTTTAAGTGGTATCGCGGCAACGTGGTCCAGTTTCGCCATCCAATTGGGTTGGATTTTCAGACATTCCACAGCCAGCAGCTCCATGCCAATGAAGCTCGCCACAAAATAATCCAGACATTTTCCTCGAGGATATTCGGCGGGCAGTGTATTCACATCGTCGTGGTTCCATCCCTTTGGAAATTTCAATTTTCCAATTTTAACATTTGTTATGTGCTTGCCGGTGGAATTCTTCAATTCGTCGACCTTAGCCAGCGGTTGTGTGTTGGACACCGAGGGATCATCGGGGAATAGACCAATCCATTCGGGTTTCTGGCGGCAATCCGGTCCCCAGTTGATTTCCACAAAAGAATCCTCAAGAGATTTTCCATTTAGGGAGATGGTTAGATAAACCGGACATGCTATATACGGGAGAAGAGCAGGACCAACAGTCAAATGGAATGCTGTTGTGTTTCGTTTTTAATTAGAAATACAATTAATCGTACCTTGAAGTGTGCCGAATGAGGCGATGAGTGCAAGAAGCAGTGTCGTCGTTGTTGTCGTCACAAACATATAGCGCAGGAAACTTAAAGGATTAATTACAGACATTTGTGAGGTAGAAAAGAGTTTTTTCTGTTTCTGATTTTGGTTCCACCTCGTTGACTGTGAACTTGATATTCCGGATTAGAATAACGCTGATAAGTCTGTCTTGTGAGAGAAGAACAAAGCAACAATCGTTGACTTTGGTGGAGAAAAAAAAAAAAATAAAATTCAATTTGTGTCGTGTGTGATAATGTCGTTGTGGCACAACGCTCGGGGAAGATGTTTCGCGACACACTACTGGGGGTAGTTTTTGTGACACGAGACGACCGAAAGCCCATAGAGACACGTTAATAGAGTCATTTCCTCATTAAGAATTTAGTTCTTCTTTTTTTCGTTCGTGTTCTTGCGAGGTTTGTCACTTCTTGATTGTGTAGTCAGTGAGATGGAAATTTTTTTTTGTATCCATCTCGTGTTGGACTCAGATGAATGCCTTTTTCGTTTGGTTTGTCCCTCTGATATGGCAGCATCTTGAGTCAAAATCAAGATTGTATGTTCATTCGCAGAACCAATAAAAATACACAGCAGACTTCTAAGATCTAATAGGAAGGCTGCAAGTAATGATTTTGTTTACGCGAGTAACTCGATCCGTTTTAGAAGTTCATAGTCAAAAATGACCAAGTATGTCTAGAGGCGGGCTCAAGTTTCCGATGTGTGATGGAATTTGTGGTAAAAATTCATATAAAATTCCATTTCATAGAGGTCATATGCGCCAAAACAAGAACTGAGAAGGCGCTGTAGTAACAAGACAGAGCCCACTGTAAAGAACAAACCATAGGGAAGAGTTTTAAACAGTCACATTCGACGATTATACACCGATCCTACTTTCTAGCTCCAGAAAGAAAGATACTGTATAGTCAGATCGTCAACATAGTGGAAAAGGTAACAGAGGAAACAGAGGTATAAGAAAACTTTCAGATTTACTGAAACTCATAAGAAACTTGATCCAGCTTAGGTGCTGGTCAAATGAAAGTAAATACTTGACGCGACAGCTCGTAGAGGGTAAATGCCGTAGAGGGATGGGCCGACAGTCTTGTTATTATTAAATTGGCTAGGCGACTGACACAAGAGACACTGCGCCCTATCAGATCTATTGTGCCTTGAGCTTGCTAGACTCGATCTCTCTAATAATACAATGATGTCTCTAGTCGAGACGTTTCTTATGTTCTCAGATGTCAGGATTTCCTTAAGAAAAAACCTTGTACCATCTGAGTTTCCAAATCACTACACCAACACTAGCGCTGTGTGAATAGCATCATAAGGGTATTCATAACCCCTTTAGCGCTAGTGAATTATAAAAAAAAAAAAAACTGTCTTAATGTATCAGAGACCTATGCACTCAAACAGTTCGTGTTCTGCTGATTCGTCTTCCTCTAAGCTAGACAAAGTCGACATTCAGTTTCCGGTTTCCTAATTTCATTTCACGTGATGTGACAAGAGTCACTTCGGAATAAGTGACTTGACTAAAAGAATAAGGTTGTACGTAAGTGATATCTAAGGTTGCAGTGTCCGGAAGGGAAAAGAAGGTCGAGGATGATCTTTGTAGTTTCAGTCAGGGGTCGGATGACTCTTTTGGCTTGTCTAAGTCCTTGAATATTGTCCCAGTAGGACAAATCGGTCGGTCGGAACTTTACATTCTTATTGGCAACGCCGAAAGGATTGAGAAGCTCCTCATGACAAATTATACTCTCGGTGCTTTGGAGAGGTGACTCCAAGAGGTGGGTCACTTCGTTTAACCAACTTAACACTAAGCCATGACGAGCACTTAAAAACTTAACTAGAATAAATTTCTAAAAACATAAATACATTTATAGTGAACCTTAACGTCTTAAAGTGCAAGTTGGTGCATTGAACCATCAAACTATAACTTTTTCATGAGAATCTTTTTAATTTCCATTGATACAAAACACGCACAAGACGAATGGTTTCAAGAAGCTCTGGCCCTAAGCTAAATTATAAATTCTTAAATTATAAAGTTCAACGAAGTAATAAACAGCGGCATCGAACTCATGACGATGATACATCCCAAAAGATAAACATATGACGCTAAAAGAGACGAAAACCTACACCAACTTCAAGTGAGACTCACTATAGTTTGAGGTCAACTCGAGGCCTCGGTAAGTGACTAACAATTGCGATTCACTTTTTCCTGAAATGTAAATTTTATAAAAATTTCAAAATGGACAAACTCATTTCATTTTATCAATATTTTTATTCTTTTCTTCGCCTACAAATAACAATTAACATAAAAAAAATTAAATATTATAACTAAGTACAGAATTTGCCTAAACTTAAAAAAATAAAATTACTATTTACAAAGATAACTAAATATTTACATTACACATCTTATAACTATAAATTAGGAAGTTTCTATTTGTTGTAATATAGTATTCGAGAGTTGTTATTTCTTTTGTTACAATATTACAATTTTAATATTACGACGGAATGTTTTCTTTTTATATATCCAGGTACTCTATTTTATTTTAGTGATGTTAAGTATTTTTTATTTATTTTTTTTTGCTATTTTATTGAGGTAGTACAACATTTTTGTTTCATTTTTTAGCAAAAAAAAAAATAAAAATAAAATTCTACAACGATAATATCAATTAAAAAGGCACGGAACAGAGAATATTTATTGTATCAACATATAAATTAGTAAAAAAAATAAAATTGTTTATTTAATTATGTAATAAACTTAAAAAATAATTCAATAAATAATTTAAAAAACAGTCTTGTAGTTGCATTTGTGTATGGTTTTGTTTAAATATGTTTTGACAAAGGCATGAGTTTGTTTTTGTTAAGTTGCTTGTGGAATGATCTGCCTTAGAAGTTTATACGGACGTTAGTGAATGGCATACCGAGATGAAGGACCTTTTTTTTTATAGGTACAAGTTTATGGCGTAAAAGGATGTTTTTTGTTTTTATAATATAAAAATATAATAAAAGTTTAATTTGTGTTGAAAGCATACATTTCCACGAATTAATTCACTTTGTTTATTTTTTGTTGCTAACTGGGTAGGATCCTTTTTCGAATTAATATACAAAACTACATCTAAAATAATTATTTTACATATTTACATGCTAATTTTGTGTGTTTTTTACAGGAAATTTACAATAAAGTTATATAATTACATATTGGTGATTGTACTTCAATAGGCAGTTTAGGATTGTTCGTAAGAAATTAATATAAAAGATAAGCTTATATGTAATAACAAATAAATATATTATCCTAAAACAAAAACAAAAAAAGGGAGTAAAAAGGAAGCAAAATATCGAGAAATGTCACACTGCTTTACTTGCTATGGTTGCTTTCCAATATTGGAGATTTGGTTGGTTGGTTAGAGGAATACATTTGTATTCCTTTTCGTGCGATAGCTCATAGAGAGCCAAGGCTGAGCGTCTCACAACCATTTATGTTGTACGTGCTATATTTTTCGAACGAATTGAAGGGACCTACAGCTTTTATTGCAAACACCGAACAGCAGATTGAGAAACTTTTTTATGGCAGATTATGGTAAAGGTGGGAGGTTCAAATAAGAACCCAATTAAAGCTAGCATGTGCAGTTTTGGAGGGTTCTGCTTTGAAGACACTGGATAAGTTCGACAGACGGAGGTATTTCGATATTAAGCTTGTCTTGAGAAGATGCTTTCGCCAACTCTGCAGTCCATTTTCAAGCCATCAGTGTAGATAAACGAATCAAAATCTTAGATGACTTTGACAAGTTATAGGTACTTTAAGGGGTTTGCCATTGTCTAACGAGAAACAACTTTTGGTTGCTTTGCTGAGACTCAAACCTAAGCTAAGCAGTCCAACGCACTAACCACTAAGCCACGGCGACCACAGACTGTACTTGCTTCATAGTATATAATATAAGAATCTATTAGTGACACAGACATTTAGGGCGGAAATCCATCGAAAACAAAATAAGTGAAGACAATGGATATATTTATCTAAACAATCTTAATCAGTTTATGGCAGGAACTTCTAATCAATAACTTAAATAACTCGTACCAGAAGTTCAAACGAACTATCGACAACAATGAAAATTCAAATACGCACTACCTACACTTACAAAGTAAAATTAAGAACCGCGATAAAGGTATTCTAGATACATAGACCAGCCAAAAATATCTGTAGACATTCAGGCTGGCAGCCAGGCACACAATACCGGACAGAAGCGCCTGGTGTTAGCGCGAGGTTTTCTTTAATGAGTATATTTCTATCTTTATGTATGGCTCTAAAACAGCCAAAGAAGACAGTGCTAGTGTATTTTACCACTCCTTATCACTATAGTGTCTTTAAGATCAAGGTCACGGCTATTATTCAGGCTGTCGCTTGGCTGAAGGATAAGCTGCGGTCAGATCCCACGTGTTTTTAAGCAAGACTGCTAACTAGCATAATGTCACACTCGTTTGAGTCTCAGGTCAAAGCGGCCTAAATCTAATCTGGTCTGTCCTCGATCCTAAGAGATCAAAAGCATTAATTCGACTCGCCAAATATGATCGGCGTTTGCGTATTGTATGCAATGATTTCAGCAGACGAGGAGAAGAAAGAATAATTTGAACACCGTTGACAACATCTGCATGGTTTATAGACAAACGCTGGACGGAAGCTGAATGAAACAAAGTGACTTAACTTAAGGCACGAGAACAAAACTCGAAAAGGAAGACACAGAATAAGTTTCCAATCTGAACTTATTCTCACTCACAAACAGAGGTTGTAAAACACTGGAGTTGTGTTGAAAAAATAGCCACAGCCATCGGTAAGTTGTCTTTGATGTTAAACTTCAATGAGACTTCTCCAAGAAAGTCTATGAGATTTGCTTCAAAGTCGGGACCCATTGGGTAAAGTAAATAAAGATTGATTTCTATGAACAATTTTCGTAGACCTTCCGATTCAGGGGCAAGTTGCGGCGATTAACGAATGAACCTATACAAGTTCAGTGTGACAATTCTCTTCTAGAGATTCATTACAAAAAGTAGTTCCTATTATACTCCTAGATTCCTCCTAATTTCAGCTGACCTGCTGCGTCAGTAGATTTACAAGTTCGGTACGATCCATATTACTCAGAGTCTGCATATCGACTCCCAGAGCTGTGGCCACTGTCTCTATATCCAGTCCAAAAGATGTTAACAGCTCCAAGAATCTCATTTCCTCACCAGTTAGAGGATTTGTTAGTGTCGGACAGGAATGGTTACATTGTGGCCAACTGCAACGTTCCAAATATCTTAGAGTACACTTCTGTTGGGGACCATCGTCATTCGATTTTTGACTTTTTGTAATTGGTCTAGCAGGCTGTTCTTTTTGAAGCTGCTGCTTACGTCTTCGTTTCTTGGTACCGTTGTTGCTATTATGACTATTTCTCTGCTCTGTATTATCTTTGTCCTGTCTTCTTCGATTCTTGTGGGGCCGATTGGCATGGGTTCCATTCTCAGGAATATTTCCAAAACGATTTGGATTCGGGGTGGTGGTCCTTGCTCGTCGCGGATTCTTATTATTGTTTTGGTTACGCCTCCGTTGTTGATTATGTCGGCGGCGTTGTTCACGCTCTTCTTTGGTCAGACGGTGATTTCTTCTTGACTTGTCATTCTTTTCCGAGTGCTTATGTCTTTGGTTGTGTTTCTGTCGTTTCTCCGATGGGATGATACTGGTTTCAGTCGCACGACGAAGCTTATTATTCCTCTTTCTGCGGGTTGATTGTTCCCAGCAACGTAGCGCTTTGGGTAGAGACACATCATCGATTTTTATGTTGACCCAATCACGCTTGGAAAGAACCGCATGACCAATGCAGGACGGAGCAAAAACAGCAGACACGTTTTCTAAGGAAGAACGCAAAGCTCCTCCCATTTCATGGATGTAGTTCCATTGCTGGGGAGTTACAGGAGCGCCAACATTATCTGCTCTCATTTGTGCTTCATCGAAGAGCCATTGAAACACGAAGAGGGGAGCTGCAAGTAGAAAGAAAATAAAGCAGGGGCCCAAAGAAACACTGCAAGTTGTTACTTACATTCCATAGTAGGATAAAGCCGATAGCCAAAGTAACACCTCCACGGTTCGACTGTATGCTGCTTGACGCATGACTCTGGCAACTGCCCTTCCCACATTTTCCAACCTTGTCGTACAGCTTCACTAGCACCAATCGCAGCTGGAGTGTATGGTTCTCTGTCCAAAAACCACCCCGAATCACTGACACCTCGAACCAACACCTTCAAATTCTTCTCATGATGTAGAAAATGATTGATTTGATCTAGGTTGAGCATCACACCCAATCCACCGGCTGATGAACCAACCAGAAGCAGTTCAGAACCCGAAGTTCTACCTAAACCCAGCGGGATGAGATCGGCAATAACCTGACGAATGATCGAGGATCCCATAAAACGCCAACTGTCTCGTGTGTCCGCCTGTGCTTTGGTACCAGACCAAGAATCACTGCTGCAATATGGCACTAACACATGATTTGCATTGTGCCAATAGGGATTCTCCTCCGGTAGACCCGATAGTATGCCACCAACTGAAACAATTCAAAAAATTAACATTCGAACGGAAATTGAAGTCATGGCTGCAACTTACCATCTCTGGTTTCCGGCCATTGGGCGGATGTCATCAAATGTCGCAGTTTCATCCATCTTGCTCGACATGATTTTGTATCGTAGCAATGCCAACCACCTTCCAAGAACACAACCCACTTTTTTGCACCGGCTGATTTCCGAAGATAGAAACCAGCTTGGGAGCCATCATTGCAAGTGACCGTACGATTTGAGAGAAATACTCGTTTCAACGAACGGTTCTGATCACTACTAACATGAACTTCCTCCATCTGTCGTTGGATAGAATTTGTTTCGATGAGTAATCTTTGTTTCGTTACGTTTGTGGTTGTTGTATTTGATGCATTAGCCAATGCACGACACTCAACGTGGTTTGTGTTTGAAATTATAACAGATAAGATTAGACACACACATGTGGTTGTTGTCGAAAATATTTGTAGCTGAAAAGAGAACAAGTGGTTAGAAATGTAATTCAAATGGAAAGGGGGCGTTATTTTTTGTAAATTTGAGACATGAAATTCATGACACTGGCATGGGGTATAGAACACACAGTCATCGAAGAAATTGTAAAATAGGACAACCTGCCAGCCAACCAACAACCAGGGAGTCTTGAACCCTTTGCTGTCTTTGGTAGAGGAATGGTGAAAGACATGATCGATAAGTGGACCACGAATGAACAGCTGCAAAGATGGGGGAAAATATTTGTCGTCTGCATCAAGAGGAAAGTTCTATAAGCATGACGCGAGGAACTTTCAAATTGTTAATTTGAAATTGGTTGTGGCGGACACAGAAACTTTAGGCACCATTTCAAAAAGATAGACTTTCTAGATTCTAGAAGATGGTACCTGGAGACGACTCGTAAAAGAGAGACAAAAGTGATCTGATTGGATTGGTCTGTTCTCCCTATCATGGTAGGTGCTAGATTTTCCGCGTGGAGATAAGAGTAAGAGTTTGTAGACCTAGTCGGAGCTTAGTTGATTTGAGTTCCAGTTTCAGGAAGGTTTTTAAATGTATTCTATGCCCACTTGAGAACTTTAATTTCTTTCTGATGACAGGACCTAAATACTAGTCACTAGTCAAATTTTATATCTATAATTGTGTCAACCATCATAAACCATCCCCTGTCGTGTGAATAATTTTTCCCCTCAGAAATGACACGCGGAAGTTATCAATGCATCTAAGAAATATTTTTCTTCTTTTTCCAATGAAACAAATTAAAGCGTGAAATACCATTTTGCCACTTTGCCCTCCAACTACATATGTATCTAGATACACTCTCTTACAAACCAGTAACAACTGAAAACAACATCAAAACATTCATCAGAGATACTTAGATACAATTCTGATTTGTTTTCTTCTTTCGTTTTCATTTAATATGCTTGCTCGGCTGTAAGGAGAAACAAAAAAAATAAAAAATACCAAAAGAGTACGCCGCGGGTAACAAGCCGCAATTACACACAGAATTAGAGAACAGAGAGTACAGCCGCGTGCACACAGCGGCCACCACCACCGCCGCCAGGCGCTATAAAGGGAATCAAATAGCAAAAAAAAATAACAAAAATTAGAAACATTCCCGTATATCTAGGTATCAATTGGGTTGAAGAGATGTGTTTGAAGCAAACAAACACACATAAACCGGGCGCACACAATAATAATAAAAAAAAAAACCTTAACGTACCGCGCGACAGACATTCATACAATAATTCTAAATTCCATCGCTTTGATTTGAGCCCAATGCCGACAACGCCGCCGCTGCTGCCACTAGCACCGCGTCATTATAAAGGCATCACCTCTCTCTGTTATGTGGAATGGAACCAGCTAAACAAGGTTTCCTCCTCATCCACACAGCCATCCCCCCGAGGGATCACCACGCTAGATGCTTAAGAGCAAATCTCACTTAATTGTATCAATTAATTAATACGGTGCCACATAAAACTGTTCACTTAGTGTCATTTGCCGAAGATCATGAGAAGATCGATCTCGCTACAAATGATCGCCGGCTTCGCGTGCCGACAAACAAAAACGGAGAGAAGGTGGCGGTGGTCACTGCAGTGGCAGCCATACGACACGCACGCGCATCTGAGCCACTCTCTTTTGCTCCTCTCTTTCGTGACTTCATGAATGAATTTACATTTCCCCGTGATGCATGCAGCATGCCTCACAATTGCATTTTAAATGGGCTTGCATCCCCTCCGAGTAGCGATGGAAGAGCTCAGCGGCACCTGCGGGGAACCTACATACAAAGTCGATTGCGCATTGTTATTATGTTAAATTGTAATTAATATTTTTTTTTTCTTCAAAAATACGCATCGTTTCTGTGTGTCGGTGTGTCGTCTCCCCAGAGTATCTTTTACATAGTGTGTGTACGTTTTTCTGTTTTTTTTTTTTGTGTAGTTTTTCTTACCTCAAGTCTTAAACGAACGTAAACACACTGTTTTGGCGGAAACTCTTTGATCAGAATGCGAGCAAGGAGCTCTGCGATAAGATCAAAGGGATTTGCCGCCAGTGAAACAGATACAAAAACCGAACACAACACTGCACACACATATATAACAACAATAATAATAATAATAATAATAAAAACAACAACAACAAGATCACAACAAACACCGACAGCACAACGATCATGCAGATGACGACAATGTTGTTAAGATACACCACTACAGAGATGCACAGCGCAAGAGTATACAAAGGAAAAGAGCGAGAACCGTCCTCGACCTGGCAAAAAACCAGATACCCAGTTGTCCAATCCAAGCAGCAAAAGATGTCTCCGTCTCCGTCTGCTGCATGAGATTACGGATGACCATCACACTTGGTGTGTTTGAGGTTGGTTTGCTGATACCAACATGAAACTAAACATTTTGCGGAATGCAACCAAAGAGAGTGAAGAGACTGACGCTCGATTAGCTTTTCGAATGCATATGTCAGTGTATGCGGGAGAGACTATACGAGAGAGTATGATGAAGATTCTGCAATTCGTTGTTGTGACTTGTGAGTTTGTGACGTGTTTTTTGTATTCCTCTTTGGTTGGAGTTGGCGGCACTACAAACATTTGTGTACTGATAGCGCATCTTGCGTATCGTAAAAAACATATACAAACGAAGGGGGAAGTTCTACCACGTGTTCGGCATACTTCGCACGTTTGCTATGTAGGCATGATGATGAGGTAGTGGTGGTTTATTTACCGTTTGAAGATGGGAGCATAAGGATGCTGTGGGTGTTGGTAAACGTAGGAACACAGATTTTAAAGACTTTCGAAGGCAACACTCTGGAATGCCAGAACTACGACTTGCTTATAGGCCAGACTGGACGTTTTTCGTAGAATGCTTAGTCGAGGTTTTGTCAGGCTTAAGATATCGGATCTGGTGATCAATCCAGCTGAGGTGCATAATTTAAACGGCTGAAGAGCGCCACTCTGGTGGAATATTTGCAAAAATGAGAACCGTTCATGTGTAATGTCCTCAACGACCAAAATATGAGTGCAATCTCTGTTTATAGGTATAAGTCTGAATCTGCGAATACAAGGCCTTGTGTTTTTTTAAAGACATAGTGCTTAGACAGGTCCAGCAGCCGAGCTATTTAAAGCAGGAGGAGATGCCTTGACAACGAACATGCAGCAACACATATGCAAATTGTGGTCGGACGAGAGCATGCCCGAGAAAGGACACCCTCTAAACTGCGTCAACTATAGCGAGCACAAGTCTTCTCAACGACGCCTAACAAGATCTTATCTGCCGTATTGTGTGAGCATCTAAAGCCGTTTGTCAACAACCTGATTGGTCCATATAAGTGCGATTTAGGCCAGGAATGTCCACCATTTGCCAAATATTCACACTACGGCAGGAAGGCTAGACTGTCGTCTTAGTCAGCGATTGGGAAGAGTGATTTTTCGCTTGATTTCTGTGCTGCTTTCATTTAGCGAATTTTTTTTGTGGAGCCTTGGTAGATAAAGTACTTAACTACTACAAAGATGTAGATGTAGACTCTGCCCGAATCATCAGTGGTTGGCGATTCTTTTTTAAACGACAGCTCACGTTTCACTGTAAGGTCCTCTTAGAAGCTTATCATCACCTTAACAAGTTTGCGAAATGATGATAGCTGTCGCAGAAATCAAAAACCAAGCGATTGCAGATGCCAGTGACATTCCCATCTTCTTACAATTTTATCCCAACTCTTGAAAGATACATTTTCCGTTATTTTAAATGTCAGCTATGTAGATCATTTCCTGGTCTCGATCACATTTTTTTTATTCTCTCTCTATTAATAACTCTGAGGGAATACCTCATCAGAGTGTACGTACAGTTAGTGTGACAGAGAGGGAAATAGAAACAAATACAACGAGCTCAATTTTTTATGAACGCGCCACAATCTTAAGATCAAACGCATGCCGCCAATAATAGCGACGCGCTGTATACCTTTAGACGCCGCTTTTTTTTAAATCGCATTCGATAGATGTGTACCTATGCGTGGAGCTATTACCGCGGGGATGTCTATGATGTTGATGATGATGGTGGTGTTATCTTAACTTTGCCAAAGGTAGATGCGGATGGACGTGGACGCTTCTTCGACCATTGGTTGGGAATTTTATTTGAAAACAAGTCCAGGGTCTCATTACTTTCATCAGTTTCAGTTCCATAATAGTGATATAGATCAGCGGTGATTGACAAAAAAAAAATTGAAATCAAAAAGACCCGCTCACCCATAAGTACGGTTATTAAAAATCAATAAATCTACATACACACACCGCTAGCACGCGCACGTTCAACTTAAACGGCTAATCATCAATCAAGATTCGACTACTGTTGATAGACGTGTCGATCGTAAAGCGTTGACATTTGTGGCTGTACCTGCCTGACGATCGCGAACAGGGGCTGCAACTCGAACACATAAGTGACAAACAAACTTATGACAGATGAACAAAGCACAAATGGTGACCGAGAAAATGACGTACACATGACGCACCACGCACTAACACTCTCTATCGATCGCTTGTACTCAAAGACGAAGAAGCGTTGTGACGATGATAATCACTTGGCGTCGCGATCAAGACGACACATCCCCGTCGCGTTGAGTAAACAAACGTTTAAACGACCTCAAATAAAGAGTGACGGGGAGTACGAGACGAGCGGCAGTCTCAAAGACCTGTGGAGCGCTAATAATCATAATAATACTCTCTTCGAGATAATCATCGATTGCACACAGGTACGTAGGTACTGAGCGTGTGTTTGGGGCGATGTGAGGCGCCAAATGCACTTTGTGTGAACGGAAAAGGAAAACTGAGATACACGGAGCGGAGTTACGTCCGGGGAAAGCGCCAAGGAAAAACATTTCTTAATTACCCTACCCGCGGTCGTCCCTGGCTGGTATGGCGCACGGCGCGCGGCGGATTTTACGCTCGTTCGCATTGATTTAAACGGAAAACTAATATTAGGCGAGATATGATTGTGGGCTGCTGACTGTTGGCTGAGTTGCCTACTGGCTCTGTTTGATGGTTCAACAGAGAGTGCCGCAGACGCAGAGGACCGAGTTCCATCTATGGATGTCGGCTGGCGGACACCATAATTTGTTGGATTTTACCGTGTCGTTGTGTGGAAATTAAATTGTCACCTGAAATTAATTGGTGCTGTGCCGCCATTTATACTTTTTTTTTTTTTTTAATTTTTCTCTTTCGACTTTGAGGCGTTTTGTGTGTGTGTGTGTGTTTGGTTTTGCTGGCAACAAATAGCCGCGCGGGTAAAGTGCAGTTTAAAGGCTGACACTTTGACGTTAGATGATGAAGAGAGGGCGAGTATTTTCAATTTTGGAGGTGGTTTTGATTGACTTGACAGGTTTTGGCATAATTCACATAGATTACGTTGATGGCTTGAGGATTGACATTGGAATCTGGGGCGCAAATGGATATGGCACAGTGTGACTTAAAATTTTAATTGGAATGCCTAAGTGGTTTCATGTGATAGGTAGTCGACGCGATGACTTATTATTTTGCATGCGTTATGAAATTGACGTATGGAGGCTAACAAATGGTTTATTTTTTAAACCGTTTTCAGTAACAGGGGGAGCATGGTCATAGGCTATATGAAGAGTCTACTGATGGAGAAGTTTGAAAGGTTGCAACACACACATTGTTTGGGGTGAAATATGAACGCAAATGTGTTCCACGAATTTCTTTGCCAGTGTAGGACAAGCAATACTTATCAGGTCGGCGACCCTTGGAGGGTCAGGGCCTACACTAACGCCACTTTTCATCCTCCATGGTCTCGGGCACTCTGATTCCAGTTTACTAGACCAAGGTTTCTAGCATTTGCGATTGCTTGATCTTATCACAAGTTCGGTTTCCCTTTTCTTCGTTAACTAGGTGGCTGGGATTCGAAGACGTTCTTATATGGAGGATTTCTGCCATTCGCTTGATGTGGCCAAGCCAAAGCAGTCGACGGATTTTTGCTTTCCACATCTTTATACAGCTCGTAGAGTTTGTGGTTGTACTCCTCTACTCTCTCTACTCCTTCATTCGGGCTTCTTACAGACGTGACCAAATATTCGACATAAACTTTTTCTTTCGAAGCATCCCAAGATCTTTACTGTCTAACTTATCATCCAGCATTCAGCTTCATCAAGCAAGACTGGCAAGAGAAGATGATTTTGGACCTTTGAGTTCGGAGTTTGAACCCCAGCTGTTTGGATAAGTCAAAGTAGCAACGAATGTCTAAGGTTATCCCTTGTCGAATTTCTACCAAGGTATCATTTGTGGAGTTTATATTTTCCCCTTCACTGCCTCAAAATTATATGTATAGCTTCCGATTGCCAAGTTCTGTCATAGGCGGTGTTCGCCGGATCGGTTTTTTAACGCCCGCATGTACTTTGTCTTGATATTTCTCAGGAACGCTTAATCTACGTAATACTATGCATCATCCCACTCGTTTTCAACAAACGTCATTTGTCAGTTAAGTAAACTTCTGACAGACGCGAAAAATACATACACCATTGCGTTAGTTTAGTATGTACTAAGCAAATAAAATCAGACTTCAGTCACCCTGTTACATTTCCAACTCTTACTCCGATTAATTCACCTCCAAACCTCATTTTCTTACCGTCACCACACCCCTTATTGTCTGCCAACGTCGCAGCGCAGTTAACCTCCTGGGGGAATTCAAAACATTTTTGAAATATCTATCAATGAGAGATCTTTCACTTTGCTGTCACATCCATAGTAGCGAGTAATTACATCGCTACACTATGCACACTACTTGTCTGTTGCGTCGCCGTCGTCGTCGTCGCACCGTTCGCGTATGAAGTTGTCTTATTAACTACTGACAGCAGTCGCTCCTTCTCGGTTATTTGTGCCGCCATGTTTGTTGGCAAATAATTAGATGTTTGTAATGTTTTTCTTCCTTCTCCGCCCGGTGACAAACGCGTCTGTGTTTACAGTAATTCGAATGGAATCACCACAATACATTAGTTAGTATGGCGCCCCCTGTTGATGACCAAAAGAAAACATACCTAGTACTTCGTCAGACTAAAAGAAAACAGAAAACTCGCCACACAAGAGAGAAGAAAACATAAAAAATAATAATAAAACAAAACATCCGATCCGATCCGATCCGACTACGGAGAAGAGGCCACAAGAGAATAAGAGATGTCCATGCACACACAATAATTATATCATGATTGGACTGACGGATGCCATGTCGGTGAAACACTTTGAGGAATCCGGTAATTTATTGATGATCGCTATGATCAAAAGAATGCAACCGGAGCGTGCGTGCCGCAAGTTACCAATCCGACCAACCGACTCAACCACCGTGCCACCATTCAACGACTTGCTACCTCCGCGTCTACCTCCAATCTCAATGCTCATTCGTGGGCAACTTTTTCTGATGGTGGCTGGTTCTGGTGGAAACAACGGCACCAAGTCAACACAATAATAATACAGGAACTGACCTGGTGCTGGTGGTGGATGGATGGATGGTGGAGTAGTAAAAAGGCTGCAGCGGCATTGTGGAATGAAAAAGGAAACATTTTGCAGCCAAGGAAACTTCATTCCTGTGACGATAAAATGCCGTTTGCCGCGTTTACTATTGTACTGAGCTCCTGCACACTGATGATGATGATGATGATGATGATGATGGGCAGCGCAACAACACACCGCATCATGCCAAATGTTTTGAGTCGACGCGTGATGATGACGATGACGGTAACGAGGTGAATACCGCCGCCGATTCGATACACGGGAAAAGATGACGATGGAGTGTGCTTGGCATAAGAGTATCACCATTCAGTTCAACACTCTTGATGATAGTTCAAGTGAATTGAATTCGATCCTGGTGTCATGTGCACCGCCAAGAGGAAGGAGGACAAGTTAAGCGAGGCGACGGATATTCTTCCTGTGGATCGTTGATACGATAGCTTACACCGTTTAGACAGGTCAGTGGGGTAGGCATTTGAGGAAGGATTTGCCGGAAATGAGACGAAGGCAATTTGAAGTTTGACAAGTCGCTAGCTAAATGTCATAATTGTCATTTGACGTTTACATGATGTGTGCATTTAGTATTTGAAATGGGCTTGGATGGCTTAAGGGTGTTCGGCTTCAAAGTGATCAGGTTGTCAATTGTGAGAAGAAAACGGCGACAGTTCCAATGAGGCAAGGCTCAATGTAAAGATGTTAAGGTCAAACATTTGCAAGTGACACAAGAAAAGTAAAACAGCACTTGAATGCATTAGACATCAAGCTTCAGAGATGGCTTTAAACTGAACTAACTGCCACCTTTGCAAGAAATGTCGAAAGATCGATGAGGAATTACTCTTTGGGAAACAAGGTGTAGCGTATATTTATCCTTTCAACTTCCTTTGTAGCAGCAGGGATGTATATAATTATCTAATGTCACAGTAAACGTCAAAGTGACAGACATTCAAAACCACACATAATCGAAAGTAGTCTTTTATTGGATTCACTTATCCTGTTACACTGTATCGATAAGTACCTACCATAGGAGTGTTTTCTCGAAAACATCTTACCACATGATCTTCAGAAACAACAACAACAAAAACCCACGAAAAAACAATCAAAAAATCAACCTGAAAGAATCGCTAATTTGTCGGCAGAGTCAGAGTGGGTATGTATCTCTCACCAATGAAGCTGCCGCCGCCACCGCCACCGTTGCTCGTTTGCGCACAGTAGTTGAGTATCGTGCCTCATAATCGCCTTTGGGGTTCTTTTGCTGTTGCAGTGTGTTTCTGTTACACGCCTCTCTTCTTTTTTGTTCATGTTTATTGCCTGTTGTTTCCATTAGGCAGGCACCACGAACACCGCCTGCTACCTACCACACCTGAACATGTCTGCACATCACATTAGATTCATTCCGGAATATTCATCTTTAACTCCTATCTGCTCTTCCTGATTTTTATCTTTTTCTCTGTATTTTCCAATGAAACAACAAATAGGCCAAGAGTGTGAAAGAGAAGCACCGCGGACAGAACTTCAAAAAATTAAAACCAAATGGATCAATGGATGCCGACATCATTCAGAGCTACAAATGCTCTCAAATGAGCCGAAAAGTGAGTTAACTTGGCTTCGAATAGCCGCTACTGGTCGTAACAACAGCAGGCAGTACCAGTTGCACCAGTCACCAGCCGCTGCCGCCGTAAGGCTTTGTAGTGACCGCAGGGCTACAAAGAAAAAAAATTAAAAAAAAAACAATTGAAACACAAAAACCGAAATCGGCATCATGCATCGTGCACCTGTTCGGCTTCGAGTTCAAGCAGAGATAATTCCCGGTCTGATTACTGCTTGCTGTTGGCTGGGCTGCTCCTTGTCTTGGCTACTTCGCGCGATGTTATGATGCAGCTTCCTTTAGCGGCCGACTTAATTCTTGTTTTTTTTTTTAGTTTTCTGGTATCCCATTGCAATTTTTATTTTCCTTTTAACATGGTATTTCTGTTTTGGTTTTTTGCGCCCCGAAAGAAATTCTCGTTTTTATTGTGGTGTTGTGGAAGTAGTTGTTGTTTTTTCTCGACATCAGGAGGAGTATTTCGGAAGCTGTGTGCGCAACGTGCAACAATGTGACACATTTTTGTGTGATTGGTATGCAAAGACTTTTCGGGGAAGACAGCTTCCGTTTGATGTTGTGTTTTTTTTTTTTTTCATTGAAAGCGATACAAAAGCGAGTGGTGGAAGGATTGCTCAGTTGGATGATGTACTTGTTTGGTTGTAATATTTTTAATGGCAGCTGGTTGGTAAGCTTTGAGAAGATAACGAGTTAAAATACGTTTCCGGAACTGGTTGTGAATCCATTTTAGAAGCGACAGAACTTGACAGATCGTAACTTCATTTATTATCACAGGCTTGTTCACAATTGATTTTCTAGGATTGACATTTCAAAGTTCAATTGTTAAAGTAGATCCCTTCTACTCTCAGTAGATTGGAATAGCGGGGAACAAATTAAACATTCGAAGGGAATCTGATCAATTAGTTAGAGAGTGACATGTAAGGGTGACATTTTCCAATTCGAAAAAAACTTATTGTAATGGTTGCACTTAGGTAAAAAACAAGGAAGCAAAGTCACCATAAGAGAGTACAAATAAACTTGTAATAAGGAGTCTTAAGATGGCGCTACCGTCCGCGATGAATCTGGACATTATACACAAAGCTATTTGTCTCAGCAAGCTTTCAAAATCCTGAAAGTTGTATCCTTCAAATCCAGAAAAAATTAGAGAGACGAAGAGTTATTTGATGGCAGATTGGAAGAAACTTCTTCCGGACAAAGACTGGTAATGGTTATGCCTGTTCCAACTCTGCCATGAAGTTGGTACCCGACCCATCAAGTTTACGGAGGGTTGGGTACGAAAACTCCAAAATTAAAAGCCCCAAACTAAAATCCCCAAACCAAAATCTCCAAAACCAAAATCCCCATATTGGGAATCTGTACCGCTCCGCTTCGCTCCGCTACCGCTCCGTTTCGCTACTCTGGTCCTTTTATGTCCAAAATCGTTTAGAAGCACAGGTTTTTATTACATTCCGAGTTATGGCCTTATATCGCCTTCGCCAAGCAAGTAATAGAGCAGAAAAGCGGAGCGGTAATCGCAGGACAGTTTGGAGATTTTCTTTGGGGATTTTTCAAAAGTTGGGGATTTTGGGGTTTGGGGATTTTGCACTTGTGTATTATGTAGGTTTCCCGTTTACGGAACACCAGCATCCAAATGAATTCAAAATGACGAGAGGATTGAAGCAAGAATTGTGTGCATAAGTCTGCGTCCGCTGCAGAATTCCCTAAGAGGGTAGACCCTATCTACTGGAAAGGAAAACGAAAACCAGAGCAAAGCAAAGAGGGATGACATATTTTCCTGCAACCAAATCTCTGGTGCTAAATGTATTTTTCAATGTAAAACACATTAAGGTGGGGGGTCCACTCAGGCCAAATGGAATATCACAATGGCAAGAGCTGGAACCAATGTTCGGTAAGATTAAAAAGCTGGCCTCCTCACTTAGGGTTAAAGCCTATAGAATACCTTGTAAGGGAGAATTCTACCCGTAGGACCATTCAGGCCAGATAAGTCTGGTGGAATGACACGTATGACCGCTTTTTCCAAGTTATAACCTGGAAACCACTGTACTATTAGGTATGCCCAAGCCCACTAGTATGAGAGGGAAATTCTAGGGTGGTTCCTGGTTTGGCCAGGCTAGGAACCATTGTGGCATAAGCTTTTTTCTTATTTTTTGGAAACGATGCATGTTTTCAAGCTATGTGCGGGAGTTTTTTTTAAAACTAGCTGAGATACAGTTTTCAGCGATAACTTTTCCATCATTGAAACATAAGTTCCTAGCTTACAAACTACCAACAATGGCATCGGTACGACGCTTTTCGGACTCAATTTTTAAACAGAAGTTGTGTCAATCCTATTAAGACCGCCAATCGGATAAATTTATTAAGACCCAAAAAAAAACCAATCAGTCTTTAAGATAAGCTGTGTCCTCGAAGCCATCCAATGTCGGTGTTATTTTAAGAATTTTCCGGTAGATACGTATCTACACACGACACAGTTTCGCCCAAGAGCAATGGTCGGCCTGTGCGAAAACAAATACCTATCCACCTATCGGCGAGCCCATCTTAACCTTCGTGGTATTTTTCACCTCCTTTACTGTTCAGTCGGTATGTATATGTACGAGTATGTTGGCAGGTATAATGGGCACATAAAATTGCAATTTCACCAACCTATGGAGCGGGACGAGCAGCAAACGAGGTGAATTAACACAAAGTGCCGCCACCGACAAAAGGATAAAGTACGCCATTTAAATAAAGTCAAGTGGATTTTTACTTTGACTGTGTATTTTTTTCTTAAGGACTGATGCTGCTATTTCATCGTCAGTTCTTGACTTAGTGCGCGTCTGGCCCAATCGATGATCGCACGTAAATGTATATGTATCTCTCTCTATAGTTTCTTCTTACATATTTTTTTTTTATTGGATTTCTCTGACCGCGTTCCTTTGAATGGAATAAACAAAAATATAAATAAAAGGAAATGCAGCAAAAACACATTTTACGACTTTTCGGCTTTTTGATATTTTTGCGTGGCCAATAAAATAGCGGCACTGGGCATGGGCACTGGCATTGAAGTCTTTGCTCTGCAAATGCAAAAGGATTGTGCACCTTTAAAGTGAAACCGCGAGTTTTAATACCTCTTTCTCTTGAGTTGACCTTTTGGGAGATGCATCACTCCTTTTTGAGCTGATAAAATCGGGATTTTTAAAGGATAATAAAGATGAAACGATGCCGCAACGAGGACACACACCATACTCTTTGTACCGTGCGAGTGTACGTTTGTGAATGTCAAAAAAAAAAAAAATAATAATAAAGGGATGAAAGAATCAAGCCCTTCTTAAGTTTGTGGAAATTTTTATTAAGAAGGTACCTACATTCATGTAAAGTCGTAAAGTTTACGATGTGATCAGGGTTTAAGGAGATGATAAGTAAGTCCTTTTGAAGAGTAGGCAATGTCTTTTTTTTTATGATTTATAAGTAGAGGGCCTAATTGAATGGATCGCAAGCTATATAAATTTGAGGTCTTCACGACTTGGCACAGTTTCACTTTAAGTAAGTGCATTAAGAATGGAAAGTTTAACGAGATAATGGAAAGGAATGGAGTGGAAAGACAAGTTACAGTTTAGTGGTGGACTAATTTTAAATCTTGTCAAACGTTCGATTATAAACATTAAGAGCTTAGGAAAGTTCACTGAAGAATTTACTTTTCAATTTTGTAGTTTTGACTAAATTAGATGACCACAAACAAATTTAGTAGTTAGGTACTGTAGATTGGAACTGATCTTTAGTCTTTTTTCTAAGAAAACTCCAATCTTCCAACCAGTCAAAATGAAGCATAGAGCTGGGGTACCTAGGTAAGGCATTTTTTCATATATCTAGCTAGGCAGCTTGTTAAAGCTCCAAAATTAAGCTGGTTAGGACACACAAAGGGTAGTCGACGAAGGAATATACAGATGCAGATGTCAAAAGAGCATGTCACAATAGGAAAACCATTTTGACTATCAACGTAAAACTTAGAAGTCAAGTCAAGTCATCAAGGAAGTTGTCAATCTTTTACTTCTCAGACGGGTTGGCGTGGTTTAGTGGATGCGAATTGAGCTTGCTTTGGGAAAAATAGCACATGGAGTCCATAAAACGGATTGTGCAAGCTAGGTTAAATTAGGTAAGATAGGTGTCCTAAGGAGACTCACTAAAGAGGAAAATTTTACCCGTAGAACCATTTAGATTTATTAATGGAGGATAGAAGTTTACGTATGAGGTTTTGTCCACTGTTATCCTTAAAGTGATAGTGACCTAGATGTCTTCTTTTCTAGTGAGATAGCTCTGGAAAGTGGCAGTAGTAGTAAACAAAATGATTGAAGAGAGCCCCTAGTCGTCATATTGTGAAAGCTAAGGTCATGGGGTCCCGAAAAGTGGTATATATTTCTTTTTATAATTAGCGCGCTAAAGGGGTTATGAATACCCTTAACCAAGAGCACGGGCATTAGGGAAAATTAGAGGAAAGACGAAGGAGGTAACGATGCACGTTGGTTTTAAATGCTTGAGGGTTATAGTGATGATGAAACACAGAACTATGTAGATTATTCCACATTCGTGTGGTACGGCTACAGAAGGAATCTCTATATTTGACAGTACGTCCGAAAGTAGGCTTAAGGGTAAACTGATGTGCATTCAAAGCATGCCGAGTATTGCGGGTGAAATTTTGCAGGGGCGGAATGCAGCTGGCTATTTCGCTAGAGCACTTTTTGTAAAAGAATCGGTGCTCAAGCGAGTCTATTGACTTCGCAATGATTCCGTCGCCTATTCGTTTTTTTTGAAACATACTTGAGCAGAGCGATGTCGTCATAAAGGTTTGCGAAGAGAGCACTGTTTTAAACAAAAGATTGGTCGAAGCACTCGATCGCGCTGAAAGTCCTATAATATGTAGAAAGGAAAAGTCATAGAATTAGAGAACACTTTTTTTTAACGCGATAATTTTTTTTTTTCTATAATTGGAGCGCGCTAAAGGGACTGACTTCCCTTAAACAAGAGCTCGGGCATTAGGGAAAATATAGGAGTAGAGAGGTAGAATCGAATGCCTTAATAGTTGAGTATTAATCTGTGTATCTTGCTGCAGTGTCATTTCTCTAGAAAATGTAATCCAACTCCAGTATTCCTTTAGAGGAGCTAAATTTTTAACTGATCCTCGCACTGACGAAAGTTAGTTAGTCTGAAGTGGTCCTCTGAGAAGAGGTGCAAGACACCAACACGTACTTGTTCGGCGTAAAATTCGTGGGAAAAAAATAACACGCACAATATGAATGGTTGCCAGAAGCTGGGCCATCTGGGCTTTCTATTTTATTTGCATTTTTGCCAAAGTCTGCTATTTAGAAAAAAACTTTCAAGGCGAACTCTATCGTTTTACCACCTCCTTCGAGGGGAACTTGTCAGCAAGATCAAACAGATTGATTAAAAAAATACCTTATACGAGTATGAAATGATTCCAGCGAGTTTAGTAAGGACGATAAAAGAGACATCTAATCAGAGAGGAGACTTTCAAAATTGTACCCTAAGTTCTTCCATAAAAATTCTTCAATCACAGTGACAAATGCCTAATCAGACAATTTAATTTCTATAACTCATTACAGCAGCACTTAACTTTATAAATTGACAGTTTGCGGTCATTTAAATTTAAGGACCAACTTACTCTATTTAAAAATCGTTTAATCCTCATTTTGACATTTGTCTGTGACGTTTTCGATGTTGACGTTGACATTGCTCAATTTAAATTTATCAGATTCATATATATTCACGAAAAAATATTTTTTTTTTATTCCAAATTTGGTTTTTTTTTTTTCTGTTATTTTTTCAAACACTGTCAAAGGAACAGTGATGGTTGGTGTCAAACTAGAAACTTTTGACACAGATATTCATTATTTTAAAAAATTTCCTTTTTTCTTTTCAAAAAAAACACTTGTAAGCACTTGTTGGGAATTTTTTTTTAATTTCAATTTACACTATTCAAAGAGATTTCGTAGATCAACCGTCACTTTAATGATGTCTTGTCATCTGTGTGACGTTTTCTATAAGACGATCAGGATATTTGAATTTATTTTATAAATAATCCTTTTTAACCGATCGAGACGAGAGACAACAGTGAGTTCGATAACCAAGATGATTTAATAAATTTTCTTAGGTGTAAGACGATCAGTGAACTGCACAACTCTACCGATTGAACGATCGTTTCGGAATGAAAGAAAAAGTCAGTTGTAACCTTGTGTTTACCTCTCAAGAAGTTGTGGTGCTAGTGATACCGGACGGACCAGAGAAACTAACAAATAAAAGAGATGAGAGAGGCAACTTGCAGCAGGCAAAGGTAAGATATAATACAGCTAGGCAGGACAATCATCTGGCAACCTGGTTGATTGTAGTGGTGGTAAGGTTAATCCAATGCGATCAAGGGTGGAGAGAGATATGTCATGTATAAAATGAAAGAAAGCCATACAAAGCAAAGGAAGATGATGATAATGATAAGAGAGAAGAGAAGATTTACTTTGGCGCTTCTTTTTAACAAAATTTTTTGTTTAGAATTTGAATGGAAGGAAAAAATGATAAACATTTGTGAATTGAGAGAGTATGGGTTGGGTGGAGAGGAAATGGAAAGTTTAAAAAAATATTGCTATCAAAGGAAGAAGATGAGGAAGAATTGTATTGCTTAAGAGAGTCGGTGATTCTCTTAAGGTGTAAATGTATTATATTACTGGCGGCAACAATAAAAGAAGGTAATTTGCTGATTATGTAGGTGAATGAAGGTTGATAAGAAATTAAGATTAAATCAAACGTGAAATTTATAATAAGATACATACCTAGTATGATTAAGTCAGACAACCCTCTTCAGAGGAAGATATATGTAAATATGTACAAGAGTATCTTACCTTTCTGAGAGATATTCAACTTTCTTTAACCCTTTTACAAAAATCAATTTGTATAGACGAAATGAGAATTTGATTATTAGAAAGTTTTTCAAAAACCTCCGTCAAGTTCCCTTATTCGTGATTATTCCCTTGGGACACATGGTTTTTATGTAGCTTTCAGAGGATAATAAAGGTAGATGTGTGTCCGGCACCATCAATCAATTTTTTTGGTCAATTGTGTCCAAAGTGTCTTATTACTATTAGTTAGGCTCTGCGGCATAATGCATATGGCACTGCGCCCTGAAAAATCGATTGTGCCTGGAACCAGTTAGACAAGGAGGTCCTCTATCTTCCTAATGAAGTTGAGGATGTCCCCAGTCGAGGCATTACGAATGCCCTCCGGTGTTAGGAACTCTTTGTTGAGAAAGCGTTTTCTGACTCTGCAGACAGCCACGCGCTCACATAGTACGTGTTCCGCTGATTCGTCTTCCTCTAAGCAGAGTCGGCATTCAGATTCAGATGAACTATATTTAGTTTATGTAAGTGATATCTGAGGCTGCTGTGACCGGTGAGGAAGCCGGCAAGTCTTCGGATATCGTCCCTTTTCTGATTGAGGATATTTTTTGTGGTTTTTTTTCAGGGGTCGGATGGCTATTTTAGCCTGTCTGAGTCCCTGAGTGTTGTTCCAGTAGGATAAGAGGTTTTGTTTTTCCCAGCTGTCCAGACTCACTTTGAACGCGCAGGTAGGGATGTCGCAGAAGGGTTCGGCACCTATATACCTTTCTGAAGAGCCTTTTCTGGCTGCGATTTTATTGCCTTCAATGCCTCTGTGCCCTGTTTCCCACCAGAGCTTGACTTTGTTATGCTTTGAGAGGTCCTGGAGAGCATTGAAGCAGCCTAAAATGGCCTTTGAGTTGACGTAATGGGAACTCAGTGTTTTGAGCGCTGCTGGACTGTCCGTGAATATATTGATGGTTACTCCCTTGATGCCGGAGTCGATAATGATATGGGCGCATGTTTCAGCATATAATTCAGCCTGAAAGACGCTATGACACATTCCAAGCGCCTTTGAGATTTTGTGGTTGGGGCCATAAACACCAGCGCCAACAACGGAGTCCATCTTTGAACCATCAGTATACCACACTAGTCCCTTTATGTTAAGCAACGGATCTACGGTATCCCAGTTCGGGAAAGTCAGAGAGGATAGCCCTATGACCGGTTGTTCTACTTGGCTGGATTCCTGTAGAGCGTTGGGTATTGACTGCATTACGTATTGCTACTTTTTTGACAAAGATGTGCAAAGGAGTAGGGGCAAGTTCGCATAGCCCCGGTGATGCCGAGGCATGCTAATTTTTGAAGTCGTTGTAGCTTTAAGATGGTGGATTTTTCCTTGACTTTGGTCCACCATACTACGGAGAAGCTGCAGAAATGAATTTATCCAGTAATGCTTCATGAATACCCTTTCAATGATCTAAAAGATTTTTGCAACCACAATGTGACCTCCTTGCTTCCTATTTGGATTCAGAATTCTTTACGACAAATCTGAAATAAGTCTCGTTCATAACCCACCATACTAATTTTCTAGAGCACGTTCCACACTACTTTACTGTTCCATAGAGACATTCCAAAATCTGCATATTATGGACCGCGTCTCTAATTACTTCTTTGTCTACTCTAAATCCCGAAAGCGTTCCCAATTAGACATCAAAGACAACCTAATCACCACAAGTCGGTAAACTCTTTATTTCCTCTTGGTTGTTTTTTTTTTTTTTTCAAATGTCGCCGTTGTCAAACAATAGCCCCCCACGCACTAAAAATAGACAAACAAACGCACTCCAAACAACTGTAGTGCGTATGAATTAAAAAATTAGTAAAACCATAATCGTAAACTTAGCACTCAAATATTGGAAGAGAACACATAACACACACGAAAAGAGAACGAACAACGAAAGAGTCTCAAAGCAGAAGGAAGCCGAGGTAGCCTTGTCTTTTTCCTCTAATGTCTCAATGGCCCACCTGAACTGCCATCACTGGTACTGGGACCGAATTGAGGAGATAAGAAATGCGCGGCGCACGGGTAAAGTGTACCCAACGAGTGCTATTATTTGATTGTTTATTGCCGCAACTGAGATACAGTGGAAAGGAAGTGAGATTTCTTTGAGCGAAAAATTTGTATTCCTGCAATTAGGTGTAGATAAAGGTGCTACCACTGCTATTTTAAGTTCTTTTTCAGTTCATTCTTAACAATCTACCGTCAAGTTTAATTTGAAAGACCCACTGTCTAGCTTTAGTTTAAAAAAAAAATTAAAGGAATCCAGAAGACTGAAGATTTTATCTTTGAAGGTTAGGTTAGAGTTAGGATGAAGTAACTATTGCAGGCATATTTAGACCAGTGAAAGGTCCATTGTGATACAACATGGATCTGGAGAGATCTCCTTGCCTACTCTTTGAAACAATTGGAGCTTCTGATGAAGCGATGTAGGTTTCTGACATCTGTATTCATCAGATCGCTTAGGTCGTTAAAGCAGAATTCTCTAAGGTAGAGCCTTCTTTTGCCGGAAAGAGCTAAGCTGCTATAGAGAAGGTGAGAAGCTTCTACAAAAATCGTCTGAATGTACTCCAAGCCTTGTTGCATGCTTGGCTATTAGACAGTGTCCCGTGATGACATCTATTACCGTTCTGGTGAAAGATAGCTTCAGATCAAGCCGTGACCAAATCTGCCACGTTATACCACTTGTCCATCTAGAATTTGTTCTCCCTTCTTTGAAGGTGGAACTAAACAAATCAAAATGGAGTCAGTCTTTGGAATGTTTTCCATAATCTGCTGAACCAATCCAATACCATGAGCCAGTTCCACGGTTTTTCTTCAACGTTGGCGCTTTGCTTTTATATACGATGCGAATCCTTGACATTTATGAAGTGATGCGATGTCTAGAAGATATTTGAAGAGCTCAATTGAATTTCTAACGAATTTCTAAAAAAAATTACCAATGCATGACTTAATAGTTAGTTTAGGCAATGCTTATGCTCTAGAACCGTTTGCAAGTAACAGTAGAGCGGGGTTGATCAAAAAGACTTGAATTAGAACACTGAAAAGAGATCACGTCAAATGGTAAAGGGCAATCAAAAGATGTTTCAATACTCCCACCCTCTAAAGATCGTCAGTATGTTGCTGCCAGTTTATTAGCTCAAGCATTCTGTTATTCGCTATAGCTTGGTGCTTATTAATAAGGTTTGGTCTTTCTTAACGTATCGAACGTGATATCTAACCTCGATGTCAATTCTACTGCATTGCCATAACACTGGCAGTAAGGTGGCCATATGGCTTGAAAGTGTTGACCGTACTAATGACATTGGGATGCTCAAAAGAAATACTGTGAATTATAAGCAATGGCAACAGTACCAATAATTCTCCCCAGTCATTCTGGACACCACCTTCGGAGCAAAAAGACTGAAACCTAATACCACTAGCGCTGTGTGAATAGCATCATAAGGGTATTCATAACCCCTGTCTTATCTACAATTATTTTGTCCATGTAAATCTTGATACTCTTCCACTGTACTGCGACGTGTGGCGGCACTTTTAAGATCAGCCATCTACACGTTATGGCTTTAAAAAACTACTACGTTTCCTCTGATTGCAATTTGTAGGTACGGCAGGTAACATTCGGCCCTATTTGCCGCGGTACATTTGTATGTACACACAAAAAACACCGCGCACACAAGAGAGTAACAAGCACACTTTGGTGTTACGCATTACTGATGTACACGCATGCCTATGCCTACGTTGTTTAAATAAGTTTGCGGAGATTGGTTTATATGTTTGGTGGGGTAGGATAGGGAAAATCTGGTATTTATGCAACAGAAAGTAAAGAAAACCGGAACGAGGAACTAAATGATTAGACATTTGTTATTTAAGGCGTTTCTTTGGTAATGACTTGTCAGAATCTTAATCAAATCCATTGAATGTAACCTCTTTTTTCAGATTCTTGCAAAATGAAGAGCACTGGTTTGAATACTAGAGTCCACATACCGAACCGACTCGGCATGAATTGATCTTCATAAAAGGGATTCTCTTCCTTATTCATTGGTTGACTTTTAGAAGGGCCCTTCTTGAGCTACAACACTCTAGTGAAGGACACAATTGCCATGCTTCCTGATTATCACCATACCTTCGCGTCAGCGAGTTGGCATTTAAAAACCCTCTTAGCAGAAGCGTTTTTATTCATTCTTCAATGTGGTTGAATTCCATACTGCAGAACTGATAGAACGATTTGTAAAGTGTTCATGTTGTCCATCGAGAAGCCAGCAAAGGCGATGAATACTGTCATATGCCCAATTTGCTTACAAATGGCGTGGCGCAGGCGTAGTGCAGACATGAGCCACCTCCATGTTCTCTTATGGCTCAATACACACAGAGATGGCGTGGTGCCCGCATGCTGATAGCCTAAAGTGTCACATGTCGGCACCACGCCAGCACCATACGTCAGTTGAGTGTCATAGACGGTCCTAAAGTCGACGTGAAATTTAGTAGTCCTCTCAAGGAGTTACTGGGAATATTCTTTCCACCCAAGCTCACCTCGCACTGTAGGGTTGTGAGATGATGCTGGTCCCATTTCTTTTACACCTTTAGTTCTCGTGATACATGCTTTCGACCTCCTACATCTTTGACCAGGTTTGACATTCTTCTCCTCAAAACCATCAAAGGTGGAGTTTCCTTAAAATCCAGGCAACGACGAAAGACTAACTCCCTTCGTCTGATTACACCACAAATAAAATTGAAAAAAAAAAAAATGCGAAAATGAAGACAAAACGCGTTGACGAAAAGAAGAGAAAAGAAAAGAAAAGAAAAGAAAGAAATCAAAACAACAACAGATAACAATATTCTCCTTGCAACGAATAAAACGAAACAGACATCAACAGCTGTTGGTTGCATCAGGCGTGTAAAGGAACTTTGTGAGTTGTGTGCGGTCCCTTTCATCTCGTCGTTCTATTGTTTCGGTATCAAAAGTCCACTATTATGTAAACAGTCGGCATGTTTGATCCTCACCGCATCAAAGGGTACCGCGCATGGCATTGCCCTCTCCCTCACTTACTCACTCACCTTCAGACTGGGATCTCTCTTCGTCCAAATCCCCGAACAATGCATCGGACAATATGCCCTGGAAACAGAAAAAAATGTTCAAATCTCCTGCGAACACTTAAAATCCGCGCACACTCTTGAAGCGCTCATCTCATCAACGAGACACCAGACCGGCCCGAGAGACCGAACGAACCATTCTTCTGCGAGTTGCTTGCTTGGATGGGATGGATGGAGTGGTGGAATTTAGTTCAATTTGTTGGCAGCTTCGCTCCAGTGATCTTTCTGCTCTTGCTTTGTGATTTTTCACTTCCACTTCTTCCGATTGGGTCTTCCTCTTCTTTCACTCGGTATATGTATGCCTGTGTGAGGGGAGGGTAGGCCTCTGGCACTTCATTATCATTTATTTATTTATTATTCTTTGATGAACTGGGAAATAATTACATCAGAGCGCGCTCTGTTCGGTGGGTTTAGTTTCCAAAAGGGAACCGAGAAAGGATCTCTGGACTTGTGAACAGCGGACGGCGGCATTCTATGTCCTCGTTTTGGATTTTGGGATTCCCGGGAAGGTGTGCGTGTTGGACCATCTCACCTGATTTACGAAGGACTTGTTTCTTTATGACGAAGATAATGATGATGATGAGGATGTCCTCCTGGGCGAGGGATAATTGAATTTCACGCATTATCTGTGTGTGCGCATTGTGTGCATTAGGTGCTGAAATCAGGTCGACTGATTATTTATGACTGTTGGACTCTGTTGGCGGCGATTTTGTTCATCTTTGGGAGGACGACGTCGTCGTCGTCTTTGGGAAGTACATGCATAAAGTGATCACAATGAATTTGGCTTGGTGCTTCCATGATCGAGAATTATTTTCTGCAAATTTTTGACATTTCCCCGGCTCTGAACCTACGTTAGGTTTGCCCAAATCTTCGGTTAGGCCTTCTATCGATGGTTGGGTTTCTAGCAATCATGACTCTCTAGGATGCAGGCAGGCTAAACAGATTCAACCCGACGTTTGTAAGAAGTTCGCAGCATTCTTGCAGTCTCTCAGCAGAAAAGACTGAAGATAACTTATTGGCGGTGTTATGGGACACTTTTTTCTTTGCCGAAGATCTTAACGTGTTAGGTTGAAGTGACGCGTGAAGAAAGGGCGACGACGCTGCTGAACACTTTCTATGTGATTGTATCAGGTGGTAGATTTTTAGAGCTGATGTGATGGGTTCTGGTAACCTAAGATCCTTATCACTGAAGCTCTTAGGTAGGTAGGTTAAAGAGGTGGATGCATCGCGTGATGCAACCTTCACTCGGATCTCTAACGGATCCATTGCGTTCCTCTGACATGGAATGTCCATTCTGAAAAGACAAGAAAGAGTGGAAGAGTCTGGATGCATGCAGTTACGAATTTTCGGCCTCCCTGAATTTTAGAATGGCTTTTGGTGGCTTGTTGGACAGCTCGTCCAGGTCGTTGAAGTGGTATTCACCGAGGGCCGTTTTCCTTGTTCTATATAGGCTGGGACATTCGCATAGGAAGTGGGTTGTGTTCTCTTCCGCGTCAGTATTACCGCAGCCTAATAATTCGTCTGTACTAAGACGCATTCCTCTACGGTGGGCCGCCAGTAGGTTGTGGCCTGTGATGATCCCTATGAAGCTAAGTTTGATCTGTTTAGTCCAAGAATATGCCCCGTTTTTATCTTGTCGACATTTGTCCAGAGTTTCCTGGAGGTGTGGCATGATGAGGGTGCGCTCCATCTCTCATCAGCTTGTCTTTGAAAGTCTAGTGCAATGCTAGATTTGAAAAGAGCTAGAGGGGGGGCAGAACTGAATGATCGATCAGTGATAAGTCCTGTTTTGAGCCCTTCCTGGATAATTCATTCGCCATTTCGTTCCCGTGGATACCTTTGTGATCCACCAGAGAGTAACGTTATGATTCGCGGTAAGGGTTTTGGCTTGGCTATCTATGTAAATGTCGATAGTCTTCTTTGAGACTAGCTTCATTGATAGTTCACGGGCTGCCTCGGCGATGGCTAGGACTTTCGCTTGGAACACACTTCCGTGGAAGTCTTATTGACCTCTATATGTTGGGCTCTAGTGAGTAAATCCCAGAGCCTACTGAAGCTCTTACTCGATTTTCTTAAAAAGACGAAGAAACACAGTTTCCACCGAGATGGAAAGAAGAAGTTGAAAAAGGACAATCAAAGATCAAGATCAATGAAAACGGTCAGGAAATCATGGTTGGAAATAAACTGTCACTAGGATTTTGACCAAATCGTATCGGCTTACCTAAAAATTGCCAAATTTTTGAATAAAGAACCGTCACATGACACTTTCCTTCCGCAAAACCTAATTAATAAAAAAAAAACTTTAAAAGACTCTGCACACTTGCACATCGATTCAATTGCACGCGCTGACACAAAGGAACTTCAAGAGATAAAAAATGAAAAAAAGATTAAACAAAAAAATTGGAAAAACATTAAGGAAATCAATTAATGACATGACATTAAGAGATTTCCTTTCATTTGTGCCGACAAAATGATCGCCAACCCAGTGTAACTAACTAATTTGCCTTGCATCACTTCACTGACGCCGGCCGTACAGTGGTCAATTTTAACTTTTTCTTATTCCAAAAAGCATCAATGACTGTTCTTATTTCAAAAAAATAATTGTTTAGTAAAATATCAGGATCATTCGAAATTTTGTCATTTAAAAGAGGCAGGGGATTGACAGCTGTCAGTTATATAAACATCTTTGACTTGAAGCTTATCGTCGACCATTTTCGTCATACATATCGAACTGTCTTATGGTCAAACCAAAGGAGAAGAAGTTTGCTGCCACAACAACACAGGCTTGGTAAAACTATTGCAAAGCAACATATGCTCAAGAATTCTAAGTTAACCTTTTCCTATGAATTTTCAAGACATTTTTTCTGTCTTTATCTTAGATCGCAGTCTCGTCTTTCTAAACAGACCTTGAGCAACGAAGAATGAGCTCGAACCATTCCTTGGCTCGAGACCTCGACTGACAATCAAAAAATACTACTACGACTTCTATTGACAAAAAAGATAAACACACTTGGAGCAACCAGAGACTAAAGAGAGCGGCTGAGCGACGGACGAGGACGCAGAAAGTCAATCTTATATGTTGTAAAAACAGCAGCTAAGCTCTAAGATCCTAGGATCGGCATGTACCAATGTGGCTTCCAGCTACACATACAATTTTTGCACGAAAGAACATTTTAGAAAATTCCAGTGAATTTCAAGTCGAAATTCACCATTTCGTCATCGACTTTAGGGTCGCAAATGATGGACATCATTGTCTTAAGATCAACAAGCTTGTGGGCGACCTTGTGATCCCCGAAAATGAATTCAGATGTACATCGTATCTGTGGATAACTCGCGGTGCACTATGTATCTAAGAAGTACATGCAGCTTCTCACAACCACCAAGAGAAGGGGCCTAAAGCTTTATTGCCGACTTCGAACGGCGGGATTGAGGTTTGTCATGCCTGGGAAGAGGTTTGGTGGTTTTGAGAATCGAACCTGCGTCCTCCACCACCGATGACCTATTTCAAGCTCGCACCGAATTTCTTTTTCAATCTTGTGCTAGAGCAGATAGTGTATAGGACAGGTATAAGTATGGAAGGACTCAGTGAAAGAAGACAGTTGACTCATTATATCAAGGAGACTAAACCTCAGTTTTAAAGACCAGGAAGCAAGAAAGTTTGGCGAAAGAGCTGTAAATTAGGCAGGGACACTTGGACATAAGGATTGAGAGCTTTATAATGTGAAGTGAAGTAAAAAGAAGTATCGATCTTATTTAGGAACTTATTGGCATTAGTTTAGCACCGTATTAAGAGGTCACAAAGTGTGTATTTACATTCGATTAGATTTATTGCCGACACCTTTAAATAAATGGGACCATCCCTCTAAACATTTTCCCTAAGACGTACTTATCGACTTACGATCTTAAACGATATTTATGCATTCTGATAGACTTTGTCAGCATTAAAGACACTGCGCTCTGTCGTCACTTAGTTTGAAGTCCATCTTTTGAGCCATCGGTAAAAACCACTAGTTCAAAACTTCTCATCCATACCACACCATTGCCAACAAAAACTTCTGTCATACAGTTCGATGTACAGTTAAAGACATACTCAATTCTTTTGCTACGAGTTAAGCACTGAGATCGCTGAGGAAGACACATTTCACCTCCTATGCGAGTGCCCAAGCCTTAGCAAAAACCGAAAGATAACCCTCGGAGAACATTTCTTCAGTGATCTGGGCGAACTGTCAAGTAAGCCACCGAGAACCGGGATGGTTCAGGGAGGCCAGCTGAAATACTAAATTTAACAATCTATTCCATTTATTTTAGGTATCCCACACCATAATGGATCCATTGAGATCCAAGTGAGGCTGTATATAAATGCAACCACCCCTACAACCTAACCTAAAGCCGTGAGATTCCTTGATATTGACTCATACACTCATATCAAATATATTTTTGCCACATTTTCCTTTCATTTTCGACCACTGTGCTCTTCGGCAGCTGGACACCATAACAAATGAAATGAAAAATGCTAACCAAATGTAACAAAAAAACATTAAAACATCAACGAACAACATATGTACAAAGAATTTTTTTTAACAATAAAAATTAATAACGATCGGTTTTTAATACTAAGACTGGATTAAGTATTATTTTACGACCGCAAGGGTCAAACGATCGTTAATGTCCCGATGGAAGAATTAAAAACCACATAACAACAAATAATCGATTTAAAAAAAAAGAATTTGTATCTACACACACATTTAAAAACCGAATACAGGTTAATTCTGTAATTCAGTGATGGTGTTCTGTTCATGGGAATTTATCTGGTAAGCAGATGAAGATAAAACGATAGCACCGGCCGGCGGCGCGGCAGTCACAATTTGTTGTTGTGGTGACACCAGGTATAAATTTGTGTAGATATTCATAAAGAGCATGGGAAATATCTCATCCGAATAACAACTTCATTTACGTTTTACATTTTATTCGAACCGATTTTGAATAAGTTTAGCCAAAGCATGACACTAGCAGTAGGGTGGTCATATGGCTTGAAAGTGTTGATCGTACTAATGACATCGGGATGGTCGAAATAAATACTGTGAATTATAAGCAATGGCAACAATTCCCATAATTTTCCACAGTTATTCTGGACACCTCTCAGATAGCGCCAGATATCTAGGACTGTTGCTTGCTAAGAAATTCAATTGGAGACTAAACATTTACGAGAGAATAAAAAAAGCCACGTTAGCCTTCTACACGTGCAGCAGAATATTTGGTAAAACCTAGGGACTAACACGGCTATAGTAAGACCCATTCTGGCCTATGGAAGCCTCGTTTGGCTGCAGGCAGCTTATAAATCCACCAACCTAATGGCCATCACGAAGATGCAAAGACTAGCGTGCATTGGCACTACCAGTGCAATGAGAACAACACCCACAGCGGGACTCGAGGCCATCCTTAACCTGCTACCGCTAGATATCTTTATATAACAATCAGCGGCCATTAGTGCCTTAAGAATAAGCCAATCCGACGACCGGAAGTCAAATACTGTGTGTCCCACCACGATCCTCCAGAAATATCTAGGTAAAGCGCCTACCACTGACTACACAGCGCCTTTCCAAGCAGGGAAGAATGGAAAAGCGGTCAAGCTCCTAATACGCAATCAATAGCCGTCTATACCAACGAATCTAAATTAGACATTAGCGTTGGTGCAGGAATTTTCTCTGAACCGCTGGGAATTAGAAAATCTGTCCGCCTTCCGAACCACAGCAGTGTTTTCCCAGCGGAGGTCTTAGCAGTGACAACAGCCGCCCCGTGAGACTGCGATGAAGGCAACACCGCGCAATGATATTACTTTTTTAATTGACTGCCAGGCTATGGAAATAAAATCGAAGCTTGTGAGGTGCTGTCGAGAAGAGCTCGGGGTTCTTGGAACACAGCACAAGGTTACGCTCTGCTGGGTCCCTGAGCATGAGGGCTGACAAATTGGCTATAGAGGGCTCGGCACTAAGTCTAGAACAAGCCGACCTTGCAGTGAATATCCCGCCTCGCTCATTGAAGCTCGAAGCAGGGAACAAAGCTCAAAGAGAGGTAAATAACAGATGGTCCTCTTTAGACACTTGTGCTATCACAAGGAAGTTATGGCCTGTATTTGACAAGGCTAGGACCGCCAGACTTATACAAAAGGATAGAAAATCCCTCTCCACCCTTGTAGGTGTAAGTACGGGTCATAACATTCTGCGGGACTACATGAAGAAACTCCATGTTACGGCAGAAGGCCTGTGTAGAGGCTGCGGAGACAAGTCCATGAGGACACAATCCACTTCCTCTGCCACTGCTCCGGTCTGTACCATCTAAGATACAAATTTCTCGGGCGACATTTCTTCCGAGATTCCGAGGATGGCAGCATGGTGCTTTGGGTAGCACAATGGGTCTTAAAGACCTGAGTGTGGCGCTGAGGAACTCCTTTTCGCCGGCCCGCATACCTAACCTAACCTATTCTGAACACCACCCTTGGAGGAAAAAGACTGAAACCTAGTACCATCTGAGTGTCAAAATCACTACACCAACACTAGCGCTGTGTGAACAGTATCATAAGGGTATTCATAACCCCTTTAGCGCTAGTGAATTATTAAAAAAAAAAAGGTAGCTCAGCAGCTGCTGAGCTTATGGATCCCATGGTCGACTCGGTGATCGCCTTTTCTAATGAAAGTATCCTTAGCATGTGCTCAACATTATAAATCTTGTTACGTCATTCATGTTTTGGTCAACTTTGTCCTCTTATTGAGTCCCTGCAACACTGCTGCGTTCTATTCTCTTTGATGGATGCCAAGTTGGTTCTAGTATTCTATATAATCGCGATTGCTAGGCCCTTAAAATTGAACTGAGATATGTTATCCAAGTTGCTCTTAGCACTTAGGCACTAATCTTTTCTTCAATAAGATCAATAGGCTGATGAAAGACACAAAGTTTTTCTGTTCAAGGCGCGCCGCCGGGTGACGTAGGAGTAGAGGAAAATGAAATAGACGAGGAAAAGATAAAAAACTCTTTCGTGGACTAAAACCATTCTATCCACGGGCTGAGACTGCATAGACTTCAAAAAGAGCTGAGAAAGGAAGAAGAATGCTAGAGTACCAAGCTTTGGAGCGAGCTTCTTAAACTAAAATAAGTTGTTCATCACATTCAGTTCAGGACTGATTTTAGTTCAGGGCATCTCGTCAAGGAAGGTGGAATACTGATCTATTAAAGAAGATCCGCTTCAGCTTTTAAGGGTGTCAAGCAGCTATAAAGTTTGCTCTGAATATTAGACCGTATGAGAGAATATCGATAGACGTAAGCGATTGGGAGAGAGTAGCTCTGTAACACTGCTAAAGGTTCGTAGTTGAATGTTTTCGGTAAATGAATTATGTGTGTTCAGGAAGGCAACTCACAGTCCTTGGCACTAACTACTGTTTCTCTTCAGAATCCTATTGTGCCTTTAGGTATAGCCTGATAGGAAAGGCGAAGAATGCATTATGCACCGTCAAACGGTTGTTGCGCATCTTGGTATCTTTGGCAACTTTCCTAGTAGTTTACTTCAACATGTTTCAGTTTCGTCCCTAATTAGTCCCGCTGTCCATTTTTATCTTGTTTCAGAACTCCATTGCCTTTGCCACTGTTGGTTGGCGAACTCCTTCACTTCTGCCGTCGTTTACGTTCATTCAGGAGATCGATGGAAGTCCCTCCCGCGATTACGAGGACGGCTAGTTCCGAAACTGTACAGTATGAGCTTGCTACTCGAAGGGCTTCACGTCTCTGTACTGCTGCCATCTGTATTTCTCTTGTATGAGTGCATCGGCTTAGATCTCACAGTCATGCCATGAGTCTGCAGGGACCTTTGTAGCTAGCTCTGATAACGGCTCATTTTGCTGCCAGAAGGTGAGTTCACAGCATTTTAGTTGTTTATTACCTTTCAGCCAACTTGAAACTTCACAATAACCGGAATCTGTCTCCTAGCCGGGAGGACTATCCCTGCCATCTCTGCTTTTGTATCTTTGATGTCCCTTGCTGTAATCACCGCATCGATGTCTTCTGTGTACCCCACCAAAAAGAGATATTCCAAAGGTTAGGTCCTAGGATGCCAACAATTTTAAAAAAAATTTCCCTTTCAAAACTTCAGCCCTTGTAATGTCGCTATATGCGCGAGGCATTTATCAATTCTTCTCCAACCACTGTATAGGTAGAGTCCTCCACTAATCCGATGGGCTGGCGTGTTGTGCTACCATAAAGTGTGCCAGCCTTACATTTTGATTACTTTATTTCCAGCTCTTGCCCGTAAATACTTCCCTTAAGCCCCGTTCCGGTAAGCTTTCATCAATAACTCTCTTTAAAATGCAGAGCACGGGTACACAGCTGGTCCCATAAATGACTGTGTGAATGCTTCAACCATCAGAGAGACTCCAAAGAGAGCCACACTACGGTAGAACGCAGTGGCAATGGCAATCTTACACGAATAGCTTACGGCGGCGGCGGCGCTGAGACACATCCACGACGACAAAGATGATGATGACGATGATGATGTTGGATGGATGGGAGGCCTGGTGGCGGCAATCGAGAAACAACTCCCAGATTTTTTGTGATTTCTTCCGCGCGCGCAACCGCAGAAAATTTGTCGGCGCACCGTTTGATCTTCGAAATGGCGTGTGCCTTAATGCAGAGATTATTGTTTGATTACACCGATCGGTCGAATGGTCGGTTGGTCTGTCGCTAGTGTGGGAATAATAGACAGACCTCCACCCTTCATCTCCTCCAATCATTGTCTGTTTCGCTTGCTCTGTGTGTGCGATGTTGTTGTTTACAATATATCTTATGATCAAGACCGAGACCACTTCCCATCGCATCTTGCCACTCTTGTGTTCTTTTCTAATCGGGATTTTGTTGTGCGCCTTGTATCTGGTAGAGAGATACGAATTGAGATTCTTTTCGTTCTGAAGAAGCTATCGTGAGTAAATTGAAGTGGATTCGCCGCGGTCGTAGCTAGGGGAGGCCCTCTTTTTTGGTGTGGATAATGTAAGCGACGTTAAGACTCATAATAGCGCACTAATAGATTTTAATTCGTTTTCGGCGGGATATCTTTCATTCGCTTGTAATTACTTTCTATGATTTGCCTTTGTGGATCAGATTTGGACCTACTTTTGGAAACTTGCATGTGTAAATGGGAAACTTTTACTTGCTAGAGTTTGGAGAGAAATTTACTTTGATTAAGTCATTAGATGATTAGAATTTAATTGACTTGGAAGTGCTTTTCGTTATGAAGTTGATGTCTATTCAAAAGCAGCCATTTGTGTGCGCTTCGCAAGTATCATGTTGCAGCATTGTATGATACAAGCCTAAATCAATGAAACTTTCCACCATATCCATCCATTATTACCATCTATTGTAAGTCTAACGTTGACTTCTCTTTATCCCGAATCTTTGTGCAGTACATTGTTGAGCTCTGATTCGAGGTTTGAGGCAAAGACTATTGCTAGAATAGAAGGTACTCTCCACTCAAGATCTTTTCAGATATGTAACTTACCATGGGAATACAAGCTTCGGTCAAGAAGCCTGTCCATGCAGTTAATTGTTTCCAGTTTCACATCAAGTTTATTGAGGACCGATTCTTCTTTTACTGGAATATCAGCTGCATATGCCCCAGAAAGGCGGTCCTATGTTTTAAACCAATCATCGAGTCATATACTTCCTACAACACACTAATCGGCGGAAAAGACGCCAACGAATTTTAAGTCGAGGCTCACCACATTTTTATCGATTTCAAAGCCGCGTGGGATAGCATTCATCGGCTGGAGTTCTAAAGGGGCAATGGCTGGATTCGAGATCCCGGTAAAACTGATCCAACTTAAAGCTCTTCCGATCTTTTCTAAACATGCACTGGATTTCATCATCATATCTCGAACTTTATAACGACGTGTCGGTTATAATGACCAAATTCATCGGTCGTTATAACCGATTTTGACTGTATCCTACTAATATTATAAAAGTGAAACGTTGTCCATTTGTTTGTTTGTTCCTCTGTAACACGAAAACTATGGAACCAATCAACTTCAAATTTTACACACAGAGTGGCTGTACCTCGGGTCACAGTATAGGCTACTTTTGGTTATTAAAGTGTAGTCTCTAACAAATTCTAGATACGCAAACGACATAAACATCATCTTTTGTTCCCAGCGTGTGCCATTATAAAGGTTTTTCTTGAGAATGAAGCGAAACGAGTTGGCCTTGAAGTGAACGAGGGGAAGCCAATGTACAAACAAAGCACCATCGACAAAATGTCACTAACAACTTCGTGGTTGTTAAGAAGTTCATCTACCTCGGTGTCAACATCAACTCCATGACGATTTTTCGTCGAATATTTGGTCAAATGAAGAAAAAAATGTAACCGCGAGCATTACGAGGTGTACCAAGATGTGGATCCAATTCAAAATGCCGATTTTCAACTATTTTCGTCGGCCATAATCTTTGAGTCTTTAGCCGCAAGGTTCAAGACGACAAGTACAACTGAACTTCCGGTCTAATGAATTGAAAGCAGCAAACCTGAGATCGGCGGGAATGGAATGCTGCCCTGAATGCTTTTTCCTGTTGACGACTAGCTGAACTAGTCGACTTTGCTTTAATAGTCACAACAGCTAGCTGTGCTAGAGATGGTTGAGCTGTAATGGTAGAGATTGGCTACAATTTAAAAAAAACCTCCAAGGTGGGAAAACAAGGAGGGAAACGGAATCGGTTCTAACAGAACGATGCTTTGGCAAGAATCTGCTCAAAGTAGCTGGAAGCTGGAAGAAACCTGAAGGGCTCTCCGTCACGTCGAAGTATGTGTTTGCTTTAATTTATATAACAGTGAGAGTCAATTGGACCATTCCCACGATAAAAGATTTGACACTTCAAATTCCTGTCAACGGACCTGATGGAGAGAAAAGTTAAAAGATCGGCTCCTCTTTGCGTTTTGTACGGGACATGTAGGTAGGTAGGTAGAAGTGGTTGAAACTGGTGAACCTGGCAGAGATGCAAGTAGCGCCGGTTTGATACCACAACTGACGTGCCCTGGATGTTGATGGGCGTAGCTTAGAGTGTAGTTTTCATATCCATCCTGTGGAGTTGAAATCTCAGAAAGTTCCTTGAAAAGGGGTTTTCCGAGAGTTCGCTGTCTAGCTCTGGCAAGTGCCGGGCAGTTACAGAGAAAGCGGAATAACGTTTCCTTTTCGTGTGAATTGTTGCAACTACGACAGTGAGGGTTGAACGGGATGCCTAACTTGGCAGCGTTTTGACCAATTGACCAGTGGCCCGTGCTAATTGCTATCTCAATGCGGTTTCTATTGATAAGGTCATTCGTTCTGTTTTTATTGTAGGTGGACCATATCTGTCTGGATATGGCACTGGTTGCTAGACTTTTCCACCTAAAGTTGGCAATAGAGAGAAAGTGTTGGAAAATGTTGCCCTTGATGAGTTCCATCGGAGAGCAGTGTGACTCCGCAAGGGAGGCATCCACGGCTCTCGTTCCCCTCTATGTTACTTTGGCCAGGAACCCAGAGGAGAGTGATGATAAATCGAGCGTTTGTTTCCTTACACTGTTCTACTAATTTAGAAGACGAAGTAAGTTAGTTTAGCGCTTTGATGGCAGCCTGGCTGTCAATAAAGATTCCTATGCTGTTTGCAGGCTTCTCTAATCGCTAGTACCTCCGCCTGGAAGACACTCGAAAAGTCTGGGATATGTTCAGTTCCGCTTAGAAGACATCAGCTCCAACGCCACACTCCATCTTAGAGCCGTCGGTGAAGATTGATACTTGGTAGTTTGATAGGGGTAGGTAGCATGTCAAGAGTCTTACTATGGCCATATGGCTTGGGGAACCAAAACCCAGATTCTCTGAGTCTAGCACTACACGAAACGATGTATTTGATGTGTAAGTCCAGGGGCAGGATATGGAGGAGCACGTTAAGAGCTTCTGATGGGCTCGATCGAATCGCTCCTGTGGTCCCAATACCACCTGATCATTGGACTCTACAAAGTTTTGTGCTGTTGTAAGATTTGTTAAAGCAAGCAATCGAGCTGTTAGAACGGATTCCCTGGGTCGGCCTTTTCAGAAGAAGAAAATTAATTTCTAAGTGTTTTTTTGAAGGATGGTTACACACGCTCTCCATCCAAGTGCTCTTTTGACGTCTCTAACGTCTCAAAGCACCAATGTCACAATAGGATTTCGTTTTTATTTACATTAGCTGAAGCTCATCTGCTACACTTCCTACTGTTGGGACTCTATCACCTTTTTTTTTTATGACACCTGAAGAAACGTGTACGGTAGAAAATAAGATTAGTTTTGAGATTAGCTTTGTGGACTTATTTCCTCAACCTTTGTTGAAGCAATTCCATGAAAAGTGTAAATAGAATCACATGTGTGTCATCTTCTTTAACTATTTACACACAACTTAGGCATCTAAGACTGTTTTTCATTTCGAAGCGACCTTCACATCTTTTTTATCAAAAAAAAAAAAACATTTTCGTAAGTAGCATTGGTTATAAAAAGCCGAAACGCAACATCAATTTGGCACAGTTCATAGTTTTTTGTAGCATCAGTGTCTTCCTAAGAATATGGCTAACCTCAAAGTAAGTGGAATAAGTTAGGAAAAGGATTCAAAAAGTAACTTTCTCTCCCTTAAAGGTTATTTTTTGTATCGCATTTGGATTGATAGCTCTCTCCAGCACGGTTAATGCTAGCTGTGGTGTGTGTTCAATGACAAGTTACGCTGCTTGTATAAATGCAACATCTTTCAACATCTGTTATGACGGTAAGTGTCAAAAAAAAAGAATAAGTTTAGCTGTCATTTAAAAATAAATTCGATTTTTTCTTTTTTTAAGGTGTAAATCCATCGACAACAGTTGTTACATGTCCACAGAATCAAGTGTGTACGGATCAGCAAGGCATATGTGTTACAAAATCCGATAGCGTTGTCCTTGGATGTGCAAATCCGGGATGTAATGAATGCTCGGGAAAATTTGCATGTGTTAGTCAGACGCAATTCGCTTTTTGTGATACCGCTGGTGTGCAGGGAGTTGTTAGTTCCTGTAATACCGGAGAATACTGTAGTCTTACAGAGTTTTCACTTTCAGGATCAATTTGTGGTTTGTCTTGTTTGGTGAGTTTGGTTGATGTTTTAAACTTCAAAATTCAGAGAGAATTCCGATTAAGGATCACAATCTCATCGTCATGTCTGAACGCTTGATTTTATTTTTAAACAGGTCAAACCAACGTGTTCAAATACTGAAATAGTGACAGTGGCACCACCCGTTATAGATTGGAGGCAAACTTGCACTCAGACAACGCCCAAAGGATTTTATAAAAATATCGCTGATGCTACATGCAAGACGTAAGTCTCTTCAAATCTTGTTGATCCATAGTACTTATCGATTTTTTTTTTAAAGATACGTGTATTGTGAGGTCCTAACTGGTTCCGTGACTTCGGTATTGTACACGTGTCCCACTGGATATTTCAATCAACCGACACAGAAGTGTATTGTAACAAAACCAGGCGATTGTGTATAAAACAAAAAGGACTAATAGCCATCCGATGTTATGGTTCTTTTGTGTTGAAGAAAATAAAGATTCATATTATTGTTAATTGGATTGAACTGGGGATTGATCGATTGAAGAGGCCTATTGCTGAAGCCACCCATTAATCCACTCTGAAACGGATCGGAAATGTTGATCCCATGTCACTTTTATGTTTTTGTCTTGATTTTGGCGGACATTCGATTTCAATCTCAAATCGATGGTATGCAAAACGTCCTTAAGGCAGCTTTACTTCCTCCCCTTCTTCCTAAGTTTCGAATCAGATTTTTGAGAATGTTTTTCTGTGGAAAATTTCACCACAAACATGTCAAGTTATCGTCTTAAGTTAAGTTAAGCAGATAACCTTCGTGATATCTTAGATTATGTGTTTTGTCACACTAGTCACACAGTCGGGGAGCACCTGGGCCTAAATCAATAAGGCTTTCCACTAAGCCGTTAATTGTGCACTTTAAGTTGCTGGAGGGGCATTTTTACTTATGTTTTTCTTCACTGTGTTGTCCCTGCAGGGAAGACTCAAAGACTCTGTGTGCCGCAGCGTTGGGACCATTCTATCTACAATTTTAAACGTCCAGTGCGCAGTCGATATCACTATACAGTTTGTGTGGGTTGTCTCCTCTAAAGTTCGAAAATTGTTCACCCGAAACGACCACCTATATGACTCAGTATCAAGATAGTTAGGGTCTTATACAAAGTTCCATCAGTTGTTTGAGACCTTACAGTGATTGGCAAGCGATATTTTTTGGTTAAATTTCCAATGAGATGTCGTTGTCAGAAGTCAGGCAGATAAAGTCCTTTACTACTTCGAAGTCATGGCTGTCGTTCTCTCCATTGGGTGTCCCGGCGCAGTGAAATAAGGCCGCGTGAATTTAGACCGCGCTCGAAAAATGAAATAAGACCGCGCGGTCTAAATTCCGCGATCGAAAGATGAAATTAGACCGCGCGGTATTATTTCATTTCACTATCGCGGCCATATTTCATTTTCAAAATGAATTTTGACCGCCGTACAAAATCATGCGCGACCTAATTTCACGCGGTCTAAATTCCATCCACTGAGTGTCCCTACTTGTTGACAGCAAGGACTTGCCCACTTCCGTCTCAAAACTCTCGAACATACGCTTGACAGCTCGGTGAGTTCTGTCAATAATGTTAATATCGTTGGCGTACGCAAGTAGTTACACAGACTTTTAGAATTGGCTAATCACATAGCTTGATCACAGATTGCCGCATTGTAGGGTCGGCCTAGTGCAAGACTTATTGAGCAATAAACGAAGTCCGGCGGAATGAAGTTCTCGTGATTCCATTTATGTAGGTACTGTGTGTGAAGTGCGACTTTACAATGAAAAGAACGGAACTGGACGTTAAAAGCATGCATGAAAAGCATGCTTTAGAATGAAGGGATGAAGATGCATAAAATGACAGGGCTTTTGAAGGTTACATCTCACGTTGAGGTTAAATGTTGTGTGCACATATATCTCACAATGTTTATATAATTTTCAGCTAAAGGCTTCAATGACCATGGAGAGGTATTGATATTTATGTGTAGCAGCGCCAAGTGGAACGGTCGCCCTTTGGACAGAGCGTAGAGAGCAGGGACATTTTTTTTCACTATTTTATTTGAATTCACGGCATTTCAGGCATCGGATGGCAAACATCTGGCCGGGCTGCACACTGTACATCGGTCGGGTAGAGTGCTGTCGCATTGGACGATCTCAGGGTGTCGGGTGGCATTCCTCGAAAGCGCAGCGAGCTCGATTTGTTTTTTGTTATAAGGTGCGCCACTTTGGGACGTTTTGGACCGGGCGGCACATAGGTAAAACGTGAGGCTGTGTGGAGCTGAGGCTAAAAGTACCTACTGTAATGAGGACTGAAGTCTGTCTGTACCTTGACTAGCAAAACAAACTCAGCATGTATCCGGCGGACCATGCGTTTTTGAGATGGTAGTTGAGAGTACGTAGACTGATGGGCAGGTCTTCTACGACCTTTGTAGCCTATATATCGTAAACTATTGGAAATATGCTTTTTAAACTATTTAAGGCCTCTGAAGGGATGGTAAATAAGAACATTGAATGGATCAACGACAGGGAATACCTTCCGTTTAAGAGATCACAATGAAGGGATTGAGCCTCTAGGTTGCAGGTGACTTGTCGCTAAAAAATTAATTGCAGAAATCCGCACATGATAGCAAGCAGGTTAGATCGATTTAACTATTACCTGGCCTTCGAAGGCTACTCTCATGATGAAGGTATATGGTTTGGAATGGAAGGAATTCGTCTACCCAACCAAGGACTTCCATAACTAAGCAAACGCATTCTCTTTAGTTGGGCCGCTGGTAGGTTGTGGCTTAGTTCTGTCCAGAGCATTCTTGAGGTACGGTCTTGAGTGCTATCCATTTTTCGTTCGCGAGTTTTTAGAAATCTGCTGTGATTCTGGACTTTTTTTTAGTTCTACTGGGGGTAGGATTGAGTCATCGGCCATTTTAGAACCCATTTTTGCCATTCATGAGGGCATCTATGTCCCAGGAACCAAATGAGTGTGAAATTGTGATTGGCGCTGAGTGCCTTGAGCTTGTCGTGGCAGCGTTTCATGGTTAAAGATCTGATCGTTGTGGATGTGTTGGCTGCTTGACTGTCTCCATATATGTCGACGTAACTTCTTGGGATTGCCTGTTGTGATAAGTAGTTCTCGCGAGGCTTTGTATTCGGCCTGGAATACGCTGCTGTGGTTCGGAAGTCTTATTGACCGTGCGGTGCCTGGTTCTGATGCATAGATCCCAAAGGATATGTGTTCGGAGTTAAAGACTTCTCCGTCTGTCCGGCTCTCTCTGGAGGAAATTTTAAGTTCGAGGTTTAGGCTTAATTCGGGGATCGGTCTTAAATAATCAGTTTTGGCTTCAATGTTCACTCACTAGATGGGGCTTTGTGATCCTTTTTCAAAGGTTGAATTGTTGTAAGCACACTTTTCGCGACCACTTCCTTTGAAAAAAGATCTTCAGGTATTGATCCAAGCATCATCTCGAGGGCTATAGTTGGTGTTGTTTTGATTGCATTTGTGATGCTCACGCAAGCCAGTCGCTGAATCTTCGTCAGGACGTTCAAATTTGTGGTTTTTTTCTGCGGCTAGCCACCAAACTTGGCATGCTACCACCTTCACAACTGCGATCGACTGCTCGTGGGCATATGGCATCAATGACTTATTCTGTAAAGATGTCTTCAGGGTCGTTAGGGTAAATACCTTAAAACATTTCCGGATTGTGAGCCAAGATCATATTTACTGTCTGTTGCATGATTTTCATAAGATGTTCTGCATTGTCATGCTTATGCTGATGATCTTGAAAGAACTACAATCTGCCAGATAAGCAAAGCCTTATGGCGATTTTTGCAAATCATAGCTTGTAAATAAGAAGTCTCTCAGCAAATTTGAGAACGAACAGATTACTAGCTGCAGCACCGTCTTAATCTTTTAGAATTTATGTATTGTTACGTGTTATTTATAGCTTGTATGCGAAGCTTTCGTGTCACCTTATCTATCGTGAAAGTGTTTTCTTCATGTGATAAGTTCAGAAGCATTCTTTCTTTTTTCCCCAGTTAGTGTCTGCAAGGTCTTGTGGAAGCATATTGATCCATAAGAACAAAAAACTCTCAAGGATTTATCATGAAGACGAAGTCAGGAAGCCTTGCCGGATTGTGTATTGCAGTCCTTTTCGGATTAATGGCATTACCTAGCAAAGTGGATGCTTCATGCATGGTATGCTCACAAAGAACTTACGCGGCTTGCTTAAATGAAACAGCTTTCTATGTCTGTTACGATGGTGAGTTTGAGGAGTTAGATAAGTCTTAGCTTTTTTTTTCTTCGTTTTATCAATTTTTTTTAACAATTTTTTTTTTTTTTAAGGTTTAACAGTATCGTCGACAATTGGGTCGTGTCCAGATGGCACAGTTTGTACCGGGGAACAAGGTATCTGCAAACCAAAGTCGACTGCCGTCGCTGAATGTGTTTCGCTTTGTGGATATTGTGTGTCAGTATTCGCTTGTGTTAGTCAAACTAAATTCGCCTATTGTGATGCCAACGGAATTAAGGGAATTATTCAATCCTGTCCACCGGACCAATTCTGTAGTATTGACACCTATGTGTCACTGGGAGTGATCTGTGCTCCTTCATGTTTGGTATGTATGAGGGACTTATTGTTAAAACTATACATAGCTGACAACAAGCTTTAGTTCCGATTTGAAGGTATCGAAAACCTGACTGTTGAAAAGTCTCATCTGGAAACACCTTAGATCCTCGTTCCGTCTTTGGTTTGGGAGCTGATTATAAGGATGTTCGTGGTCGGATCATTGTTTTTTACTTCTTTTCAGTTGACGGTATTGTGCTCGTTGAATCCTTTAATTACTTCGACAGTTGACTTTGTCCTCACCTTCCCCAAGACCACTTTTTTTCGTTTGACTGTCAATTGCCATGAGACTTTTTAAATGGTTCGTTGTGAAAATTTATTGATGCCGATATCGTCTGTGTAACCGAGTAGCCGGAACCAGTCCTACGAACTACATATCCTACAACAGATCCAGACGATAAAAGCTGTCATACACGACTTTGAGGGTCGATGCATAGATGATGATTTGGTTTCTGTTCGTACACTGCCACGGGCCCATTAGTTGGATGCAATAGGTCAGACTTTATACGGAATCTGTGCAACTTTTAGCATGGGTATGCCTCGGTTGCTGTGGTCGGCATTTCTCTGTGATTTGTGTTTTGGACTGCTAAGTAATCTGACGAACTAATGTCATCCTCAGCTCCTTTCATTCGTGTGAAATATACATGTAATAAGCTCTTAAGAGGGATCCGAGATTGGTAACCCTAACCTCTTATAATGACAAGGCTTCTGCACTCGTCGCTTTCAGTTGTCTTTTGCTATGCCTAGTTGCTCCTTTCTCCTGAAATATCATTACCTTGACATTGGGCACTGAGTTGCTTAGATCTGCTATCGGGTTCTTGTAATTTTATCCAGGAAACATCTAGACAGTCTTTAGCCATCGTCCTCATTCCTGTAGCTTCTACATCAGTCACAATAAGAGCCATCTAAACGGTCAGCTTTAGTTCTGATCGCAGTGAGAATGACGCAACAATTAGAGCAAGTTTTCCGGAGTTTGATCAAAATCCAAATTTGTATGTCCTTACTGGATTGGCAACTGACATATCATTTAGGAACGAATTTTGAGCCTTGAGAGTCGGTCGCCCGGCTACTGATGGAGACGTAATGACTCCTTGTGCTTGTGACACTTTTTTCGTTTTCGACTAGACCGAATCGTTTCCCATTCTTCCAGAGTAACGAGTGATTCCCAGAACCTTTTTTAAAGCCGTCGCGACAAGCCAACGATAAACTACAAGGTTACCCAAGCAAAGTCTGCCTTTTACCCACTAACGCAGTTGAACTTAACTTGTTGGTCAATAGTCAGTTTCTGCGGGAAGCCTCCACTTGGCCAAAAATAAAAAGTCTCTGTGAGCCTTAATGCGGTTCCAGCTGATCTTCTTTCGTTATAGAGGTCCAAATGGGTCACACGTAGCATGTTTTCCAGCGTTGCAGTAGGTGTTGATGCATGTAATCCTCGAGGTCTTGGTCAGACTTGAATGACTTGAAGGACTAGCGTTCGAATCTCAAGAAAATCAGAGTTTTTCGTGGCACCAAAAACTGTAGTCTGCTTTGATATCTCTCTAGAATCGTACATAACTCCATGACCGGGAATTTACATGAGTCTTCTTTAATGTTTTACAGTTACAACCAACATGTCAAAGTACAGAAGTAATAACAGATGCGCCACCTATTGCGGATTGGAAGCGAACATGTGATGGGACAACAACCAAGGCATACTATAAAAATATTGAAGATCCTACGTGCAAGACGTAAGTTAATAAGCTTCAAGCCTTGCAGGCACATAGTCCTTATAAAAATTTACTTTTAGGTACGTGTATTGCGAGACGTTAAACGGTATCATGAATGCAATATTCTACACTTGTTCAACTGGGTATTTCAATGAGCCAACGCAGAAGTGTATTGCAACAAAACCATGCGGCTGTTCTTAGGATATTTTGTCATGTAATTTCAGCTTATTGCTTAAGAAAAAGATGAAGATACATTGTCTTGTGTTTTTTTCGGAAATTATTCTTATTTGAAGAGATACTAGCGGTATTTTTGGACATATGTACATAAAAGGAGCATACATAAGACAAGCATAAGGTCAACTCAACATAAACCCCACTCTCTTGGACTGGGTAGAGTATATGCTCCAAACAACACATGAGCTTAGAACTGGAAGGCTTGGCACATGCCTTGAACTCAAGGGGAACTCCGTAAGGACGGGTTGACTATGGACAATAGTTGCTAATGAAACTCTAACGAAACAAGGGCACAGCTGAGTCTATATTGGCAACTGGCAAGAGCCTTACTTCCAACACCGAACTACAACAGTCGGCCCAAAGAACTGGGCTTATAGATGTCGACTGAACGTCAACCTCCAAAACACAGAGATGGTTTTTTTGTGTCCTTAAAACCCGATGGAACCCTTCTTCAAGTCTCCGGAAGTGCGTGATACCTAAGGTGCATTCTCAACTGAAAACTGGCATGAAAAGAGAACACTTCAGAAAGCGTCAATCGTCCTGAACCCGCAATTAGCTCAGGCTCAGACTCTTCAAGAGTCGCTGGTCTGATTATTAAGTATGTAAACTCGCAAAACGTATTCAGTCATTGCCAGACCCATCCTGACTTATGGCTACCTAGTCTGCTGGCCAGTGGCTGAAAAGACCACTCAAGAATCAACGATCAGCATGCATAGGGGCCTTTGAAACCAGTCCAACTGCAGCCCTTGAAACTATACTCGTGCTGATTTCAGTAGACCTGCACCTAAAGGAACTCTTGGAAAGCGGATGGTATAAACCATCGTAAGATCGCAAGTTGGACAAAACTAGAAACTGATTCGGACTATCTCACAGCATCTCCTGACTTCAGTTTTAGAGGGATCCACTCGCTTGAATTCAACAGTACCCAGTCTATAAGACTCTGAACCACCAAACGTGTTCCAAACGGTGGTATCCTAGCTACCACTGAGGTGGCCCGCGAATTGTCAATGAAACTAGTCTAGTCTAAGAACGTTATTGACATTTACATAGACAGTCAAGCCATTCCATCCACAGTAGAACTTTAAGCTTAACGTTGTCGTGGTGAGCTCAAGACTCTCATCGCGAATCACTACGTAACACTCTGGTGCATCCTGGGATACAATGGAATCCCCGGGAAGCAAATGGGAGATGTGTTAGCTAGAAAGAGATTAGAACAGGACTAGCACTTGTTAACTCCAACATAACACCAGACTTCCAAAGACAAGTTGACAAGGAATGGAGCGCACTCTCATCATGCAGCATCTCCCTAGAACTCTGGACAAACATTACACAAAAAAACATATTCCTGTGCTTAACATATCCGAACTTAACGCTCTTCTTAGGGATTATCTCAGGCTACAACCTTCTGGCTAAAAGGTGGGGCTTTTAGAAGAATGCGTTACGACGATACAGATGATTAATGCAGAGGCTGTGGCTGTAGCGTTACAGACGATGGCTCTTGGTGAATACTACTATAAGAACCCTGCGCGAGCTGCCGATGTATACAGAGGCTGTGGCGTTACAGACGATGGCCCTTGGTGAATACTACTTGAAGAACCTACGCGAGCTGTCGATCTATGCAGACATTGTGGCGTTACAGACGATGGCCCCACTTTAAGAACCTCCGTGAGCTGTTAATGCATGCATAGGCTGTGGCTTTACAGACGACGGCTCTTGGTGAAGAACCTCGAGGAGCTTGTTAAGGAGCTTCTTCTCAAAAACCATCCTAAAAGTCACTACGAATTCGGGATGATTCAGGGAGGCCTTTTCTTCTCTGTCTTCTCCTTCAGACAGGACCTTCCAGATCTGTATGAAGGCTACATCACCCTTTCGTAGGTTGAAAGTCAAACTTAACAACAAAACTAAACCTTGTCCCCAACGTATAGTCAACGTCTAGTCAACATGCGGCGGATCAATGAGTTTTTTTTTGTAACGGGCTACTTCTCCCAGCTTACAAATTCCAAATTAGCATAGACAAGACCTACTTAAACAGGGTGTGGTCAAATCAGAAGCTAAATAACAAATAAAAATCACTTTTTACTGTTTGTCCCGCAAAAAAAACTTCAAAAAAAAAATGCTTCGACGTAGGTAAAGTATCTATTGGCAACATTTATTGATTTCCCATGTCAATCTCCATCTCTCGTTAGTCATAAAAGTTGTTGCCTTCATCTTAAAAAATTAACATCCTGCAACTAATTAGCGAACAATATTCAAATTGTCAACCGAAAAAAACCGTCCAATTTAACCGCCAATTTCATAGCAAATGAATTTTATTACCCTCTTCAGCCGTGGTGAGCTGAGATTTTAATCTTTGCTTGCACACTCACCCTACGGTCGGGTAAAAAATAGAAAAAAAAAGCTCGTAAAAATCGTTAAAACAGATGAACCATGTCTTAGCTTTTTTTTTTTTTTGTATCTTTCGGCGTGTATTCATTGATCTTGAATCTAAAATCTAATTTCCTCGATTTTATTCGCCTAGATTCGGGTGGCTGTGCTTGTGAGTAAGTGAGTGAGTTAGTGTGTGCATGTGCGTGTGGGCACTACAAACATTTTGTGTCACTATCGGCAAAGATGAAAGCGCCCAAAAGTATCTGAAACCGAAAAGATCAAAAGGACCGCGGGCGCGAACACTTCGCAAAGCAGATTCGGCAAGAGCTAGTCAAAGTCGAGGGCGAAAAGGGAGAAGTAGCACAGCACAGCATAGCATAGCAACTTGACGGCTTAAAGACGTTTTCTTTTTTTTTTTCATTTTCTTTGACGTCTTTCATGGTTTTTTTTTTTTGTTTTTTTGTAATCTAATCAGCCAAATCGCAATTTCTACACGCACGTCAATGGGATTAGGCTTCTGTATCTGTAGGTGACTGTGAATGTGAATCCTTTGCATGCTCCAATTCGGTTTGGTTAATTGATTTGGAATTACAGGAGAGGACGACAATTGGGTCGATTTTCCACGCACTCAGTGTATTCCAATCTCGAGAATGAAAGGGATGCGCCGACACAGTGCACAACGAAATTGGCGTGTAATTTCGGATCCACCACCTGCTCTTGTGTGTGATTAGTTCCTACTTCAATTCAACGACGACAACAGGAGGATCCTTTGTGAGTTATCTCTGCATATATCCCCTCTCTTTTTCGTTCATTTCACAGGTGGAACGAAATGAAATCCTTTAGATCCTTCCGACAGAGTCGCAAATCAATTGGAACCGCTTCTCGGTTAAGTGAATTTTTGGGCGGCAGATGAATAATGGATCGACATCCATTGCCAGGCGGTGAATACGTACACATACATATGTGCATATGTGCCGTGTCATAGTGAATCATCCTTGTTTTGTTAGGAATTTATTGGAAGGCAATCCTTTATTGAATCAGATTGTTTCGGTGTAAATTAGACAATGTGGTCAGTTTGGAGTCGGTCTGGGTCTAATTCAAGCTCCCTGCAGGATGTCCAAAGAACTTTTCTGAAGTCTCTCCTTAATGGTTTCTGTGTGTGACTTTGGTCATAAATCGACCCCTGGAGTTTTAAATCGAGTTCCAAACCGCAAACACCGAAAGTGGTTAACTTGGATTTGGTAAATATTTACTCAAGTACGTGTAGCATGGCGCGGCACGGCGGCGGCGGCGACGCGGTTGCGGTGCCGATCAATAGGATTCCTTTTAATTGGTTAATTGATTTTAATCTGTGGGAGATTTTGGGTTTTGCATTTTGTCTTATTCCTCGACGATGGAGGATAATAAAATTATTTGACAGGAATTTAATTGATTATTCATTAGCGATTTCTATGGAAACAATAGCGTTGCATTCTTAATGACGTCAACTTTGGTAACCCCCTCTGAAGGAGCGGAATGAAGATCAAAAAGATTTCGAAGATCTTTCCCTACTTTGAAGTGAAGTTGGACTCAGGCTTGACACTTCAACCAGCGGGACTTCAAAACCATTTACACGGACGAAGTTTATTGTAGGTTGTAGAACGTGTGACAAGTGATTGTGGAACGTATTCGAAAAGCCTTCAGGAGGTAGCTTAAAACAAACATAAACTTAGAAACTAAGATTAATTGGGGTGGTGGAGGGGATCGAATTTAAGAGAAGACGTAGAGCAGTTGAAGACGAAGATGGTAGGGACAGAGTTTATCTTTCGGAGCATACGGGAGATTGGTTCGTTCGAGTCATAAGAGGTGTGGTGGGTCGGTAAATAGAAGAGACGAGGTTTTCTTTGATTGCGAGGTTTAGTGTTGAGGAAAATACAGTTGTGAAGTGAAGCGCTTTTAACGTGACCTGAGAGCAGTCGATGAATAAAGAGAATGTTGGCTGCATTTCTGCGTTCCTCAAGGGTATTTAAGTTAACGAGGTTGAGGCGGTTTTGATAATGAGGTAAGATAAGAGGATCGTTGCAGGGCAGGCCTCGAAGAGCGAATCGAAGAAAACGGCGACGATGAATTCTCTCGATTCTCAAAACATGAACACGATGATGCGGGGACTATACCTACTTGACCGGTGCACTCTAGGAGGGGACGGACGAATGTAATGTAGAGGGACCTGGTCACATATGGGTTGGTAAATTCTTTGGACCACCGTTTTACAAAACCAAGTAAAGAGTTGGCTTTAAAGATTATCTCGTCCATGTGTGACCGGAAATTGAGCTCCCTGTCACACAAAATGCCAGGGTCGCGAAGAGATTGAACAGGGGAGACAGGTTGATTGTGTAAGAGGTAGAGTCGGGGAGGGGATTGGTGACGCTTATTTGAAAAGGTGAAGGATTGGCTTTTTTTGAGGCACCAGAATGAAAAACTGTCGAGGTCTTGTTGAAGAAAAATGGAGCCTTGGGGTGAGGAAATGGTTTTAAAAAAATTTATTATCGTCGGCGTAAAGAGAGATAGACGAATGTTTGATGATCCTATCAAGGTCGTTAATGGTTAGTATAAAAAGAAGGGGACCAAAATGGCTGCCTTGTGGAACACCAGAGGTGGCTACAAAGGAAGCAGAGTGGGTGGACCTGAAGCGGACATCTCAAAGTCTGTAAAGTTGACGATCTAGTTTGGACACCAGTTGGTTACTTTTGATTGAGAGGGATCTATTTTTTTCGGTAGAAAGGTGGAACTCTTCAGAAGGTACTGAAAAGCAGTGGAAATAGCAAAGCACATTTCCTCCCGCCGTTAGGTGTTACTTCGCGGTGCTGGTTAGCAACTTATGTCATTTGAATCTCCATCTGCCGCTTCGCTTCTTATTTTTTCGATTCTTCTGTACGCTTGTTATGATGGAACAGATAGTCCTCTGGCCTCATCATATGGCTTACTAGAAGCTGCTTTTTCCTCTGCGAAGCGCCTTCCATTGGAATATTGCATGTTCCACGTCTTCATCTTAATCTGGACCCTCCTCGCGTGTTCCCTTTGTCCAGACCTCGATGGTGGGGATCAATTTGTGGGCCCATTTGTCTTTTGCCGCGTTATCCTATCTGGCTTGATGTTACCCTACCTATTTGCTGTTTAGCGATTCGATTAAGGGAAACCCTTTGCATCTGGTTGGCGAGTTTATTCGATGGGGACCATTCCGGCTATAACATAGGCTGCTTCATCCGAAATTGTTAAGAAACCGCTTATTCTTCTGAGCTTGTATGCTGACGCGAGCTTCCTTTTCTTCGTTATAAGCGCTTCCGCCCAGACCGGGGCAGCGTGTAGAAGGGTTAAGCTGAACACTCTGGATAGTAGGATGCTCCTGGTGTATCGTGGCCCACCGGTAGTTTTTAGCTTCTGGGAAAGCGTCGCTTGCATTTGTAACGCATTTTTGCTAGAGTAATCAAGATGCATTTTGAAGTTGAGTCTGCTGTCCCGGAATAAGTTTAGTCTGCTGCCTCTTCTTGGAGGCACACTTAAGCCAATTGTGATACCACTGCGTGCTAGAGTTGGACCTCAGTCTTCTTCTGAAACCATTTAGACTTCCTAACGTAGCAGTTTAGATCAGTCGTGCTGGCGGAGTGAGATAATTTTAAGATGGTTTTCTTGACGTTAGCAAGGGCGGGACACATGCAGAGGAAGTGTACATTAGATCCTTGCTCTCCCTCGTCTCTACAGCTCCTGCAGAGCATTACTTTTAGGCGCAACCCAAGAACTTGTTTATGCCCTAGTCTTTCAGCTGGTTCGTCTTCGTGTCTAAGCCTGTGAAGGTAGGCTCTAAAGCATCCATGTCTTGCTAATATTGGAGTCCGTCTTTCCTGTTGATATCTACGTCGATGTTAGGAATAACTCTGTGCGTTCATTTTCTTTTGCCAGTGTGATCCCATCGTTGCTCGCATATCCGCAGACTTGTTACCACTGGTGTCGTTGTAGTCGTTCTTCTGCTGACTTCAGTTGGTCTTGTCAGACCGCTATAAATTCTATTAGGTCTCAGCATGTTGATTCGGTAAGCTACCTCAGTCTTTTGTAAGCCTTCGTTGGTACATATTCGGGATCTGACCTGCAAAGGACTTGTAAACTGTCGCCATAAGATTAGGCTTATCCATCTCGGGAAGGAAAGTTGTAAAGAGGTATCTCAAGTATGACTGGCATATTCTGATAGCTCGTTCCATGTAGAATTGTAGATTGCTTCTGCACGGATTTAGCTTTGAAACAATTTGAATGTGAAGCTTGTTTTTCCTTAATTTTATCGAGACCAGCGATTGGCTTTTGAAGCATTACATTGGGTGCATTTACTCATTTACACTCCTAAACCCATCCGTTGTAGCTTCTCACGTAATACTCAATTCCTCTTGCTCTTGCACCTTTCATTGTGTTTCATAGCAAAGCTTTGTAGCCCTATTTTCTTGTGAAACCCATAACACTAATGCCGAATGCCTCTTCTTCTCCAATCTTCTCTCCTACCTCCTCTGACACTCCCTTTAAAAAAAAAAAGTTCAAATCAATTTTATTCAGATAATCCAGTCTGAGTTCGGATATCATCCACGCTCCTACACCAATCATGTTAAACTTACCCGCTGCATCAACAGCAGGTTGCAGCAGACACAATATGTATACATAAAAGGTGTAGCCCACCGGCCAGCTTGTAGCCTCTTTAAGATGTGTTTGTCCATTATACTTAGGTTATGCTCTATTAGAAGCCAATACATTTAGGTGCTGTATGCGAGACGGAAGATTAAACACAAAAAAAAAAAAGAAGAAGAAGAAGATAGGAACGGCGGCTCTGATAAAAGGAGTCATCGGCGCAACAAAGACTACCGCTTCGATATGGTGGCCGGTACACCAGTAGCCGAAGCAGAAACCATCAGCGTATCACGGTAGCACTTCAAACGTAAATTGCTTTTAACATGATTCTCACTCGGTTGTCCATTCTCGAAAGATAAACTTGCGTACATGCATGTGTGTGTGTGTGTGTGTTAGGGATAGCCAATCCTTAGGGAATTAGTTCCACTTTGGACTGATATTAAGCGGCAAACCATTGATTGAGAGTGCAATACAAAAAGCGGGGACACATGTGAGGTACAATTTTTTTTTTTTGTATTGGTTGAGGAGTGAAAGGATATTTGGGCAGTTAATGTGTTTTATTAGGACGACGATGTAAATTTATCAAGCATAAATCGATTAATTGTTAAAAGAGGCTTGTAATGACCGAAGCAGAGACGATCTGTAACACATCCCTGGAATTGCCACGACCACCGTGACACCAACAAGCTATAAGAGGAAAAAGGAAACGGAAAGGCAATGGTGTCGCTTGACTGACATTTGTTATTTCAAGAGCGGCGCTGCAATCGTTTGGGAGTTTCATGACATCGGGACGTTCGAAAGAAATACTGTGAATTATAAGCAATAGCAACAGTACCAATAATTCTCCCAATTAATTCTGGACACGACCCTCGGAGGAAAGAACTTAAACCTAATAACACCTGAGTTTCAAAAAATCACTACACCAATACTAGCGCTGTGGGAATAGCGTCATAAGAGTATTCATAACCCCTTTAGCACTAGTGAGTTACAAAAAAAAAAGCTGAACTCACATTTCCATCACAGAAAATAGAATTCAAATCTCAACTTCTCTTCTGATAATGAAGGGTGTGTTCTTGTATCAGCTTTGCGAGTGTGGATTTCGTCTTCGTCCTATTTTTCACCGAATACCACTGATTCCCTTATTGAGGTCATCGATCAGTTTAATCAGGCCATTAGACGCCTCCAGCTCTGGACAAAAAAGATAGACATAGCTCTGCTGACTAGGTGGCGGATTCTTACTATCTTCAAGATGCGGGTAGATCTGGAGACAATAACTACCAAAGATGTTGTAAAATACTTGGAAGTGAGGTTGCACACAAAGCCCATGTATTGGCCGCGGATCAGTTACGCGTCAGCAAAGGCTACAAAGATTACATTAACGTTGAGCAAACTTAGAAGGTCCCACGGCAAGTAGGCGCAACTTATTCAAGACGGTTACGCACTCTATTCTTATGAGATCTGGGCTGATGCGCTCCTGCTCAACAAATGGCAGCAGTTCCTATTAAACAATCTCAGAACTAGCCATTCTCGTAATCGCGGGACTAACGCCCATATACGAGGGGAAAGCAGAAGTTGGAAAGGAAAGGACAACAGCAAAAGTCATGGAGATAACTATGTGCTGGAGGAGAGAATTTAGGGGTGGATGAACCGCATGACGGATCTTGAAACATTGCAGATTGGACGGAGTAGAGCTTTATTTCTACCTCACACCATTCCTTACCGGCCACGGGACGTTTCAACGATAATTTGTAGAGAATGGAAAGAATAGCGAGCCCACTTAACCACATTCTTAGAATGCACCAGATGGCTTGCAGAGAGACGAAGAATATAAACTGAGTTAGGCGGGTGGAGCACACACATCGAGGAAGTGCTGAAGGTAAAGACAAGAGTACATGACATAAATCCGTCAAGGAGAGTTGAGCTCATAAAGACTAGGAAAAGTGGCACCACATTAAAGTATTGTTCCTTGATTGGTTCGCCTGAAGATAGAGAGAGTTTAGTTCGATAAGAATCTGATACACTGGAAGAACTTAGTCACCCTTGGCGGTGCATGAAGCAGTTCCTTTTAATGCAGCGCCAGTCCAATACAGCGCTTTGAGCAGTCGAGTATAACCTCGAATTACTAAGGGAACTTGAAGTGCAAAAGAGCACTTGGACGCTGTGAAAAACTTGATTGTTATCGAAGCAGAAAGTTTTGGCTGAAGATTGTAAAGAACCTATAGGACGTGGTTATCTTCAGCTACCCGGAGCCTGATCGAAAGGAGAATGCTTGAGTCCATTATAAAGGAAACGACTACGTCCTGGCTAAACAAGCCAAAGAAGATTGGAGTCAGCCAAGAGCTGAGGTGGACACAGATTACGTCAAAACTAGATGAAGAGTTTCGATAGTTGTTCGCTGTTTTTGGACGAAGATTAGCTTAGGAGATGGAGAGACCACAAAGAAGATATGTCCCAAAGTCAGAACAAGCTATTGATGCGATCGTTGCTGTAACCAAAGGGTTCAAAGATGTTGGTATACCAATACCTTTCTGGACGAGTGATGAAAAGGAATGACTGCGAAGCTCTCAAAGAACAAGAATTTAACCGAGTGCATGTGTAATCGCCAAATTGCTCACGGACGTATAGGAGAACATCAGGTTTACAGTCCTGTCGACTGCGGTGATCATATCCACACTGTAATGAATTTGAGCCTTCAAGCGGTATCGGACAAGGCAATGACTTGTTTTGTTGTGCTTCAACGATGGGAAGCGGTGGTGTCGAATAGAGTCTTACAGGCCTAGTGTCCATTTGCTCTACATGTCCTAGCCATCTTAAATGACAAATGCGTAGTTTTTATTGACTAAGTCGATGTCGCGGTAAAGCTCGTATAATTTGTCGTTGAACCTCCTTCTCCAGAGCCCGTCAACGCACACGGTACCGAACAATTTTTCGCTCGAAGCGACCAAGGGTATCTTCATCCGTCTTTGAGAAAGTCCATGCTTCAGTGCCATAGAGTAGGACTGGCGTGATTAAGGTCTCGTACAGAGTTTTCTTAGTTCTTCGGGAAAGGCCCTTACTACTCAGCCCTAAGAAACAGCGATTGACAAGAGTTGTTCTTCTGATGAGATGTCGTTTTCAGAAGTGAGCCAAGCAGAGCCAAGGTAGACTACTTCGAAGTTATAGCTGTCTACAGTGACGTTCTGTCCGATTCGTCGTTGTTGAGTGTCCTTTTTTGTTGACAGCAAATATTTAGTTTTGCCCTCGGCTTGGCTTTTGATTAACGCGGTAGATGGTAGCGCTATTGTACTATAAGATAGTCAAGCAGCGATAAAAGCCTTGGAATCACTGACAGTCTCAGGTCTCTGAATGAAATCGCTGACAAGTGCGACGTGTCCCTGTGCTGGGTTCCAGAACACGGGGACGCTGCAGGCAGCTGCAGAGCGGACGAGCTAGCAAAGGAAGGCGCGAGTCGGATCCTCTTCGAAAATGGAGGGGAACCGCTCGCCTCTCTAAAATCGATAGAATCTCTCCTCGGCGCTGGAGCTATAAGAAGTGGTGGGTTAACATCAATACTTGTCTTCTGTCGAAACAGATCTGGCCTTACCTGGATTTGAGGAGATCAGAGAGACTTCTGTCCTTAAATTGGAAACAAATAAGAAATTTAATAGGAGCCCTTGCAGGGCATTTTCTAATTGGCAGGCATGCCACCAGAAAGGGTATCTCCTATAACGATTTCTGTAGAAGCTGCAGGGACGTAGAGGAGGAAGAAACGATCTAACACCTTCTTTGCCCCAGCCCTGCCCTATCAAGGCTAAGAAGGAAAAATCTAGGAGAGTATTTTTCTTCGATGACCTCAATGACTTAGTCAGGCTTGACATCTTTAAAATTGGATCCGCACTTAGTGTGGCACAGGATAGGGTTCACACTGGAACGGTTACCCGGAGGTTTTTAACTCTCTCTTCCTCTTAGGAAAATCCGCATTTGAGGTCTCTGATGCTGGTTATCCAGTTTCTCTATGTGGTATCACAATGGGCCTTGTCTTGGCCTAAGAGTGTCCCTGTTTAGCCGGGGCAGCCACTCAATCTAACCTCGTTGATCGCTAATCCCATTTTGGCCGCTTCTGTCTCAATACTTTCAAGTTCAGCAGCAGAGAAACCTAGCTTCTCTTGACTGGGGGGATACCCAATCGAATCTTCCAAACTGTCCTTGAATGATCCATTATATGCATTAGTTGATCTTTAACGACACCACCTGCGACCCTTTCGCTGTAGTTTTCCTGGAATCCATCCCACCGACCATTAATTTTATTCTTAAAAACCAAATCCGAACCAAAGATGACAAAATCCATAAACAACTTGTGATTAGTTCAGATATTTTGCATCGATAATGGATCTTCTCTTTTGACCACGAAATACACATCGTATCTGTGGGCGCCGGCTATAATCATTTGAATTTTAAAATAAAAAAACAAAAACCGATTTTTTTAAAAGAAAAAAAAAACAACAAATCTCCATCAACGAACGCATTATTGGCGGCACGATTAAGCTCCCTGTTCCGACAAAGGCTATTAATTATACAAATCTTTCTCTAAAAGCATTGTAACATTAAATGTTCGTCAAATAAATATAAAAATTTAATTCCAGTAGTCGCGCAGAGTATAAATTTTGAAATTTTTTACTTTTTGCCCGATAGTCGGTATTTTTTTTTTGATTTAATTTTTGACTTAATCCGGTCTTGATTATCGGTTCAAAATTTATAGTTTGGATGACCACAAAGTTATAAAAAAAAAAAATGAAATGAGCGGTTAAAAACAAAAATTTAGGACGGTTTGGGGTTTTTTTTTTACGGTTGTATTTTTAATATTTCACTTAAGCTTGAAGCATGTTACGTTTTTACGACTTCAAGATCTTTTATGAAAAAAAAACAGAAGCTTAGTGGAGCAGTCTTAATAAGATTTAATTCGTCGAATTAATTATAATCTATTTCCAATAGCTACCGACAGAAGTTTTAAGTTTTTATTGCGGTTTTGTGCTAGAGTGGAACGGATTTATCTGGTAGAATAGCACGTGTGATGGGAGATGGTTTCTGGGAATTTTAAAGATGTGAAGGTTGGGTTTTTACTTCTTGAGTCTATTTCTAGTGAAGAACTAGAATTTGGAGTGAAAATGTTTTCCTTAAACTGGTTCAAATTCACGTCAAAAGAACGTACATTTCTCAGAAAGTCCTTTGGCGGCATAGATAGCATCAAGTATTGGCAAAAATTCATCAGAGATGCCGCCTCTCAGTTACCACAACGAAACCCCTAGTTTGGCGAAGAATACCGGCAAGCACATGCAGCGAAACAAGACGCATACAGAGTGGTGCTATATAGAAGGATCAGAGCTGTATTCGAGCTCTACAGATAGAAAAGAAAGGACGTATACCGACTTTTATCAGAAGGTAAAAGGAACATACCAGGGCAACAAGGCCCAAATTGAAGCCTCTAGAGACGAACAAGGGCACATATTACTAGAATAACAACCAATGCTGAGGATTTGGAAAGATCTGCACACAGTAAAACGGCGATGACGATTCGAATTCTACTGTCAGGACGATTTTAGACAACAATTCTGAACTGAAGTTCAACAAAATTGCTGAAGCTGAAGCCTAGCTACTGATCTATGCAACACTTATTTACTAACTTACTAACTTAAGGTGGCGCTACAGTCCGGGTTGGACCTGGGTCTCAACCAACAATCGTCTCCAGCCAGCTCGATCTTAAGCGAGCTGCCTCCAGTTTCGCACGCTAAGTTGGTTGAGGTCCCCTTCAACTTGCGTGCGTCACTTGAGTCGTGGTTTTCTTCTACTGCGCATGTAACAACTCATTTAAAAAATAAAGCCGGACGAGAGCATGCCCTAGGAATGGAACTTCAACAAATAAGAAAAAAGGATGCGCTAATCGCCCATAAGATCGTATCTGCTGTATTGTTTAAGCGCTTAAAGCCCTTTGTCAACAACCTGATTGGTTCCACGCAAATGGAAAGGGACCTCAATCAATTTGACGCTCAAAATTGAGTGCAGCTAGCTAACGATCGAGCTAGCTAGATTCGCTTGTAATTTGAAGTCTAGGTCCCAGACTGAAGCGTTATCATAAGTAGGCAGGTAGGTTAAAGAGGTGGATGCATCGCGTGGTGCAGCCTTCACTTGGATCTCTAATCATAAGTAAGTTAGTAAGTACATCAAGAAAGATGGATTTAGAAAGCTTTTGTGTTGTGCATCGGCTTCATAATGGACGTAGACTGGTCTAAGTGAATCTGCTGACTCGTTTGGAAAACCATTCATTCTAACCTAACCAACGATGCAACGATGAACTTCAATGTGGAGGGTTATGTTATGTTATGTTGCTTCACTCCAGAAAAGTTCAGAAAGTTAAGGAACTTCTCTGTGTAGATGGCAATAAGCTATTCCATTGGGATAACATCGCCACGAAGGATTCTCTTTCTGAGTTTAAAGTTGGACACTCCGTAAAGATGTGTCTCTTCACTCACATCACAAGTCACAAGACATAGTTTTCAGCTCTGTTGCAGAACTCATAGGATCTACTCATGTTTGGTCAGGCGGCAGTGTCCGTTGAAAATTCCAATTACGACTCTGAGGGCGTTCCCAATGACATTCTGTAATGGTATCGGGAATAGAAGCTCTGCATGCTTATGCGGGTGTCAGGTTTCTCTGGATTTTTACATGGAAATTCGGTATGTCTTGTGAAAAGTCCCACAAAAGGGTTTAGGTCCAATGAATGTTGTTGATACGCCATCTTTTGCCAATGACTTCAGTGGGCAACTGAGATCAAATTATATGTTTCTAGGACTAGTTTTGATTCTATGACAGGTAAGTCAAGCGCTTTTGGGGCAGTTTGACTGTCTGAGAAGATAAAGATTGTTCTCCTCAAGCGGTGGCAGACTTGATTAAGTCTCACACACTGATTGATGAGAAAGACTTCGGCTTGGAATATGAACGAGTATTTACCAAGGCTGACATAGAAGTTCGCACATGATGATTCTCCAAAGGCTTCATCCTGTAACTCAGTCTGAGCTGCCAGGTAAATGATTGCACTTTTCCCTCTTACAAAACGTCCCTGTTGCAAATTGTTAATATTCTCGTTCCTTATAGCTTCATCCTATGACTTCATCATGACTGACCAAACGTCAGTCACCATGAGTCTTGCACGAGTCACATGTGCCCTTATTTGACAGTAAAAATCCGTCATCTTATTCGGTAGCTCTTACCAAAATCCATTTATACATTTTTTTGAATATTGCATGATGGAATGGATGATGGAATATTTAAAAACAAAAAAACTACATAAAATATTCGAATGTTTCTCAGGTTTCACTAATTTTGTTATTAAAATTCCATTAAGAGTGATTTGCGAACAGCTTCTGTTCACAGAAAGATTTAATTAATTCGCTCTTTACCTTATCGCACTTTAATTTGCATATTTAGTTTTCAATTAAGCGGTAGCGATATGTATATTAATTAATGGGAAAGCGCCACAATGGCATTTCAGTTTATAAATTGAGACATTAGACGCCAGAGACAATAGACATGAACAGTAGCGGTGTATAAAATTGAAAACTTGGACGGGCTTCTATTTGCCTTTAAGACTCTAGTCTTGTAAGAATGGTTCTTAAGACCGCATGAAGAAAGCAAAATAAGATCACAAGCCAAGGAACACTTCTTCTAAAAAATGCAAGATACATGACGCTGTTACGTTGAGCAATATGAAGCGTCGATAAATATTTCAGCTAACATATAGCTCCATCTCTCTTCTGTCACGTCTATTGTTTCCAGGGTCCTAGAAACATTGCTTCTCCCCAAGATCATCAAAAATCTGACGTTAACAAATGATTTTCACAGTACCACCACGGCTCTAAAAGGCATCTCTACGCAAATCGTCGATGGTCTTAACCAAAGACAACCATGTACAGGAAAGTAAAACAGGGAATGTGGCCAGGGGCTGTCCTTTTCCCAATTCACTTCAACCGCTACATCTCCAAGCTACCGCTTTCAACTTACAAAATTAACATTGTGTCGTATGCAGATGACAGCAGAGTCCTCACTTCTGATCCCATCGTACCTGAATCATGCTCAGCTCTAAATGCCTATCAAGACGTCTTGGAGAGGTTCTACGAAAACCATAATTAACAGCTTCTTCTTCTTCTTCTTATGGCGTGACATCCTTGGGCAGGATTTAGCTTTTTGTACGACGTGCCTCCATTCTGTTCTGTCTTGTGCTACATTTCTCCAATTTTGAACGTTTGGGTTTGTATGTCGTTAGTTACATTATCTATACATCTTATCCTTGGCCTGCCTTTTGTTCTCGTGCTTTCAAGGTTGTCGTTGAATGTTCTCTCTTGCTTTTTTCCATTTCTATTCAACTAGCTATCTGCAGCCGCACTTTTTACGTTCTTGACAAAGGAGGTGAAGACACAACTCGACATCGACATTGCATTTGACAGCACGATGGCTTCTCTGCACACCCTTCGAACATCCAAAGGTGCCTTAGATCGCGCAAAAAATTTGCTTAAATCCATAGCTGGAAGTTCCTGGTGTAACGACAAACAGATGCTGTTCACCACTTACAAAACTATCGGTCATTCCATACTGATTTATGGTGCTCCCATCTGGACACCATAATCAAGCAGCACAAACTTGAAGAATCTGCAAGACTGCCATATCACAGTCATGCGGATCATCACTGGGATGACACATGTAGCTCACCAACATTTTCTCGTGATAGAAACAAAACACAAACAATCTCAAAAATTTCTCCTTGAACAATATCCCAATTGTCCACTAACAACGTTACCATAACCACGTAAAAGGTTTTCAAGGTACCAAAGAGACACTGGCCAATAGAATCTTCGAATAAAAGCCGGAGTTGTATACACAGTAGAGGAAGACCTTACCTTAGGTGGCGCGCAAGTAGAAGAGGACCTCAACTAATTTGGAGTACATAATTGGAGGCGGTTAGCTCAGGATCGGACTAACTGGAGAGGCTTCTTCGTTTAGGCCTAGGTACAGAGATTGACACCCACACGCAAAAACCAGACTCCAAAAGGAAAGCATACTCATGAGCAAAATTAAAACAATCTTACTTCTCAACAGATCGCACATCAGATCCGTAATAGGTGTTATCACGGGACACTTTCTAATAGGCAAGCATGCAACAAGGCTTGGCGTATATTCAAACGATTTCTGTAGAAGCTGCATGGACGAAGAGGAGGAGGAAACTATTGCCCACCTTCTTTCCCGTAAAAGAAGACTCCATTTAGGGGAATTCTCCTTTAACGATTTAGGCGATCTTATAACCACGGATATCAGAAACCTCTTTCGCTCCATAAAAAGCTCCAATTGGTTTAACGAGTAGGTATGGAGATCTCTTCAGATCCATGTGGTATCACAATGGAACTATCATTGGTCTTAGTGTGCTGCCAATAGCTGGCAGCCTCTTCAACCTAACCTAACCTAACCTAGCTCATTAGTATTCAGGCTGCTGTTGTCTCCTCAACAGCTACCTACCACGTCTTGAACTCAGCATAGAAGACATTTGCTCGGATTGCAGGAATGACCAATAGCCCTGCATTGTGGCTCTCTGGGAGCGTTCCATCGATTTGGCTCTTTTCCCGAGCCTTGAAAACAACCTGAACACCGAAGAAATGTAGCTCCTACCATAAAAACGATCTTCTTAGTTCGTCAGTTCATCTTCCATCGTTTATGGTTCAAAATAATTTGATGACGTCACATAACTCAGAAATCGCCAAGTCAGTATTGAAATTTTAATCCTCCTTTACCTTGTGTTTCCACCTCAAACAATCATGGTCAACTTCATTTGGTCAACTGTCACATTGATGGTGGAATTCGGTTTACTCTTGTCAATTTGCTTGACATTTGCAAGTTGTAATTTTTTAATCTTAATAAATCGTAAAACAAAGGTGTTCAACTTGAATTCCCAAAAATGGATGCACTGTAGCGGTAAATAATTTACAGATATTGGAGGGCACACCTTAAAAGTGATGAAGACATTTCTGTGCACGAAGAAGTAGCTCCGTAGTGGAGTTTTGAATAATTTTTCATCTCCGTTTTTTCTTTCCCACCCAGAAGGTGATCCTTGCCTACTGTCCCACTGGAATCTCTTTTCTCTACTCGAGATTCATGATCATTTTCTAGGAACTCCTTATAATTGTGACAACCACCTACAAATATTTACCCAACGCATGACACCCACGATAAAAGAAAGAAATCGATTCCATTCAAGGAATCAGCTCAGCACACAGTCAAGGTGGTCCAGTGTCCAGTGTCTTCATAAATATCCCGCAAAGTAAACCGACAATCGAAAATCACACAAAATATTATTTCCGTTTAATTGCCTCTTAATAAAAGTAAACAAATCTCTGCAGGACACCACCAGACATCAGTCGGACGCAATAAATCTCGACCCCTATGGCATCGCCGGAGAAGTATAATGATGTGGGATGCATCTATCTGTTTGAAGAAAACCGATGAAGATTCCAGTGCCTATCTCGCACTTCGTTTGAACTGTCGAAATCGAATGAATACCATTATCTGAGTGTGACCCATTATTCCAGCTTCCATCCGTCCATGCTGACTGACAAGATCTCCTATGCCAGGAATTCTCCTCATCAATAGAGTCAGTGAGGCATTGCACATGAGGTGCAGGCACCACAAGCATCATGATCATCATCATCGTCATCATCGTCGTCTTCAGCTTGTTCGGAAACTATTCAAGGAATTCTCCTGAAACAGTAAGTGGGGTCTCGGTCTCTGCCTCAGTCTCAATCTCAGTCTCGTTTTCGTTCTTGTTCACGTCGGCGGCGTCGGATGTTTTGACAGAACGACACTCTTTTAGTGATATTTCACCTTTATTTGCTCCCAGCATGACATTGTCATTTCAGTCCGAATCCAGTCGGAGTCTCTTGTCCGATCGCTTTATTTATTTCACCGTTGCGTTGCGTCTTGCTTTGGCCCTCCTCCTGGTTGTTTGTTATTCAACGCATAAGACTGGCAGCGTGCGGCCCGTTTGATGGGCGAACAAAATTAAGTTCCTCGAATGTGAGTTCACAGCTAGGTGTCTCTTTCGAAGCCTAGGTTTGACAGTGACCACCGCACTGCTGTTGCTGCACCTCTTGGAACTATCCAAACTGCTGTGGCTGCTGCTGCAACATAATTAATATGGAATTCGAGATAAATCCCCACAGATTGTCGTCTGCGGTTCAGGTTCCGACTTTGAGACGGATTTTGGGTTGGGTGTGCGGCGACAACGACGGGACTTAAACTATTTCCATTCCACGCATACTCCCCGCAAAGATTTATTATAATTGGCATTGTGCGTGAGAGGAAGAGAGACCTTACAGGGAGGGCAGTCTGCAGCGACACGGCAAGAGATTTTCAAATTTCTTAATCAGATCATACAAATGAGATAAAATAATTTTATTTGGGCACATCACCTAGAGTGCACTCGGACAATTCCTGAGTGTGGTATGGAGTGGCGGCTGACCACAAAGGATTCAAAACTGGCACATAAAATAAATATACAACAACAGGAAGAATGTGGTGGTGGCGTTGTTTTGTTTCTCTTCCAATAATTTTTTTTTTGGAAAGATGTCTAGTGGCATGAGTAAAGTCTCCAGAGAGACAGGAGACGAAATAATCATGACCACAAAGATGTAAATTCACTGGAAATGTCATGATTGATCGGAGTTGTCGGAGGTCTTTGGTTAAAGGTTTCTATTTCAAATGAATCCTGACATTTCCTTGAAGTGTTCAAATGTTATTTGTTAGTCCTATTGCAACGTCTAGGAATTGCGAGATTGAGAGTAATATCTTGGACAACTTTTGACTCGTAGAACGTTGGTACCGTCAGATTTCTAAAACATGGAACAAGAAACCGTAAATTCTGCGACACCTTGCAATTTGAAGACCAAATTCAGTAGAAAATGTTTCAAGGTACCTCGACGTATGGCTGACTAGTTGTTTCCCATAATTTTGAGGCTGAGGTTCGGTAATAATATCAGTCGTTCACAACCATAACCTCGGAGATTTAAGTAAAAACGAAACAAGCTTGCGGCATCTATTCCTATGTCGGGAACTATTACAAGAAGATACTAACTTACTCCTATTCTCTTCTTCAACTGGGACATAGGGACTCCACGAGGCTTCTAAACTTCACTCTATTCGGGTCCTTTCTGCAAATGTCGTTTAATTAATATTCAGACTAAATAGCTCGTCGTCTATAGTCCTGCGTCAAGTGATCTCAGGTCTACAACTGCCTGACGGGTTCTGATTAGGGGCTTGTCTTGCGATATTGTTACTGGGCTTACGGACAACGTGTTTGATTCTGCTTCTTAATCTCCATGGGTTAAGTTTAGATCTTAAAAGAAAAGGGTGGGAAAAGGGAATCGCGGACGCTAGAAGCCTTAGTCTAACAAACTGAAAACAGCGTGCCCGGGACCGTGAGCGACAAAAAACGACATTTGTTCAAGCTCAGACCCTCCAGGAATCTTACTTAAGGTGGCGCTGCAGTCCGGGGTGGACCTGGGCCTGGGATCACTGATCTTGTTAGTAAGTAGTAAGATAAATCTTAACAGATTAAGGGAGGACGTTGTATGTCTTTGCATAAGAATGATCTTTGGCCAGCGAGAGGGAATAAGGAGTAAGCGAGTCATCCTACGTCAAACAGATCTGCTTAATAGAAAGAGTCCATCCTCAACAAGATATCATTTTGCTCAAAAAAAAAACTCTTCCAAGCTCTTTCGACCTCATAAAGCCTCTCTGCTTTAGTCGAGAGTCCTTCTGATAGTCTAGGTGCAACTAGACTTCAACCACCAGCATCCTTGTGCGTGTCTCAAATAATGTTGGGCAACGCCTCTCTGAGGAAGACTTGAAGAATCTCGACAGGTACACCTATCTTAGTTTCTCTCTTCTGTGGGTAGAGGCGTCCACTTTGTCAAAAATGGATGAGGTTGCTCTCGGCTGTCTTGAGAGGAAAACTCTTCGAGTGATTTTCGGTCCCGTTTACATTGATGATTGATGCAACATCGATTTAGCACCAAGCATGAAGGTCCAACAACTGAGTTGGCTGGGTCATGAAGAGCGGATGGACAGCAATGCTCCGGCTTCGAACCTCTTCAAATCTTTCCCCTAGAGACGGCACAGTAGGGGAAGACCACGACTCAGGTGGCACACGTTTGTGGAAGGCGACCTCAATTTGGCGTACGAAATTGGAGACAGCTACTAAAGGCCGAGCTAGCTGGAGATGCTTGTTGGTTGAGACCTAGGTCCACCTTGGAGTGTAGCGCCACCTTAAGTAAGTAAAGTGCTACTCACGATTACTGAGTAGATCGATTTTTTGACTCGAATTTAATGACTCACTGTAGTTGTCGAGTCTTTAGTTTTGGGTTCGGAGTTTGCCCTACTCAGCACGGCTCAACAAATTTTAATGATGAACTCATCGATCTCTCTATTTGGCTTTTAGATCGACAAAAGGGTGATAGGCTACGACTTCAATTTGACCTTTTCTCGATCTTTTTTATACAAAGATCTGATCTATGGCCTACCAGACAAGAAGCTCCACTGATGATGCCAATTAGTGTGCCAAAATGTATCCATCGGTCTAGAATTCCCCTGACATTGTCTTCAAATGATTTCGTAGAATCAACCCTCGGACATATTGCTTTAAACTTGAACTTAGATCTGTCTTAGTCTTTTTTGTTGCTAGTTGCTCTAACAGGCCATAGAGGATGCTGGAAGCGATACTAGGTGCACTAGAACCAGATACAGCACTCCCCGGATAGCTGCCTTGAGAGTTTTTCTGATTTATTTGGGCACTTAAGAGTTAAGGTTTTGAAGCCTTAAATATTTGGTAAGTAAGCTAAGTGGAGGCGTACTTATCCGGGTATAACTGTACTTGGAAACGATGATTACAGAAAGCTGTAGAGCCTTATATAGGCATGGAAGCATGTAATTGCAACTTTGGATCTACTAAAATTGGAATCTTCAGCGGTGTCAGCCACAGACATTTCTCGATTTCGGTCATTTGGAGGCTAAGTCTAGCTTGGAACTTGAGATTGAGACCAACTGGTGACTGGAACAGAAAGCTTTAGAAGTCTATTACTCAAAGGATTCCCAAAAATTAGGTCACTGGCGAAATGCAATGCACAGCACAGCAGCTACAGCATCTCCGTGTCGAAAATAAAAGCCTCCAGAGCTAACAAAATCCACAAGCAAACAGAAAGAGAAAAACAAAAAAAACAGTAAACAACCCGAACCCGAACCCACTGTATCTGCACATCCCCATTCCGTATATCCGTCGTATGCAGATTATTCGGGATATTTGTTTTGGCGGTGTGCGCGCCCTTTCTGCGTACCGCCAAAGCAGTAAATTTTTATGTAAATGATAATCAATTATGGGTCGTGTTCTCTGATAAAGCAGCGCGGTCCAGACTCGGGCAGAGATACACACGTGCGCGTTTGAGAGGGGGAATTTACGCACTTGGCTCCTCTGGAATGGCTCCTTTTGCGACCGAGGAACTAACCTGGCCTGACCGTGCTGCTTGACGATTTGTTAATTCTTAGCTGCTGCCTGTTGGAACTCTGGAGCTGATGTTTTGCTGTGTTGGGTGCTGCTGTTTCGGCCTCAATGCAGAAACTCAGATCTTGAGGTTCTTGTTATGCTGTTCTCGCTGTCGTCGTCGTCGTTGGTGCTGTTGTTGTTGTTGTTTTTGTTGTTTTTGTGTCTTCAGAGCTTGAATTATAAACCAATTCGATTAATTCACGATGGTTTTGCATGTAAGCCGCCATCACCGACGCCGCCGCCGCCACAACAGACAAAGGTTTGCCGCCGCAACGTAACTCGTTGTCAAAGTTTTTCTTTTTGGTGGGTTGGGTACACTACACACACAAGAGGGTGACTATCAAAGCTTAGATCGTCTCTCTGGCCGTAGTGTCTGCGCATGCTTACGTTGTCGGTCAGTTTGGCTCTTGGAGACGACCATCCCACTCTGAGGAGGGCCCGCATACATTGTATTATGTGGTTCACAAATCGAAGTTGACTTGATTTGTTTTTGATGAAAGGAATGAGGTGAACTGGACATAAAGTGAAATCTTTGACAAATATCCAGAGTTTCTCTGTCCGACTCAGTTTATTGGATTCGTTGGTCCAACGATTTTTTTCGGTCTTTTTGATAATGCCGCCGAAAATCCAAATGAAAAAGGAAAAGGTGAGCACTACATTTGAAATTGAGAAGGGTTCCGGTGTTTGATCGGTTTGGTTTCTCAATGAGGTGACTGTCTTGTGAAATGTATACCTACACGTGCCAGGAAGAATGTATGTCAGTAGCGTTTGAATGTGGTGACTGACATAAGATACATTGTCAGACGTGTCCAGATCTTCGGGATCTGGATTTGAGCTATGCTGCATAGATTTACGTAGAACTGATTCTGAGGATGTTGACGACAAGTGAAGGTTGGAAAGGCCTGCAGATGGAGTTATCACAAGCATGATGCAGCAGCAGCATATAGAAGAAAGAGCAACGAGAATCTTCTAGTTCTGGCAGCTGAAGAAATGAAGCCTGCTCTTGACTGGCGGGCGGTGCCGCAGGGGACAAAAAGGACAGAGCAACGGGAGAAGGTATGTTTTTAGCACGTCGACATGAAAGTCGACTAAAGTGGTTGGGACATATAGAGCGCATGGACACCAATGCTCCGACTCGGAAAATCTTCCAATCCACTTCTGAGGGACGGCGCAGTAGAAAAAATTCGCGACTGAGGTGGCGAACGCCAAGGGGACCTCAAACAACTTAGCGTGCGAAAGCGTGGAGGTAGCCAGCTAAAGATTGAGTTGACCGGAGACGCTTGTTAGTTGAGGCTCAATCCTGGACTGTACCGCCACCTTAAGAAAGACATGCAGGAGCATGGAATAGGCCACAAACCAACTATCTGCGTATACAAAACAAAAAAAGCTCATGCTACAAGGCGATGATGGCCTGAGTTAGTTCTTGCGGCATTACTTGTCGTCTTCTTTTGACATCTGCAGTGAAATGAATTCCTGGTGCGAGGACAGACGTAGGTAGGTAGGTAAGTAGGAGTGGCAGGCTGCAGCCTCACTTAGACTAGATAAGGTCCATTGTGATACCACCAGGATCTTTATTCCACCAGAAATGCTACCCGTAGAACCAGCCGGAGCTTGCTATGAAGCTTGCTATGATGTCAGCCAGTTTGCTTAGGTCGTTGAAGAAGCTGGTCCCCAAGTATGCTCTTCTTCGAGCTGAAAGGGCCGGGCATGTACAAAGAAGATGGAGAATTGTCTCCTCATCTTCCTCATCCATGCAGCTTCTGCAAAAGTCATTATAAAGGAGGCCCAGCCTATAAGCATTCTTTCCGGTGGTGCAGTGTCTGATGAGACAATGAGAACGTTTGAGATCCAGCTTTGGCCAAATCTGCCTAGTGATGATCCCGGTGCTGCCACTTGTCCATCTATGATTGGCGATATGATCGCGTTTCTAATGAGTAGCAATTTGCAGGTGGCGAGAGGCATTCTTAAATTCCCCTTATCCGGAAGAATTGGTAGTGTTGTGCCTTCTCTGGCGAGTTCATCCGCCATGCAGTTGCTTGGAATGTCTCTGTGCCCCGGGACGTAGTCAAATTTGTATGTCTTTTACGGAAACAACACCATTTCTGACAGTTTCTCATATGATTCCATCTCCGTTCCACAGATGGAGTTGCTTCCACCCAACAATACACACTTTAAGACATGCCCATGCTATATAAAAACGTTTCTCTTACAATTCGTCACACTGGCCTCAGGACTTATCCCCTAATTCCATCCAAACAAAACATTTTTCTTATAAGTTTACGATCGTATCTATTCGCCGACAATCTCTCTCCAACAAAAAACATCCTTTTTGTCACTTGAAAGCCATAAAACGTTCAAAAACTACTCGTGGTATACTCCAATAAAAATCCTTCCCTAGCGGCGGCGGCAGCGGCGACAAATACAATACCAAGCGGATAAACAAAACAAAAATTGTTTCATTGAAATCCTAGACCAACACACACAATTCATCCTCAAGAGACTCTAGTTTTCTTCTACGGACGGTACCCATCATAGGTACCGCCGCCGCTGTTGCTTTCCTCACCACCATACCATCACCGAGGCATAGAAGAGCTCTCTCTCTTCTATGCCATCATATTCCCTCGAGTTGGGCACAAGATTTACAACAAATGCCATTTTATTCTTTAACCATATTTTGTTCTTTTAATTCCCATCGCATTGCCATTGATATTGCCATTCTCTCTCTCTCTCTCTCTTACTCTTCCGCTACGCTCCGCTCTGTTACGTTTTTATGATTTTTACGATTTTACCTGTTTTGTAATCTCATCTTAGCGTGTAGCGGCGGCGGCAAGAGCCAACCTACATCAACTACAGAAAAAAAAAATAAAAAATAAGATGCCGACAAAGTAATAAACCAATTAGGACATCAAAGACTGCCGACCGCTTTACGATGCTATTTAGAGAGGCCTTTTGGAAAAACAGCCCTGAGAGTAGTGCGATTGTATGATGCTTACAATATTTCAAAAACCGACCGTAATATGTCCTTCTTCCTATTCATTAGAGAGAAAACCTCCCTAGATTTGAATAAATAGGACAATGGAGTACGCCGAACATGTGACAGATATACGTACGTAAACAGGTATACACAGTCTTGAGATTGAATTTTTATGCGCAATAAGCGACAAGATGTGGTCGGCTCGGCGGTTTACTTAAGCTTGGGATTATCCAAGAGAAGATGCAATGTACCGTTTCCAGGAAGTTATGCACTCTAGAGGTGTCGGAATTTAAAATGTTCACCAAAGTAGTTGCATTTTGCGGTTATCCACAAGTTGGAAAACATTAATTATGTTGGTGGTGGGGAGGGGAGAGGGATGACTGCCAAAAAGATCATTAATTCAGTGAATTCACATGACACAAAGGTGAGACTGAGACTGAGACTGAAAGACGGCGAATTGCTTTGAATCTAAATCCGATAAAGTGAAGTTATGCTGTGACACTGTCGATGGGTGATGCCATACATTTTCATAAACAACTTAATTTAGAGATTCATTTGCATAAGAATGGTTAGAGCCACAAGGTCGTATGGAAGATTTTAACCACAAGAGGGCAGACGAAGTAAAGTTGAAATATTTCCACTGCTGCCTGAATGAGGAGCTGGATGACAGCCCTACTTATCAACTTCTGTCGTGTCTTCTCTTATGGATCCGATATGGCCTGTAGGAGACCTGATGAATACAGATGTAAGAAACCTCCTTCGCTTCATTAAACGTGCATCGGTCCGTCCTTCGTCTCTCCTCTCATTTCCCTAATGCCCGTGGTCTAGTTTAAGGGTAGTCATCACCCCTTTAGCGTGCGCTAATTAAAGAAAAAAAAAAGCGTCTCTCTCTCTTTCCATGATCCATGTCACAATGGACCTATCATTGGTCTAAGTATCCTTCCTGGCTTTACCAGGCAGCCACTTCAATCCAACCTAGCTTATGTCTTCTATTACACCCTCGGGCTATCGTGTACGGTTTCTGGCAATATGCCCCCAATTGCTGTCATACTTCCTTTTCGACTGTTCTGCTTCTGCAACCCTGGACTGCCTATTGGTTCCTTACCCGTTGCTTGGTAAAGTTGTTCCTTAAAGATACGGTTGGACCAGGAAATTCTAAGGATGTTACTGGGAATTGTGGTGTGTATTCGAGCATTTGTTACCTTGGACACCTCATCCTGACTTGGGTGCATCCACATCGGAAATAAGCAATGAATCGTCGAAGCTTTTGACTGGAAGTAAGCAGGAGCTATGACCACTTGTCAGCTCTGCGATTCTGGTGTCGCTTCTGTCTTTGGAATGTTTCATGCACCGTCTCGGGTGACCAAGTTCCCCCAGTGTGTCGGATTCTTACCGAACTTTACCCTCTCCAAGTTCAGGCGAACCGATCAAGGAAATACTTGTGACAATACTTCAGGGTGGTACCACTTTTCCTAGCCTATACGTGCTCTACTCTTCTTGATGGACTTATGTTCTGTTCTCTTCTTTTTGCCATCAACATTTCCTCGATGTAGGAGCACACTCTGTTCCAGTTTTCCATGCGTGATTCCGCCAACATCCGTTTCAATTCTTCGTCTCTCGGCAAGCCACCTACTGAATTCGAATAATGTGTTGCCTTGAGCCCAGACGCTCTACTGGTGCCTCGTCCAATTCACAGTGTTTCCGATCAGTCTCAGTCAGCAACTACGAAAACAGTTAGTTCCGAGACTGTTCGATAGGAAATCGCCACCTGAAAGGTTCATCTTCGCTGTTTCGCTGCCATTTATCTTCCATTCGTATCAGTCCAGATCCCTTGAGTTTGACCACCTGTCAGCTCTTTGATGACTCTGTACTAGGTTCTCCTGTTGCTACTGGTTGCGACTTCCTCGTCTTCTGTGACCAGCGTAGTTGATGTAGTTTCCTGAATCTTTCGAAGAAAGGCTGAGTAAAAGCACTTCTGACAAACAGACGTCGGGAAGTATTCGTTGCGACTGCCTATATCCTGGAAAGTAATCCTACCTACAGTTGTGTTTGCTGGAAATTCAACCATCTATGGAAGCCCTTACCGAAGGTCTGAATAAACTGAACGTAAACGTACAAGACTTAGTAAACTCAGTCTTTCAAAAGAATTCAGATTGCTTTCTCTAACCCTTAACGGTCTAATAACCCTGCGTTAAGGCCTTAAGCCCGCCAGTTCACACAGTTCGCACAGTTCACAAGTTTGAAAAAAAAGAACCCTAAATCAAGTTGCCTGCGACTACAATTTCAAAATACAAATGGCGACGTCTAATACACCCGAGTCCTCTAAAAATCCAACCAAACTTGATGAACCGGAGGTCAAAGCCAAGAAGTAAGTTGACTTTAGCTTATCAAGCCTTTTCGTCAAAGTCTGCTGTTACCTTTTCTAGATTTCCTTGGAAATCCTTCATAAAATGGATCCTCTTTGGCTACATAATAGGACTGACGGCAACTCTCTTGTGGTTTCTGTATATGTTCGGCCCATTGCCGAGCCTGCATAAGGAGTCCACTATCACGATTCTTGTCGCACTCATCTTGTATGGCTGTCTATTGGCCTACAGTCGGAATGTCCGGTTCGAATAGTCTCAAGCCAGTTTCGAATACCCATGTCTAATCAGTTCGTCCATTGTAGATGCACTTCAACACTTATCCTTCCGATTTTGTTCAGCTCAAAGGGCAGAGCAGTCCTAATTGCAACCGCCTTGGTGTTGGCCGCTACAGGACCGACTGTTAACACCGTGACCAATGTTGACATCCTAATGAAAAGTATCTCATGCGGTCAGGAGCAATTGAAGGATGCACTACAGAAAATGTTGGACCTGGTCAAGCAGCCCTTGATAGCCGTAAAGAATGCTATCAAAATTGTCATGTCTGAATTGAAAAGGGTTCTCAAGCAAGTCGAAGAGATTGTTGTTAGGATTCGACTGCTTATAGTCGATATATGTGAGTATGAGTGAGTTGATTGGATCACATCATGCAATGTTGACACATTTTCAGTGGACGCAATCAAAAAGGCATTCGATTGGTTAGGCAGCGTTGTCAACATATGCAACAAAAGTCTAGGCACCCCCTTCAGTCGTTGCATAAAGCTTGCCGATGATGCTATGGCGGATTGCAAGCAGCAATTGGGCATTTTTAAAGCACTGTGCAATGTGACTGATGTGCTTCGAGCGTTGTGCTATAGCGTGAAATTTATCGATGTCATCTGTGAGCTGGTGGAGTTCATAAGCGATGGGATTATCGCAACGGTCACTGAGAGTAGGTTTTTTGGAGGAAAATGTCCTGGGGAATTGTTGTCAAATCTTGTTTCATTGTAGAGCTACAGAGGTTCACTAGGGATTTGAAGATAATGTTTTACGTTTCAATAACCTTTGACCATGAGTTCAATTTCAAGACGATTGCAACGAAGAATCTCACCACGATCGGAGGTGACATCTTGACGGAGATAAAGAATCAAACGCATGAATTTTTTGTACTATTCGGATGGGTGGAGTTTGCCAGCGGCTGTATGGTGTTCCTCGTGGTCATAAAGTAAGTTTAGTAAATAAGTTCGAAACAGGACTCTTAGGTTGTCCATGCGTTAGCTTTGAAAGAAGTTCCAAATGTCGATCTGAAAGTGGTGTCAAGCAACTTTGACAAAGTGAAGTGCGTTCTTGCGCATTTAGACTCCTAGTGCGTGTCATCCACAAGATTTGCTTCACATTTTACTGATTTTCCAAGCAAAATCTTCACATATCCACTGGACTTATGCTAGTTGAGTGAGTAATGTCTACCACAATGTGGATGGTGAATAAGCCAGAGAAGGGTAGTCAGCTTGAAGCAACAGTGGCGTCCCTGATAATTACAAAAAAAAAAAAGAGAATCCGCCCGACCGACGTACACTGTACACTGGCCTAGTAGCTCTGTTTGCTGCCCGACAAGTTGTATGCAGTCCGAAGCTTGAAATGCGGGCCCCTCCGCCAGCAATTTCAACCGCCCCAGACTTTGCCAGCCAGTGCAGCTTACACGGATGCGCACATGCAAAGCGTAACGCTGCCTATAAATTTTGAATGCGCTCCCTTCTCGGTCTCAATGCCCTTATGTCACCCAACAGATGGTGATTTTTTTTATGAGTAGCTAACTGCTTGCGAAAGTTGTGGCAGCTCTGGGAAAGCTTTGAGTCAAAAAGTTAAGAGCTCTGAGATTGCATCGCTGCCGACAACACATTGTCTATGACTCAACTCTGCGAACTAAAGTGGACGAGGTCCTCAAATGACAGTCACCTCCATCAAGAGTGAGCACTTGGAAGCTGTCTACTTACGACTACTGTCAACTGTCTTGCTCTTAGCCTTCGATGCAAGATTTCATTGTAAGCTGACTGCGCGACGAACAGTCATTATTTTCTGTTATAACCTCAGCAGAGAATACCTCTAAAGTGGATCCAAGTCCATGTATTTCTGTTACCCCTTCGTAGTTTTAACCATTCCCTTGTTAACCAACATCGCTTATTCTTTCAAGGGCACTTCTCTACAAAAGCAAATATCTGAAAGATGACCGTTTCGATAATTATTTCATCAACAAGGACTTCATTGCCATCGACAATCAACGAAAGAGAATGGGAAAGGAATTAGCACTTCCATTGACACGAAAAGAGCGCCGCAAATACGTGATGGTAACAGCTCGAACTATGACACCCTGTCCAATAAGACTTTTGTGCTTTCCTTCCTAGATAACATCCAGAACTCTGGTCCGTGCAGAACTATACAAAATGTCCCGCACAGTTATGTTCCTAACGATAACCTCAATTCAATTACTGTGCATTTGCTTAACAGATTATTCCCTGTATTGGTTGTTGTCTATGATATTGTTTCACGGAAGACACGAATCTGGTTTAGAAGGTAGAAAACTTGGAAAAAAAATGTAACCCTACTTTTATGGAATATATCCTTTTGTAGTTCCACCATTTCTCACGGTTAACATTTCCGGTGGTGGTTTCGCCGCGGACATCTTCAAAGGAATCGTTCATGCTTTCGAACCGTTGACAGAGAAATATGAAGTTGATCCAAGACCTTGTCTACCGATTCCAAAAGTTCCAAAGATAAGTCGATATTGGGAAATTGGTGAGTGTGTGTTCCGCAAGAATTCATGTTTTGATTTGATTTGACTTGCAGGAGGATTGACTTTTATGGCATGGATATGCCTATTCTGTCAACCGTATGGGCTAAGACTTCGTCAAGTGGTTATGCGCGCTTATTATCCCGATCGTTCTAAACAGCGGGCGCTATGGCTTTACACACAAATTCTACAAAAAAGAAGTAAGTAGATGGGTGCAGTCTTCTGTCATGAGTTCATATTCAAACTTTGCAGCGAGTTTCCTTAAATTCGCACGACGACAAGCCCGCAAAAAGATACTCAAGGACAGTAGTGCCGAAGTTTTTTCATTCATAGACTGGTTAAGGGCGAAAACAAGTCGGTAAGTCGTAGCAAAATTCTAAAAAAGCAATCTAACAAAATCTGTTTACAAAGATATATGATCATGAGAATAATCCTGCGTACTGGGAAATTGGAGGCGTGTAATCTTTGTGGAACTCCTTTGAAGGGGTGATTTTAAATTGTTCAAGGTTTGTGTGAAATGTTAATCTTTGTTTTTTTTTTTAGCTCGGAAAATAGTGTAAAGTGTCAACAGACGAATTGTCCGGGTATGTACTGTGCTGAATGTTACTCCGAATTGGGCAACATGTGCTGTTTGTGTCAGAAACCAGTTGATTATGGTGACTTGAGTGATGTTTCCGAGGAAAAGTAAGAAAAATAAAAGTTAAATCGATGGAATCCGTTGGGTAATGGCATTTGAATTTCAGAGATTCATCGGATGAACTAGGAGAAGTTCGAATTGATGAAGTGGACGACTTCTGTTCTAGACATAACTAAAAGCAGACTTGGACTGCTAGTAGCTATTTCCGTTGGAAAAAGTGGAAAAGATTCTTTTTTTTTCTGGCAGTCCATATACAATGAGGCAATGCCTAAAAGTATGTTTACATTTTGTGGTGATCTCGTCATGTAGCTCAAGTGATGATTTCGTTGCATACACTCTGGCGGAGAGGAAAATGACATGAGGAGCGATCAATTTAATAGTTTCGTTTAATTTATTTGATTTGTTTTTAACAATAAAATAAGAGGTTAGACCTGCCCCACCAAAACTGAGATTTGATTGTGACTTCCAGGCATCAGTTCCGTTTCATTGGGAGTGGGAGAATGTTGTTGCTAATAATGACAGTTCATTGTGAATGCGTTGAGTAATGGTGTTTCCTCGGAAGAACTTACGTTAGGCATCAGCCTTTGCCTCCTAGATCACTTTTGGGGTACTTCAAGCAAAAATAATGGCGGTTAAGGAAGTCCTGTCCCGGCTGAAGAGTAGGATGTAAGCATTTTCATTGACAGCCAAGGGTCAATCAAGTCCCTGTTACAACGCGACGATTGTGGAGCAAATCGAAATTCACCTATGCCAGGCCACAGAGATAAAACCGGGAAACTACAAGACCGATGAGCTCACTAGGACAAGCACCACCCTAAGAATTCTACCGGAAACTTAAATATGAATTTTGCTACATGTAAACACTTACTCATGCTGGATGCAATCAGCAAAGCCCACCGCCGATGGGAGACTTATGACGTTGTCAAGTCTCAAGACAGATCTGGCCTAAGGTGGATCGAAGAAGCTCTAACAAATTGGTAATGATAAAACGATTACAAATCGGTGTCCTCGTAGGACACTGTCCCGTTGTTAGGTCTTTTTCAAACGACTTCTGCTGGAGCTTGCAGAAACGAGGAAAGGAGGAAACAGTCCCGTCAACCTCTGTTAAAAGAAGTCTTCTCTTCAAAGACCTTGACGAAAATAGCGAATACTGATATTAAAAGCATACCCTGTTTCATGGAAATCTGACCTTGCCTAAGGGGTAGACAAGTTTCAATGCTCTTTCTTGGCTTTTGTGGTACGTTTCACAAGATTTTTCTTCCAAATTAGTCTTTTGTCTGTGAGTTGTTGATGCACACCTCCTAAGACGTGGAACGCCGAATACACTTATTTGGAGGTTTCTGGTGAACAGGATCAGTTCGGTTTTGTACCTTCCGAGCGTGTCCTGCATGAGTTCTCCTATGATGTTTAGACGATATCACGTCTTTTTCCTCAAGTGATTTGAGTATGTTGTCCATTACGAGTACCCGTAGCAGGGGGATATGTTTCCTTTTTCACTGTCCCTGATCTCGTTACGTCTCCCAGAGGTAGTTAAGGACTAGATTCTATAGAAGAGGAGATAGAACACCTCTTTAGCTGAACTGATACCAATCAAATCATAGTTCGTAGACCTTTTGGATCAACTTATCATCTGAGGTTAACTGTTACTGTGAAGCTTTGCAATTTTTATTCACAGTGAAAAGCAACGGACTCAGTGCTGAGCCTTGTGGTATACCAACTTTGATATGGAAAAACTGTTTTTTTTTAGATGATCTGTCCAATTTCCTACGGTTTCTTCATTAAGGATTCAAATTCTCATCCATTGCTCGTTCTATGTCATTAGTGTAGGATACACCATACAACATCTCAACTTACTGTTTACTTAGTTAAAGACACCAGGAGAGCCCTCATGGCTTCCAAAATTTGATCTACAGCACAGTTTTCAACTAAATCTAAATATTTACTCCTCATCGTCACACACACTGCAGAGTATCCCTAGACCATAAAAATTAAAACATATGTGTCCTTTACAACCAAAAAATAAAAATAAATAAATCTCGTTTATTATGTTTCTATTTGACAATGGCCTACAGTTGGCTACAAAAGGATTCCCTTCCACTGAACCAAGCGGACATAATACGTGTTTAACACAATGGATTATGAAATTATTATCTCTTCTGCCGCTCCTTTGATTTTGTCAGTTTCACCTTTTTTTTTTGTTGATGTTGTTGTTGTATCGCGCGACAAATGCATCCATAAAATTCCCATACACAACAATGCACAAATATTGTCAACATTAATAACAGAATCCTTGAAGTAGACAATAGTGAAGCGGAGTATACCACAAGCGGGTATAAGTATGGAGATCACTCCTTCTCTGTACCATGACCATGCCTCCTATCTCTGACATCAGTTCATTTTTTTGTTGTTGGTTTAACTGCATTTTAAACTGACAGATAAATGACCACACACCATGTCAACTTCTAGTAGGACACAAATTTATGGGCGTGTAATCTGTTGTTTGCGCTCGTTCGTCCTTTTTTTTTGTGTGTGACATTCCTCGTGGATGCCATTGAATTTCTAGAGAAGTGAAAATTAAGTGAGCATTTATTTGTCTGTCATCCGATCTTCCAGGTAGATCCAGGTTTCGATAAATGTTGGACCGCGGTACTCTTAAATAATGGGATCTTGTGGATGCGGTAATAAATAACACCTCAGAGCATGCGGCTGCATGCCACTCGATGGAATTTTACAAAAAAAAAAAATGGAACAGGGGACTTTTAATGGGTCGTAGCCAACTCATTTCTATCTATGGCAATCCAATCCAAGCATACAAAGTCCAATATTTCGTTCAAGTTCGTTCTTAATCGGTCATTTGTGGATAGAAGCGGATATAATGCAATCAGGGTGGGGAATTCCGCCCTCGATATGGTTTCAAAATTCACTGTTCCAGATAACATCGTGGGGTTCCACAATCTCTGGTGTCACCTACTGAAGGTTTCAAGTTACAAAATTCAGATTGTTAGGGACAAGGGACCACCAAAAGTGTTACATAGTTTAACGGAGTTTTGTCTCCGTTAAGCATTACCTGTAGGTAATTTGAAGGCTAACTCACAAAAGGGGGAAACTAACCTACAAATTGTCTTTGACAAGATTTTATTCAAATTCAAGTGGTGTGTGTCCGTTGTAAAGTTGTGGTTTTTTTTTATGACACTTGGTGGCTTAAGGTTTATGGCCTGTAAAAGACAGCGCGATGAAGAGATACTGTATCTAATTTTATATCTTGTGTTGCATTGAACTTTGAACACGGTAACGGGAGGAAACGATTTGTTTGACTATTTGGAAGGAGAATGGAGTGTCTAATGGTGTAAATTGCCGTGTGATGGATTGTGCTGAAAGGGTGTTAAGAGGTGAGAAACAAGCTAATAATTCACACCTTCACTTTATGAAATTAATCTTAATCTTCCTGGGAGAAGTTAGTTGCAAATTGAGTTGTAAATTTCTCCTAAGAAAAGTTTTAGTTTTTTATTCAAAGGTTTACTTAAGGCTACCGCAGAGGGACAATGCTACAAGGGAATCCCAGTCTTATAGTTGAGTCACAGCCGATGCTGGGAATACGGAAAAACTACTTTTGCAGACTGCATAGAGTTGTCGGGAAGAACAAATCATTCAACGTAGATGATGATGGTCTAAACTTCCGTCCACTTGATCAAAATGAAGCTGAATTTGACGGCCAAAATATTCCAAGCAGCTGGAGATGACTTGGTACAGAGCATACTCCAACTCATTTTTAAGCAACGAGTGTACGCCTTATGAATGCAACCTAAGCATCGTTTGCCCGATCTACAAGAAAGACATCAGCCTTCTCGACACCGCGTAAAATGCCTGAAACCTTTTGCAAACAATCTTGATCTTGGTCCCTATCGGTGCAGTTTTAGGAAAGGAAAGTCACCAGATACTGGAGAAAACAAAGGAAGTCCAAATCGATACCCACCATCTTGTTATCGATTTTAAGGCCACAGACGAGCTATGTAGATTCATGTCTAGTTTTGACATCCCTGCCAAATGTTCTCTGCTTCATCAAGGTCAGTAGTAGCCTCACTTAGAACTTTGATGTCAAACAAGGACTAATTGAAGGTTATGCGCTGTCATGCGACTTTTTCAACATCATACTTGAAAGGATTGTGCTAAACTAACAAGCCAACACTAGAGGCATAATGTTCCAGAGATCTACGTAACTACTTGTGGGAGGTATTAGACATCATCAGCGCTGTCAAAACCGAGTATTTGCTGTCAAAATGAAGGGAAAACCACTCATCAGGCCAACGACTCTTGGAGGTTCAAAGCCTGAGCTAATGCCGCTTCCACTTTACTAGACCAAGGGACACCCAACATCGAACAATCTGGACAGTGGGTAGCTATAACTTCGAGACAGCAAGGGACTTTGTCTGCCTTAGCAAGCCAAACGAAGAATAGCACCTGCCAACCGATGTGTCTTGGGCTGAGAAGGCAGTCTTACTTTATGGAGATGGACTCTATTAAAAACGGATGAAGATATCCTTGGTCGTTTAGAGGGTAAAATTCTTCGGCAACGTCCACATTCAAGTTGACGGGCTTTGGAGCAGGAGGTGTGTAGCGATGGCGCATGGACACTAACTTTCCAGTCCACTGAGTCTTTGAATCTTTTCCGAAGGCATACGTAGAAGGAGATCTTAATCAAGTAAGGGGAAGGACCTGTAGGTTCATTGGTTGAGGCAAGAGTCAATTTGGGCATTTCCTCCAGACATTGCGCTGTATAGCTCGCTGTGATACGCAGCCTTAAAGTCGATAAGAGCTGGTTGGTACCGATTTGGAATTAGTAGTGATCGTTGGTGGACTTCCCTTGCCTAAAGCCATACAAATATGGACCATTCACGTTGTTGACAAAGATCTTGTAAACGGATTTTGAAAAAACGTATGCATCCACGTATAGTTGGCTCAATTTAGTGGGCCTCCTTCCTTAAGTATCGCGCAAGCAATGCTGATGTTCCATGGGTGAATATTTAGATATTTCTGCACCCTGATCCTTGTGCTCTTTCCTTCTTATAAACCCCGAGGATTGGACTTCAATTCAAAGAGTTGATAGACGATACGTTATCCAAACCAGTTTCAACAAAACCTTGTCAAAACAATGCAACGTATCCCAAGCAAAATAATTGGGTCACATGTGTGGCCCTTTGATTTACACTAAAGCCAACGAATGCTTTCAGCTGTAGCTTCCCTTAAACGTTCGTGTTACAATTTGAATTATATTTCTCTTAATGAAATTAACACGTAATGTAGTGTTTACACGTTTCTTTGTGAACTGACACAGGTCACGTTTTACGTAAACAGTGGTTTGATATATGTATCAACCCCTGTTTATGGACAACCCATCCCTACTCCTATCAATTTAAATGTTAAGTTAACATGCGATCCAAGAAGGTCTAACTAGACAATTTGTTAGGAACTTAAACGTCCATCACTATAGTGGAATGTGGCACATCACGTTAAGTTAAAAATAATTGTCCTGTCTGTCGACTGTCATACGTGAAATTTCCTTGTTCACAGTAGGTATGCTGTACGATTAATTAAGTTGAGTAAGGCGATGATACATGGATTGGAATACTTTTTTTTTTTTTAGAAAGTTTAGACGAAGATAATGTGTCTTTCCCCTTTCGGCGTAGGCGGTTGGACGGTAAATCTTATCGAAAACATATGTCCAAAGATTTATTTATTTGCGCTGTGACAGATCAAAGTATCTATTTACGTAAGTTGATCGCTATCTATGCAAATTTTAGAAAGGAAACGTTTTCTTAAGCGATATCTGATGCTTGTGTTCGATTTGATGACATTTTATTGCTTTTAGATCCATTTTTATGAGGACGATAAGGGAAGAGTTCCCTGTGACTGCCACTAAGGCCTCTTAATCTTAAATTTCAACGCATTTGTTTACACCATTGACATGCGCTTAATGGAACATTATGTGTCAAACTAAAATGTTTCCAATGTCATCAAAGGTTTTATGTAAGTTCACGTATTCGAATCCTTTGTTTACCCTAGACTTGTTTCGAGCTTTTTGGGAAGAGCGACTGTGCTAATTGCCAAATTCAATGACACTTTTCCTTTTTGATGAAAAGTCAGTTCTAAATGTCTGTCATTCAAAAGTCAACTTGATAATTTGATATTTCCAAGACACAAACCTTTGAAAATTTTTTCCGCAAGCAAATTCCGTACAAATTGACACGTTCAAAGTATCGTTGTGGGCCAAGTCTAAAGAGACTCAAGCCTGTCGTAGACACCATCAGGGTCTGGGTGTTGTAATTGTTATCCAATAATGGGAAGATGTCAGGGATATGTCTGAGACTGTATTGCGCGATCTTGTTGGTCACGACACATCGCTTAAATGATAGATGGGATGTCTTGAGAAAGTGTTCTACAATAAGAAGCTCAATGGCAGGGTTTTAATAGACATAGAAGGTACCTATTACACCTATCAATGTGACAGCTGTCATTGGCAAGAGTTGTAGAAACATTTTACGTCAATTAAGACCCTGCTATCGAGCTTCTTATTGTAGGTCGCTTTCTCACAATGACAGCTGTCACATTGTTAGCTGTCAAACAACTTTTCAGAATAAATGCATGCCGCTTCAAACAATGACTGTTGGGGGATGAGTTTCCCACTTTGGCAACCCTACTAAACTTGTCCAATTGTAAATGATTTATAATGGAGAATGCACTCTACTACATCAAGGTCTAAGAACCAACATCTTCGATGTCAAAAGAAACATTAAGGCAAGGCGACTTGCTGTCATGCGATTTCTTAAACAACGTCTCCAATTGTGAGTATTAAGGTGGAAGCGGCAGAGATGGGTTCAAGGGTCAAAAAGGAAAACACCGACATACATATCTTGTACAGAATGTCTCCTTAGACACAATATAGGGACGTTACAGCAGAGAACGCCCGTGACTCAGGTAGGGTACGCAAGTGAATAGGGACCTCAACCAATTTAGCATGTGAAATTGGAAGCAGTTAGTTAACGATAGGGCTGGCTAGAGACGCAGGTTGATGGTGCAAGTGAAATGAGATGCCGCTGCAACCGACAAGATGTTCGAGCTTGCTTTAGGAAACATTTAAATGGAAAGCAGACTTGAGTTTGCAAGATAAATGGGTCACCTTGTTACAAACCTAAGTATGGGAAAACTACTGGCTTCGCATGAATGTCGACCTTTTGTTCCACTTTTGTTAAAGAACATGAAAATCTTGAAATTTAAGGAGCTCCACCTTTAACACCGCCGACGTCGCAGATACTTTCAATTTTCTCAATTCCACAGGATGGATCTGAAAACTTCACTCTCTGCTACGCTCATCAACATCCAGGTCACGTGAGTTGTGGTATCAAAATGACGCATCCGCGCTACTGGTGTCTCTGGCAGGCTTACAAGTTTCGACCACTTCTACCTACCTACCTACATTAAAATCTTAAATCGATGTCTACAGAAAGCTGGAGGTGGTCGCTCACATGTAAAATGCTTGACGGATCAGGTCGTTGAACCACTTTTCTTATGCATAGCAAGTGTCTCTTTCTGATTTCCACTGGCTTCCTAGAAAGAATCCATTCCAAGCTCCTGTTGATCTATTCCAATCGTTGCACTCAGAATATGACGCTGAAAGTGTGGCCGTTGCTTTCCCTTTGAATAGTTGACAAAATGGTGGCTTTGCTGTGCCGTATATGTCACATACCATCAGTTTCCAGATTATCTTAGTCGAGAAAGTTGGCACAACTCAATCAGTCGTGGATCAGGACATGCTAAAAATTTTACGGCGGCATTGATTGAAAAACTGAACCAGACGACTACCTTTTCCCCATCATGACTCACACTTTAACCTAAATTCACTTTCGATTGCCCACCATCTTTCCCCCAAACCAGTCAAATAAAAACAAAGCAAACTTCGAGACGACCTATCCAACCAAAAAGAAATGGAAAAAAAAAACCTATCTAGACCAGATTGTCCAATCATTTGGTCATTTGGCCTTCTTCGTGCCTCCCTTCTTCCGCGTATAATCAAAAGATACAAAAGCCAACTAATTGCAAGAAATTCCCAAACAACAAAATTCCAGTTCATTTCTTTAATTACAAACAATAACTTTTCTCCACCCGCTCCCCCCCTTCCTCACACCCCGAGATAACATTCAGATTGATTACCTACCCTCAAAAAAACTTTTCATCCTTCTTTCGCCTTCGGACCGAAACCACAAAGTCCAAAATGGTTTCAGTGTCAATAATAAACTATTTCAGCAAAAAAAAAAATCTGATTACGACGAAACGTAGTAATCTTGACTTTGGTCAGCCACCACCACCACCACCCCCTGCAACCCACACTCCCTCCCTATTAATATCGAAAACAATAACAATGAAAGGGCAAACTTCAAGGCGAAGGAGACTCCGGGAAACTCCAATTTTTTTTTAATTCTCAAATTCGCAGTGAATCGACTCCGGCGCATGACGACGCACCCCGGCGAATTAGATACAATATTCTTCCCCTAGATTGTGCTCTCCCTGCTTGTCGCGCCTGATAGCACAACCCGTTTTTAAGCGGAGATTTTCAGCAAGAAAATCAGTTCTCTCAGGGTTCTGTATGAATCCGCACACAAAGGCGTGGAGTTTTCATAAGTTTAGCGGCAATAGATACCCGATTGTGTGGGCAAATTTAAAAAAAAAAATAAAAAATTCGTACGCATTCGCTTGAAATATCTTTTGTCATATACCTCATGTGGTTATTGTTTTTGTCTCCACGAGGAGCTTAATAAATTTCCAGTTAGCGGGTAGTTTAAAAATAAAAGATTTAGTGTAAATAAGTCGTGTTATGGGGGAGCAAGTAGAGCGAGGGTGAAAATAAAAGAGATAAAACCCATTCTCCCACACCCTTCTTCTTGTAAAAGTGTTTTTATTTACGATATTTGCGTGAGTTTGCAGTTGTTTGAGGCGTTAAGTCCTCCCAGTGAAGTGTGAGATTAAAATATCTTAACAAACAAATAGAAAACCGTGCAAAAGATACATAAAAACAAAAGACGCGGGGAATATTAATCGTTGCAGCAGTTGAAATGTCACAAGGATCAGCAGGTGGAGGTGGTGCGTTGGTGGGGAAACATCACCACCACCAACAACCACAATTTCCGCCACCCACGAGCATTGCAGCAGGCACCATTATTTCGAATACCGGGGTTGGAATACTACAAAGGATTACATCTACGCAGGTACAGTGTATATTCCTATTCTTCTCATTTTGTATTCTCTGACGTGAGTCTGTGTGCTCTCCACTCTCGGTGGCATGTGGAAATGAACCTTTAAAGGTACACGTTTCGGGGTAGATTTGCTTAAAGCCGGCGTTCTTCTTGGATGGTGCGGTCCTAACAGCTTCGTTGGAGATACTAAGAGGGGTGCTTAAACTTTCATAATTTATTTCATTCATTAATGCTGTTTTGGTCGTTAATTTTAATGTTATTACCGAAACGATTGCACACACATACACACACACATATGTATGTAAAGTGGTTAATGGGAGGTAATGGGAGGCCCATTGGAGTGCAAAACATGGATACCCTTTTAGAAACTCGATCTCTGGTGTCTGAAATGTTATTATTTTCATTGAGATTTATATGAGATAGAGGCTGAGGTGTTGTCCTTATATAATGGATGGTATAGAGGCATGTGCCTTGTAACAATTGAAGTAAGGGTTGAGAATGAGAAAGTGATTGGTTAAGTGCTTGGTTGGGGAGGCAATTTGCCACATAATGTGAAAAGTCTCAAACGATGTGCTGCGTTTAAATGGAATGCTGATGGGCAGTCGGAATTTTATGTTGTCCAATGGGCCTAGTGATTAAGGAAAAGCACACATCTGGTACGGTACATCGGATTAGTCTACAAACCATGTATGTAAATCTGTACCATGATTAGCTCATTGAATGCATTGAGAACATAACTTCCACATCTTTACATGCAATCAGACAAGAATGTCCCTTTGAATTGATCATTTTGTTCGATGCACCAGTCTCTGTTTCTCATTCATGCTGACGCTACAGTCCGGTGTGGACTTGGGTCTCAACCAACAAGCCTCTTTAGCCAGCTTAAGCCTCTGTTCATATTCGGCTCATAGTCGCTGGCTAAAATTTTGGCTAGGTACAACCGGGATGAGCAAATATCCCGTGCCGGAGCGGGTCTATATGCAAACCACGAATAGCCACTATCTGATATCAGTCCTTGAACTTTTTATGTCGATATTTGGACCCAGAACTATGGCAAACAATCAATAGCCTTTCGGAATAATGCTTCCTAACCCCTTCCTGTTCCAATCCAATTCCTCCTATTGTTGATGACAGTACACTACGTTATTCGTATTCCTTCTAAGGTTCACGTCCATGCTCTTAGAGTGTGGAACGTCTGTCATAAAAGTGAAACCTGAACGTGCCATTATCCATGAGTGACATTTGCTTCTCTGGAATTGAAAAGTCAGCAACAACGCTGCAGAATACTTAGGCATTTGATCTAGCTGAGATGCAGCCTTAACCCATTTTTTGTGTCATACGAAACGAGTGTGGAATACTTCAAGCCACTTGTTCTCTTCCTCTCATTACAATCCACAAGTATTCAAAACCCATGTGCATTGGAACCTCCTTTTGCCTCTCTCTCCAAAAATAATCTATCATCCGCGTCCCTTGCATAATAGTTCCTTGGGCGCATGTGTATAGAAGGAAATCAGGTAAGAGCTTGGAAAGGCTACAATTGATTTGTTATATCAGAAGCTGATCGGCACATAGGTAACAAGCCAGTCGACGTGCTAATTGACACTAGCAACGAGTTGACACTTCCGAAGCTTGTTTCTCGGCTGACAGGTGACTTTAAGTCTTCTTGTGTTTTGTGCTAACACTTTCAGCTGTCAGAATAGGGCAAATGGATCAATTCATATCCACCCGAGTATGGAAGGCTTCGTTTTGTACCTTTTTTTCACTTCTGAATGGCCAAATGGCACAACTGTCAGAACTTCTTCCTTCTGTAACCCGTCAAGTAGAATATGAAGTCAAGATCACACCTCGTTTCAGCATTCCCCACGTTATTCCTAAAAGATTTTACTTTCTCGTCAGCTGTCCTCAGGCACGTTTTACTAGAGTTTCACTAGATGAGCCCATCATACACATTCTAGAAAATAGATGCTGATTCATTGTCCTACTTGACAGCTAGCGAATATTCAGCCGTTTTTCAACAATCGGTGAAGGGTTCGAAAAATACGTACGCATGCACTGTTCCCAGTGAAGCCTTCACTATCGATTTAGCTTGTGTCTGCTTTTCTATCTCTGCATCCCTTAACAAATTTCCAACAAGGGCTGAATTCAAATCATAAAAAGTGGAAAAAAAAGTACGCATCCACAATGTCTATAGCACTGAATCAAAAAGAACATTCAAGTGAGATTATTGAAGTACTTGTCAACTACCCCTCAACCCTCAAGTGTCAAATACAGTACAAAACATCCACCAGGAAGAAGCATCTTTTCAAACCCATTTAAGTACCTGGGCTCTTCAATTAAAACGTATCGCTGATTGTCAATAAGTACCACCCTCCCATTCTCATCTCGCACGGCAAAAGTTCATCGAACTTTTATTGCGGGAATGAAAATTACCACCCCTCAGCTCACCATGCGTCGCCATCATTCAGCACACATTGACAAACTACCGTTGAATAAATTTTCGCGCGCATGCAAAAGAATGACAAGGAAAAATCTCAGCATATACCTAAATAAATAAAATCCTCAACGTAAAGAACAATCAGCACCCCCGTCGGTCGTCGCCTGGCGCAAGGACATTCTAGAAGAAATCCAAAGCAGACGGAGAAAACAAAACTTCACCTCTGAACTTCAAAAGCCATTCAGCTCAGCCATTCAGCGTTTGAAAATGGAAAAGGAAACAAAAGAAAAAAAAAAAATAGTTCGCTCCTAGATCAACTTTTAATGTAAACACCACCGGATTCCGTTCCGTTCATCCCTTACATTGGTAGTGAGTGACCTTACCAACATGCGACGCGCGACTTTATCTTCGAATGCCAAGTTCACAATTGCGAAAGCATTGCCGCATTGAATTACTGAATTACACCCCCCTGAGGCAGTGGGCGCCGACTGGGCGTGGGGGTACCGCAGTACTAACCTTCTGCCTGAGGGGATTGCATGGGTGATTTCACTCGTCGAACAAAGGACTTTCTGTACACCGACTGTCAGTGTGTCGACATTCAGTCGAAGGGGTGAAGAATCGTTGAATGGAAAATGGAAAAATCCGCACAAGAAAATCCGTGAGCGTTGTTTTTTTTTTGGTTGCTTACACAAGGGGATGGGTTGGGTTGGGTGGTGGAAAATAATGCGATACACATGATTTGGTCTTTTGTTTATTATTTCTCGTTTTTCTTTTGTGTGTGTGTGTGTGTGTTTACTTGTGCTAAATGTAACACAACAAAGAATGACAAATGATGTGCGTACTGTTTGGGTTGAATGCATACACACATGGTTGCTTATTTGTTGATGGATCTGTCAAAGATTGGTGAAAGGAAGTTTAACAAGACAAAAGGAGGGGGAACTGTCATTTCCCAATATGTTTGGACAAATTTTGAGATTGGATTGTCCAAATAGGTAGCGATGATTTTTTTTTAAAATGAATTGAGGCAGTAGTTCCTTGATTCCAGTACGTGATTCTGACAGCTAACAACAAAAATATAAAGTAAAACACGGTTCAGATCTCCTGTTGATTGGACCTATACAGGGATTGGCCTACAAACTTTCTTATAGCCGTGTGGTTGTTTTGTTTTCTCGAATTTGTTAACGAGTTTTGCCTATCGAAACACAATGCCAAGGGCGAAAGTGGTTGTCCACAGATGTAGAAACTCAAAGCACGTATTTTATAAGCAGGCACCTCCTAAGATGACAGAAATGAATTCGAGTCTCAATACCAAAGGAAGACGAAATATGTAAGTGCGACGGGTCATAACAAAGAAGTTTTGACAAGTTCTTACAGCTTGTGGCCAGCTTCTTCAACGACCTAAGCGAACTAGCTGACATCAATATAGGCAGTTTCCAGCGCTTCATAGCAAGCTCCGGCTGGTTCTGCGGGTAGTATTTCTGGTGGAATACAGATCCTGGTGGTAACACAATGGACCTCTTTGGTCTAAGTGAGGTGGCAATTGCAGCCTGCCACTCCAACCTAACCTTACCTTCAGCTTGTGTCAAGACCCGGTTCAAGTTTTGAAAGATTCTCGACCAACTATGGTGATTCCAAAGCTTCGGTGTTGGTTGCCCCAATTCCAAACTGTTCGAGGGTGTGAGCAGGTCAAGAAACTCTGTCAGGAATGTGTGGTTATCTTTCAGCCATACGTCCTTTTCTCTTAAACTTATTTTCCAAGAAGTTTTTTCGTGCCAAATCTAGCTCATAGAAAGAAAGAGATTCCTTAATACCCGACTTCGGACGGACGAAAAAAAAGGACAGAAGAGAGAAGAAAGAGAAGCTCGAACTCAAAGGGTGGAAAGGGGGAAACGTACTCTTACCTTGCTAATCTAATCTAAACCTAGGCTAACCTTTACCTTAAACCAAGCGTAAGCCTACTCTACTTAGAACTTACCTTAGCTATCCCTAACTTCATCTTGTCCTTCCATTGTTGCACCCCATAAGGGTTCTTCTCATTCCTGAAACACGCCTGATGAAGATGGCGTTAGCACGGCCAATCCTCCCAACCTTTGCTATCTCCGTTGGCCACTTCACTGAGAGATAACCCCTTAGCCTGTTTCCAGCACAAGATGTCCAGTCCCGTAGAGGAAGTCCGTCGGTCGTTCGATCATGTCATTGTCCCGTCAGTGAGTGTGGTCCGTCTCGCATATGCCGAAGTTGCCTCCGTGGCCTGACCGCTGGCTCATAACAAAATCTTAAAGTCTGCACCGTCTACACACGATTTAATACATTTTCTTAAGGCAATAAGGGCATTTCATTCGCTTCAATAGCGGTTTTCTTATTAATCGTCAATACCGTCAAATACATACATTTCGCAAATGGATAAAAATTACTTCGATGACGTTTGCTTCCCATAATTACTGTTTCGATATTTTGTTGCCCCTGCTCCAGATCCAGTTCTTATTGAATCCCCCTATTCAGGATCACATTCAGCGCATAAAAAAAAGCACGTCTTGATAAATTATTCCATTTTCATCTGTCATTTCTCACCCAAGACATTACTTTTGACAGTTGTTCATCGAAATAATATCGAAAACCATTCCTCTTGGGTTTCCAATTTTTTTTTCTCTCTCTCTCTCTCCTTGTGGGGTAGTTTTGTTTCTATCTTCCCTAATCAATATTTCTCCTCGTTGTCGTCATCATTGGAATTGTAATCTGAGAAGAGCGCCATCACCCTTACTGTCACTGTCACTGTCACTGTCTCCAGTTCAATAATAATGACGTTTGTCGCCGATATCCAGAAAAGTGTGTTGTGACATCATTTGGAAATTTATTGCTCGTTAAAAGTCTAATGGGATTCAATTCAGTCTTACTTTGCATGAGGGCCAGTTGCAAAGGGGCTATAGGATAGGAATCCCATGCCAAAACACACTTCCATGCCAGACAAGACCAATCCATTTAAATGCATTCCACACTGCGTGAAGAGTTTTATATCGAAGAAAGGTTCGCGTTCAGTCTCCAAGTGAATATTTTAGACTTGAATTTATGAATTGATCTGTTAAAAGCGATATCCGAACAGTAAAAAGTCCACAGTGGCGATAATGCAGTCGTAAAGATGCACTTAAACACCCGTCGATAGAGATATTAATAAATCTAGCGGTAATAAAACTGGTCGCAATAATCTTAACGATAATTGGGAGTGGAGAGATGGCGAATGGTTGTGTCCTTATCGGGTTTGGTGCAGTGCAGCACCAAGATAAACGTGAGGATATGTATCTGCAACATTTTCGGTTCGGATGCGGTGCATAATGATTTTGGAAATTGGACTCCATAAAACAATTTCATGCGGCGTCAAGACGGTTTTGATTAAATTTTTATGGCGAACGACTTTGTTGCCGTGGAGGGTGATTGAAAAGGAAGTTCAGTATTTCCACTATTTACACGTGAGTCTGTAAATCTTGTGGGATATCCTGACTTGAACGTGCTTAAAATGTCGTTAAAATAAATAGACCTTCATTCCACTGATATGAATAGGCCAGGTAGTTGTTTTTTTATGTTCATTGTCGCCTTAGATCGGGGTGGTGTTAAGTTTAAAGCAAGTTAAGGAGCAAATACAAAGTCTACTATCGAAAGGTTTTTGAGTTAAAAAGTCTTATAAACGGCTGCTTGTAGATGATGTGATGCAATAGAAATTAATGGGATCAGTGTCATAAAGTGAGAAGACGCTTGGCAATTGAGAGGAAGACGCCACACTCTATCTTGGAACCGTTAGTAATGATCGATAATTGGTATTTCGATATTAGTTATGTTCGAAGGCAGAGCCTTGCCGACACAGTAGATCAAGAGCTTAACTATGACCACATGATTTCGTGGACTAGAATTTTTATTTTATTTTTTTATAATTCACTAGTGCTAAAGGGGTTATGAATACCCTTATGATGCTATTCACACAGCACTAGTGTCTTTTTGCTCCGAGGGTGGTGTCCAGAATGACTGAGGAGAATTATTGGTTCCGTTGCCATTGCTTATAATTCACAGTATTTCTTTCGAACATCCCGATGGCATTAGTACGATCAACACTTTTAAGCCATTGCCCACCCTACTGCCAGTGTTATGCCTATACAGTATAGTTGACGTCACCTTTTTTTGCAATTGACCGCCTTTTTTTTGTGACATCGGGATTCGAACCTGGAACCTTCAGCGTGACAAGCGATGATGCAACCACTACACCATGGCCACCCCTTAGAACTCGCTGAAGCGACGTGTTTAATGTGCAAGTCCAAGGCCAGGATGTTTAGTAACACCTTAAGTGCTTTGGTCGGACTCTATCGTAGCGCTCCTGTGGTTTTGATCCCAGTTGTTGTTTGATCCCTTCTTTGTTTTGTGCCGTTGTAGGCTTTACTCAAGGTGGGCCATCAGAAGAGCGATCTTTGGGTAAGAATTGCACGGACTACGACGGAACGCCAATGGCTCCTATCCTTGGTTGTCCTGTCGTCTACTTGCACTCTTCTCATGTTATTATTGACTAGAGTTGACCAGGAGTGGCGGGCTCTGCTCATCGGGTCTTCTTTAAACGGATCCCACATATGCCACATATGTAGCTTTTGTTCATGGCGTTTGCTTAGTGGCCACGGTTGGTCTAACAGCTGTTTTGTATACCTTCCCATTGACTCGAACTAGCATTCTTTTGTCCCACAAGATACTTGATAACATTTCCACTTCATTTATTTGGTGTTGGTGCAATGACCTATGTCCTCGTCGATGTTACTGTCTCTAGAGAGTATCGATACTTTGAGCTTGAGACTTCTTTGAGTGGGTTTCCGTCGAGGTAGACGATGTCCGCGGGCGTTGGATGGTCTGAGAAATCATACCGCATTTACCCGGTCTTCTGCCTACTGATGCACAAGCCTTGTGATTCTAGAGCAGTCTGCCATTCGTCCAGCATATTTTGAAGATCTTTTGCTTATTAACACAACATCGTCTGCTTAGAGAATGTAACAGGTTGTAGACCGTTAAGTTTCAGCAGTGAGATAGTTCATGACGATATTGAACAGTAGTGGACAGAGTGCTGAGCCTTGGTTAACTCCCATACCAATTTCATACTCTCTGCTGGTGTCTGTTGGCCCTTTTACTCTCTGTCGGGTTAAAGTTGCTCAAGCTCTTCTGGATTAATGGGGACTAAGGTCTAAGATCCATAGAGACAGAAGGCAGACCTGGGGTATTTGATTTTAATGTAAAATTTGTCCTTACACTTCCTTTTAGTGTTTTTCGTGGTATAGCCTTTAAATTCGGGTTTTCTACGGGCTCATCACTCCCATATTTTGTATTGAGAAACAAAACTGGAGTGCAATTTGACATTTGACAAGTTTGAATAAGAAATCATATAATTTACATTGGCAACTCTGAAAGGCACAACTGTTAAATCTGACGTTTGATTGGATTTCATACAAAAAAATTACAGGGATGGACGTTGATATTTGTGTCCCTCATCTCAATTGCATTCAACATTCTTGAAAGTAGCTCCATCAAATCAATGATTCAATTCAAATTCCCTAAAATCATTCGTTTATCACTTTTCCAGTGTTCTGCCGCATTTTTTTCAACGGCGACATCCTGTCGGTCACCATTCCATTTCAAAAAAAGAAAAATCGCGCTCCGAAAATCTATGCTGCTCCGGCCAATTTAAATCGTGTCTCGTCGACTATCTTGATCAATTTTTTTAAAAATATCTCATCCCCCCCTCCCACATGATTAATATCGCTATGATGTGAAACAATTTTAAGTTCGGGAACTCCTCACAACTTACTCATTGCCAGTGAATTTCCTCCAGAAGAAAACAAATTTTCCAAAAAAAAATAGATAAAAGATGATATACGCTATGATACACACAGCCATGTTTATGTTCCCATCCACGTGTTGTCAACATCGGATTTATACTTCCGAAGGCGATACCCCCCAGCCCGGTTCCAACAGAAATTGAAATCTTTTGGCAGCATGTCATCGTCATGTTTTTCTATTCTTTTTCTTCTTCGGATTCACGGCACCCTGCCGATTCCGAAAAGGCCAATCTCTCGCACGACAAACTAATTTGCCAGATCGTATTATATTAATGGATCGTCAGGGTTAATTGTTGCTGTCATGTCAACTCTGTCATTTAACTGATCCACACGAATAGTCTGTCTGTTCTCTAGTCCCTTGTTTCGGTTTTGACTGGAAAGATAATTTAAAACTGCTTGCGTCGCGTCGTGTACCTATGGGTGCTTTGCCCTAAATCGTCTCATGGTAAATTTATAACTTAAATCAGCGTGCATAGTGCCTCCATTTCCGAATGACTGCATTTTTCATCATCGTCCTGTCTCCCTCTCTTTCTCTTTCGCTTTCCAGCTGGAGGAAATGACATTTTGTTTTTCTGTTTTTGAAGTTTCAGACACCGAAATGAGATTTATGGAAATCTATGTTTAGCTACTGTTCTCTGTTTTAATAAAAAAAAAGAAGAAAAATGTCCCATTGGGGGCGACGTTATTAATTTAAAGAACAAAGCTTGTTCTATTGTAACACCTTTTTGCTTAGGACAGTGTTATAGATTCAAATTAAAATTTATTACACCGTTAGGTACACAATTTTGTGCGACAATTTTATGACACTATTTGTCATTTCTTGTAAAAGTGCTCGAGAGTAAATGCGTTTATTTCTGTAAAGTTGTTCCATGATATTTGTTTATGAAATGTATCTTATCTCAATCAAGTAACTAGGGTACTTATAACCGTTGACGGTTGGAAAGATATATTTAATGGGGAAATACAATCTGAGACATGATGTCCATGTGTGATGCACAATAAATTTATCTCAACGTCAAAAAATAAAACGAGGAAGAGTTCCAGTTGACAGCTTTATTGTTATTTGCGAATATCGAAGGCGACATTTTATTGTAACAACCCTGCATCAGCTTGCCAAGATAAGATAGCGGGTTGCTCATTTGTGCATCTTTCATCTATTGAATGATTCTAAGATGCTAAGCTAAAGAAACATTTCTGTCCAGCTAAGACAGTCATTTGCATTAGACAAGTCACTTAAGCCTGTCACAGAAGGGAAGTTTCAGTTTTTTTAAATTGGCTCTGCGATTTATTGTGCTGGAAGCCTGTTAGACCTGTTAGATCCTCGATCTTTCCAATAGAGTTGAGAATGTATTCAGTTGAGGCGTTCCTTATGTCCTAAGGTGTCAGGATTTCCTTGAGTAAAAAGTGCCTTTACAGTAGATACCTACACATTGACATGTCGACATTAAGTTTCCTGTACTGTAGGCTGCGATGCCCGGAGAGGAAACTAGAAAGGCTTCTGATATCGTCCCTTTTATGAGATTTAATGACACTTCTTTGACACTTTTGGCTTGTAAGACAAGTAAATAGTTCAGTTTTTCCTAACTTTCAGAGAGAAGCCTTCCTGGCTAGTTGGTCAGCGATTTCATTGCCTTAAATGTGTCCGGGTACCCACTAGAATTTAACTTTCTTACGCTTTGATAGGTCTTGGAGAACATTGAAGTAGCTTTGAGCGGAGTTTGACTAACAAATGTCTTCAGTCAGCTCGATTTTTAACTAGCTGACTACAGGGCTTTGATTCGTTTGTAGGGATTGTCAACAGTGGACCCGTCCATATCAGAGGTTTATTGTTGCTTCGTAACTAGCTGCGTTTTCCGTCACTGGGCAGTTACCCCGACGGTACAACCTCTGACCTGGAAGGTCGGATCCTGAAAATGCCAGATAAACCGCCTCTGAAGTCCTGATCCCGATTGTTTCGATTGTAATACGTGATAAGTAGCATCAAAGAATCCAGAGTAGAAGGTTTAACGTCGACTCCAAGCCAAATTCAGAGCTGCACTACGCAAGGAGAAGACGCTGCGAATCAACCAGAAAAAGAAAATTAACGTGGGACGCTTAAGCATGCCTGGAGTAACCGGAGTCACTAACCAAAAATGCAACCAACTAGTGGACCCAATATCACACATAAACAAGGGTAGCACGAGAAGAGTAGCGAACCAGAAGAAGGAAAGGGAAGAAAATCGTGCGTAGAAAGAAGAGACTATGCTCAAGGAAGTCGAAAAGTCTCTCGAGCGCTACGACATCCGGAGATTTAACAAGAAGGCCAAATAGCTGGTTTAAAACCCCGAATGTAGGCTTTTCGTTTTTAGTTCGAAATTGCAGATGTTTTAAGGTTACATTTCTAACCGCTCCTTAGATAGACAGAGTAATAGCCCAAACCCAGTCCAGAGGAGGTTGGTTCAGCTATGAGCCCTAATGGCTTCCCAAACAGAAGTCAAGGAGTTCGTGGATTGGTTAAACGGAATGCCAATCTTCCAACTCCAACGCGCTCCAATTTGGTCGTGCGGCATGAGTATATAGAAAAGCAATGGAGCTGTTCACACGAGTCGGTGTGGTCGCGTTCCCAATTTTATCGAGCGACCTGAGGGGTACTTTTTTATATCGTTGCTGTCACACGAGCGTCCATCTGTCAACTTTGCCTAGAAAATTAACAAACTGTCAAAATTTTCGAACCAACCAACTTTGTACCTAAGCAGAGCGTCCATCTTCCCATTTAATCATTCACCCTCAAGAACCATGCAAACAATTCTATCCTTGAGCCTTTATTCTTAAAGATTTTGTTAACTCCATCCAACTTGTCATGAAAATCGTTTCACTCACTACAAATTCCCCACCTTTCCCTACTCCAATCCTTTTTCCCTCTGGTTGCTTTTATTTAAACGAAAGTGAGCTTCATGTACTCCATCACCTCATCTGTACGTCTCGTCAATTTGAAAATGGAATTAATCCAACAAATTCTATGGCAAACACGTGACCAACTCCACCGGCCACATGTCTGTACATCCTCACGACCAGTTTTAACTTTCTTTGAGAACAGAAAACTCCCAGTATGCCACCCACAAGCCATGAAAGGAAGCACAACATCAACACTCTTCCCAACCATGTGCTCCCATTCCTTTTTTTTGCCAAGACTGTGCAAACAAATCAGTATGGCAACGGCAAGGAGCGTTGCAAGTCTATTTCTTGCAGACAACAAGCAAACACAACGTCAGACACCGCTTAATTGAAATTATAGTCACCTCACCGGGGGCGCGGGACAGAACTCGTAAACAGAACCCTAAACGAAAGTGTGTGGGGGGTCTGGGGATCTGTCTTTCAAAGCTTTGAACTCTGTTTGTTTGAGTTTCCAATCTTGACACACAGATAGGAGTACATTATCCGTCGATGAAAGGAGTCCCTTTTCACTTTTTTTTTTCCATGTTAATCAGGAATTAATTAGTTCACTCTTGACGAGACGAAATGGAGACACCTCTTCATCGTCGGGGCTTTGAAAGAAAATCGAGTGGCGGAAGATTCTTATCGGAGGAGGCTTATTTCATCAACGAGCGTCCCACTGCTCCAGAGAATGACAATCATTCATGGAAATTAATGTATAGAGATACTCTCGGGTGCTTTTGTGGGATTACAAGCAATCACTGGGGTAATCTTTGAAGCTTCCAGCTTCATCTAATGGCAAACTTATTTGTAACAGTAATTAATGATGATCTCTGACCAGAGAGTGTTCTATTTTGTGCGGCAAGTCCCTGCACGCCGCCGTCGGTCGCCCTTAGTGAGTGAGTCAATTCATTGTTTCGTGCAGTGAAGTTGTTTTGATTTCGACGAGATAGGGTCCGATGGACTGTGGGAAAAAAAATGTTCAATGGATGTGACGGGATGTGATGTCGAAAGTTCTGGAGATGTTTCGTAACGTGGTAAGTGTTGAAGTAGATCATGGATTTGGGGGGAATTTTCGTAAGAGATTTATGTTGAAGGGACTTAGTTGTGGATGGAGACGAGATTGACAACAATTTGATGCGCCATAAACTGAAGTCGGGAAATTACTTTAGAATGAATGTCCAAAGCCTTGAAAAATGCCAAGACCAAGCCTTGAATCTTTTTAAAGGTTTTTGGTTATCGACGTGGTATGGGCCCATATTTCAAAGCCTAAAGGACCGACCAGAAAGTAGTAGATCAATCGTTTTGCATCGAGGCCTAGAAGTCGGTACAGGGTCGATTTCATGCAAAAAATCGTCGAGCATGTGATCCTTGGTAGGTAGGTTGACGAGGTGGATGCAACCCTTACTTGGATCTCTATGGATCCATTGCGTTCCATGTGATCCTATGTCTTGCAACGAATTCTAGAGGCACATTTCATTTTGTAAGCCATTCACACTTTCTTTGGGTCTACTAGATCGAAAGTTTGTAAAATCCTGGAATACCGCAAAAATTTAAAGTTGAAGTCCAGAATAAATAGATCCAGCTGTACTTTGAAGCAAAAGAAAAGTCAAGTACTTTTCAAGTCAACGATGAAGTTGATATTGAATTCAATTTTTGCGAACTTTACCACAGATGGCATCACAGTCAGGAGCGGATCTGAGAGACATTTCTGGTCAGTTGGATCCCTAAAGATGTTTGAGGCCCTTTTTCAACTAAAACGAGGGCATGCCTTACAGCACTGTCACTGGGATGGGTTAAAAAACACTCTTGGTCTACGCCTTGGATCCAGTCACTCTACTGTCCTAACTTATTTCCTTTCGAAACATCCAAGGATGGTGTCCATGCTCCTTCGCTGTTGTGGTCGTCATAGCCGAGTGGGTAGTGAGTAAATTAGTTACTGTGTCAGAACAGCACTCCGCTATAAACAAGAGAACGTCTTAGAGGAACGACCGGATCAGCCTTAACTGAGATAATTAAACCCCTGGTCAATTGTTTTTGTCTGCTTCGAGCTATGGCAGAAGATCGTCGCTACCTTTAATGCTCTTGTATTCGAGAACCCAACAGACCGTGATTTCGTTGTAAACAGCTAGCTGCTTAAGGGTATTTAGGTAGCTCCAGGCAAGCTTTTAAAACTTCTTTATCGCTGCCTGGCTGTCAATAAAGATTTCGTGTAATGTATTCTCTGGTGCCCATCTCTGCCTGAAAGAGCACTCAAGAGAGACTGCTTGCTTGAAGTTCAAGTCGTAGATGATCGGCGCGTAAAAAATGTAAAGCCAAATACTTAAAATACAAGTGTCCGATTAAAGCACGTGTCCAGAAAGACTTCCCCAAACAATAGGTACATTCTGCAATCGATGATTTCAAAATAAGCAAGCTTTTGTATATTTGCAGCGTCTTTAGAGTGGATGCTCAACCTTCTTTCAACAAACCAAGAGATTTTTGGTATAAGAAGATCAAAACAAGATCCATACAAAGTCTTCTGACAAAATCTATCTCAACGGACTAGCTTGTCAATGTGTGTTCTTCTCTCACAAATTCTTTCCTACCACAATAAGAACTAGGTGCCATACAGATATTTTAGAAACCGAAGCCCACCTAGTTAAGCCCTTTAAGCTAAACAGTCGAAAATGTAGTCAACTGTGAAAAATTGGACTAGTTGACGTTATTATGACAAATTCAATAAATCTTACACGGCTCGACCCAATTTATGTCAGTCTTCTTCCAAGTTTTTGGGTTTTTTAAACATTTTTCAATTTACAAATTTCATCAACTCTTTGATGAAACAAATTGTGCAAAGCCCCTGTTACACAATTTTCGACCAATTAGTTTGTTCTGTCATCTTGTTCTGTCATCGAAACACCGATCGACATTAATCAGAAATGACATAAAAAAAAAGTGACATTCGCCCATCGCCAATAAAATGTCAGCGAGAACATGTCATTCTTCACCTATGCAACAGAGAACATCAAAAAACAAAAAAAAAAAATCCTTTCCCGACAGATGTGTAGCCGAACCCCAAGTTGGACACTTCAAAAGCAAACACTTTCAGAAGGTGTTTCCAGATTGCGGCATCCCTCTGTACTTTTGTCTCTCTGCGTGAGCCTTTGTCAATATTTTATGATCTACGGTTTCGGTCTGTTTCTCGATTCCATTTTCGAATTTTGTGTCAATATTGTCTTTCACTTGTAAATCATTTTTTCTTCTTCTTCTTCGCTATGTATCTCTGTCAAGTGTCACACACCCAAATTGCTTATGTAACGTCAAATGCAATTGTGTGATGAAACTTTCCCATGTTGCATTTGTGGTTTTTCGATTATATTTACCCAGTTGCACCTAAAAATAAAAAAAAAAGGAGCCAGGGGGGCAGGCGTGGTGTCAGTTTTCGTGTTCATTGATAGTTTTTTCAGTTTATTGACCGAGAAATACTTTTTTTTCTTTTTTTTGGGTTGGGTGTCATGTTTAGACAACACTCTCGATGTCATTTGATATTGACAGTAGTGGTCACAAAAAACTTGTTTCGTGGTGATGATATTTCTTTTTTTCCACCACCAAAAGGGTGTTTTGAGATGGACAAACAGAACGCCCAAACTGTAACCCACCGCACTGTAGTTTCCACGATTAGGTAAATATTTACATTCAAACCCACACAGGTGTGATACAAGACAAAGAGAAAAGAAAAGTTAAATGAACGCGAACCTGTTTGACATTACTGCCGCCACTGACAGTGTCCGTATCAAGTTCAAGGATAACCAACCAGTTGATGGTTAAATTGACCGAACGCAAGGCGTATATCCGTCGAAATTAGCGTCAATTACAATGAAATCGTGTGAACCGGCGACGTGAACTGAGATCAAGTGATTTAGTGCGGTGTCGCGACTATGGACGTCGTGATATGTGGATTGTGGTGTGGTGAATAGGTAAAGGCTACGTGTAAACGTGATTGATTAGTTTTTAAATCCTTTTTTATTGTCCGCCTTTTGTGAAGACATTTGCAATTAAGTCTGAGATGGAGATTTGTAAAGTTGACGTTGTTCCTGTACCGTCGTAGAGACCTTCGCGACTGAAGAAAGAGCTGGCTGAGTGAATGTGCTTTAAACACATGTGAACTTTTTTCACCTTTTTGAAGTTGAAACATGATTGAGGGAGACACAAGTAACACAAGAACAATTGTGAGTATGGAAGCATATCAGGGAATGAAAAAGCTGATGAAGTGGCAAGAAAGGATAGACCAAGCTGATCACTCATGAGGCAGGGAACATGCTTCTCGCGGAAGCTAACAGAAGATGGAGCCGTAAAATAAAGAAGAAGCTATGACCAGAACTAATACACTGATACAGAAGGAAAGGAAAATCTATTCCATCCTTGTAGGAGTTATATGAAGAAGCTAAGGCTAAGAGAAGATCTTTGCAGGGCCTGTAGAAACGAGGAATGAGGACACAGCCCATTTTTCAGACATTAACCCTATGACTATGCGACGTACCTATCAAGGACATTTGTAGGTAGTTCCGAAACCCTAGAGCAAGGGACACCGTATCCCCCAATTGGCATCACAAACGGTTTCTACTGACTTGAGTGTGTCGTAGGGGGTTCTCTCTCCCCCCTCTAACCTAACGTATAACTGATTCTCCACAGTTTCTATAGCCCACCAAACATGACAGTTCTCCACTTTCAAAGTTTCGGCGCCATATTGTGGCGAACATCTGCTAGAACTGAAGTTTCCTAGAGCAAAATGTTTTTGCAATCCTACACAATTTTAACGGTAGCTAACTAAATGTCAATGTGATACGTCATACGTCCCACATCAAAAGAAGCCTAGATTTCCAAAGTCGAAGTAGCCCAAGTAGGTATAACAAACAGCGTAACATCTCCTAAAACAACACTTTGACGTGGTTTGCATACTTTTACTTCCCACAGTTAGGTTCCTATTCTTCCCTAAGATTTCTCTCAGCATGTAAATTAGTAACCACACGTTCAAGCTCCAGTGAAAAATTATTCGCTGTCACAATGACATTAACCGAGTTTGCCACCGTTTGGCTATTTGCAAAACCATTCTCAACACCACTGACAGCCAACACGGATATTCAAATTGCCGCCAAGGTACCATAAACTAACACTTTCTTTCTCTTTCCTCCTTTTACCCAGTCCGCTATGCATCTGTAATGCTGGAAATGGTCAAGATGACATGTCTTCTGCTTGCTATGCACATTTACCGCTGTCCGAGTCGAAAACATTTATTCACACTCCGGACGGAACGAATTGAATTTACATGTTTTGCATTTTATACCTTTTGCTGGCTGGTAAACACCTGCGTGCGAAATGGCACACCAAGGCACACTTGTTTTAAGCCGCTGTGAGTTGAATATCTAACGTGCATCATCAACAACAGTCAATGTGTTGACCCTTGGACAGGGGACTTGCAAGGGGTTATCGAAGCCTTAAATTCAGGATCTCCAATTTTTTTTTTTACGTTTTTATACCATTTCATGTTGTCGCCCAAGTTTCGGTTTCAAAATTCACCAAGAGGTATCGTGACATCTTAGACGAAAACCCCCCATGAATCCAGATGTTCAGACATTCCCATGACTCTTGATCACCATCGCGTATCGGCATCATCGTCGTCGGTCGTTTGTGGGATCGCTTGTGTGTCCATCTGTCCGTTTGTCTGCATGTCTATCCATCGATCTATGGTCTTGAATACTTGAGTTGAGAGGTTCTTCAGCCAGAAGAATTCCAATGAATTCCTCGTTACGTATTGCCTATGATTTCCGAGTATGACGTCTCAAGGTATTCAGTGTACACATCACCGCTGGCTACGTGCAGTGCTCGATTACACCGAACGTTGAGTTGTTCACCACCTGGCCAACCATTTACGATAAATTCTTGACATCACAGCGAGGTTGTAAAAAAAAAAAAAAACAAATGATTGCGATGCGATAGGTATCGCCATTCCAGGCGGGAACGCATTTTTTTTTCCATTCAACTGTCATTGACGTTGTGTTCCGTGTGGGAAAAGCAATAAAAGTTTAATTTTAGCTACGATTCGTGTAAATATGGATGAAGCTCGGCTATCTTATCACATGAACTCGGCCAACGATAAGATTTGATAGCACGCGGGAATTTTTCACCTCGTTGAGGCTTGTGGGTGAATTTTTCGTTGGAAAAAGCGCGAAAATAACTGACATTGTGTTGCATAGCCAGGAACGACTTTGGTAAATTAATTCGGCTTGCGTATACGTATGTAGCTGATGATGATGGTATCCAGAGTGTAATTGCAGCCCTTTGCGACGCAATTGGAGTAAAGTGTTGGAGACTACCGTCTGCCATTGATGGCATTTGAAGAGGTGCGTTCCTTGGTAGAACACTATCGGAATGGTCGTTTCATTTCAATCGAATTTTGATTGTCAGTCGTTTATGGGTTTTTATCGTCACTCTGTGCACTTCAAATTGGACGTTGATTTGGTTGACGTGCCTTGTGTCATCTAGTAGTGTGTGGGCATTTTTGATTGAGGGCGGCTGAGTGGCGTCTAATCTAGTGAATGATGGAATGTGCATTTTTATAGTATTCTCTGACGAATGACTTTGTTTGTGTTTATTGATTTTTAACGGAGGAAGTGTGGTTCTAGACAATGTATCTGAAAGTTCTGTATCCTAAAGCACTTAGAGCTTAGAACGTAGAAAAGATCGTGGAAAATGTTAAATTTATCGAAGTTGTAATGCAACGAATGTATGTTGTTGGGCTTAACCTAGTCTAGAGTCATCATAAAAATTTAATGTGTCTGTTTGAAGTTTTGGAGTATTATACTCACTAGACACTTCCAATTCCAGCATCGACTTACAGTTTCTTTCTTGAGACAGTGAACAGGTCGAATAGCAGAAGGTGAAGCATCACTTTCAAAACTGTCTGACAATTAAATTTTAAAACGCTCATCATGCTAAGATAGGTGAGTCTTCGAACCTTGTTTCGATTGAGTCACATGATGTAAAGACGTATCTGAAAAACTATGAACTAAAAGAAGCGTCTGGGCGAGAAAAATCTTCACTAACCACAACCATCCACGAATAGTGGAAAGCATGGGTGGTTGCCAATTGCAACCAGAAATGAAGCCATTTTGTTTGGAACCTTCCAGTGGGACACTCAGCCTGTCAGATGAAATTTCGAAACCTTATCATCAACTTCCTAGACGATGATCGAGATCGACGTTGATACACTTGTGCTGTGTAGCCTGTAAATGCACATGGTACCCTGCGCAATTATTCGGAGTCAAGGAGACTCGGGTTCATTTGACTTCTTCAATCCCGTTGTAAAGTAGATAGAAAGCAACGGAATTCTCCAAAGAAGTAAAGCAAACCCCGGAACATTTTCTAAAAAACTCCCCAAAATTTACTGAACATAGTGTAAACTGTCCGACTAGGACAGTAGAGCGAATGGACACCAACGCTATGGTCCAATAAGTCTTCGAATCCAACCCAAATGGACAACGCAGTAGAGAAAAACCTCGCCTAAAGTGGCGCTAACAAAAAGGAGGGGACCACAACTAACTTGGAGTCCGTAAGAGGCGGTTAGCTTAGGACCGGGCCAACTGGAGAAGAATCTAACGAACCTACCTTCTCCAGATCTATGTACTTCAAGTGTTTACGTTTCAAAGAAAATTGAGCTGTAAAAGGTGCTTAAGTTCAAAAACAACCCTCGCTAACACTAGAATAGGGCACAAAAGATCAAGCAGTATACCTTCAGGGCTAGGTTCCTTTGTCCCAAAAAAACTGTCTTATAACGTTTTGTTTTCTAACACTTCCGATTGTGATGATGAAGTTCAAGACCGTCCTACTTTGCACAAGGAACTTGTTGCAAATAAACGTCCTTAACGTCACTACCTAGACTATTTATGATAGTTGCATACGATGGACCTCTTCTGCTCACATTATCTCACTTTCTCTGTCTTTAAATGTGCTGAATTTCACTTTTCACTTGAAGGCATCTAGTCTGTTTAATAGTTGAATGCGTTCGAGCTTGTCCTCTCCTTCTCTCACTTTCTCTGTCTCTGGATGTGTGACAGTATCCGACTAGCTATTGACAAACTATTTAAGTGTTTCCACAGCTTATTCCACAGATTTTTTGAAAACCATTTCAATATTCAATTGTGGAGGCGCTATAAGACCTCATGTCATGCCACCAAATAAAAAACCTCACGACATGTCTGAGCACACGACAACGCCAGTTGTCACCTATGTTAAGAGTCGCTCTTACAACATAGCGCGCTGTACTTTTCTTCCCTTAAAATCCCCCGCCCCAAACCACCACAACATTTTCACGTCACGAAATTTTCACAAAAAAAAAAAAATAGAAACCAACATCAAGCGCATCCGTGCCGCAAATCACTCATTCGAGAATGTTTACAACACCATTTCACAGTCATTAATAATCTGAAATGCGATTCAAAGAGCGGCACTGGACACGGTGCGGCAGCGGCGGCGTTCCGCAAAGGCGCCTCACATCCCTCACCTCCGCGGGTCTGAGTTCACGATACAAAACCATATTTCACACGGGTGTGATTTGAATAATAAACGGTAAACAGTTTGAGCAACAATTCCAATAAATCACACTCCACGGCAGCGTCTATGTATAGTTGTGCTGTGCAACATGTTGCTGTGCGTGGTCAACCAGTTAAGTGCACAATTTCCATCGTGAAGAAGATTGTTTCGCGAAGAAGAACAAACGAACCGCGTTTATGTTTTGTTGACCCAAACTGGGGGGTTAACTATTTACGGGCATTTATTTCGAATACTCCCCCATCCCCACCCACACATATAGAGAAGGATCCCCTTCCCGGCGATTGTTGCAAAAGTCAACTACTTCGTCACGGTCTGTGGGTAAAGTGAAACCTCGTGCCATTTATCTCAGGAACGTCGTCGCGTTGTTGACATGCGAACAAACAGATACTTGCACCATGCACCCGAAAAGTGTTCATGCCACATCTGCAGCAGACTTGGCCATTTTTGGTTCAATTAATTCCGCGCGCGCAAATAATCCGATGTGCGTATAGCCGTTGCCTGATGCCGGTCGGTAGACGGTAGCCCTGGCAGGAGGTAGCGACTGTGTATGAGATACAGCGGGCTTTTAAGTCTCGAATTAGAGTTTGTTGGGCAATTTCGCGGCGGCGCCAGTTGCTTGCACACTTTCACAAAACCCCACAAAACAGCGGCGGTCCATTTGGGAGAGGTGAGAATCACTAGGGACGATCGACTACAACTCGAATGGGACGTTCAATTAAGTGGTCTTGGCAGTTGTTTCGCTTGGAAATTTCGTAATTTCATTAATGTCTTGCGGTCGTACATCGCTGCGGTGGGTTTACGCCGCTTACGGCTTACCTTTCGGGTTGAAACTTTTTCGCGGGATTGTTATTAACTCGGAGATAAGCATCGGAATTGGAATTTTACACTTGCGCGTCGGGGAAAACAGCGGTAATTGAAATCTATGAATGGAAAATGTAATTATCTTAAATGGAAGTATCTGGTGCACTAAAAGGTGATAATTGAGTGGTAAAGCGACGGAGGAAAATGTTTCATAAATGTATGCGATCGAGAGATTATTGCATCAATTAATGCAAAAAGGGTGTGGAATAGGAGTTGTAACTGCGACTTGATTTGAGATTGGATTTTCAACCAGAGGGAGGGATAGATACAAGTGAAGACCAGCTGCTGAGCAGCTTTCGTGAAACATCTTTTACAGATTGAAACCTTCAATGATTCATGTCCTAGAAGTCGAGGTGTGTTTTCTTTAAGTAGAAGTCTGTAAGCATAGTGTGAAATCCAACGTCGGTTTACCTGTTTGTGTGTACATTTGTTCGCGTATGACTTGAGAACCTCTTAGCCGATTTTGTTTTGCATTCTTTTAGTTGATATGTTCATTCATCTCAACTGCCATAGACTACCTGTTTTTGTACATTGCCTTCTAAGCGCTGGGCTGAGAGCAACGATTTTAAAAAGTTTGAAGAAACAAATGTTTTTAAATCGAATCTTGTGTTAAGACCTAGGCATATCGCTGCACACTTTTAAGGAACTCAACCAAATGTGTCCTTGAAATGATTGAATTCATTAGCTGGGCTATATCAATTCGCTCATTCATGTCAAGCCTTAAAGTAGAAATAGATTAAACACTGCCTTTGCAGAGCACTTATGGTCGTCAGATGTACTGAACTTGTGATGTAACCTAACTTCGACATCAGCTTTCTTGATTGGTAGTCCCTTGGTTAAAGGAAATAATTATAGCTTTCAGCACATCATAGGCATAGTCTATCCAGTTCCCAGAGCCCGCTTTACAGTAGTTAGCCACATGGTTTGGGGTTAGCTCATATGGACCAATATATGTGTGTAGGTCCATTATCCACAGAAAGAGACAAGGGTTAGAATCCCATCTATTCCTGGAACCATTCAGATATTCCTTAATTATTTGCTTATTAACCTTAAGCCTTAAAAATAGTTTTATCGGCACGAAAACAGCCTAACATACTTACTTACATAGGTGGCGCTACAGTTCGGGATGAACCTGACCCTCAACCAACAAGCTTCTCCAGTTAGTACTCCAAGTTCGTAGACCTTAGGCGAGGTCTTCCTCTACTACGGGTTAGATTCGAAGACTCTTCGGGTCGGAGCATTAGTATCCATTCACCTTACATGTCCTACCCCCATGTCTTACTGACCAATGGACTGTCTTTTGTCTAGGTCAATGTGGCTGTACAGCTTGTATAGTTTGTCGTTGAATCTACTCCTTCAAAGCCCGTCAATGCAAACAGGATCGAACATCTTACGAATAAGGTTGGGTTTTGTATAGAATCTTCTTCGTTCTTCAGGATAGGACCTTACTATTCGATCGCCTTCCTCGTTTGACTTCTGATGAAGTGTCGTTTTCGGAAGTGATTGCAGAGCTAAGCTAGACAAAGATCCTTACTACCTCGAAGTTATAAGTCTACACTGTGACGTTCTGTCTGATTCTTCGCTGTCGGATGTCCCATTTTGTTGACACCAAATACTTAATTTTGCCCTCGTTAACCGCTTCCATACGGATACGACGGTGACAGCTCGCTAAATTCTGCAAATTGTATCAATATCGTCAGCGTACCCAAGTAGTTGGACAAACTTTTGAAAGATTCTACCTCTGGTATTAGTTTGAGACCATGGTTTCATATAAAATCTAAAAAATGCCCAGAAGACACACGTTCTTCAACAGATCTGTCAAGATTACGTTGATGACATCATTGAAGGATCTCTATTAGGTGTTACAGAAGATCCAAGGGAATTATTATTTAAGAGAGGGGGTCCAGAGCTAAATCAAGTAAACGCCGCCTCTAAACAATGAGACAACGACCGATCAGTTACGACAAAACATTACTGATGACAAACAAAAACGACGCAACACTTAAACCAAAACTGAGAAGACTCCTCAATGTGGTCGAGGTTGAAATTGATGCTCTCTATCCAAAATATCCTTACCACCCAGTGTTCATAGCCATTAAAGACAGCTTTCGTTGTGTGGTCTACAATAATTTGAAGACGTATTGTTTGACTTTGCCCGAAATCAGCGACAGCGATGACATTTTATGTGCCTGACTTGACCCAAAAATGCTGAATATTTCTGCATTCTGCCGAAATAAAGTTCCAAGAATCAAGTTGAAATGAATTTTTTAAATATTCATAAATGTCAGAACTGTCAATACTTTTTTTTACTTTGATATTTCGCGACGTCATCTCAATGCGCGTTATCTGTCACTTCAAAAAAGACAATTGACTGCGAATATTCAAAAAAATCGGAAAAAACCGGTCAAGGTCTTTTAAAATGAAATTCCTCTAAAGTCAACGCACCTAACAACTTCGCACACACATATGTAACAACAAATGACACTTAATTAAATGTCAATTCCAATGAAAGCCTTTAAACATGACATGATTGCAAAATTACCAAGAAATCCCCGGCCAACACAAATTTGAAATTTCAAAAAAACACAGAAAAATTCTCCAAAATGTCATCATGACATAAGACTAAAGGAGATGACATCTACCCATATGACACATTTTAGTTTCATTTTACAAAAGTCAACATGACATAACTGACACTTGGCAACAAAGCAAATCGATGACAATCACAATGAATTATACAATGAACCAGCAAATTGCATGCGATACCTGTGCCCGCCCCTAATTTACATACTCTGTCGCCTGAATAAATAATAACATTTAACCAGAACCCATAAAATGAGGTTTACTGTCCCATCAGTGCTGGTAGATTGTTGGACGGTTTTGTGTTCAAAGTCTAGGTAATCAACTGACAGTAGTTGGTAATTTGCAAAACTGTACCTATATTCGTAATCATATGGCGGAATGCACTTAGAAAACGGAACGATAGATAAAAGCTTGTCTTGCATAAAATAGAAATATACAGGCTTGAGGCTTTTATCTGGGTTTGGAATAATTGTGACCTGATTCTGGCTTATGTGCGTCGGTTAGTTGTGACAGTTTAGAGAGGGAAAACCTAATTTTCATATAATCGATGCGATTTATCAAGATTGAGTCTCGAGTCGAGCTTTGATTTATTCTGGAATTTAGTTCGACTTTAATTGGGAAATTTATCGATTAACGGGCATGATATCGGTCTTAAGTGAGGTTTGGAGAGAATGGGAATTATAGATATGGGTGGGTTTAAGCCGGTTAAATTAGGTTGGTTGGGGTTAAAGAAAGGCTTAAGTGGATTCATGTACACTGTCTAGGATAAGATTATGTTTTGAAATGGGTCGTGTGGTATAGAGATATGATTTGTTTCCATTAAGACTTTTAAGGCGTCTAAGGCTTTTCTATTCATTGAACAGAAACAAGATCAGAACGGCAAAAATGCCATTTGATCCCGGTGGGTCTTATGGGTCTTTAAAGTTACTCGTCGGTAATCTGAGGAATTAGTTACAACAAAGTTTTTTTTAGTTTTGATCCCATCGGAGCTAGCTGACAATCTATGCACGCAACGGGTGCCACCCGTTGTGAATCTTTGAACTCATGAAAAGGAAAGGTCCAACGCGTTTCTGTGGCATGATGTCTCAATTCAAATAATTACATGGTGGACGTTTTCTATTTTAAGAATCGCTGTCTACGATTTGTCTCATTAGAGCGTCAGTGTCCTGAAAAGCTAGTCGAACTGCAATTTTGAACACGCTTAGAAATATGTGTCAAAACCTCATCTCTTTCAAGGACGTCCAAGAGGATAAGCGGAATGATTACCTGAAATCGTCTTAGCTGCCCGGATGACCTTCAAATCAAGCATAGAATGAACTCAATGTAAATGACTTCATGTGCAAAAGGGAGACCAATTAGTTGCAGATGAATTTAGGTTGACATGCTTTTTGGTTAGGACCCAGGTATACCATGGACCACCTTTTCATTCGATTCAAAGCCGTATATGACAGCATTGATCGTCTTAAGCTCTACAGGGAGATAGCTGATCTCGGGATCTCGACTAAACTGATTCAATTGTGCAATTGGAAACTGTTTTTCTGAACTTTTTCAAACATGTACAGAATTCCGACAAGAAAATGAGCTAACATGTGATTTCTTCAAGGCAAATCTGTCCAGCTGCAGGGATACGGGGACGACATCATCGGTCTCTCCCAAAGCCTCTCTGCCTTCATACAGGTTTTCATGGCTGTCGAAGACAGGCGAAACCAATTAGTTTTGAAATAAATGAGGACATGAGGGATCTATTCATGGCCTTCTGGCTTCCAGTTCTGTTATATGGTGCCAAGTTCTGGACGATAAGCAGGAAAGCAGAGCGGATATTGAACAATAATGCTTCAGCTTATGCTCCAGGTTTGAGATGCAAGGAAGACAAGCTATCGTAATTGCCAGAGCGCTTGGTCTGGAGAACTAAAAACTTCGTGCCCAGGAAGAGGATTGAAGGCGTTTTTTGACAGCGTTTCCAACTATTTTAAAACCTTGTTCAAACTTGACAGTCGTGAAAGAGTTCATCTACTTGGGGCAAATTTAAACTCCACAAATGAGAGAGATTCAACGTAGACAACCCGAGGCAGCCTAGGGTCTAAGCTCCTAACTCGAAGTTCCAAAATCGTGTTCTACAAACCTCTGATCATCCCAGTCTTGGTTTATGGAAAAATTCTGCGATGAGTGTTTGATTTTGTCTTCGAGGAAGGCGAATGAAGGAAAGGATACAACCGTGAACTCTACGAGTTGTATAAAGATGTGGATATTGCACTGGCTCGGCCACATCGAGGGAATAGACGAGAATGCTCCAGCTTCGAATCCCAACCGCCTGGTTCACGAAGAAATGGGAGACAGAACCTCGAATTTAAAGATCAAGCAATCGCGGACGCCAGAAACCTCGGTCTAGTAAATTGAAACCAGCATGCACGGGGCTATGAAGGGTAGAAGGCGGCATTAGTTCAGGCTCTATCGCTCAATCATTTGATGATATTTCTTGCTGTCAATACTATGTTGTACACGTCAAAACAGAGAACTTTGTTTGCTCCAAAGTCTCATAGGGTTACTTGTCACTTTTTCTTTCTGTCATGCGATGACATGACCTTTTACGAAATAGCTTTCTCAACGTTTTAAACATCCTTCCAAATTCAGTGGATTCCTTTAAAAATCAACTCCCCGTCTCAAAATAGAAAAGAAACTGTCACCATATAAACTGTTTACTTTACCACTTTTGTAAAATTACATCTCACAAGCTGTCATGATATATGAAAACGGAATCATAAAATACCAATAAAAGCCTTCTCACTGCTTGACAGTAGTTTCAAAATTAAAGGTCATTTGGTTACATAAAACCGTTACGGTAATTTTTTTTTCACACCTTCTGTCAGTGTCAGAGGTAATCTGTCAAATTAGCATACGTTGACATTAAAAGTTCATTGGATATGCAAATTTTTAAAAAGGAAAAACGCCAACCTCATTGGATGGCTTTACTTTCGTCTTTCCTACTTCATTTGCCTTCGCGCGAATCTTTAGGTTTAGCTCATGAATATGTATTTATGCACTCGATGCCTTGCGATGGAAATAGTGTGCATTCCCTGCAATTGTTTATTGTTATGAGCTGAACGGAGTTCTTCTTCGACTTCTGGTGGCACATTAGGGCAATTAACATAGTTGAACGATAACGTCAGCAGCAGTGTCAGTGGGTATGGAATGGACCATTACCTGTGGTTTGAGTAATTTTTATTTTTTTATGTATTCTCTGGACTTGTTTTACTGGTGCTCCTTCTACTGCTAGAAGCTTGCCATTCTGAGTCATGTTTGGTCTGCATTTTGCTCTGTGGTTGTGATTCTGTCTGTTGGACTGGGTGTAAGGTCTTAAGCGCATGTATGTTCAAGGCTGGTTGTTGTTTCGAAAGTTGACTACGCGGTGACAGGGGCAATTATGAGTGGGTGGGTATCTGGTGCAATTACATAAAATGATTGTTGACATATTACCGCTGAAACACCTGCTTTTGAAAGTGTGTTCCTTTTGCATGCGAGTTATTTGTGTCAAGTTCGTATATTTGATTTTGAATTCTTTTGTCTTAAACAATTTTTCTTTCTTTTCTCTTGCAGGTATGCCTTTGATGCTGAAAAGACAGATGAGTATCAATAGAGCCCTTGTTTCTTCCTTATATTGTAAACTTTCCATTTGTAAACTCCTTAAGTTTGCCAGAGTTGTTTCCGGTGTGCCGTGGCCATAAACTTCTTTAACAAAAAAAGTTGTTTAGGAACCGGTTTTTAAGCCTGTAAATGTTGTTTCCATAACAAACCCAAGGAATAGCAAACAGGTTTAGGTCAGAGATGTTGGTTCATCGACATGATGAAGGAAACTTAAACATGGACACGCGGCAAGTAACAAGCTCGTGTCGTTTTGAAAAGAGGAGAGAAACTTAGTCTTAGTCTTGAAAGATCTGAAATTACATGGCTGACTTCATCCTTTTTCAAACCCATTGTTCGAATACGATGTTCCAAAGTGCTTCGTGGTCTACCTCTTGGTGTTGGGTCGGTTACTTTCATTTAGTGTATTTGTTTGGGTATCCCTACATCCCTAGGTCTTCGAATCCACAAGTCCGGCTCGAGGTAACAAGTAGAGTTTCTGTGTGACACTACAGCCTTCCATCCCTACTTCCAGTTCTCAAGAACAAACTTTCTAGCGTCCGTGGCCACTTGGTCATTGTTAAGGAGGTTCATTTCTTCTTGTCATATCATACGCCAGGCTTGGGATTTAAAAAAACCCTAGACTGGGGTATTATGGTACATTTGCTCGATGTGGCCGAGCGGATGTTGTCGACGTGTCTTGACTTTTTGGAGTAAATCCACATACAACTTATAGAATTAGCGTTAAATCTACTCCTCCATTCGTTCGATTTGTACAATGGACCTTATATCCGACGAAAAAGCAGCTTCAAAGTCGTTGAAGAAGTGGTAAGTTTCGACTTGTAATTCATTAGTCTTTCAAACACTTTCAAATCACACAAGGTTTTTTATTACATCCGTTCAAGTCGATTATTAGTTAGAATCAGATGCGAGAAGAAAGACTGTCAACTTGGTAGGAGTTGGTAAGGCTTCAACCAACAATCCTCTCTAACCAAAACGATCCTTAACCAGCTACCTCCAGTTGCATACGTTGAGTTGGTTGAGGTCACCCTCTACTCGCGCATAACATCAGAGATAAGGTCGTCCTATATTGCGTAGTCCGTCAGGGATGGAATCGAAAATTCTTCGGGATGGAGCATAATCTTCCGCTCTATAAGACCTAGCCCTCGTATAGTTTTTAGAAAGTTTGTAGAACTTTTTTCCTACAACTTCACTTTCATCCAACTTTGACAAAGTCCATGCTTCTGTACAATACAGCAGGACGGGGACGATGAGGGTTTTGTAATTCTCTAAAGCCATAACAACAGCGGTTGCCGAGAGTTATTCTACGTGTAATCGTCGCGCTGATGTCGTTGACTGTAGCCGTGTTTTTTTGAGAGCTGTATACCCAGCCCAGTAAAATTTAACACACAAAGCAATAACAACACACCAAGTGGCGATAGCTTTCCCAGTAGCAGCAAGTGAGGATAGAACTACACAAGTTGACCACCAGAGCGTGAAAAATCTCATAAATTAGCCCTTAGCCGATCGTATTTTTTGCTTTTCCTCGGTTTTGACATTTACAAACTGTCAAATGAAGGAAAAGAAATCGAGCCGCAAACCAATTGGTTGGTGCGGCTGCTACTGTGGATGAAGTGGGTATAGATCGTTTTTTTGACTAAAGTGAGTATAGTTATCAAAAAAACACGGCTAGTGTTGATGGCAGGGCCTAGGTGCTTCCTAAGTCTGCCGAACTATGGTCATTTTTCGCGCTTATTGTGGGTTTCGTTACTAGTGAGATCCAAAAACAAAGGGGCCCTTGACCACGTTGGTGTAAAAACTTCACCAAACTTCCTTTGGGAAACCATGGTAACCAAGGTTTTTTGACAGGATTCGAGAAGGAATCAAACCTCTAGCTCGGCGCGCTTGGAAAAATCAGTGGTCACCTTCCAACAGCAAATCACCAAATATACACACAAGGTCTCCGGTCTTCAATTTTTACCTCAGTTGGCTATGGGCTCGTCTTTAAGACGTTCAATTACTGCGAATGTTTTCAAACGTAGGTGTCCTACATCATTGCAGCAATGTTTAGAGTTGAGCTGTGACTACGTAGCGGACTTGACAGCTGTCACGGAACCAAAGCTTTAGGTTTGACAGTCTACGGATTTGATCTTATATCAGGAATCTGCTATAGATTGTCGAATTCATCAACTAAGACTCGCATTTACTTTTTTGAAAAATTCTTCAACTTCAGCTTCAATCTATGGACATTGACCCGCTTTGCTATTTCCCCAAGATACTCAATCTGTACACTTTCACTTCACAACAATCAATGACCTCGTCATAAACAAACCAGTATTGCGTATCTAACACAAAACCAATGCACGATCAACGAAGCGAAACCGTCAAGTACATCTCCTCCGCAGGGCAACCGGTTAAGATCATCTCCAACACAACAAGGGTGTTAAGTGCTTCCATTCACAAATAAATTGCATCCGACCGCTAAACATCACTTAAGTTTCATCTTCGGAGCGCGTCTACTGAAGGCAAAAACCCCATCCAGTAGTACCAGCCAGTAGACGATGCAAATGTCCAGTACATGGTCCCTATATCACCTTTCCGCCCAGGGCGCTACTCACTTCACCCACACCTCTTGCAACACTCAACAGCACGAACTAGCACTAAAACAATCCCATAGGAAGCATCTTGAAAGGTGTCCATGTAAACGATACAATCTATTCATTACCATTGTGCACAGGGCACACCAGTAAGATGCTGCCTTCTCTTGCCAAGTGGAACCATTTTAGCGGCCACTGAACGTTGTGTGTTGGCATTCAGGAAGAGGTGCGTATTTCATGTCAGACCGTACCGGTATCTCTAACAATCCAAACGGCTTTGGTATTCTCTTGAATGGATGAACTTACTAACTAGCAGCGATATGCGGAAGGCGGTAACCCCTTAAGAACAATGGAACGGCCAAAATTCTTTTGTGTGATTGTCCCTAGCAAAGAAAAGTGGAACGTTTAAATTATGGTACTCTGTCTCTACAGTACAGATTCCGAAATTCGATCCATTTCTGCGAGGCAAGTATGAAGATGAAGAGTGAAAAGACATAAAAAAAAAAACAAAATCGGAACCGTTTCATGCGATACTCCATATGCTGTAGCATCCCAATCCCAACACACACATGTTATGAAAGTGGAATTCCAGAGAAACCACCGCCAGAAGTAATGCACTCGAAACGTGCATTCCGATGCGCGTTCTCATTTTTTGTTCGCTTTTGCGGTGCAATTAGTGCAGAGCAGCTTGGGCATATATGTATACCGCCCGTAGAGTGAGACGATTGAAGTCCTTTATGAGGTGCTCTACTAAGCGATTGCTCTGGAGACTGTAAATCTATTTTTAAACACTCGAGATGGAGAGAGACAGACAGAGAATGTTGTTTCTTGGTTAAATGGCTCGGATTCCGTTTGTGGTGCAAATTAAAAGTGGTTTTCGAAACATATCGCTCGCTGAGTGTTTTGACTTTGGAAACGTTGAAGCATAGTGTGGAGTGAAGTTGGAAAATGAGTAAATTAAGAGGATGTAAGGGTCTAGACTAGACAATGAACATATATTTTAGCTCTTGATGTTTTGGAAGATGCTTGGCGTAGATGAGTTTTCTTCTTTCTTTTTTTATGATGAAGCAAGGTTGTACACAATTGAATGCAAGTCGGTCCGGTTTCGATTGTCGATTAGATTAAACAGAAAACATTGATCGTGTCCACTGTATACGATCGATGAGCTTGATGATCTTCTATGCATTGATCGTTATCTGATTGCAATTGTTTATGTTTATCGTGATTAGTTACAACGTTGGAGAATGTAACTTTCGCTGCATGATCTTCTCCATTGCTTTGGGGGTAGAGTTCGTGAACAGGCTTTTTTGTCGATTCTCTAAAATAATGAGATCGGCCCCCCAACTTGTCCGAGAAGTCATTCTTCGAATCGAAGCCGACAATTTGAAAACTGAACCTTGGATTTATTATGGTCAACCATTTTGAAAAAAGGGCCAAGTAAGTCACACTAGTGTCACTGTAGGGGTGATGCCTGAAACAAAAACTGATAACATGCCACTATACGCCGCTTTCCATCGAGAGACAGCTTTTCCATCTAAAAAGAATGCGACTAAGAACGACCGACATCTGCAGGGGCTGTGGCAAACTAGACATAGAAAGAGGAAGACACGACGCACTTCCAAGCCTTGCTAACTTCTTGAGCGATTCGGATGAATTGTCAATCATGCTACCGAAGGCCTTTATAAGATTCATACTGGATTTGACGTGGTTTAGAGAGGTGACCAATAGATAGCCACAATGGATTCAGGACGATCCGAGTAAAGCGGCGGGGCCTAACATCAAGCCAACACTCCTCTAACCTAACCCATGGTCAACCAGGATAATTCCTAAATATAATCCTGGTCGCACCTTGTAATAGATGTGATATCGACTTCTGTTAAGGATGAATCAGTCCTCTGCATGCCTGTTCAATAGGATTTCATTCTGAGATCAGTGAGGAGTCGTCAAGTATTCTATGGATTTGAGTATGATCTGCTGCTTCAGGAATCTGGGAAGAGGATCAGCATTAGCTGTGCGGTGTTTTTGAGTTTTATCAAGCAAACCTCAGTTGCTTAAACTTTTTGATTGCTTTTAGTGCTTATACACAAACGTTTCGGCTATTTTAAGCTATTGTTTCACGATTTGCAGGCTACATTCTTGACACGCAGTGTGCCAAGAGCTTGAAATAATCATGGTGATGTCGATATCACGACTTTTTTGAACACCTAAAGCATAATATCTCTAAGTAGCCCCCTAACCCGTTCTATAATCCAATGGCAGTACCTACACTTTAGAAAATCGAAAGTAGTTCCATTTCTCAAATGCACTCGCAGAGCCTAAAGTCTTTTGAAATAGTGAGCTCACAGGTGGCGACTTTTGAAGAAATCTCCCTAGAAGGTGATCAGAGTTGAACTGACTATCAGAGTTTTTCCAACTGATTCTCAAAAGACGGTGATTTTGATTCAGCCCACGGCTAGGGTCCTTTTACTAAAGCACTTTGGTACCGAAAAGCTACTTCTTTGTTAGAATTTCATAACTTACAGGGAAACATAAAGCTCTTTGAAACAGTAAGACTTCGAAATGGATTCTGGACCTAGGCAAGTCGTAGCTCTAGAATCAATAACATATGTAGTTCATTTCAAGTCGAGATCAGAGCTATCATTTCGGCTTTACAAATTGTCTAAGAAGTCGATTTTCTTCCGGAAATCAAGCGTATGAAAACCGGGACATATGGACACCTTGCAACGAAAGGGTGGATGCTCTTGAATGGAAGACATTTTGCACAAATGTAAATCCCCATCTATTTGTGGTAAATCTTCGTCGTAGTTCTGCCTAAAATATTTCGGACGCTGCCCCATTGGTATTGACATGGAACTTCTCGATCTTCAATGTTGAACTGTGGGTATTGTCATGGAACTGATGTTCTTCCTTAACTTACTTATGATGCTGCTACAGTCCGGTGTGGACCTGGGCCTCAATCAACAAGCGTCTCCAGCCAGCTCAATCGTTAGCTAGCTGTCTGTAGTTTCACACGACAAGTCCCTTTCCAATTGCTTGCACCATCGGAGATGCGGTCTTCCCCTACTGCACCATCTCTCCGGAATTGATTCAAAGATTTTTCAGGCCGGAATTGTCTACCCTTGCTAGCAGTCGATACACTGTTCCCACTTTGTCGACAAACCAATGACTGCTGCCACAAGCCATCCATCTGCCTACTTACGTCCCTGATACTTGATACAACGGAGCTACCCGGCCACCGATTGTATATTGCAAAAACTCCTTCCGCACCGAAGGCTTGCCATTAATGTTCCCTACAATCCTGTGAAATCAACCATTGACCATCCCACACCTTTAGCCGATGAAGTCATCCATAAACATACAACCCATTGACCAGGTGATTCTTGTTGAAATTATTATTATTTCTCAATCTCTCCTGCGGCTACCATCTGCTGTTGCACTCCTAGTGCAAAATATCTCCGATTACAACCGCACAACTCTGCCATCCCGAACAGCAAACAGTTTTCCTCTTCCACCAACCATCACCACAAAACACAACACACGACACCACACATTGCATCAGCAGCAGCAAAGATAGGGGTGCCAGTTCCACTGCCAGTGTGTCACCCTCAAACACACGCCACATGCATACATGCATGCACCCAAAACTGGCATGTAATTTGTGCTCTCTTGCGAAATTCCATGTAAACATCCATAAAAATGGGAAAACAAACTGAAAACATCTTTTCCAGCGCTCGCGTCAGATTCCTCGTTCCGATTAAATGCATTACACCGCGCCGATAAGAATAAATGAACTTTTGTCCAGAATGCGGCACACCACCACCACCACCGACGAACTCCCTGCTTTGCAGCGCGACTAATTGAGACGCAAGTGGGAAGAAAAATGTCAATTGCCTCCTCTCTGGGTTGCACAATCGAGAACATTGATTGTGTCAATAAGAACAAACTCAGGCGATCTTCTTGGGCAAGTGCAGCTTCAAAAGTGGAACCCATTGTCCACGCCAAGAAGTGCACTCCAATGTATCATTTAATTAGGCGACGAATGCGGTTGGAGTATGTATTTGCCAGATACGAATCGAAGATACGGTTTGACATGCGATATTGGACTTTCAATCAGCAAGTTGGAATTCCGATAAAAAAAGTTGAGATTTCGTGGAATGAAAACACAGTGAGTGGCATTCTGGAGGCTTCTATGAAGCACTTGAAAGGTGACCTTCACGGGGGCAACAACTTGGTACTTCCTAGTCTTCCAGATTTTTATGTTTAAAACGACTGACTGGGTACACAACAGATCCGTGAAGATCCGTTTGAGAAACGCTGTTTCAAGTTTTTTAGCGTCTACGATTGCTTGATCTTCACAACGGAGGAGGTTCGGTCTCTCTTTTCTTCGTGAATTATGTTCGAAGACCCTCGAAGCTAGACCAGTCTCGTCCATTCGCTCGATGTGGCTGAGCCAGTGCAGTGGAACTATTTTTCCTTTCCGGACTATATTCACATCTTTATACAGCTCGTAGAGTTTGCGGTTCTACCCTTTTCTCCATTCGCCTCTCTCGCAGAGAGGACCAAAGATCCCATGATCTTCTACGATGTGTTACTTGCTGTCCAGCATTCAGCTCCACAAAGCATGCCTGGTAACATCAGAGCTTTGTACGGCATGATTTTGGAACTTCGAGTAAGAAGTTTGGGCTTGTATCTGCTTGGACAAACCAAGGTTGCTACGGTTGCTTAAGGTAATCCTTCGTCGAATCTCCACCAGGAGTTCATATTCGCCACGAGATAGATGTCGATTGTCAAGCTCTGTACTTGACGGTGTTCGACGGATCGGTTCTTCATCGAGCACCTTGGCTTGTTCTTCAATCGCTTGTAACGACCACTGCGTACCCCAGCAGTTGGACGGATTTGTTAAATATAGTCTCTTCCGTGCTTATATCAGTCTTTCACACTTTATGCTCCAGGACAAGATCGAAGAAATCACAGGACAGCACGTCTCAAGTCAACAAAGAGATGGTGATTATCTACTTGGAACTCGTTGGTCTTTTCCAGCATTCGCCGCATTCATCGAGTTGCCAGGCCGGAAGCCACAGTGGTAGGTACGATGAGTTTGATGCTACACGGCTTAAGTCGTTCACTGGATAGAAGCTTGAAGGCTACAATAAAAAGGACTGTGCCTCGGTAGTTCTGTAAAACATGGGATCGTCTTTCTTGAAAAAGGGGCAGATAAAGCTGATATTCCAGTCGTCGGGGATTCTCTCATCCTTCCAAATTTTGCAGTTGATCGGATGCATGCTCCTTACCAAAACATCGTCATCAGCTTCATGTTGTTCGTCAGCTTTTTAATAGCTGTTCCGTCCTCCTCAAGGCTGGGTGGAAGAACTACAAAGTATGCAGTTGCATGTGCCGGATGTAGATCAGTCGCTTTCCAAGGAAGGCAAGACTTCCCTTTCGTCGCAAACACCCTTTAAATACTTCTTCCTACAAAAACGACCACCAAAAGTCCTCCTAAATACCCAAAATAGCTAAACTTTACCCCTTCAGATACTATCGCAGATTTCCCTTTTGACACACTTCGATAAATTCGATACAATCCCTGCCTGGCTAGTTCTCGCTCGAGAATTCTTTTGTTTTCCTTTCGCAAATACTTGCCTGCTATGTGGGTCGTCTGACAATGTGCAGTTTCTAGTTTCCACCACATGGGGTCAATCGAATGGAATGGAAAGCCACTATTCCAACTGAGATTCGTCCCACCTCCTCCGCTAGAACATGACTCCGTTGATTGCACCCGCCCTGGGATATCTCTATTTCGTTTCGTTATTTATGCCTGCGATTCCATTCATATTTACAATCTCGTCTCCCGACTGGCATTGGATGCATTTACATAGCCATCTCCACATCCAGAGACAATGGGGAACAACAAAACGGATCTTCGTCATTGTTGTGGTGCCGAAAGATGATTGTGTCTCTCTGGCAAGGAGCACGTTCATAATAAATCGCATCGCTTGTTGACAGAGCTAAGAAGCAGGACAACGACGAGTTAAGAGACGGATGCAGCGGCGCGGCGATAGGAGTGACTATGGCCAGGAGGATTGTATTCAATTGAATGTTGGAATTTATGCAGCATGCGTGCAACAGCAGAGTGCAGCAATTTATTGACTTTTGAGGACTCCGTCTACAGCGGATAGTGTCTGGGAAAAGGTGTTACTTTAACGTGAACGTAAAGTTATTCGCTTTACGGTGTTTTATTGATTTGTTGAGAAATTTATTGAAAGTTAGTTGTTCCAGACAGATGTGTGAGAAATAAATTAACTGCTAAGCGATTGAGAGAGGTTTGTCTATCCTTTGGCTTCGTGATTAGAAGAAATGAAGAGGAACTTCACTTGATTTAGTGCTTGACAGACCGGAAATTTGCAAAAAGGAGTGTTAACTGATGGGGTTTCATTTAGCAATGAATGTCAATCATTGCAGAGTAAGGCCACGTTTTCATTTCATTGCAAATCTGAGACTTCCGTTGACAGATTGATAAATCTTTCAAAGGCTCGAGAGATTTGTTTGACATGAGCTACTGTTTCCAATTAGAAGTCTCTAGCCACAGAAAGACAGGTTTAGAGGCGACATTATTGCCAATTGCGATGGTAGGGTTTTGTTGCACAATTGGAAAGTCTAGAAGAACGAATTTGAAACTTGATTTGCTTAAGATTCCAAACCCTCGAAATGGTCACCGTGGCTTAGGTATCTGACACAGGTTTTAGCCTCAATAAATCAAGCAAGCATTTGTCGAAGCACCTCTTCTCGGTAAGCAATGGCAAACCTCCGAGAGTATAATCATTAGTCAGTCAGGATGAGGTTTTCTATCCGCGTGCCATTCGAAACCGGGAATAATTCGTGCGAAAGCATTCGCTTCTATCGAAAAGGTGCCTCTCGCCACTTGCAGGTTGCTACTTAAAAGAAACGCAATCGACTTCACCAACCGCGAGTAGACCTGCCTCATCTCCAAACAGATCTGTCCTTAGCTCGATAGTAAACCCTCTTACTGCCATCAGGCAGAAAAAGCTGCTTTTTAGTACCAAAGTGTGTGTTAAAATAGGACACTCTACAAATGGCAGGTACGCCAATAAGCTGGGCATCCTCTATAATTATTTTTGTAGTAGCTGTATGGGGAGGGAGAAGAAAGAGGCGATTCTTTACCTTTTCTGTACGTGTCTAGCCCTCTTAGCTCCAAAAAGAGCTTACTTAGGAACCCAGCTTCTTCCACATTCTAAATGAACTGGCTGGCATCAGCATAGGTGGCGCTAGAGCTCCATAGTAAACTATAGCTCGTTCTGCAGGTAGTTTTTCTCGAAAAAATTACAGGTTTACGTGTGCCTGTATCAAATACAGCCTGCTACCCTAACCTAACTTAGGCTTTGGACATCTGAAACTCTACAACCTTGAAAGTTGTAGGCATAGTATGTGTACTACAATCCATTCAAGAGTTCTTCGCGTTAAGCTCAAAACTTCTCTCTTGGCAAACCCGGTAGATATTTTAGTCGCCATTTTGCCACACTTAAGCATCTTCGAAGCCCACTTATTGATCAACATTCCAGCAGCGAAAGGTTCAAGACCCATAAGCCCAGAGGCTAAAGTCTGTTTCGTTAGGTTGTCTGTCTTTTTATTTCCCTCGATGACTCCAGGTCCTCTAATCCAAGTCAGTGTCAAGTCATTTCAAACTGCATAGTCACTGAGTTTGAACCCCTTCCATTACCAGTGATGTGTTGTCTTGTGTCTGCTCCATGCGCCTTACCATGATATGCAATTGGTGTGCAATTTGTACCTGACACCTGACCCTTATGCAAGTGGTCCAACGCGTGTAGCAAAGTCAACATTTCGGGCTTGGCATGGTATGTAGACTCGCTTTACCATCTATCATGGATCCATCCGTTAACATAGTTAAGTCTCCTTATCCTCTATAAAGTAACCCTGACTCTTTCACTACCGTCCATAATCCATATCAGGATCTTTCTATGTCCACAGACCATTCGTGTTATTTCGTATCTCGGTGCAAGCGAGATTGCTGCTTGGGAAGTACCTGTATGAGTTGTTGGAAAGCTAAGCTCACTAACACAAAGCTCAAATAAAACTCGATCCGTACTGGAAGTTCCATGAAGAGTAGCTCTAGTTAAGCCTTTGTATGCCTCTTTCGTCATCTGTACATGCACATTTGAAGCTAGCTGGCATCTAGCATACTAAGACTCATAGCTGTGGACAATCAATGCACTATAAGGCATAAACAGATAACCCGGAGCCCACCTATTGATCGACATCACTCAACTAAGAGCAGCGAAAGGTTCAAAACCCAGAAGCTCAGAGGCTAACCCCTGCTTCAGGTTTCCTTCGATGACTGCTGACACTCAACTTGAAGTGTTGAAGTCTTCATATTTCTCAAAGAGCATTGACTATAAGCAGCAAGTAGGCTAAGTGTTAGTGATGAAACTCCTCGTAAAAAAAGCAGAAAGTTCCAGGTGGAGGCTGCAGTTGGAAAGAATAGACTGGGGCAACTAGCCTGCGCTCTGAATTGAATAATACCAGAGTCTTCTACAAAAAACAAATCCAATTCAACTTCCAGTCAGTGTTCTGAATCAACACAGAACAGGAACTTTCAAGCTTAATTCTGGACTTAAGCCACTATCAAGCTATGTAGATGCTTCCCAGTGTTTGGTGCTTCGTCAAACACCTATTTTGTTAGAAACACGAAACTAGGGGCGATTCAATACAGCTTTGCTTAGTACTGGTCTTTAGCAACGTAGGTACGCTGAGCACCATGTGTATCATATGAACAGTATTCCCTGGGGGTATATCTCTAAGATAATCTCATCGATTGGATATTGGAGTGGATATTGCCTAGGAAGAAGGCAAAATCAATTTTATCCCTTCTTGTGCCTAACTCCGGACTTTTGTGTATATCACTTAAACCCTTTCTCAACTTTCAGTACTTGTGCCGTGTGTGTGCTTTAAAGCCAAATATCCCAACTTGAAAACACTAAATATTTCATACGGCTCTGTTTTCCAGTCCATCAGTTAGTTCAGCTTCAGAGCCATCCATCCTTATAAAGTCAGCCATCTTAAATCCATTTAACCCTTTTCAACCAATCTCAGCTGTACCAACAGTCGTCAATTAGAAAAAAAAAAACCCAATCCCTCGTCTACTTAATATTCTTCCAGAGAATTCCCCAAAAGAAAAAAAAAGGTCACTTCTCTTGCCTTGTGCCATCAACTAAAATGCTTGCCTTTTCCAAACACCACACACACACACCCATATAACCGTATGCATTTCACCGCACATATCCTTTTCCATCTCATTAGCCTCCTTGGCTTCTGGAAAATATCGGATTTCATCGAAAAAAAAGGGTTAAAACTTAAACTCAACCACCGTGTGTCAGTGTCAGTGTCAGAAGGACAGAGTTCAACCCAAAACTAAACTGACACACAACGTTAGATGATTTATGCCGCACACACTCGTTCACATCCTATTTCCTTTAACTCTTATCCGGTGTCTGGGCATTATACCTAATCCGGTTCAGACACTCTTATCGTCTTTCAATTTCCGATTGATTATTGGGGTGTGTGCCTGTGCACTGGTCTGCTTTGGCCCAAGATTATGTCAAAAAGTTTTCACACAACTTTTGACATTTCACTTTTGGAACGAAACCGAACAGAAAGACAACAAGCAAAGGCACAACAAAGAATCCAGTGGAATCCATTTAACACCTTAAACCAGAATTTGAAGAACTCAATTCCCCGCTACCTCATCAGGTGGTCTGGTCTTGATCGCGAATAACTTGTTCTTGGTGTGCGGATTTATTCGTTTTCTGAATTGGCATCGGATTGAGATACAAAAAAAAAAAACAGAAAAAAACTGCAAAATATATCTTGGAATGACGTCAGGCTCTATAGAGCGGAAATGGTGTAGAGATTCTTGGAAAAAAAAAATTATACCTTTCCCGCTCAAAGGCTTTCATTCAGGTTTTCCCACCTGAGCCAGAGAATATGAGTCGATTTGCAACAGGGATTGCAACACATAAACGCCTTTAGAGTCAATTTAACACTAAACATGTCGATGTACGCACATAATTACGAGTACACGACTCACCCTGACATAAATATCAATTAATGAATCACCCCATATTCCCGAGTTAAGGGTGTCCTAATGCAGCCCACATCTGCTCCCTTAATTGAACGTATTTCATTGATAAAATTAAGTTATGTTGTTCCGCAGTGATATTGATATTTTAAATTGTTTTCAAACGAGAGGGAGAGGGATAACCCCTTGGAGGGTTGGTTTCATATTTCCAGACGAAGATGTCTTTATTTCTAATTCCCTCGTTTGTGAGTTGCTTAATCGCTGGACAAGGGGATTTTCTTTTTCTTTTTTTGTCCACAAATATACACAGTTTCAGTTTTTTTTTTCCTTAATCGGATTCGGATTCGGATTTGCCTTTGGGGAATGATGTGCTCCTCGATGGGGTTTCTATTTCGATTGCGTGCTGGGAATGAATATCTTAGTCGTTGTGAGGAGAGTTGACAACTTAAGTTTTTAAGTTGATTGCTTGATGTTGTGAAGAAATCTTATCCAACTTAATGTGTCCGGAGTGAGAGATTTTGAAGGAAATCACAATTTAGTGTCAATTTGAGGAGCGTTTTTGGTTGTCAATTGCTTTGTGTTGACAAGGTGTTTGAAGAAGGTGACAAGCGAATAGAATAATGAAAGCGAAAGTTTAGTTTGGCTGTCACAATTCTTTTGGTTCAGAGATCTGATGGATTTTAACTTTTGGGACCGTCTTTAGCAATTATGTTCTTAAAACTTCAGAAATTAGGTTTTCCTGGAACCACTCACGTCGAAGATCCAGCGACTGGGTCATGTAGAGTGGATGGAGACCAATGCAGTAGATGAAAATCGCGACTCAGTTGTCGCACACAAATGGAAGGGGACCTCAATCAATTTAGCGTGCGAAACTGAAGGCAGCTATTTAAAGATAGACGCTTGTTGATTGAGGTCCAAGTCCAGCTCCGAATGTAGTGTCGCCTTAAGTGATTTTGGAACCCCGCACGTATATTTGAAAACTACTTTTCCAAAACAACTCAAGACACTTTAGAACTAAAAAAGGAGCGTTGGTCCAGAAGCCCTTAGCTACTTACTTTTCCCTTGTGATCCTTAAGGCCTTCACAACGTCTACGCGCCATCGCGTTCGGTTTCTGGAAATATGTCGCAGCTCTACTCAGCTTTGTCCTAGCTGCCGTCAGTTCTCTTCGGCTGTTCTTCGCCTTGTATGTATATCTCGTTCGAGCAGATCTTCCTCTGTCCTGGGTAAGAGGATCCATTGCATCGTTTGACAAGTATGTCCAATTCACTGCTCCCTCCGTCTTTGAATTGTGACGTCTATGGGATCCTGACCCGTTCTCTCACTGAGCTCTGCAATGGAAATGTGGTTATCATCGCATTCAAGAACGTTTGCAGTTGTGTATTGTGATAGTAGAGGACACTCTTCAGATGCTGTATCCATATAGTAGCACGGATTCAACATTGGATCAGAACAGCTGAAGCTAGGTTGGCTATGTCTTGTTCGGTCCCACTTCTGCTCTACCCTCTCTGCCGGCAGTCCTGCAATGCTAGTTTGTGTCGTGAGGATGAGGTAGTTCCAAGGCTGATGATTTTATTTTCGTCTTCAGCCCGATGTTTCTCTCTCCTCGTCAGATGTCATTGGAGGTCCATTGATCTATGCGTAGACAAACGTTGTCATTGTAGTCGAGAAGTTTGAGTTTTGACGTAAGAGTCCACCGAATCCCTCCAGTTCCAATTGAAAGAGCAACACGGAGCATATCACTTAACACCATTGAGAACAATATCGGTGAAAGCTACATCCTTATCGCACGCCAATTCCTCTCACAGTCTTCCTTTATCCAAAACGTGCTTGAATCACCGCAGTGATCTCATCTTTGCTGGAGATCACGGTGCGGATGCAAGCATATCGTTAGCAAATACTTGGTTCAAAGCCTAAGCTCTTCTAAGTTGGCTCTCATCCGGAATAAGCAGGGAGCCGTCTAAAGCTTTCATCAGATGTTGTTTGGACCTCCGACCACTTGTAAGCACTTTGGTGATTCTATAGACAGTGCTGCTATCGCATCTATTTGCGGCTTCCTCTGTTTCTGCGGCCAGCGCGTTGAAGTCGTTACTCTTGTCGCGTCGCACACTACGCTCATCTTCCCTTAAGTCCTTCACTTAGTCAAATTACACCTAATCTAGGGCGACTGATGTCCTGATGAATATGATTTAGTGTCCTCCGGTGTCAGGAGCTCACAGAGAGCCATGGCCTAGCTCCTCACAACCATTAATGTTGTGCGTGTTGTATTTTTTGCACGAATGAAAGGGACCTTCAGTTTTATGCCCGACTCCGAACGGCGGATTGAGAAGCTCATGACAGATTGTACTCTTGCAGGTTTGTCATGCCTACGAAGAGTTGGTGCCGCCAAAAACTGTTTCTTTGTTTTGCTGAGGCTCGAGTTTGTGTCCTCTCGCTTAACACCCCCTGTAACCTGTGCACGAATCTGCTCATGAAACCAATTAAAAAGTGACGACATACACGGTCTATCTTTACTTTCATAACTTTTATGACCATATTTCGTAGAACGCAGAGGCGTCTGACAACCCTCCTCCCACGCATTTACTAACCCAAGCTCTTCTATTCAAAATCATTCCATTTCAATCGTATCTGTCAAACCCAGGCATACATTAGCATTATAAGGGTGATTCGTTGAGTGTTACATAAAATATTCAACAATAAATCGACATTCATGTCATCAACCAACTTCACCCACATCTTCCAAGGTATCCATCACTTGTTATTTTCAAGTTTCTAGGATTTATCTTCCTCCAAAACTGAACCTTTACAGTCAATTCGTCAAGTATTGTGCGAGGGCGTTCAACCTTCAATTTAACTCCCACAACCTTGACATTTCGCATTCCAGGCAACATCCATCTAGCTACTCAAGTATTCATAGAGTTAACTTGTAGTCCTTGTTCCTTTATCTTAAGCACCCACTCTGGCTCCAATTAGTTGAAAAACAGAAATACCAATCCCTAAATGTTCGAACCCCTAGACATTCATTCATTCAGCACAGCATAATCCCACACATGTGAGAGCAGGTAGTTTTGGTATGACCACCACCTAATTTCATTCAAAAAACACATCACATTGCTCATTTCTCAGTAAACCAACCGGTTTCCATGTGTGTGATTCCAAAAAAAATCCACAAAATAAAACAAAACAAACATTAAACATGTGATTCGTCCCAAAAGAATACAAATCCAAAATCCTTCGGATGAAATTACTCAAAACTCAACTTCAATTCACTGGAAGCGGCCAAATCGTTCCACAATCCACAACTTAACACTCGAATTCAAACACTCACTCAATGAATTCCCAAATGAACTCAAAGACAACATATCCACTCATTCGTATGCAATCGGATTGAAGTTTTTAGTTCCACAAGATACTCGGTAGAATTCGGTTCAGTTATCGGATGAATTTCGTATTTTCTTCTTGGCGCGAGATAAATTTTCACATTCAGTTACGAAAGTTTGTGGCATGTATCTTCGTCACTTTAACTGAAGATTCGTGCAAAAAAAAAATTTTTTTGGTACCCTATCTATTGTTACTTTCGAACCCAACCAAGTGGCGCGGGGGGAGGTAGTCATAAAAAATCAGTCGAAATCAGCAAACGGAATCAAAATAAATAAAAGTTAGCTTCACTCCGGTGAGATACGTATCTGTCTACTTAACTTCGATACAAAAAGTACGACAAAGTATTTGTGTTGTGTGATAATAAATCTCCAAATCGAATTGCTACTTCTGAAGTTGATTGCGCACAAATAACCAAGAGAAGGCTTAAAAAGATACAAAAGTTTCGTGTGTTAAGTGTGAATTTTGATGTCTGTCCAACCTTCAGTCAAGTGAAGATCATCTGGAAAGTTGAAAGTGAATTATCGATTTCAAGAGAGAGAGTGAGGTGTGAATTAGTAGATACGACATTTTTCTGCAAAAAAAAAAAATGGATAAATCCTCAACAGTAGTTGCTGACTCACCAGTTTGTAACGTGGCTTAGATACAAATACTTTTATCTTTGATACCTCCGAACCAGAGAAGTCATTATGATTGAGAAAATGAATTTGGTACTATCAAGGGATTACGATGTTCCGGCCTTCACCAAGCGGATATATAAGGTAACCATTCATAACAAGCGTCTCTCTTAAGCGTGTGTTGTCACTTAGGTCGAGGATTAAAGTTCGAAAAAGTTGACAGGTGTCACTGACGCAATCTAACTCTCCATCTTCTTACAACATAGATACATGCATATACTCTCACGTATGTAGATGCAATTTGAAGTCGCCCCTTAAGTGGCTGCGCAACTGCAGGCACTCCACTACTTACCACCACTCATCATCATCATCTCGTGGTGCACTTGTTGATCAGATGAAGATCCGTGATCAGACTATCGATGGGTTTTTTTCTTTCTCAAAACAAAAAGTATCTTAGATACTTTTATATTGTAACGTGTTTGCCGGTTCGCAATGATAAAACTTTTTCCGCTTTTCTATTCTATTTGTCTTTATTAAATCTTTTCACAAACAACTGATTATCTTTTATTTATTCCAACAATATTCAACTCTTTAAATCCAATTATTCACAACTCTTTTATTCCAAACAACTTAAACAATTAATCTCAAACAAATTCTTCTGTAATTTTAATTCACTATTAAAATCTCTATCCAAATCACTTTTCAACTGTATCTCTAATAAATCTCGAGTCAACTGTGTCCATGCTCTCAATGCTCGTAGTATTTATACCCGAGATACGAATCCAGAATCTTCCTTCCTGGCGACGATTTGCCCATCTAGTGAGATATCGATAGTTCTGGAACGTGCCTGAGGTAAGTACTAGAAAATTCCTGAAGGTTCTTATAATTGCTGAATGCTCTTAAATTTAGCACTAATCCCCCCAATAGATGTCGCTGATCGATATCTAAAATGTCTAAATGTCGCTAATACAGTCGATATAACAATTCCACTAAATGTCGCTAATGCAGTCGATATTACACTGCCCCCCTCCTAAACTTGTTCGTCCCGAACAAGAGCATCGGCGTTGTTTCCATGGTAACGATGTAGGCGATCCACATGTATGATTTTCAACTTGCCTCTTAGTCCCCGTTGAATTCTGTAGACAACATCGTTGATTCGTGTAACCACTGTATAGGGACCCTCCCAGTCCTGCTGCAACTTCGGAGACCTCCCTTTTTGTCGATGTGGGTTGTACAGCCATACCAGATCTCCTTCCCGAAATCCTGACGTCGTTGTCTTCGCGTCGTACCTGGTCTTCATGCGGTCACTGGCTATCTTAATCTTCGTCCTAGTTCTTTGGTGTATGTCGGCGATCCTTTCCCTTAGGTCTGCCACATATTCTTCTTCCGATTTCGGCTCAGCCATGGGAGAACCAAATTTCACCTCACTAGGTAGCCGGGCAGGTTGACCAAAAAGGATTTCGGACGGAGTGTGTCCCGTTGAACTGTGAACTGCATTACGGTAAGCCATCAGGAACAAGGGAATATGTCGATCCCAGTCACGTTGGTAATCACTCACGACTTTGGAGAGATGTTCATTCAATGTCCTGTTGAACCGTTCTACCATCCCGTCAGACTGTGGGTGAAGTGGAGTCGTTCTGGTCTTTTTGATTCCGAGTAGTTGACACGTTTCCTGGAATAGCTTGGACTCGAAGTTCCGTCCTTGATCCGAGTGCAGTTCCATGGGTACACCAAACCTGCTCACCCAGTTGTTGACAATCTTTTCTACGACGGTCTTAGCCTCCTGGTTGGGAATCGCGAACGCTTCAGGCCACTTGCTGAAGTAGTCCATAACAACTAAGATGTATCGGTTGCCCTGGTCGGTTTCCGGGAACGGCCCTGCGATGTCGACAGCGATTCGTTCAAACGGTGCGCTCACGTTGTACTGATGCATCTTGCCCCGGGTTTTCACGCTTGGTCCCTTGCTCGCTGCACACGTGACGCACTTTCGACACCAGCTCTCGATGTCGTCTCTCGCACTGAGCCAGTAGAATCGTTCCCGTACTTTATCCAGCGTTTTATTTACACCCAGGTGTCCTCCGGATACACCATCGTGCATTTCCTGCAGCACTTCATGCACTTTTGAACGTGGCACCACGAGCTGCATCCTACACGTCTTTCCATCGGGCATCTCCCATTTCCGCCTCAAGATGCCGTCTTGAACATATAGAGAGTCCCATTGTGCCCAATATGCTTTGAGGGTAGGGCTTCTATCGGAGATATCTCGACCATCAGGTTTCTCCATGTTTTCCTTCCAAGCTAGTATCGGCTCGATATCCGGGTCTTCCTTTTGAGCGTTCCGGATCTCCTCGGTACTCCAACCGATGATGGGCTCAGCTCTAACTACTTGGACGGGAACGATCTCTTTTTCCTCCTTTCGTACACAATGCTTACAGTCGGCTTTACAAGGTCGTCGCGACAATGCATCCGCGTTTGAGTGGAGTTTTCCCTTGCGATGCTGTATTTCAAACTCGTACATCTGCAATCGTTCGGTCCACCTCGCGATCTGACCCTCAGGATTTTTGAACTGCAACAACCATTTTAGAGCTGCATGATCTGTACGTAGGAGGAACTTTTGACCGTAGAGGTACTTGTGGAAATGTTTCGTCGCCATAATCAAAGCAAGAAGTTCCCGTCTTGTTACACAGTAGTTCCGTTCTGGTTTGGAGAGTACCTTACTGAAATAGGCCACTACCTTCTCCTGGCCATCATGCACCTGCGAAAGGACAGCTCCGATCCCAACATTACTGGCATCTGCATCTACGATAAACATCTTGTCCGGGATGGGGTAGGCCAGTATTGGAGCCTCACATAGTTGTTGTTTAAGTTGCCGGAAACTCTGCTCGCATTCGCCTGACCACTTAAATTGTTTTCCCTTTTCCGTCAACTGGTGCAGGCTCTTCGCAATTTTGGCAAAATCCTTTACGAACCGTCGGTAGTATGTGGCGAGGCCAAGGAAGCTCCTCAATTGGTGTTTGTCTTTGGGAACTGGCCAGTTTTTAACGGCTTCAACTTTGTCCGGATCCGTTCTCACTCCCTCTGACGAAATAATGTGACCTAGATACTTCACTTCTCGTTTAAAGAGCGCACATTTCTTCGAGTTGAGTTTCAAGTGGGCATTGCGCAAGCGTTTGAAGACTTCCCTTAGGTTGTCTCGATGTTCCGCAAACGTTTTTCCCACCACAATGACATCGTCCAGATACACCAAGCAGGTTTTCCAGGTTAGTCCATGCAGGACGCGTTCCATCAGACGCTCGAAGGTTGCCGGAGCGTTGCACAAACCAAATGGCATGACTGTAAACTCCCACAGTCCATTTCCGGCAGTGAATGCGGTTTTCTCGCGGTCTTCTGGGTAAATCTGCACTTGCCAATAGCCGCTCTTTAGATCGAGAGTGGAGAACCATTGGGCTCCAGAGAGGGTGTCCAGTGTGTCATCGATCCGGGGCAAAGGGTAACTATCCTTTTTGGTAGCATCATTCAGCCTGCGGTAGTCCACGCAGAATCGGGTGCTGCCGTCCTTCTTCTTGACTAGTACAATAGGTGATGCCCACGGGCTCTGGGAACTTTCAATTAGCCCTTCTTTCTCCATCGACGAAACCATCTCCGCAACCTCTGTCTGCTTTGCTAATGGGAGTCGCCTGGCAGGCTGTCTAATCGGTCTAGCATCCCCGGTGTCTATGCGGTGCTGTACTAAGTGTGTTCGGCCGTGGTCCCCATCTTGTAACGCAAATATGTCAGCAAACTCGCCGAGTAGATTCGCTGCCGTGCTTCGCTGCTCCTGATTAAGTTCACAATGTTGAAAGATGGTCTTCCGTAGTTCCGCCAATCTGTATGACGGAACCGGCTTCACAGGCTCCTCTTCAGTTGCTGCTGAGATCGCGGAAATCGGTACGCATTCTCCAATCACTTCTCCTCGCTTTAATTTGACGCTGTAGTTTTTCGGGTTCATGAGCCTTACTGGTACCATGTTGTTCTTTGGTTCCACTAGAATTCTTCCCACGATGTAGTTCTGAGAGTCTTTTTGGTTATCTGGCTCGATGAGGAAGAATCGATGGTTCCCAGGATCACCCTCCAAATTTGTCCAAATTACTGTCTCTGCAGAGGGTGGCAAAATGTCGTCCTTGCTGATTACCGACCTGAGATTTACTGTGCCTTTGTTTCCGTACACCATAGGAATCTCCACATGTCGATACCTCAGCACCTGCATTCCGATGTCCAGGATGATCTTATGTGCTTCCATAAAGTCCACCCCGATGATGCAGTCGTCGCATATGTCGGCCACCAGGAACACGTGTGAGAATGTTAAGCCTGCCATTTGTATTCTCAGGCGAACTTCTCCGTAGACTTTTGCTGATTCTCCTGTCGCAGTCCTCAGGCAGTAGCAACTGGTGTTGTGTAGCCATGAATTCCGGACGAGATCCCTCCTTACGATGGAAGCCGTGGCACCGGTGTCTATGGTAGCCACGCACTTGTTGTTGCCCATAATTGCTTCCACGGTCAAGCTTTTGTTGCATCGCTTGGTTTGGGAGACTTGGATGGTGGTTCTGGGGCCATCGATTCCAGAAACCAACTTCTGCCCCGCGAAGTTGGCTCTTAAGCATTTCCCGAATGAGAAGCTTGACCAGCAGGACGGATGTTATCCCCGCTGGATGCTTCTTCGTCGCGTCTCCGGCTAGCACAATGCGGACAGCTTCCGTTTCTTCGTGGTGCTCTGCACTGCCGTTGTAGATGTCCAATCTTGTTGCAATTCCAGCAACGAATCTGCCGTTCTGCGGCGTTATTTTGGCGCTCGACGTCCACTCTCTGGCAGGAGCATTCCTCGGTGATTATTTCCCTGACACGATGGATTCTCTGGGAGGCCTGATCTGCTGCCTCCATTGTCAGGGCAAAAGCCAAAGCCTCAGCAAGTGTTTTCTTCCCAGCCATTCGAACAGCCATTTGTAGTTTTTCGTCGTTAATGGCTTGGATAAACGCTTCGGTTGCCATTTCGTTGATGATCTCCTTTCCAGTATTGGGGTAGGACAGATGCGCCAGACGTTCCACATCTGCCTGCAGCTGCTGCAGTGTCTCTCCCTTCATTTGAGCCCTTCGGCGCAACTGGACCCTGTATACTTGTTGCATATGGTCATCACCGAATCGCATCTCAATGGCCTTCAGTAGCGAGCCGTAGTCACGATGTTTGTCATCCGCGAGGGTTTGGAGTAGTTCGGCGGCTGAGCCTCGGAGTGCAAGTGTGAGTGCAATCGATTTTTCTTCCTCGTCCCAATTGTTGGCCAATGCGGCGGCTTCAAATTGTTTCTTGTATATAGGCCATGATGTTTGACCATCGAATACCGGGGGCTGCATTTCCTTTCTTCTCGGACCTTCGATTGAACTCACGCGAAGTTTTTGCCTCTTCACACCGTCGAGTTCATTGGTCAGATGTTTGAATTGTTTTTCCATTTCTTCGTACTGACCTCCGAATTTCGCTTCCAATCTCTTTTCGACATCTTCGATTTGTTGGTCGATGGCCTCGAATTTGACGTCCAGGCTTTCGAATTTACCGTCCAGAACATCAAATTTGGCGTCGAGCTTGGCGTCCAGAGAGTTCTTTTGCTCGTCTAACTTGACGTCTAGAGAGTTCTTTTGCTCGTCTAACTTGACGTCTAGAGAGTTCTTTTGCTCGTCTAACTTGACGTCTAGAGAGTTCTTTTGCTCGTCGAACCTGGCGTCTATTGAGTTCTTCTGTTCGTCGGACTTTTTGCTCTGCTCATCGAACCTCTCGGTAAGCAGTTTCATTAGTGAGGACAGGTCCATCGCTGTACTTACATTCTCCTCCTCCTCTACGTCAAATAGCTCAGTTTCGGGGTCTCCACCGTCTTCTAGCACAGCATTTTGCAGCCGGAGCACTAATTCGCTTTTTAGCCCGCTGGTCTGAAGATTTCTCTTGCTCAGCTCTGCTTTTAACTGGACCAGGGACAAATTTTTCAATTTACGACCCATTTCTGTTTAAATTTCAAACACTGTTTAAATTTCACCACTATTCCTTTTGTCCAGAAACTGTTTCTTGAACGTTTTTATCACTCTGAAAAAGTTTTATCCCACTTCTGACACCAAATGTAACGTGTTTGCCGGTTCGCAATGATAAAACTTTTTCCGCTTTTCTATTCTATTTGTCTTTATTAAATCTTTTCACAAACAACTGATTATCTTTTATTTATTCCAACAATATTCAACTCTTTAAATCCAATTATTCACAACTCTTTTATTCCAAACAACTTAAACAATTAATCTCAAACAAATTCTTCTGTAATTTTAATTCACTATTAAAATCTCTATCCAAATCACTTTTCAACTGTATCTCTAATAAATCTCGAGTCAACTGTGTCCATGCTCTCAATGCTCGTAGTATTTATACCCGAGATACGAATCCAGAATCTTCCTTCCTGGCGACGATTTGCCCATCTAGTGAGATATCGATAGTTCTGGAACGTGCCTGAGGTAAGTACTAGAAAATTCCTGAAGGTTCTTATAATTGCTGAATGCTCTTAAATTTAGCACTAATCCCCCCAATAGATGTCGCTGATCGATATCTAAAATGTCTAAATGTCGCTAATACAGTCGATATAACAATTCCACTAAATGTCGCTAATGCAGTCGATATTACAATATCTTGAAATTAATCATTTCGTAAATTATCTCTACACTGACAGTGCCACAAGGATGATGTACTTTTTGCTGGTGGTGTGCACACAGTAAATGATCCAAATGGACCTGGTAATTGGCAAGAACGTATTTATTATTAATCCGATGGATATTTTTTTTTTCCACGTGAGATTTTTCCTCACTCGCTTCTTGTGTGCAGTGTTCATGGTCTCATTTATCATGCTAGAGCCGAGGCTAATATATACTGAACGTATAATTGATGGATGCATGCGATGGAGTTGGTATTCCACAACTAGGTACGTATTGTAATATCGACTGCATTAGCGACATTTAGTGGAATTGTTATATCAACTGTATTAGCGACCTTTAGACATTTTAGATATCGATCAGCGACATCTATTGGGGGGATTAGTGCTAAATTTAAGTGCATTCAGCAATTATAAGAACCTTCAAGAATTTTCTAGTACTTACCTCAGGCACGTTCCAGAACTATCGATATCTCACTAGATGGGCAAATCGTCGCCAGGAAGGAAGATTCTGGATTCGTATCTCGGGTATAAATACTACGAGCATTGAGAGCATGGACACAGTTGACTTGAGATTTAGTAGAGATACAGTTGAAAAGTGATTTGGATAGAGATTTTAATAGTGAATTAAAATTACAGAAGAATTTGATTGAGATTAATTGTTTAAGTTGTTTGGAATAAAAGAGTTGTGAATAATTGGATTTAAAGAGTTGAATATTGTTGGAATAAATAAAAGATCATCAGTAGTTTGTGAAAAGATTCAATAAAGACAAATAGAATAGAAAGGAGGAAAAAGTTTTATCATTGCGAACCGGCAAACACGTTACATTTGGTGTCAGAAGTGGGATAAAACTTTTTCAGAGTGATAAAAACGTTCAAGAAACAGTTTCTGAACAAAAAGAACAGTGGTGTGATTTAAAAAGTGTTTGAAATTTGAACAGAAATGGGTCGTAAATTGAAACATTTGTCCCTGGTCCAGTTAAAAGCAGAGCTGAGCAAGAGAAATCTTCAGACCAGTGGGCTAAAAAGCGAATTAGTGCTCCGGCTGCAAAATGCTGTGCTAGAAGACGGTGGAGACCCCGAAACTGAGCTATTTGACGTAGAGGAGGAGGAGAATGTAAGCGCAACGAGTGACATGGCCGCGATTATGAAACTGCTCACCGAGACGAAGAACAGCATGGACGCCAAGTTCGATGAGCAGAGCAAGAAGTCCGACGAACAGAAGAACTCAATGGACGCCAAGTTCGATGAGCAGAGCAAGAAGTCCGACGAACAGAAGAACTCAATAGACGCCAGGTTCGACGAGCAAAAGAACTCTCTAGACGTCAAGTTAGACGAGCAAAAGAACTCTCTGGACGCCAAGCTCGACGCCAAATTTGATGTTCTGGACGGTAAATTCGAAAGCCTGGACGTCAAATTCGAGGCCATCGACCAACAAATCGAAGATGTCGAAAAGAGATTGGAAGCGAAATTCGGAGGTCAGTACGAAGAAATGGAAAAACAATTCAAACATCTGACCAATGAACTCGACGGTGTGAAGAGGCAAAAACTTCGTGTGAGTTCAATCGAAGGTCCGAGAAGAAAGGAGATGCAGCCCCCGGTATTCGACGGTCAAACATCATGGCCGATATACAAGAAACAATTTGAAGCCGCCGCATTGGCCAACAATTGGGACGAGGAAGAAAAATCTATTGCACTCACACTTGCACTTCGAGGTTCAGCCGCAGAACTACTCCAAACTCTTGCGGACGACAAACATCGCGACTATGGCTCGCTACTGAAGGCCATTGAGATGCGATTCGGCGATGACCATATGCAACAAGTATACAGGGTCCAGTTGCGCCGAAGGGCTCAAATGAAGGGAGAGACACTGCAGCAGCTGCAGGCAGATGTGGAACGTCTGGCGCATCTGTCCTACCCCAATACTGGAAAGGAGATCATCAACGAAATGGCAACCGAAGCGTTTATCCAAGCCATTAACGACGAAAAACTACAAATGGCTGTTCGAATGGCTGGGAAGAAAACACTTGCTGAGGCTTTGGCTTTTGCCCTGACAATGGAGGCAGCAGATCAGGCCTCCCAGAGAATCCATCGTGTCAGGGAAATAGTCACCGAAGAATGCTCCTGCCAGAGAGTGGACGCCGAGCGCCAAAATAACGCCGCAGAACGGCAGATTCGTTGCTGGAATTGCAACAAGGTTGGGCATCTACAACGGCAGTGCAGAGCACCACGAAGAAACGGAAGCTGTCCGCATTGTGCTAGCCGGAGACGCGACGAAGAAGCATCCAGCGGGGATAACATCCGTCCTGCTGGTCAAGCTTCTCATTCGGGAAATGCTTAAGAGCCAACTTCGCGGGGCAGAAGTTGGTTTCTGGAATCGATGGCCCCAGAACCACCATCCAAGTCTCCCAAACCAAGCGATGCAACAAAAGCTTGACCGTGGAAGCAATTATGGGCAACAACAAGTGCGTGGCTACCATAGACACCGGTGCCACGGCTTCCATCGTAAGGAGGGATCTCGTCCGGAATTCATGGCTACACAACACCAGTTGCTACTGCCTGAGGACTGCGACAGGAGAATCAGCAAAAGTCTACGGAGAAGTTCGCCTGAGAATACAAATGGCAGGCTTAACATTCTCACACGTGTTCCTGGTGGCTGACATATGCGACGACTGCATCATCGGGGTGGACTTTATGGAAGCACATAAGATCATCCTGGACATCGGAATGCAGGTGCTGAGGTATCGACATGTGGAGATTCCTATGGTGTACGGAAACAAAGGCACAGTAAATCTCAGGTCGGTAATCAGCAAGGACGACATTTTGCCACCCTCTGCAGAGACAGTAATTTGGACCAATTTGGAGGGTGATCCTGGGAACCATCGATTCTTCCTCATTGAGCCAGATAACCAAAAAGACTCCCAGAACTACATCGTGGGAAGAATTCTAGTGGAACCAAAGAACAACATGGTACCAGTAAGGCTCATGAATCCGAAAAACTACAGCGTCAAATTAAAGCGAGGGGAAGTGATTGGAGAATGCGTACCGATTTCCGCGATCTCAGCAGCAACTGAAGAGGAGCCTGTGAAGCCGGTTCCGTCATACAGATTGGCGGAACTACGGAAGACCATCTTTCAACATTGTGAACTTAATCAGGAGCAGCGAAGCACGGCAGCGAATCTACTCGGCGAGTTTGCTGACATATTTGCGTTACAAGATGGGGACCACGGCCGAACACACTTAGTACAGCACCGCATAGACACCGGGGATGCTAGACCAATTAGACAGCCTGCCAGGCGACTCCCATTAGCAAAGCAGACAGAGGTTGCGGAGATGGTTTCGTCGATGGAGAAAGAAGGGCTAATTGAAAGTTCCCAGAGCCCGTGGGCATCACCTATTGTACTAGTCAAGAAGAAGGACGGCAGCACCCGATTCTGCGTGGACTACCGCAGGCTGAATGATGCTACCAAAAAGGATAGTTACCCTTTGCCCCGGATCGATGACACACTGGACACCCTCTCTGGAGCCCAATGGTTCTCCACTCTCGATCTAAAGAGCGGCTATTGGCAAGTGCAGATTCACCCAGAAGACCGCGAGAAAACCGCATTCACTGCCGGAAATGGACTGTGGGAGTTTACAGTAATGCCATTTGGATTGTGCAACGCTCCGGCAACTTTCGAGCGTCTGATGGAACGCGTCCTGCATGGACTAACCTGGAAAACCTGCTTGGTGTATCTGGACGATGTCATTGTGGTGGGAAAAACGTTTGCGGAACATCGAGACAACCTAAGGGAAGTCTTCAAACGCTTACGCAATGCCCACTTGAAACTCAACTCGAAGAAATGTGCGCTCTTTAAACGAGAAGTGAAGTATCTAGGTCACATTATTTCGTCAGAGGGAGTGAGAACGGATCCGGACAAAGTTGAAGCCGTTAAAAACTGGCCAGTTCCCAAAGACAAACACCAATTGAGGAGCTTCCTTGGCCTCGCCACATACTACCGACGGTTCGTAAAGGATTTTGCCAAAATTGCGAAGAGCCTGCACCAGTTGACGGAAAAGGGAAAACAATTTAAGTGGTCAGGCGAATGCGAGCAGAGTTTTCGGCAACTTAAACAACAACTATGTGAGGCTCCAATACTGGCCTACCCCATCCCGGACAAGATGTTTATCGTAGATGCAGATGCCAGTAATGTTGGGATCGGAGCTGTCCTTTCGCAGGTGCATGATGGCCAGGAGAAGGTAGTGGCCTATTTCAGTAAGGTACTCTCCAAACCAGAACGGAACTACTGTGTAACAAGACGGGAACTTCTTGCTCTGATTATGGCGACGAAACATTTCCACAAGTACCTCTACGGTCAAAAGTTCCTCCTACGTACAGATCATGCAGCTCTTAAATGGTTGTTGCAGTTCAAAAATCCGGAGGGTCAGATCGCGAGGTGGACAGAGCGATTGCAGATGTACGAGTTCGAAATACAGCATCGCAAGGGAAAACTCCACTCAAACGCGGATGCATTGTCGCGACGACCTTGTAAAGCCGACTGTAAGCATTGTGTACGAAAGGAGGAGAAAGAGATCGTTCCCGTCCAAGTAGTTAGAGCTGAGCCCATCATCGGTTGGAGTACCGAGGAGATCCGGAACGCTCAAAAGGAAGACCCGGATATCGAGCCGATACTAGCTTGGAAGGAAAACATGGAGAAACCTGATGGTCGAGATATCTCCGATAGAAGCCCTACCCTCAAAGCATATTGGGCACAATGGGACTCTCTACATGTTCAAGACGGCATCTTGAGGCGGAAATGGGAGATGCCCGATGGAAAGACGTGTAGGATGCAGCTCGTGGTGCCACGTTCAAAAGTGCATGAAGTGCTGCAGGAAATGCACGATGGCGTATCCGGAGGACACCTGGGTGTAAACAAAACGCTGGATAAAGTACGGGAACGATTCTACTGGCTCAGTGCGAGAGACGACATCGAGAGCTGGTGTCGAAAGTGCGTCACGTGTGCAGCGAGCAAGGGACCAAGCGTGAAAACCCGGGGAAAGATGCATCAGTACAACGTGAGCGCACCGTTTGAACGAATCGCTGTCGACATCGCAGGGCCGTTCCCGGAAACCGACCAGGGCAACCGATACATCTTAGTTGTTATGGACTACTTCAGCAAGTGGCCTGAAGCGTTTGCGATTCCCAACCAGGAGGCTAAGACCGTTGTAGAAAAGATTGTCAACAACTGGGTAAGCAGGTTTGGTGTACCCATGGAACTGCACTCGGATCAAGGACGGAACTTCGAGTCCAAGCTATTCCAGGAAACGTGTCAACTACTCGGAATCAAAAAGACTCGAACGGCTCCACTTCACCCACAGTCCGACGGGATGGTAGAACGGTTCAACAGGACATTGAATGAACATCTCTCCAAAGTCGTGAGTGATTACCAACGTGACTGGGATCGACATATTCCCTTGTTCCTGATGGCTTACCGTAATGCAGTTCACAGTTCAACGGGACACACTCCGTCCGAAATCCTTTTTGGTCAACCTGTCCGGCTACCTAGTGAGGTGAAATTTGGTTCTCCCATGGATGAGCCGAAATCGGAAGAAGAATATGTGGCAGACCTAAGGGAAAGGATCGCCGACATACACCAAAGAACTAGGACGAAGATTAAGATAGCCAGTGACCGCATGAAGACCAGGTACGACGCGAAGACAACGACGTCAGGATTTCGGGAAGGAGATCTGGTATGGCTGTACAACCCACATCGACAAAAAGGGAGGTCTCCGAAGCTGCAGCAGGACTGGGAGGGTCCCTATACAGTGGTTACACGAATCAACGACGTCGTCTACAGAATTCAACGGGGACTAAGAGGCAAGTTGAAAATCATACATGTGGATCGTCTACATCGTTACCATGGAAACAATGCAGATGCTCTTGTTCGGGACGAACAAGTTTAGGAGGGGGGCAGTGTAATATCGACTGCATTAGCGACATTTAGTGGAATTGTTATATCAACTGTATTAGCGACCTTTAGACATTTTAGATATCGATCAGCGACATCTATTGGGGGGATTAGTGCTAAATTTAAGTGCATTCAGCAATTATAAGAACCTTCAAGAATTTTCTAGTACTTACCTCAGGCACGTTCCAGAACTATCGATATCTCACTAGATGGGCAAATCGTCGCCAGGAAGGAAGATTCTGGATTCGTATCTCGGGTATAAATACTACGAGCATTGAGAGCATGGACACAGTTGACTTGAGATTTAGTAGAGATACAGTTGAAAAGTGATTTGGATAGAGATTTTAATAGTGAATTAAAATTACAGAAGAATTTGATTGAGATTAATTGTTTAAGTTGTTTGGAATAAAAGAGTTGTGAATAATTGGATTTAAAGAGTTGAATATTGTTGGAATAAATAAAAGATCATCAGTAGTTTGTGAAAAGATTCAATAAAGACAAATAGAATAGAAAGGAGGAAAAAGTTTTATCATTGCGAACCGGCAAACACGTTACAGTATCTTGATTGATCTGTCGTTTAAGTGGATTTATATGATAGGACGATGGGGAAATTTGCATGCAAGCAGTGTTGCTAGATTTTTTTTTTCTTTTCAATTTAATAGTCGATTCTGGAATAGACTGGCGTCGACACTGAGTGAGCGACTTAAAATAGATCACATCAGACTTCTTAATTCTACTTAATATTGTAATATCGACTGCATTAGCGACATTTAGTGGAATTGTTATATCAACTGTATTAGCGACATTTAGACATTTTAGATATCGATCAGCGACATCTATTGGGGGGATTAGTGCTAAATTTAAGAGCATTCAGCAATTATAAGAACCTTCAGGAATTTTCTAGTACTTACCTCAGGCACGTTCCAGAACTATCGATATCTCACTAGATGGGCAAATCGTCGCCAGGAAGGAAGATTCTGGATTCGTATCTCGGGTATAAATACTACGAGCATTGAGAGCATGGACACAGTTGACTTGAGATTTAGTAGAGATACAGTTGAAAAGTGATTTGGATAGAGATTTTAATAGTGAATTAAAATTACAGAAGTATTTGATTGAGATTAATTGTTTAAGTTGTTTGGAATAAAAGAGTTGTGAATAATTGGATTTAAAGAGTTGAACATTGTTGGAATAAATAAAAGATCATCAGTAGTTTGTGAAAAGATTAAATAAAGACAAATAGAATAGAAAGGAGGAAAAAGTTTTATCATTGCGAACCGGCAAACACGTTACATTTGGTGTCAGAAGTGGGATAAAACTTTTTCAGAGTGATAAAAACGTTCAAGAAACAGTTTCTGAACAAGAGAAATCTGAATAGAAATGGGTCGCAGATTGGAAAATTTGTCCCTGGTCCAGCTAAAATCAGAGCTGGGTAGGAGAAATCTCCAGACCAGTGGACTGAAACGAGAATTAGTGCTCCGGTTGCAGAATGCTGTACTAGAAGACGGTGGGGACCCCGAAACTATGCTATTTGACGTCGAAGAGGAGGAGAATGTAAGTACAACAAGTGAAATGTCTGCGCTATTCAAACTGCTCACCGAGACGAAGAACAGTATCGACGAACAGAAGAACTCAATAGACGCCAGGTTCGATGAGCAGAGCAAGAAGTTCGACGAACAGAAGAACGCTCTGGACGCCAAACTCGATGAGCAGAGCAAACATTTCGAGAACTCTCTGGACGCCAAGCTCGATGCCAGATTCGATGAGGCCAGGAACTCTCTCGATACCAAGCTCGAAGAGCAAAAGCATGTTCTCGAGAGTCTAGAGGTCAAATTCGACCAGCAAATAGAAGATGTCGAAAAGAGATTGGAAGTGAAATTCGGAGGTCAGTACGAAGAAATGGAAAAACAATTCAAACATCTGACCAATGAACTCGACGGTGTGAAGAGGCAAAAACTTCGTGTGGGTTCAATCGAAGGTCCGAGAAGAAAGGAGATGCAGCCCCCGGTATTCGATGGTCAGACATCATGGCCTATATACAAGAAACAATTCGAAGCCGCCGCATTGGCCAACAATTGGGACGAGGAAGAAAAATCGATTGCACTCACACTTGCACTTCGAGGTTCAGCCGCAGAACTACTCCAAACTCTTGCGGACGACAAACATCGCGACTACGGTTTGCTAGTGAAGGCCATTGAGATGCGATTCGGCGATGACCATATGCAACAAGTGTACAGGGTCCAGTTGCGCCGAAGGGCTCAAATGAAGGGAGAGACACTGCAGCAGCTGCAGGCAGATGTGGAACGTCTGGCGCATCTGTCCTACCCCAATACTGGAAAGGAGATCATCAACGAAATGGCAACCGAAGCGTTTATCCAAGCCATTAACGACGAAAAACTACAAATGGCTGTTCGTATGGCTGGGAAGAAAACACTTGCTGAGGCTTTGGCTTTTGCCCTGACAATGGAGGCAGCAGATCAGGCCTCCCAGAGAATCCATCGTGTCAGGGAAATAATCACCGAGGAATGCTCCTGCCAGAGAGTGGACGTCGAGCGCCAAAATAACGCCGCAGAACGGCAGATTCGTTGCTGGAATTGCAACAAGATTGGACATCTACAACGGCAGTGCAGAGCACCACGAAGAAACGGAAGCTGTCCGCATTGTGCTAGCCGGAGACGCGACGAAGAAGCATCCAGCGGGGATAACATCCGTCCTGCTGGTCAAGCTTCTCATTCGGGAAATGCTTAAGAGCCAACTTCGCGGGGCAGAAGTTGGTTTCTGGAATCGATGGCCCCAGAACCACCATCCAAGTCTCCCAAACCAAGCGATGCAACAAAAGCTTGACCGTGGAAGCAATTATGGGCAACAACAAGTGCGTGGCTACCATAGACACCGGTGCCACGGCTTCCATCGTAAGGAGGGATCTCGTCCGGAATTCATGGCTACACAACACCAGTTGCTACTGCCTGAGGACTGCGACAGGAGAATCAGCAAAAGTCTACGGAGAAGTTCGCCTGAGAATACAAATGGCAGGCTTAACATTCTCACACGTGTTCCTGGTGGCCGACATATGCGACGACTGCATCATCGGGGTGGACTTTATGGAAGCACATAAGATCATCCTGGACATCGGAATGCAGGTGCTGAGGTATCGACATGTGGAGATTCCTATGGTGTACGGAAACAAAGGCACAGTAAATCTCAGGTCGGTAATCAGCAAGGACGACATTTTGCCACCCTCTGCAGAGACAGTAATTTGGACAAATTTGGAGGGTGATCCTGGGAACCATCGATTCTTCCTCATTGAGCCAGATAACCAAAAAGACTCCCAGAACTACATCGTGGGAAGAATTCTAGTGGAACCAAAGAACAACATGGTACCAGTAAGGCTCATGAACCCGAAAAACTACAGCGTCAAATTAAAGCGAGGGGAAGTGATTGGAGAATGCGTACCGATTTCCGCGATCTCAGCAGCAACTGAAGAGGAGCCTGTGAAGCCGGTTCCGTCATACAGATTGGCGGAACTACGGAAGACCATCTTTCAACATTGTGAACTTAATCAGGAGCAGCGAAGCACGGCAGCGAATCTACTCGGCGAGTTTGCTGACATATTTGCGTTACAAGACGGGGACCACGGCCGAACACACTTAGTACAGCACCGCATAGACACCGGGGATGCTAGACCGATTAGACAGCCTGCCAGGCGACTCCCATTAGCAAAGCAGACAGACGTTGCGGAGATGGTTTCGTCGATGGAGAAAGAAGGGCTAATTGAAAGTTCCCAGAGCCCGTGGGCATCACCTATTGTACTAGTCAAGAAGAAGGACGGCAGCACCCGATTCTGCGTGGACTACCGCAGGCTGAATGATGCTACCAAAAAGGATAGTTACCCTTTGCCCCGGATCGATGACACACTGGACACCCTCTCTGGAGCCCAATGGTTCTCCACTCTCGATCTAAAGAGCGGCTATTGGCAAGTGCAGATTCACCCAGAAGACCGCGAGAAAACCGCATTCACTGCCGGAAATGGACTGTGGGAGTTTACAGTCATGCCATTTGGTTTGTGCAACGCTCCGGCAACTTTCGAGCGTCTGATGGAACGCGTCCTGCATGGACTAACCTGGAAAACCTGCTTGGTGTATCTGGACGATGTCATTGTGGTGGGAAAAACGTTTGCGGAACATCGAGACAACCTAAGGGAAGTCTTCAAACGCTTGCGCAATGCCCACTTGAAACTCAACTCGAAGAAATGTGCGCTCTTTAAACGAGAAGTGAAGTATCTAGGTCACATTATTTCGTCAGAGGGAGTGAGAACGGATCCGGACAAAGTTGAAGCCGTTAAAAACTGGCCAGTGCCCAAAGACAAACACCAATTGAGGAGCTTCCTTGGCCTCGCCACATACTACCGACGGTTCGTAAAGGATTTTGCCAAAATTGCGAAGAGCCTGCACCAGTTGACGGAAAAGGGAAAACAATTTAAGTGGTCAGGCGAATGCGAGCAGAGTTTTCGGCAACTTAAACAACAACTATGTGAGGCTCCAATACTGGCCTACCCCATCCCGGACAAGATGTTTATCGTAGATGCAGATGCCAGTAATGTTGGGATCGGAGCTGTCCTTTCGCAGGTGCATGATGGCCAGGAGAAGGTAGTGGCCTATTTCAGTAAGGTACTCTCCAAACCAGAACGGAACTACTGTGTAACAAGACGGGAACTTCTTGCTCTGATTATGGCGACGAAACATTTCCACAAGTACCTCTACGGTCAAAAGTTCCTCCTACGTACAGATCATGCAGCTCTTAAATGGTTGTTGCAGTTCAAAAATCCGGAGGGTCAGATCGCGAGGTGGACAGAGCGATTGCAGATGTACGAGTTCGAAATACAGCATCGCAAGGGAAAACTCCACTCAAACGCGGATGCATTGTCGCGACGACCTTGTAAAGCCGACTGTAAGCATTGTGTACGAAAGGAGGAGAAAGAGATCGTTCCCGTCCAAGTAGTTAGAGCTGAGCCCATCACCGGCTGGAGTACAGAAGAGATCCGGAACGCTCAAAAGGAAGACCCGGATATCGAGCCGATACTAGCTTGGAAGGAAAACATGGAGAAACCTGATGGTCGAGATATCTCCGATAGAAGCCCTACCCTCAAAGCATACTGGGCACAATGGGACTCTCTACATGTTCAAGACGGCATCTTGAGGCGGAAATGGGAGATGCCCGATGGAAAGACGTGTAGGATGCAGCTCGTGGTGCCACGTTCAAAAGTGCATGAAGTGCTGCAGGAAATGCACGATGGTGTATCCGGAGGACACCTGGGTGTAAACAAAACGCTGGATAAAGTACGGGAACGATTCTACTGGCTCAGTGCGAGAGACGACATCGAGAGCTGGTGCCGAAAGTGCGTCACGTGTGCAGCGAGCAAGGGACCAAGCGTGAAAACCCGGGGCAAGATGCATCAGTACAACGTGAGTGCACCGTTTGAACGAATCGCTGTCGACATCGCAGGACCGTTCCCGGAAACCGACCAGGGCAACCGATACATCTTAGTTGTTATGGACTACTTCAGCAAGTGGCCTGAAGCGTTCGCGATTCCCAACCAGGAGGCTAAGACCGTCGTAGAAAAGATTGTCAACAACTGGGTGAGCAGGTTTGGTGTACCCATGGAACTGCACTCGGATCAAGGACGGAACTTCGAGTCCAAGCTATTCCAGGAAACGTGTCAACTACTCGGAATCAAAAAGACCAGAACGACTCCACTTCACCCACAGTCCGACGGGATGGTAGAACGGTTCAACAGGACATTGAATGAACATCTCTCCAAAGTCGTGAGTGATTACCAACGTGACTGGGATCGACATATTCCCTTGTTCCTGATGGCTTATCGTAATGCAGTTCACAGTTCAACGGGACACACTCCGTCCGAAATCCTTTTTGGTCAACCTGTCCGGCTACCTAGTGAGGTGAAATTTGGTTCTCCCATGGCTGAGCCGAAATCGGAAGAAGAATATGTGGCAGACCTAAGGGAAAGGATCGCCGACATACACCAAAGAACTAGGACGAAGATTAAGATAGCCAGTGACCGCATGAAGACCAGGTACGACGCGAAGACAACGACGTCAGGATTTCGGGAAGGAGATCTGGTATGGCTGTACAACCCACATCGACAAAAAGGGAGGTCTCCGAAGTTGCAGCAGGACTGGGAGGGTCCCTATACAGTGGTTACACGAATCAACGATGTTGTCTACAGAATTCAACGGGGGCTAAGAGGCAAGTTGAAAATCATACATGTGGATCGCCTACATCGTTACCATGGAAACAACGCCGATGCTCTTGTTCGGGACGAACAAGTTTAGGAGGGGGGCAGTGTAATATCGACTGCATTAGCGACATTTAGTGGAATTGTTATATCAACTGTATTAGCGACATTTAGACATTTTAGATATCGATCAGCGACATCTATTGGGGGGATTAGTGCTAAATTTAAGAGCATTCAGCAATTATAAGAACCTTCAGGAATTTTCTAGTACTTACCTCAGGCACGTTCCAGAACTATCGATATCTCACTAGATGGGCAAATCGTCGCCAGGAAGGAAGATTCTGGATTCGTATCTCGGGTATAAATACTACGAGCATTGAGAGCATGGACACAGTTGACTTGAGATTTAGTAGAGATACAGTTGAAAAGTGATTTGGATAGAGATTTTAATAGTGAATTAAAATTACAGAAGTATTTGATTGAGATTAATTGTTTAAGTTGTTTGGAATAAAAGAGTTGTGAATAATTGGATTTAAAGAGTTGAACATTGTTGGAATAAATAAAAGATCATCAGTAGTTTGTGAAAAGATTAAATAAAGACAAATAGAATAGAAAGGAGGAAAAAGTTTTATCATTGCGAACCGGCAAACACGTTACAATATGATGTATGTCGAGATCGTGGACGGACAGGGAGGAGGACCGATTGGAGAGAATATTTAATGTCTATTCGATTGGAGATTATAATTAATCTTGTTATATGTGGACTTGCTGGGGTTTGAACTTGGATAATGACAGTGGATTTACATTTGACATAGTGGAGCTTTGTGGAATGCAAAGACCAGTTGTATTTCATGTTTTTTTTTTTGGACAAGATCCCAAGTCAAAACACACTTTTTCTTCAATGTCTCCTAGGAATTGTGCAAATAATTGATTGGGAGAAGCACCATTGTTCCTTGAAGAGGGCTGTTACGAGGTTCCTCCTTGAAGTCAATAGTATGTACTTGCTTCTATCGTCCTGTTCCCCGAAACTTCAAAGTTGGGGTCACAAGAAGAGTAGAATTTATCAGAAAGTCTGGATGATCGCCAGCCAAACTGTAAAAAGACAAAGCCTCAGGTGCTGTTTCAGGAGACTTTGACCACAAATCAATGTAGTGAAGGTCGTTAAATAGTCTGTCTGAAGCCTTGTATAGTTGGACGTCTACTACTTAGTTACACGAGAATATAAAGGGCTTTTGCCTCAGGTATGTAAAAGAGATAAAAGTCTGTGCATACTTACTAAGAACATAATCTTGACAGGAACTATAGAAACGGTGTCAAGCAGCTATCAAAGCACTTGGAGTCTATGTAATTAAGTCTAGACTTGTGTGGAAATACCTTCACAGACTAGGTAGAAAGAACAGAGTCACCCTGGATACCCGGTCGTGTCAGAATTGAGAGTAACGAAGCGGTAGATAGCCTATCCAGACAGAGGGCAGCTAAATTCTTTATTGGGAAAGGGTTTCCTTCTCATATTTGTTCCCGTAACTGCCGCAGTGGGGGTTGTTTGGAATACCTAGTTTGGCCGCATGATCTCCAATTGCCCAATCGATAGAATGATGAGTTCAATCGGGGAACCGACTCACTCCGCAAATGAATCATCAAAGGTGCACACTTTTATGTAGCTATGGCCGGGAACCAAGAGGACAGTAATATTTAACTGAGTGCTTACCTAGGTAATAGATTCCTTACACCGTTCTTCTAATTTAGAGGACATAGAGTGGGAATGAATCGCCTTGATGCTAGCCTGGCTGTCAATAAAGATTTCTAAGTTGTTTTTGGGTGTGCGGCTGAGACTTAGTATTTTGGAAGCGTCCCCAATCGCTTGTACATCCACTTAGTATACAGTCGAAGATTCTTGAATACGATCAGTTCCGCTGAGAAGACGTTAAGTGTGTGAATCAGTTTGCAAGTTCATCTGGCTAGGTTCCGGAGACTACACCTTCGTCTACGTTTGAACCATCAATGCAAATTGAGATGTTCCCTTGTTTAATGACCCTTTCTTCGGAAAAGCTTTCTAAGGCAGTGTATGACGTAAAGCAATCCGGTTTTGCTTCCATTTTTGCTCATAATCGCTGGGTTCTTTGACCTATTTGGCGCCTTCTTTCGAGAATAGGATGCTTATAAACGTAGCACACTCTTTGTTGGTATTTCCTTTGACTATAGGTCAAGCTGTGGCATTTGTGTTTTGATAAGCCACTGTTGTTGTGGGTTTTGTGATCATGTCAAGCTTCTATTTTTCCCCTTCAGATGATGTAATGCACCAGCTACTTGTACAAGCAAATTAAAGTTCCCATTCAATAGTAAAAGTCACGTTTTCACTTCAAGAACTACACTTCATCTCGCGATGGGATGTAATTAGTAATCGCACGTGTGGCGACGTCGGCAAAGTTCATACCAAACCACTCTACGGACACGAGGACGACACAAATGTCCCACGTGCACTCATGCTCAACCAATAAACTACATCATTCGCCATCAGACCCCGACATCAGTAGCTTACCAGAGTCTATACCTATACCACGACCAAGACCAGTCGTGTAATTAATGATTTTAACAATAGTCCTCTGTTGCAGACGTCTGTATTTAAATCACCCACATGTCTGATGATGGAGTGAAGACTCAAGCTTTACTGCCTGCACAAAGCACAAAGGGTTCTCACATAAAAAACATCAAAATAAAGTTTCTCACGAGTTTACGAGTATAGCAGTGCGTCAGGAGATGGTGAAGTTTGGGATGAGGAACCACTATAGAACCACTATGAGATGATATTTATATCCGGACACATTGCTTATTCATGAAAGCTGCCCGGAGGATGAAGTAAGTGCTCGTTTGTCACCTTGATTTAGAGATCAAATTCAAGGGTTATGTTTCGTGAGTGGAAAGACTAAGGACGGATGGATTTAAATGGTCCTAATTTATTGGGTTTCAAGCCGCCCACTTAGATATGGGTGGGAGGTCAAATCGCAGTTTGTTTCCCCTTGTCTTGTCTACGTTCCACAACTTGAATGAGGTTGATAACTTTCGTGATAAGACTTGGACTCTATTGCCTCGTTATCACTTTATACTTTGGAATCTCTAAGCTTGTATTTTGACGTTTCCAAGTGTCATTTTGTGCGTCATTTACACTTCCCGGTAGAAGAACCTTCAAACATGATTCATGTTGCTGTTCCAACTGTGTTAATAGAGCGTCACCAACGATCAACATCCAAACAAAGAGTGTCAAAAGTTGCGTTCGAAATGTGTCAACAAATTTTGCTAGAGATTAGACTCAAGGTCGGATAGGGTGGGTCATTACCTCGTCATCGGTTTGGTTTGGTCTGGTTTGGTAATCTTTTTAACTAGAAATTAGTTTAAGAGAGCTAGGAACCACGATGATGATGACAAATAGCACAAGAGCAAGAGCTCTTTGATAAAAAGTCAACCTAGGAGGGTCACTTCGTAGCCTCTGTTGCTCAACATTAGGCGATGAATGCAAAATCAAATGCCGACAAAGGAAAGGGCGGATCGGAACTTCTCTGCAGATAGGGAGGAGACGTCTGCCTTTATGCTGAAGACATAAGAATGAGGCATCAGCATTTGGCTTTCGTCAAGGTAGATCTGGCTTTATCTGGATCTGAAGAGAACAGGAAGATATTTGTCTACCATAGTGCAACAGGAAATGCTTGAGCTCTACAAGAGGAGCCCTCACTGTGCACTGCTTGATAGGCCTTCATGCTATTAGAACGGGTGTTCCTTTCAACTATTTCTCTAAAAGACGAGAAAGATGGGAAAACAGAAGTCCACCTTTTGTGCATCTGCTCAGCTGAGAAGAAAAATCCTCGGAAAGTACTTCTATAAAGACCTCACCTAGTTGGCCTCGACATTTACAAAGCAAAAAAGAAAGACTTGATCCCCAAGTTTAAGTGTTAAGTATGAAACAGGACGATTACTCCATGTGTCTTTCTTTAGCAAGAAAGGAGATTCATCATGCAAGATTCCTGGTGTTGGTAATCCGGTACCTTCTCTACGTGATATTGCAATGGACAGTCGAAACAGACGATTAACCTAGCCTTACCTAAGTCAGTAGCTTTTATCAGCTCTCGATTCCAGTGAAGCTGTTGGAATCCCTCCATTGACGGCTGAGGGGATAAGTTTTTTTCTCGATCGATGAGTAAAAATGAGAAAAAATGTTTCCTGTCGCCGAGCTTAACAAGTTTCAAGTCATCGAAGCTGCTTAGTTTGCCACCCAAATGACACTGTAGCTTCTGATTTATAGGTTTTTTTTTTCGAAGACTAGAGTATACCTCAACTGATAAACTGCTCTATCAGTCTACGAGTCTTGTCGCATCGCAGTCCTGCATCTCTTCCATCTCTACCTTCAGAAACTATGGAGAGAAGTCCTTAGTATCCCTGCAAACCTGTGTCAAGTTTCTTGAAATAGTTCTCCAAAGACTCGTTAGAACGCAAAGAAAGAATGTTATGACGGTTTTCTTCTTCTAAAGCTGGTCTGTCACTTCATTTGGTTTTTGTTTTGAGAAGTTCTTTAGTTCTTTTAGGCCTTCGACACTGTTACCCAGTGTGGGGTTACTATATCACAAAAATTAGCTTAGATTAGGTCCGAAATAACGCGGTCTTTCATCTTTTACGGTCCGGCGTACGCTGCTTCTACTTTACGAGACCAATATTTTTAGCGTCCGCGATCGGATGTCTCCCTTTAATCAGTGAATAAGGCAGCTGGGACTCGAAGACCCTCTTAGCTGGAGCATTCTCGTCCATTCGCTCGATGTGGTCAAGCGTCGACAGACTTTTGCTTTCTGCATCCACATCTTTACACAGCTCGTAGCGTTCGCGGTTGTATCCTCTTCTCCATTCGCCCTCGTCGCAGAGAGGACCAATGATCCCATGATTGGCTAAGCTGTCTTACTTATCGTCCTGCATTCAGCTCAATAAAGCGACGTATTGTAGAGCATGATTTTGGAGCTACGATTTAGGAGCTATTTGGACAAACCGAAGTAACAACGGTTGCCTAAGGTAATCCTTCGTCGAATCTCCACCAGAAGTTCATATTTGTCCCGAGGTAGCTGTCAATTGTCACTTTCTGTCCTAGACAGTGTTCGACGGATAGATTTTTGGACGACAGAGTATGTACCTCATTCATCACAAGACCAACTCGTTTGGCTTGTTCTTCAATCGCTGGTAACGGCCATTGATGTCGATATCGTCGACCTTTTGCACTACCTGCTTCAGCACAAGATTGACGAAATCACACGACAGCACATCTCCTTGACGAAGTCCGGTGTTTGTTTCGAATAACTCGGAGATTCGACTTCCAAGCTGCAAGGTGCATTGCGAGTTATTGAGCGTGACGCGAAACAACCGCTCAATGCTCAGATGACGAGTGTCGACTTGGAACTCGTTGATCTTTTTCATCATTCACTTTAGATTTGGTCTATCGTCGATTTGGCAAGCCGAAAGCCACACTGGTAGGAGTGGATTGGATAGAATCTTGCAGGCTACATTAAGCCTTTGTAGTTCTTGCAAGACATAGGATCGCCTCTCTTGAAGATAGGACAGCTAGACCTGATATTCTAGTCGTTGGGCAAAAAGTAAGTTTATCTTAAAATGTACGAATTTGCAACAGGCAATGAGTCAAGTTGGTATTTGCACAGCCGGCTTCAAACTTTGATGGATGATTTTCCATGAAAATTGGGATTAAAACAATGTCAACGCTTTTAAATGCCTTAAGTCGTTTCTTACTTGTATCTACAAACGAGCTGAAAGACCCCTATAACCGATAGCCATAAGCCCATTTAAGCCCACTTGGAATTCATATGGTTAATTGAAATGTTTTTTTGTGGGTGTTACCGGCAGAGTTTTCCAAAGAAAAAAACCCAAAACAAAACAAAACTCCATGAAGATAACAATATTTCCACTCAACGTGTGAACTCCTTCACCCGCCCACAATCTATAACCAAACTAGACTGCCAGTCTACAACCTCCTCCACCTTGTCAATTAGCTGTAATTCATCACGTGAAATCGATTAAACACGACCAACTTCACGTGGGTTTAGATGGATCAACAACAACACACACACAGAGAGAGTGCGTGAGGGACTTTAAGAAGAAATTCCTCATCCGACAGATACCATCGACTATTAGTCATAACCTCTCATTGGGGGGATTCCGTTTCGATGCCGAAGTGTGGTGCATTTCATCGGAAGTTGAGCTCAAGAGTGGTATAGACACATTCCAATCGATACAGTCACTGTTGATGGCTTCACTGAAGAGTTGAAGAAAGTTTATGAAATATGATTTGTTCTCGGCCCAGTAAGCGGTGGAATCAATCTTTAGATCAGTAGTCTTCGATGACATCGTGAGAAGATACTTTGAAACTCTGTAGATGCGTGTGGAACCGTATAACTGTTTGTTTTGAAGTCATTCTCTTCAGATTGATGAACTAAATTTGAATTTCATTTCCACTTGACATCAAGTATCTTTTTGTTTCTTAAATTGAATTGGATATACGCTTCGCGAGTATTCTCAAGGGTATTTCTCAACTTTAAGATGGAAGACTGGATGGTTTCCGAATTCAGATATTAAAAACAAAAATTGATCGCCTCAGGGTTGCGTGTGTGAGAGTGTGACTACAGGAATCAATTCAAGTCAAGAATATGAAAAAATTAATTATAAATTTGAAACTTGATTGACTTGTGGCTTATACACAAGTATATCGTATACATATATCGCATTTCAGACGAATAGTAATTTGACACTTTATTAGTTTTGCAATATTTGTGATTTTGTTTCTGTTTTGAGGCTTCGTTTCAGGTTTTGTTCATGTTAATAGCTTACTTTTGTCGGTATTTACGATATTAAATACGATGAACAGTTTTAAGTCGTAAAAGTTAATTGGTAATGCACCAGAGGCGGCTAATTGAAATGTATATTAGTTACCAGCTGTTCTAGGAATATCAACTTTCCAACTTATTTGTCATTTGCAGATGTGCAGCTGTAATGAGTTTTAGAAACTGAGCTCTAGACACGTTCCACTTTTCTTTCTTACTTATGTGATAGCCTTAGTGCTAAGAAAGCTACAGTTGGTCTTTTCTACGGCAAAAACATTTTAGTTATCAAGACCGATACTCATATATGGGATGGTTGTCTGCCTTAGAGAAAGCTATAAACTGAGATTATCTTAGCAAGATCCAACGAAAAGCTTGTTTTTGCATAAGCGGAGCACTTCATACGATACCGTCTGGAGCACTGGAATCTGACACCCCTCGACATCTTTGGTAGACAAACGGTAGCTACTTGCCTTACATCAATTTCAGAGTATTCTTTCGTGGATTTTAGCCACTCCTCCATTATGAACAATCACCTCTAGGTCATTCTGGAACGAAGTCGATCCACTTCTACAAACCAAGAACGGTGTAAGTGGAGGCTTCATCTCAGCCTCTCTTTTCGTCTTCAAAATCATTGTAGCTTGTTCCAGGCCAGCAATATTAAAGATTAAAGAAGCCTTGACGTGGCTTTAAAAAAAACGTGATATCCTCCATAAATATCTGCATATTTACGGATAATCAAGTAGCAATCAAGTCCTTGGAATCATTTTTTTATATTCAATAGAAACTCTAGAAAATCGATTGCCTCGCATAGAGATGGCAAAGCAGGGCCATAGAGATATTCCATGGAACTGTAAGACTGACAAACTCGCCAGATATGGAACAACTATACCCATTCTACCAGAAAGAAGGACCGGTACCGGTACCGATCGCTACATGTGATTTTAAATTTAGGCTAGCAAAGCATGCAACAAGGTTTGGTGTACATTTGAACGACTTTTGTAGAGCTGTATGGACGAAGAGGAGGATGAAACTATTCACTCCCTTTTGTGTAACTGAACAGTTCTCTCTACTTAAACGACTTAGGTGATCTGATAAACACAGAGATGTCAGAAACCTCCTTCGCTTCATCAGAAGCTCCAATTGGTTCAACAATTAAGGTAAGGGGAATCTTTCCTAGAACCATGTGATCACAATGGACCCTTAGTATGCTGGCAACCACTTCAACTTAACCTAACCAATAGCTTCTTTTTTTTATAATTCACTAACGCTAAAGAGGTTATGAATTCCCTTGTGATGCTTTTCACACAGCGCTAGTGTTGGTGTGGTGATTTTGCAACTCAGGTGGTATTAGGTTTCAGTATTTCTGCTCCGATGGTGGTGTCCAGAATGACTGGGGAGAATTATTGGTACTGTTGCCATTGCTTATAATTCACAGTATTTTTTTCGAACATCCCGATATCATTAATACGGCCAACACTTTCACATTCTTCACACTTGATCTACAGTTTTCTGAAACAGACTTAATTATTTAAAGCTTCAATCACGTCTTAGCTTTTAAAACGCTCTTATTTTGTTTCGTCGCGTCTGTACCATAAAGTCTGTCGCCGCTCTGGTCGGTGCATTCATATAATTTTAAGGTGCGTGTTACGTTTTCTTGACTTTTAATTGTTTAGCTTCCCATGACAACGCTGCGTCATGTGTCAACCATTCTTCTAGCTGACAGTTACGTCTGACAGCTTTGACACTTAATAAAAAATATTTTTTATTCCATTTTCCAATATCCAACCCCCGATTAGATATAAAATTTGTTCTAAACACATTTTAGAGTCTAGACGGATTTATTACCAAAAGAAATCCGATACATTGAGATCCCTTCGAATGCATGCATGGCATTGTGTATATTTTTCAGCAATAAAACATGTCAAGGATTATTTAGTTCTGCTTGCCTCCTTTTCCCAAGCAAAAGAGCATGTGGAACGAATAAATTCGCGACGAACGTGACTTTTTTTTTTTTTTGAAATAAGATTACACGCTGACATTTCTATGGTGTTGGCCAACAACCGCTCTGAATGGCAATGTCACACACAATCAAATTTGTAAAAGCCAGTAAATCTGCATGTGAAACGCAGATAATTGCACTTGTTAGATGAATTTGATTGAGTGCCTTTGAGACGATATAATGGTGGTGTATCTGACAGATAGATTAATTCACAATGGGTTAATTAGAGTGAAGCTTTGGACATGACTCTGACGCGGGACAGTTCAAGATCATGGTGGAGATATACCTACCTCGTGTGGATGTGGACATCCCCATAAAAAAAAAACACGTAAATGGATTTCATCTTGAGTTTCTGCACACACACACACACTCTTTGCATTGCACTCAACAACAGCGTCAACGACTACTGACAATGACACCCGGATGTTGGCCGTCCAAAGCCATCTGTTGGCGATGGTGAAACTGCAATTTACTCGGATACATCATGCGTGTTTCACGCTTTTCAAAGTGCGCGCGATGATTGCATGAGTTGTGATTTAAGAAGATAAATTGAAATGCATTCGGTGGATACACACAGCACAGATACTGCATAATCGAAACGGAAATAAGTGATTCATCGGGTTTCGGTTTAATTAGATCGAATTCATTTGCTGGGCGATTGCATAAGTAATTACGCGTTGAGTTCGAGTCGCAGCCAAACAATTAAATTAGCATACAGATGCAAAAGTCAACAGGTCATAGAGTACAAACAGTCAAGCAAGTGTTAACTAAGAGTGTGATTGTATGTGTGAAAAACCACCTGTTTCTGAGTACACACTCTGTGGCGGCGATATGAACACGAAACAATTTCTACCTACGTTCGACAAAGTTGAAGTGCTGATAAGAAAAATATCTAGTCCGGAGTTAGGGAGTTGGTGGAAGTTGTTTTGAGATAATCGACGCGATGAATTATTGTCGTTTTGAAGGTAAACGTCAGCAAACGGAATTTTTTTTTTCGTTAAGCGCCAGAGAGATAAACGCATTTTACAAGCGGAAGTGGAAACAAGCTAAGGAGGACGGAAGCTGACCTCTATAGAACTGTTTTTCAAATCTAAAGAAGATTCTTTGTTGATTCAGTGGTGATTGTGTGATTGCGCATGCAAGATTGTGCAGTGTGTGGCGAAAAAAGAATTTAAGTAAGAAGATGACTGTCGGTGCGTCAACATGCATGCATTTTGGATGTTGTATGGAGTGTTGAAAACATGAGCAGAAGGCAGTAACGAGTGAGGGGGATGTTTAAGAGAAGCCTTTGAAGATATGACTGCGGAGAGTCCTCATTCTTCTATAATTCACAGCAAGGCACTCGGAAAGTAGGTGCCGAACATATCTACTTCGACCCAGCAGCGGTCACTGTGAGGTACCCTAAGTGGTTCCGGGTGAACATCAATGACACTTGTGCTTCTCTACGACTGAGTTTGATAAAAGAAATAGACTTCATCTCATCGAGGGCTAGCCAAAGTGTTCTAGATCTATCTAGAGTACTCCTGAATGTACAAAAGGAAGAACAAAGAATGGATCTAATTCTCTTCTTCTTCCTCGCAAGTTTGTCAGCTCTTTCATTGCCCATGACTCGGTAATCGAAATCGGGTCACCTTGTTGCCTGTTGGTTATCTCATTTAAGTATCACTTGCAGGTTTTTACTAGTTTTTATCTAACGAATCCAGGGGCTTAATGACCATTTAACTTGCAACATATAGGACTATGACTTTTCCAGATGTGTCATTATCCCTGATGAGGCTTGCTGCACATATCGTTTGTTTGGTTGTCGAAATTCCTCCAGGTTTTGGGTGGTCTGCTTGGTCCTCTTCTTGTCTTTTGAAAACCCAACACTTACCTCACCGCGTTGTCGGCCAGTCTCTGCATAATGGTGTTGCTTTATTGCTACCTCTTATATGCTTGTTACTGACTTTATCAGCTAGTCTCTAAGGCACTGCCTAATACTCCGAAGCATTGTGGGCCTAATAACGATTTTATATATTTTGGCATTCATCTATTGTGGGATCTTTTTGTCGCATAATCTACGTGACGGAGACCGCCAGCTTTGCCAACCACATTGAATTTTATGTATAACTTCTGCCTCCAGTGACCCATCACCACTGAAGTTTGAGTCCATGTTATCTTCACAACTCTTTGAACTTGATTATTGTCCCATTTGACTTAGTCTCATTTTTAGCTGTCAGAAGTCCAGTCACCTATTGCCAAAGAACAGGGATGTTATCCCATATGAAAGTGAAATAAATAAACACGATTGTAAGTATAGTTTTAACTCAAATCGTTGATCTGTCACAGATACGATAGAAAGTACTAAACTTATGGACAAAACTAACCGAAGCCTATACGAACTTCAAGCCCAAAACTAACCTTCATAAAACTTGCTAGTTCAATACTGCAGTCAATTTTGTATTGAAAAACTGTTCATTTCAAATCCGGTTCGTAAAAAAAAGTAAATTTTGCCAATAGATGACGTCTAAGGAAGCATAACTTTTAAAAAATATGGTCACAAACAGCTTTCAATGGTTATTTATTCAGTTAGACAATGCTGCCAGCTATAAATAAACTTAATTTTCTCTTACGTAAGAGATTAACAAATAGAAACACAATTTATTATTTAACGCGATTAAGTTGATTTAAAACAAAATTAAATGCATATTCCACAATATGCACAGGCATGTCTATTTTTATCGCTTTTTGACAAGCATTTCGATGATAAGGTGTTAATTAATGTTACACATCTACATAATGTGATAATGAAAAGGGTCTTATTTCAATTTTTATTTTGTCCCAAACGTCAGTTGATTTAAATGTCAAATCAGAAAATTTCTTGCAAAAAAAGTGGCTGTCATTGAACAATTGAATGTCAAAAAAAATAAAAAATCTCTCCCGCTTATGACAGTCCTTGAAGCTCATCTACAACGATAGAACATCAGTTGATGAGTCAAATTTAAAGTTTTTTTTTTTTCTCTTCTCGTGGTCATAATTTTCCAATTCATAATAATTCGTTGGACTAATGACAGAATGCGAACGAAATTGGACGACTGAATGTCGTTGTCGTTCATTTTTTTTTTTTTAAGGTACTTTGACAATCTCAAGTGACACTGTGAGATCATTGAAAACAACAATTTATTATCATGAATATACTCGACCACAACCAGACCGTTATTTGTACACATATCGCGTAAGGCCAATTCAGTCATGTCAATCAAAAAAGTTTTTCGAGAGTTTGTTTTGTTTTTATTCCGTGTAATGGAAATTGATTGAGAAAGGAAATGCTATACAGATTTATCAGTTCAAAAAATTAAATGTTTTTTTAAATTTTATTTTGAAATTGTTTCTGGTTTCTGTTTGATTTGTAGGTGGTTTTTTTTGAAAAATTGAGATCCACTTGACCTTATCCTAAATTTTCTTGGATTTTGATACAGGGACGGTGTGTGATCATGAGTTAGAGATCTTGACGTAGATTCGTTTCTTTTGAAGTACTGTTTGTCTTTGTTTTGTGTCAAAACTAGCCAAATGTCAAATGTCAGAAATTGAAAAGAGTTAAAAACCAGAATGCGAAGGGATTTTGTAGTTAAATGTCACAAATGTCAAATGAAATGTGATAACAATATGCAAACGAAAATGGGAAACTGACGTTGTTTCATCTTCATGACGAAATGCATTTATTTTGGTAAGGATTCACTTATTTTTCCAGGGTAAGATGTATCTTTGAGGAGTTACAGTAAGACAATTGTGATACCACTGTGATTCGACCCCTGAAACTATTTAGATTTTTTAATACGGCTGGCAGTGTACAGATCATTAAGATCGTTGTACCAAGAGCTGGAACACCTCTTAGAATATTTGCCAGAATGTGTTTGACTTCTAGGAAGGCCATTTGAAGTTGTGCAAAAGGGTGTTGACGCCTTGTATGATTCAAAACTGCAAACTGCCCATTTTAGCTTGTTCTCACGAATCAGATCAGTCGAAGTCTTGTAGGTAAATCGGCATTAACCGGTGTGTAGGCGGGGAAGTAAGTATCCATTAACCGATCTATAGACTCTTCATTAGAGTCTACTCAGCTATCATCTGGGTGCATTAGGACCTTGTGTAGTCTGAAAGATTCCACTGTGTTGTTGATTTTCTCGTAGAAGTTACGTCAAGATTTACGTTGTGACTTCCCGACCACTTTTTTGTAAAGCATTAGGATGACCGTATAGGTCCGCCAATCAGTATCGAATCGTGTGAGTTTGGCTAAATTGAACTTCATTCTGCTTTTGCATCCAAATAATTGGAGTTCCGCGTTTTACAATCAAGGGCGTTGCCCACTTTTTGACAGGATTTGGTGAACGCTGCGTTAAGCGTAGAAGGGAGTACATTGTTAAGTTTATCTAGCGGACTATGTCCTGGACAGGCTGTAGTCAGAGTTGGCTTGTTTAGTAGAGACAATAGCCGTGTTTTTTTGAGAGTTGTATACCCAGCCCAGTAAGATTTTACACACAAAGCAATAACAACACACCAAGTGGCGATAACTTTCCCAGTAGCAGCAAGTGAGGATAGAACTTCATAAGTTGACCACCAGAGCGGGAAAAATCTCATAAATTAGCTCTTAGCCGATCGTATTTGTTGCTTTTCCTCGGTTTTGACATTTGCAAACTGTCAAATGAAGAAAAAGAAATCGAGCCGCAAACCAATTGGTTGGTGCGGCTGCTACTGTGGATGAAGTGAGTATAGATCGTTTTTTTGACTAAAGTGAGTATAGTTATCAAAAAAACACGGCTAATGATGTACCCAATTTGTTTTTCTTCAATAACGATGCGAAAGGTTGGTGGAGTGACGGCGATTATTTTGACTGAACTGTAAGTATCGGTGGTCCGAGAAGGAGAGTTCATTCGATACCTACTCCCCTGAGATGACATGGTAAAAGTTCTCTGAGACAATGGTACTTGTTGAGGGTTTCTGTTTTTTTAGGACTATTTTCTTTGTTACAAACTTTCCAGTAAACAGGATCAGTTCAGTCTTGTCTCCTAAACCACATTTGACAACACAATTGGAGAGCTCCTGCATTTCGTAGAAGTTCTTCAGCTGTTTCTTATCAGTACTGCTGCGGAGATGGATATCAATATGTTTTTCTAAGATTTTCAAGATAAATAAAAGCCAAATGAACATCATCAATCTGTGTTGCCTTCCGGGACAAGACATGTGTTTAAAGCCACAAGGAAGTAGATTAATTATTCTGAAAATAGACCTAGGAACTAGTCCTAGTCTTCGAAAGGTGACTGTGTCGCATTTTATGTAAAGTCTTTTGACAATGAATAGAAAAGAAATTTGTTTATTGTGTGTATTCAGAGGCCATTGTGTTATACAATCACAGTAGCTGTCACGATATAGACAAGACCGTCAAAATTCGAGATCATAAAGCTCATTGTCTTAACTACATATGTATGTAGGAAAGTGACCCGAAAACTAGAGAACTAGAACTTATGGACGTATTACGAATTATCAAGTGCACAAATTGGTTTAAACAAAGGTCTATATGGAACACACATGATCCGTTGAGATCCGAGTACTTAAGTGCAGCTACCCCTACAACCTAACCTAGGCCAGCAATGGAAGAACTTGGAACAAATAAATAAAGCACACACCCTTCCTTAGCCTTTTCCTACCTCAGCGGTCCAATAAATTTCATTTAAATATATGAATTGGAGTCGTTCAGTAGAAGAGTTTGAACTCAATATGCTATGCCAATTAAGGGCTCTGAAAGACACTACCTTGACTTTCAGTCTAGGATTTCTGTAGGATTGATTGCCTTATCACTTTTTTTGTAACATGTTTGAGGATAAGACTTGGCACAAGATCTGTTCGATGTCAACAGACGACGTCAAACTATCAGTCGATATTTTAGTCTGGGAAAATGAATGATCCGACATCCATTGGATTAGCATGGGAACTTTTTCCCACCATGGATTGTACTTATAAAAAACATCCGTTGTAATTTCCCGAGTTAGATAATGATTTTTAAAGGGAATTACCTTTCCTGAGTTACAATGTTTTATAAACCCTCAAGGGCATGCTTATTATTCGTAGGAAAAAAACAAAAAACTTTTTAAAATCGATTTCAAATCTGGGTCACGTTCTAATTATTCGTTTTCTTATTAATCGCTTGACTTGGCAAAATTTGCAATTAAAATGAACAAAACAAAAAAAAAAAAACCAAAAAAAACGATCGGCACATTGTTTGAACCTAACTCTGTCCCATAAAACCATCATCGTTAGGTATACTTACCTACCGACGCAATAGTTGCGTCATCAAAATTGTATAGTTCATGTGAACCAAAAGGTTATAATTATAAAATTACATTTCATTATCAAGAGTATCTAATTAAAAATGCTTTAATTTTTCATGCTCGATAGGATTTGCTTTACTTGGCAAATATACTTTTTCAATTTAAATATGTTTTGATGGATTAAAAAAAAAAAAAAACAAAAAAAAAAAAACCTATGAAAGCATAATAACCAAACTCTTTTGTGATTGTTCCGACAATTTTAACGAGCGGTTTCTTTAGAACTTAAATTGAATAATATTATATTTATGTGAAGGTATGATGGAATTAAATAGCTTAAATAAATGTGCGTAAGTCACGCAAGCCAAATTTTAATTGTCAAAAGAGAAGGAGAAACCCCAAAAGACCCCAAAAAACGTGAGACAATTTGTGAGCACTTAATTGTTAGGAAATTTTCAGCAATAAAAGAACTAAATAACTATTGGAAGTCATTGTTAAAATTTGCACGAACAATAACATATAAGATGAACGAGCTGAGATAATAAAGTTTTCCAAATAAAAAAAAAAAGTGGCAACACTGCTTGTTCGTGAAAGCTTCAGTTTGAGCCACTATAATCCATATGGAAGCGTTACTGAAAAATCTTATTTCAGACTTTTAAAAGGGCTTACATTTTGAATCAGAAACAGGGTGAAACAATTATTAAGGATTAGCCCGTGTAAGGCTGTCCGAGAACCGTAATAAATGTCTTCACGGGACGCTGTCTAATAGGCAAGCATGTAACAAGGCTTGGTGTACATTTATAGTATTTTTGTAGAAGCTGCATGGACGGAGAAGAGGAGGAAACTAATCTCCACCTTCTTTGTAGCTGCCACACTCTCTCCCACAAAAGAAAGCTCCACTTAGAAGAATTCTACTTTAACGACTTAGGCGATTTGACAAACACAGATGTCAGAAACCTCCTTCGTTCCATCAGAAGCTCTAATTGATTCAACGAGTAGGTAAAGAGATCTCTTCAGATCCATGTGGTATCACAATGGCCCTATCACTGTGTACTGGCAGCCACTGGAACCTAACCTAACCTAAGGATGTTCGATGTCACCAGTGATGACACTGCTCATCTTTTTCAAGATTAAGACGGCAATTGTTTCTCGTGATCTAATACAAGCCCCTGGTGGCATTTCACAAGGGAAGATATCGTTTTAGGTGTTGTGAACATATGAAGGTGTCAAATGTCACACGTACTTTCAGATGATGTCAGAAATACAAAGCAGACGCTTAGAAGATACTCTTTTGGCGACATTATTTTGAATTCAATCGCCATTTTTCTCGTCGACTACTGTTTTATCGATCCATAGTATAAAAACTTTGCCAAATGTGTCCATACATCCAAAACTGCACTCATTTCCCTTCCAAAACTTCATCCAACTACGCAATTTGTGTGAATCAGACATCTCTTTGTGAAATTTTCTTTGCCAAAAATTTTCAGTCCACTCCTTTCTCCTCTGCCAAATTGGTGTTTGTTGGTTTAATTAACAGCACGATACCGTATTTGAAAGTATCTGCAGTCTGCACTACTTCATCGAGCAGCCCGTAACCGACATGTTTTGATATGACCTTATTTTCTTTTGAGATAATTTCTTTGAACTCAATGCAATCGGTTTGATTATTTCTCTTTTAAGTGATTATTAAACAATTGCAATTAATTGATAGACTTGAGCAAGCAAACACAAAGCAAATGCAATTACAAACAGATAGATAGATAGATAGATGGAGTATGTAGGTAGTTAACCACTGGAAGACAGGAATCATACCCCGGTGGTGATTAGATTAGAAACTCATGTGGTCTCAATTTTGTGGTCTTTATAGTCAATGCCTTGTGGTTAGCTACCGGATGAGTATCGATAACAAACACTTCCTTTGATGGGAAGAGATATACATATCCCAGGTGTAGAATTTACAAGAGAAAATCGGAAATTGAACAGACCACAGAAGATTGTTGGTTATGAATCGACTTGTTGAAGGAGATACATACATAAATCCCTTTTGGTGCTATCCTGTGATGTATAATAAGTTTTCAATCAATGAAAATTGAGGACACTATTTCGGTATTTGTTAAACTTCAAAGGGACTTCGAGTTTGAAAAGTCAAGTTCAGGTATTCAATACCGATCTGGGTCTTCATCAATTGACGTTTCGTAAAAGTCTGGTATTTTTCTCCAGTTTGAGGCTAATAGACGCCTTTTAGTTGAAGTCGCAGAATATCAGCCTTCAGGTATACAAAATACAAAAACGATCATAGAACTGCAAGTAAGTTCGTGGAAATTGAGTTTTTTTTTAATAACTAAAACCGACAAAGTTAACCTAATATCCTATCCATTTTCAAATTTCTTTCGAATTCTATTGTACTGGTCCATCATCTAGCCCTTATGTAGAACAGAACAAAGCTAGAATCCGCTCCTTTATAATTGGGTGCTTCGTAGCCCCAGCTCCCTGTTTCTAAGAAGGAAACCTTACTTTGGTATACCGTGTGTCATCCATATACCGCAGCGAAAGTTCTTACACGAAAAGGCAACCGAATAGCAGATTCACAAACCATTCACAGCATTGGATACTTGTGAGTTCGAATAGATGTCACTGCTCTATCATTGTTAAGAAACTTTAAATTGATCCAAGAGCTTGTTGGACCTTTAGTATTTATAAATCTAATTCAACATTGGCGTGGGACCGTAACATGACAGCTGTAACAAAATTTTACTCCATAATTTGAAAAGCTACAGTAAATTGACGCAAAAACCATCAAAGCAATAACTATCCGTCGTATCTTTAGTTTGAACGTAATCAAAACGTAGGCATCTACGTCAAAGCAAGTTCTTACTTGTATCTAAGGCATATGTACCGAAACCCATTTCATAATTTTTTTCGACACTAAAATCTTAAATCATATCCAGACCCAGCAAAGCTACCTTAATGCCTGATCACACTTGTGTTGTCAAACTTGAGATAAAAGAAATAAACTGGCTACCGCATGTTGGTAATACCAAAATAATTGCGCATAACACTCGTAAATTGTAAGCAACGCCGGCTTCTACAAAATTTCCAAAATGTTATCATGAAACTCCAACGCACATCGTCCACCATCACCATCACTCTCTCTTAACGTCCAACCATCTGTCAGCTTCAATGGAAAATCCATATTGTACGGTACCGTCATCTCCGGTATCTGTGGAGTTGCATCTTTTTGATTTGTGAAGAACGGCGACTATGGATGAATCTACACCGACCGACAACGACGCGCTAGAAGGACAAATAAACAGCATAAAACGCGACGCGTCAATAAACCTGATGTTCATCTCTACACAGCGTTAGTTGAGAACGGTGTCAAGTCTGCATGTGTGGTCTTCATTGTACTCTTGTTGTACACTGGCGACGATGGGATTTATTGCAAAAAAAAACAGAAAAGAAAAAAAAAATTATAAGACATTTGTTTGACACATGTGACAAAACTGACAATCTGTCATAGATTCATTCCATAAAGACCCAGATACTCGTCCATCACAACCAAAATTATTGTTTATGCAGATTTTGTCTGTTCTGAATTCAATTGAAAACTGACAGATTGCGCTGCTTATTTATTTATTTAATTAGCAACCCTATCGCTCTCTGTTCTTGAAGTTCAAAATTAGATCGGCTATAAGCTTGTAAAAATAAATATCAGATATGTATGGGTGCGGATTTTGCAAAAAAATGATTTTGCTTTGTCATATCTTTGGAAGATGAGATACTCTACGGTGACCACGACCAGGAGAAATGTTCACGCAAAATCGATCGACATTTTATACTTCGTTTTGGAACAAGGTCGAGCATTATGACAGTTGGTTACGTTACGTTTTGGGTTTGATTAGTTCACTTTTTTTCTTTTTTTTTTGCAAATAAAAGATGTTAGATTAGATAACGGTATTTATAGTTTGTGTCATAAGCTTAGGCATGAGTGGCATATATTCAAAAAAAAAAGAAAAAAAAGATTAGATATTGGAAATATGTAGGAATGGTGTGAACTTAGTTACGTGCGTTATTGGGGCTATGCTTGTGCTTTTTTTTTCCAGGAAAATACAAACTAACGAGCCAGCCAATATTGATTAGTAAAAGGCGATGTGGACAAAGTTATGTGTAGAGCTGTTTGAAGTGTTGACATTTGAAGCCTTTTTTGTCGAACACCGAACAATTTATTGCAGAACTGATTAGTTTCGTGTTACTACGTCTGAAGGGGAATAAACAATTTATGAACAGCGGGGTGATTCGTAAAGATAAACAAACGTTTTTCAAAATTGGTGAAACCCAGAAGAAATATAAGTTCTTTGTAGGGAGCAGTTGCCTACCTTTAAACCTTCAATTGTCGTTGATGTGTCATTGTTTGCCGTCTTTCGGAAATTCGTTGTATTTGTCATTTTACAGTCGATTCGGAGTCGGATAAACCCGCCATTCCACGACAGTGTGTTAAAAGCAGAACTCTTAAGCGATATCCGATGCCTCAAGAGAACTATCCTCAGTAATAACTCCGAGAAAAGTTAGCCAAGCCACCATCAAAGCCTAAAGATTCGCCGCAATGAGCCTAAAATCATGAACACAAAGCATAAAGTCTTACTCTGATAGATCCCAGGGCATAGAGGCTTCGATGGCAATGAAAAGTTCGCTGAACTGACAAGAATAGGATCAAAACTGAACCACGCAATTCTGACCGCTATAAAGGTTGTAAAACAGATTATGTGGTAAGACCTCTAAAAATTAGGCAATGAGAGATGGAGTATGCTCCCATATTGGGAACACAATGGATCCATGAAGATCCAAATGAGGCGACACCTAGCATCGAGCTGCTACCTACACCTAACGGCCTATGCAGACGAGACCATAGATCACCCGATGGACTTTTTTCTCGAAACTATCAGGGCGACATCATCCGTTTTTGACAAAGTCCATGCCATATAGCAGGACTGGGATGATTAAGGTCTTATATAGTGTCACTTTGGTTGTTTGAGAAAGGACTTTGCTTCTTATTTGCCTTCTTGACCCAAAGTAACAGCGATTGGGAACATTTGTCCTTCTTTTGATATCAGCACTGGTGTCATTGTCTGAGTTCATAGGTAGAAAAAGGCCTACACGATCTCAAAGTTACATCTGTCGAGGTTGACGTTCTGTCTGAAATGTCGATGATAGATGCCCTTCTTTGTTGACAGCATATACTTTGTTTTGCTCCGATCTTTGCCGCTTAAGTCTCAATACTCATGGATGTGCTACTGATGACATCACGCTGCTAATTGAACGAACTTCTGAAAGATAGTGCCTCTGGTATTGGCTTGAGAGTTTCGCACAATTCGTTCAATTTCGTTCGAGACCATCGACGGTCTCGGTGAGGCCTTTACCAATGTTGATGGGCCAGTGTATATTCCCAATCGTCATCTTGCATCTTGCATTGGGACGAGTTTGGCATGGATCTCAAAACTAGACATTTGCTCTGAATAGCTCGTGTCTATAGATGCTGTCGTATTCAGCCCTTAAATCGGTGGTGAGCATCGATTTGAAGCTCCTGAGTTCTTTTCCAAGATCTGGCGTGAAGTGTGAGTATTTGCTCGATGGTGGACTTTCCTGGTCTAAAGCCACACTGATATGGACATTATACAACACCGCAGATAGGTTCTTGTAGGCGACGTTAAGAATGCTGACGCTTCTGTAGTTGGTGCAGTTCAGATGTTCTTCTTTCTTGGGGATCCAGCATACTCTCTTCTGACTTTATTATCCAGATCAGATGGTGCATGCTCCTTATCAAGTCATCGCCTGCCGCTTTGAAAATCTCGGCAGCTAGACCGTAAGCTCCAGTGGCTTTGTTGGACCTGTGCTTAGATATAACTGTCTTCACTTCGTCCAGGGGCCAAATCGTCTCTTCCGTGATCGTATAACTCGTCACGTAAAAACGAGCATTATTACGTCGGAATGATCGTTTATATGTTATAATGCTCATTTTTACGTGACGAGTTATACGATCACGGAAGAGACGATTTGGCCCCAGGTCGACTGGACGGAGTTGTTCAGTCTACCTAACAGTGGAATTCGGTTCGTCTCGTCGCCGTCTGCACAAATAGTTCGTCTATATCCTCAGTATCGACTGCGGTTTTAGGTAGAGGTGGCGGTTCAACATGAACCTTGACAACGACGCAGGCCTAGTAATTCAGATAAACACCGTCGTGGGTAAAATCAACTTAAAATGTGAATCGTCATCTTAAAGAAGTTCGGTCTGGATTGGTCTGGCCTTAGTTATTTATTTATTCATCACTCCCTCTTAAAAAGTTTTAATGTCATCCAGTCTCCATCTTCTTGAAAACGACAAAGAAAAAAGGAATTGGACCATTCTGTATTCCCTGAGGTACACCACACTTAGCGAAACTTGACATGATCGACATGTTTCCATTACTTTCTGATTTAAGAAAATAATAACACACTCTCTATGGACTGCGTTAAAGCAATTTGGATACCAACAACTTCTAAGCCACTTTCCAAAAGCCCTCAGGAATTTGGTACCTACTCCATGTTTATGGATCACAATGTAACCGCAAGGAATGAAACCACAACTATAAGTAGAGAAATATTGTTTTATTTCAAAGATACATGAGTTTGGTTTAGATTTTAGAGAGCCTCCGGGCAAAGGTCGCACTCATTTCTCATTTTTGGCCACTTATCTTGAATGGAACTCGTTATAGAACCGGGAGTAGGTATAATTCTTTCTCGGATTCCTTTGCCAAACAATGCTTTGTTGATTAACCAAGATCATATACTTGAATTTGTATCTAATGAGTGTATCTCCAACTGGTAAGAGAAGGAGGTGACACAAAACATACTCGTGTATGACTATCAAAAGGGCATTAACCCGTGCTTTTTTTTTGGTAAATTAACCTCGCAGATACATTCTGCGAATCTATTCCATGGCAAAAGATAAAATTGTATATTTTCTTTTTTTCTTTTTAATTATGTGCTGAAACTCACATAGTCTCAGAGGTATCTAGAACGTGTTTCATAAAAATAAACTGGTTTTTTGCTTAATCATCACTCTCCAGGTCCAGATCACTGTGCCTTTGATGACTTTCTTCTACTTCTCGTCTAAACTGATTGCAAACATTTTTAATTTTTATTTTTAGTTATTCCTTGGAAATATACATATTCAATTCTTATATCTTAACCGCATCGCGGTATAGTTTCAAACAAAAAGCGGTCGCATCGCGTCATCTTTAACTAAAACTCCGACAAAATGTATGTAAATACCTCGTAATTATGTTTGCTCATTCTGTGAAGTACTTGCTTTGTTGTTCGGTTGGAAAGTGCTCATGTATCCACATTGGGAAAGTATCTGTGCATCGATAATAAGATATTCAAATAGAAAAAAAAAAACAACTGTTAAAGTCAATACAAACGAAAGGTAGAGAGAAGGAGAACAATGAAACGAAACAATAAGTAAAACTAATTTCCTGTAAAAAAAATTTGTTACTCACTCGTACAAACATCAAGTAAAGTCGCATTCAGATACTATTGTTCGGATGAAGTGTAAAGATATTTCGACTAATATGCAATAAAAAATGCAATTTGTATAGCTAATTGTTATACAAGCTTCGAAAAGAGGTTTTTTTCGGTACACATACCGGTTTTTTTTTTGCAATCGAATCGTTTCACACAAGGGCAAGTCGCACTTGATGAAGTCATCATCCGTTCTGCACTGTGCCTTGAGCTTGACTTAAACCAGATTGAAAACAAGACGATGGACACAGGTTTTAGAACCAGACCAGTCTAGTCAGTTGACATTTGCTGTAGCTTGACAGACGGGACTGGTGAACCAGGTTATGACCATAAGTCATGATGTCACTTCTGAGGAAAAAATATTTCGGCTGTTAGGCCGTTTTAAGCCATGCAACTAACTCATAGACCTTCATACACGTTAATTTGTTTCCCTTTGCAACATTGAAGGCTTTGGATTAAGCATTCTAAGAGGAATGAAACCAATTGTGCTTGCCTTACAAGAAATCCAACTTATATACAGATGCCTCGGCTATAAACTGCTTATCAGAAGGCTTGCGGGCTTCCTCACCGGTCACTGCAGCCTCAGATATCACTTACACAAACTTAATATAGTTCAGGAATCTGAATGCAGACTTTGCTTAGAGGAAGACGTATCAGCAGAACACGTACTATGTGAGTGCGTGGCTGTCTGCGGAGTCAGGAAGCGCTTTCTCCATAAAGAATTCCTAACACGGGAGGATCTTCGTAACGCCTCGACTAGAGATATTCTCAACTTCATTAGGAAGATAGAGGATCTCCTTGTCTAATTGACTCCACGCACAATAGATCCTTTAGGTCGCAGCGCCATATGCGTCTGTCGCAGAGCCTTAATAATAAAAAAAATAAATAAATAAACTGCTTAACCGACTTCGAATCAAGGGTGTAGCTCATTCGGTCAGACTTGTGATAAAACGGAGTCGATGAAACCTGCTACGCTTGATCGTACGCGTCTTTAACTCGTCCTGTTGTCGTTTCTGTTGTCCTTATCGTTCTTCACATCTTTAAGGCTGATGAGCTTCGTACTAAAATACTAATAACACCAAAACTACGATATCTAGGTATGTCCATTACTGCCATTAAGCTACTTATTAAGCTGGTTGTTATTAACAAGACGAACCCTTTGATGTGTTCAGTGCTACAACGAGCTGGATTACCAATCAGATTTGGCCTAGATGCGTCTAAAGAGTTATAAAAGCCTGATCTCGCTTAGGAGACTGCACATCAACGCAACAAAAGGTGTCATCACTAGACACTACCTTATGTCCAAGCTAGACCTCTTCTCAAACGATTTATGTAAGAACTGTTGAGACCTTCTCTTATGCATGTATCCTACCATCGCATTTTCAATTTCAATGCCTTAGCACATATAAACAGCTGGGAAACAGTTGGGGAATCCTTTCCCTAGACCTTGATATCTCAATGGACCTCCCTTAGTCCAAGTATGTTGGAGTATCCGAACGGCGGATTGGGAAGATGTTTTTAATTTTTTGTTGTTTTGATGAGGGTCGAACCTAGGAGTACAATGCACTTACTTCTTAGCCACGACAACCACCAAACAGAATATTTAAACATTTATTCGACCATGTGCAGTTTTTCAGCGACTTTAACGTCCAAAATTCTAATTTTCAACACCGACATTCCAACAGAGCCATTGAGGAGGTAAGACAAGTCTTTTCCATCAGCTGTCCATCTCTGCGTCGGCTGCATCTCTGCGTTCCTCAAAGATGATTGAATTAATGAGTTTGAGGCGGTTTTAATAGGGAGGCAGAATATAAGGGTCGTTCTAGGGCAGACCTCGAAGAGCAAATCAAAGAAAACAGCGCTGGATGCTTTTGTTTCTCGAGATATGTAAACGATGATACGGGGACCATACTAGACTAGCGTACTCTATGAGGGGGCTTTGGGAGAGACCTAGTCACGTATGGTTTGGTGAATACTTTTGACCACCATTTTACAAAACCTAATACAGAGTTGGCCTTAAGGATTATTTCATCCAGATGTAAACGGAAATTGCGCGTCGAGGTCGCGAAGAGATTGAACGGAGGAGCTAAATTGGTTATGCAGAAGGTAGAGTCGGGGAGGAGATTGGTGTCGCTTATGTGAAAAGTTGGTGGATTGGCATTTGGCGATATTAAGTTTCAAATACGTTTTGAAACACCAGATCGAAAAGCTATCGATGTCTTGTTAATGGGGATGGGGTCTTGGGATGAGGCTTTGAAAAATTAAGTATCGTCGGCTAAAGAGAGACAGACGAGTATTTGATGATCCTATCGAGATCGTTAATAATTAAAAAGAAAAGATGGGGACCTAGATGGCTGCCTTGTAGAACATCAGAGGTGGCCAAAAAAGGAGCCAAGTACGCTGACCTTAAACGAACACTGATACGGATTTAAAACTGAGGGCAGACAATTTAGTATTAATTGATGGAAGACGAAGGACGTACATGGCTAATTCTCAGAACGACTGACATTTTTGAAGATTGTCTATATTAAATCGATTGACAGTTCTCTACTGTCAAGCTTGTTCCCAAACTGTTTGCCATCATTATTTTTGCGGTTAAAAATTTCCACAGAAATTTTGCAAGATTGCATCATTTCTCTTAACTAAGCATCTATCGATCATCTGCTAACTGAATTCGCAAATTAACGCTCCAGGGCACGTGATGGCGAATTATATTTCGCTATATAAAATTCTCTCATAAATCTGATAATTAAATTCTATAAAATCCATCCATTTACGTTAATCTCCATTTTTTTTTTTTGCTTTTTTCTTTGCAGAAAATGTACGCGAAAGCCATTTACGATAATTTGGCTGACACTCCAGATGAATTGGCATTCAAAAAGGGTGACATCCTGACTGTCACCGAACAAGACAGTGACGGTTGTGAGGGATGGTGGCTGTGTTCGCTTCGTGGTCGAACGGTATGTAATACTTTTGCCTACTAAAATTGTCTCAAATTACACAGGCACGAGGAGATAAGTTTGCCTCAGGCTTAGAAATTAATGGAGTTGATCTCGTTTTTCGTTTTTTTCTTGACAATTAATTGGATTTCCACTTCCATAAAGCATAAGGACATTTGCCTTTACTCACCACTCGTGCAAAACTCATAAGACTCTTGACTTATGTGCTCCATTATCATGACCAACAAAAAAAGAGGAGCAAATCAAGTGGTCGTTGTCCATTTTAACTGTATTACATGGAAGTCAGGGATATACTCGTAGGCAAGCTACTTGAGGCGAAATAAAAAAAAAAAATGTGTTTCAAAATCTGAAGGATACTCTTACGAGATGGCACTGTAGCGTGATTACAATTTATCCTTGTTACAAAGATGGTAAAAATCTTATGAGTTTGTGTCTGGGGAAGTGGGAGAAATTGCCTAAAGTCATGTAAGAGAAAGAGGTCCTTTTGGAATTCATGCGGAACTGAAGGGTCTAAAGAAGATTTACTTCCTGAAGCAGAGAAAGGGAAATGGGTATTCGGTGTAATGAATTGTGATATAAGACCGTAAGGAGATTGTAAGTGGTCAGTCGTTTTTTTTTTTGGGCACTAAATTGAGTTGAGGAAGAATTTTTTTAAATTTTAATGAATTTTTTTGAAAGGAATTTTTGGGTTAACTTTTGTTTTGTGATCAAGACTTTGTGACTTTTGAGAGGATTCTTGGAAGAGGTACAGATTTAAACGTAATTCTGATTTTATTTGGTCCGGACGACAGCTCGGGGAAGAGATATTAAAAGACTGGAAGTCAAGTATTAGAGTGCAAGATCGAAAGCGACATTCAAAACTGGGAAAACGATCCTAAAAGTATGGGAAAGACTGACTTAAATAGCAAGCACTAGCAATAAATGAGTGTGGTTTCGTGAAAAGTGGTTCCACTCTAAATGCTTTACAGGCAGTAAGAGTAGGTTATCCCTGAGAAGTTCCAACATAAGAAGCCAGATCTTCACATGGTTTTTAAAGACCCAGCAAAGCAAAATATCCCTGAAGAGTACCGACAATGGAACAATCACTGGTTTAAGTGTTCTGGTGGCATCCACTTCAACCTAACCTTACCTAACGTACCGACAGGTGGTTGACAAAGAGCTTCCCCTTAAAAGTTGGAGTTCACCAAGGATCAGCACTTAGACCATTCCTCTTCAACTTTGTTACAGACATGCTAACTGCAGATATACAAGGAGAACTCCCATGGTTGCGGCTAGATCTTACCAGTGTGAGTTTAGGCCCGGAACTTCCCTTTCGATCGAAATTTTCATCGAAAAATTTGTCAGCGGCTTTCAAAATGTTGAAAGAGAGACCATGTTCCTCATAACCTATGAATATGGTCAAATCCTTTCGAGTCTAGTCTTGACTATGAAGATAATTAAGCCTTTTCTGGATGGGGTGTCACTGATGTCATTGTTAACTCAGACGACGACACCAGCACTGAGATCAAACGAAGAATAACTCTTGCCTATCGCTGTTTTTCTTTAGGCTGAGCAGGCAACTGAAGCCCTATCTCGAAGACATTAGGTAGGTAGGTAGGTTAAAGAGGTGGATGCATCGCGTGGTGCAGCCTTCACTCGGATCTCTTATGGATCCATTGTGTTCCTCTGTCGTGGAGTGACCACTCTGAAATTTTAAGAAAGAAAGTAAGGGTCTATATGAGTGCAGCTACGAACGTTCGGCCTCCCTGAATCATCCCGAATTTGTTGTGAATTTTAAAATGGCTTTTGGTGGCTTGTTGGACAGCTCGCCCAGGTCGTTGAAATTATATTCACCGAGGGCCGACTTCCTTGTTCTATATAGGCTGGGCCATTCGCATAGGAAGTGGGTTGTATTCTCTTCCACGTCTATATTACCTCAGCCTCTGCATAGTTCGTCTGTACTTAGCCGCATTCTTCTGCGGTGGGCCGCCAGTAGGTTGTGGCCTATGATGATTCCTATGAAGAGGGCTAAGTTTGATCTGTTTAGCGCGAGAATGTGCCCTGTTTTTATCTTGTCGATATTTGTCCAGAGTTTCCTGGAGGTGCGGCATGATGAGAGTGCGCTCCATCTCACATCAGCTTGTCTGTAAAAATCTAGTGCAATGCTCGATTTAACGAGAGCTAGGGGGGCCAGTGATAGGTCCTGTTCCGAGCCCTTCCTGGCTAGTTCATCCGCCATTTCGTGGATACGTTTGTGTCCCGGGATCCACCAGAGTGTAACGTTGTGGTTCGCGGTAAGGGTTTTGAGTTCTTCGCGACAGCGTTAGGAGACTCTCTACAAGACCTTAACTATGTCAGTCCTATTCTATTGCCCTGAATCATGGATTCTATCGAAGCCAGATGAGGATACCCTTGGTCGCTCAGGTTCACCCTAAAGTGGCGCTATGGAGGGAACGTCTTCTCACCAAAAATAGCAAAATCCGAATAAATAAGACGGCTCATGGGCGATTTACATTGAACCATAAGATCGGGAAGTTACTTGTTCTCCAGGATGACTTCAACTTCTAAAGACAATAATCGAAGGACGCCCGATTGGACTATTCCAAACTACAAACGTTTAAACGATGAACTTCGCAGAATGTGTCTTAAAAAAAATCAAAAGGGTGTCAGTTCTGGATGTAGATGAAGCACAGTGAAGCACAGAAGGCTGTCAAAAGTCATCGTTCAAGGTCTCTTGAGATGATACTCATTGAGCATATGTAGCTCTCAGTTAACTACTAAACTAAAGCCATTATTGAGATTTTAAAAATGTACCAAACGACTTTGTCTGGTTGATGGCTGAACACTGACGGTGATAAGTATCTTCTGTCTCAACCCTCAACAATGAAATATGGAAACCATTAGGAGATTTCCATATCATGTGCATAATCATTCATCCAGCAGACTTTGGAATCAAGGCCCATTTCGCAATCGATATCTCATCCATTCGCAATTTCTACTTTCGCAAGCGGCGCGGTTGGAACAAATCCATTGTGTTGGCCCCGATGATACGCAAAAAACCATCAAAGACATCGAAATGCGTGCCATTTTTTTCTGTTTTTTGTTATCGAAAACAGAAATCAAATTTCCAAACGGGAACGGGTATAAAATTTCACGATCAGTGATCGCGCCCTGCAAAGCTCAAACAATCGTCGAAACCACATTAATTACCACGCCATTGTGTATGCGTCAGTATTAATGCTGTCGCTGACATTTTGTCAAACGGAAACCAGCAAACATTTTTTTTTTCTTTGAATACAACACCGAAGTGCACAATGCCCGCCACTGGGATAGTGTCAACAATTGGAAAATGGAAAACGATATGCCTTTGTACTTTTGCACTAGTCGAACGATCGCAGACAAATGATCGCGTTTGTCAACTAAGGGCGAGTGATCGCGAATGCTCAACGAGCAATGCGCACGATTGTGAACTGCAGTCCAACTAGATTGATGGTGTACTTCAGATACTTCAGATATGTCCATGTCAATTGGGACGCAAAAAAAAAAAAGCAAATAGGCTACCAGTACCAGGGTTCATGGACGTGATCTTTGTAAACGGACTCCACTGAGAAAAGCAATTTTCATCAATTGGGACCGCAAATTTTTCTGAATGAAAAAAAAAAAAAAACTCAACTTACAGTGTGACGCGCGAATTGATTAATTGATCCGGAGACATGGAGGCACGCGATTTTACAGGGCGACCACCAGTCACAGTTGTTGTATCTAAGTCAATTGACTTGGGGTTAATTGTCTTGATTGAAAGTTTAAGGCGATTTTAATTAGCTTTACGTGTGCTGCCGCCGATTTCCAACGAAACTAGATCGGAGTGAATTAATTTGTTTTGAGTATTTTTTTTCAAATTAAATGGCAGCACGACGGATGCATTTTACTTTGCGAATGTCGAACGCAATGTGGTTCTCATTAAATTTTTGAAAAATGTGTCTAGGCGAAATGTGGAGCAGTGGAAACTTATAATTGAAATGCAAGTTACGCGGAGCTAAACGGAGTTGGAAATGTACAGTTTTTTTTTTTGAAAAATTGCACAATTGGACTACTTTAGGAATGTAGATTTGATAGATAGCGGTGGGGGCGGAGTATGAATTGATTTTAAGTAATCTGATGCGAATCTATGTAGAAAGAGGTCACTTTAGTGATTGTCCAAGATTCATTGGTGACTGCATTCCATATGATGCAGCCTTTACTAAGATCTAAACGGATTCATTGTGTTTCCCTAGCGTTGAATGTCCAGAGGAAGGTTCTTCGTTTGCTGTCCTTCGGCCTTTGAACAATCTTGAATTCATATTGAATTTTTGAATAGTTTTTGATGACTTCTTAGGCCCTTAGCCTCTGAGCCTAAGTGAGTCCCACGGAACACTTATATATCTACCTAGGCCCGATACACGCAAGTGGCGTATGGTACAGAGTACCTCATCATATTTTGGGGCAGTTCGCAGATTATCTGACTCAATGGTCACATTATAAGTTTTGGTCCTCACCTCCCCCTATTGTCCACTCATGAAAACGAAGAAAATCTTGGATTTAAACTCGCTTATAACTCACAGAACACTTTCCGTTTTTTTACTTGTAAGATGATCTGAAACTGCAAAACTAAATTCAGTTCTTCATGGCAAAGAGCTGCATCCATTAGAGAAACTTGTTGACTCGAACCCAAATGCCGTAGCAACTGAGCCACGACAATCACTGCTGTTGCGCCAAACATTTATGAGTCATTCCACCAGACTCCTCTGAAGTACCAACAGATAAAAGATTTAAAGAACATTAACGAATCCCGACTTGACGAAAAAGTTACGCATATGAAAGGATTCATTGCCTTTGAGTATAGGGAAGGGACTATTCTACCGCGTTCATTTCCCAGAAATTGAGTTGGGTTCAGTGAAATTAAAGTTAAGAGCTTCTGCAGGCAAAATCTCGTGTCAGGTATAGCTAGCTAGAAGAAGACAGAAAGAGGTTCCCTTTTACCCTTAATTAGACTGCAGATGGATGGCAAGCCTTGTCGCATGCTTGCCTATGAGACAGTGTCCCGTGACGACACCTATTACGGATCTGATATGCGATCTGTTGAGAGAAATTAAATTCTTAGAGCGTTTCAGATCCAGCCGTGGCCAAATCCGCTTTGTCGCAAGACATGTTATACCATTTTTCCACCTAGAATTTGTTTTCTCGATAGCATCCAGCTTGAGTTTAAGTTTACATGTAGCGATCGGCATACCCAGGGTGTTTCTTTCTGTAAGCACGGGTACGGTTGTTCCATATCTAACGAGTTCATCAGCCCTGCAGTTCCCCGGAATATCTCCATGCTCCGGCATATTGAACTGCTCCGCCATCTCTATAAGAGATGATCGGCAATCTAGAGCTACTAACGAATTTGAAGAGACTGATTCCATGGACCTGATCGCTGCTTAACCAAATGGTAACTTCCGTAACCAAATTCGATTCGATTCGATTTTGTGATCGAATATGAGAAAGTCATCCAAAATAAGTTGGCTATGCGACTTCTAGAATACAACGGGTTTCAGTCCACCATATATTTTCAAACGAAAATCAAGATAAATTGCTTGGAGAGCTTGACTCTGTTTCTTTATCGGCTTTACCGTCATACTTTGGTTGGTAAACATTAGAGCAACCAGACTTTGTTCGACAATGAATCTCGAGCAGTGAAATAAGACGGTGCCGTGACATAAGGCCATATTTCGGGGTATGACCTTATGCCGCTTTTCGAAAAGCGCTTTGTAAAAGCCTTATGTCACGGCACCAAATAAGACATGTTCTGCGTTTTACAGTACCTTTCTGCAATGCGGAGAAAAATGAAAAGTCCAGTCATTCTGGACACCACCCTCGGAGCAAAAAGACTGAAACCTACACCAACACCAACACTAGCGCTGTGTTAATAGCATCATAAGGGTATTCATAACCCCTTTAGCGCTAGTGAATTATAAAAAAAAAAAAAGTTCACTTCTGGGTGCCTTTTGGTGTTCTTTACAGTGAACTTGCATCTCGTCTACAAGAATATTCACTGGACATAGGTATGGTCACACTCGGGTTCACAATAAAGGCGTCCAAAGGTATTCCTGACTTTGAAGAAAGATTTTATTGGTTTCGGGTACTTTTTGAAGCTTCAACTTTCTTGTAAACCGATCTTTAAGTCAGACGGAGAAATAATTTTGTGTGTCTACTAATTTTTAATGCAAACCATCTGTCCGCCTAACAAAACACATTCCAAAAAGTCTTAAACTCTACTAGACACAATAAAAGTGGTTCTGCCATGAAGAATCTATTACCAACCTAAAGAGCCACACAATCTCTAAAGTTTTCCCATTGACATAACTCACATTATCCTGTGTGTGTCTTTGGATTCAAACAAAACAAAACGTTTTTCTGCTCTTATTTGCATAGAAATCATATTTTTCAATTTAAATTCCCCATTCCCCATTCCCCCATTGCAAACAACAAAACAAGAAAATAAAAATAAAAAAAAATCTTGTCCTTTTGAAAAACTGAACTCATTACAGCCACACGCGTCCTTTTCTTATCAAAATTTATCATTCGTGGACATTCATTCCCCGCCCCGACTGTAGCTATAATAAACATTTGATTTTTATAGGAAAACTTTACACAACGGAAGTGGAATTTATTGTCCGCGACTTTTGTCGTCCCTCCCTGAATTTAGATTCCTGATTCGTTTGGGTTCCATTCCCGCCCACTATCAACCATCAAAATTTAATTTTCTGTCAAAAAAAGGATAATGTAACCGTACACCAACAACGACAACAACAATATTTTTCCATTCAAGTTGTCGTAAAAATGTTTCCAATTTTTTTTTTTCATTTTTGTTGAAGTTGAAGTTGGAGTTAGAGTCAGAGCCTGGCACGTTATGTTGCCTTGTAATAGGTTCAGCAATTTTCCGCCATGTAAAACATGAACCGTAATGTATTACACACACACAATTCCCATTTGTAGCACAGCAGAATACACATTTCATTTAGTAGGAAAAGCCTAACCACCACCGCCGCCCCCTTGAGAGGGACTAAGGGAATAAATTTAATGTATACGTTGTTATCCTGGAGATTTCTTGTTCGTTCTTCCTTCTCGACTTTTGTTCGTGTTTTTTTTTTTTTTTTTTGCCTGTGTACAGGATGTTGTCAACATAAAACATTATTCAGCTTTGGAACGTTCAGTGAGTTCCTTGAGTCGATGATATTTTATATTTAAAGCTGTAACACGTGACTTAAGGAATTATTTTCCATGATGACAGAGTAAGAGGGGACGGAATGAATTAAATTGTTTAGAAGGAGCATTCAACGAATGAAAGAGGAAAGGATACTGAAAGTATAAGACTTTTGAAGAAATTGTGAAGTGCAGCAAGGAAGGAACTAGAAAAGGAACGTTTTCCCTGTTTTTTTTTAAGTTTAATTATGAATAATTGTACTGAGGCTGTGGGTCCGGGATTGTTTTACACTTTTTCTATACAAATTAACTTTTTTTTTTAAGAAAAATGGAACAAGTTAATCGATTTTTTTTTTAATGAAACATAAAATTTATGTTTCGGATTGTATAGCTGTTTCCATGGGGAACTTGTTTCCTTATTTTAATTAAAGAATTTGACAGTTTTTATATCTAATTGAGGACGTAAAATGTTAATTTATGTCGATCTTATTTAAGGGTGGCTTACATTTACTTTAGTCTTGTAAATGAAGTGGGCGACTTTTATAAGGCATTTGTTGACATTTTTAATGGCTTTTGTTGTAGTCAGGGGGGTCTTTAGGAAATGAGGAGGGAATGTGTCTTTTGTAATGGCTTTAACATCTTTTGGGGGATTTTCTTAAATATTAGGGAAGAGTGTGAATGTTTTAAGCATTTATTCCTTTTATTTCAAACTTCGAAGACAGAAGATCAAATGTAGCCTTTAGCCGTTGAATTCGGGTGGGCAAATCTTGATGAAAGTCAAACCGAAAGAATATTTGTATCCTCATCACACTAAGGTTCATGTGAACCCATTGCGGAACCCATAATGTGTTTCCTCCCGTGGTCCGGATGCCCTGGCAAACTTAAGCACGTCTGATGGTGATCCATGCGATAGTTTGTCGCTGTGATCGAAGACGTATTTACCCAGAGTTCTATATGTCAGTTAACAGGGATTGTGGCAGTGACAGAAGAAATGAGCCGTGTCCTTATGAGCCCATCCTCTCTACAGCAACAAACTCGAAAGTGGTCAAAAAGTTTCGAAACATACAGTTGTTTTTCTATCATCATAGCTTGAGTCCCATGCCTTAGGGGCAAAGATGAAAACAATGATGTCGATGAATTAGATAGACCTAGTTCAGGCTTTGACAGCTCTTTTGCGGAAAAGGTCTCGTTTCACACTATCTTTCGAAGGTTAAGTAAGCTTGTTTGATAGTCAGACACGTTACTAAACTGAGCGTCCCTTCCAATGATTTCTGTAGAAGCTATAGAGACGATGAAGAGGAAGAAACGGTCACCCAACTTCCTTGTACCTGCCCTGCCCTTTCAAGGCTAAGATAACAAACACTTAGGAGAATTGTTCTACGAAGACCTAAGCGATACAGTCAAACTCGATATTGACAGAATAAAGAGCTTTGTCTGTGGCTCTAAATTGTTCTGCACATAGTGCGGTACAGGAAAAGGTCTACACCGTGCAGTTACCCATAGCTTCTTCCTTGGAATAAGGAAATACATCACGCTAGGTTCCCAAGGCCGATTGTCCGGTACTCTACAATGGACCTACACTTTTGTCGAAGTGTGCTCCTGCTTAGCGAGAGCAGCCACCTTACCTAAGCAGGCTTGACAGTCATGTACGTGATTTACAGAAAAAATGGCTCAGAAATAACCAAAAAAACTTGTCCGGGTAATAGGAACTCATAGGTATCTCATTTAACACTCACTGCTGTAGTTGCGAGAATATGAACGGAAAAGAAGATTGAGTCAGGTTAGAGTAGTAGGCCAAACTTAAACCAGAGACGGTCCTAAGTGATACCACATAGATCTGTAGTTTCCTCTACAAAACTCCCCGCAGAACCAGCCGGAGCTTGCTATGAAGTGTTGGTGTCAGCCAGTTCATTGAGATTGTAGAAGAAGCCGGCTCCTAAACAGACTCTGTTTCGAGCTGAGAGAGCTAGTACAAAGAAGATTGAGCATCGTTTCTTCTTCCTCGTTGTCGCCTCTGCAAAAGACATTACAGAGGAGGCAGCATAAGCAGCCTTTCCTGTCTGATTAGACAGTGATACCGTTTGTTATCTGTTTGGTGATGGGGCAGGCGGCTCCATCTGTCCACTATCTACTCGTTGAAGCACCCGTGTCCAGTAAGCAATTGAGTGAGGTAGAAATTCACCTCCACCTCCTCCATCTCCTCCACCTCCTTCAATCCGCAATGGTTCCGATCAGCCTTGCAGTCCATTGTCCGCTGGTTTCTCAGTTCCATCATTGGTTGGTGATCTCTTCAGCTTCCCCTATCGCCGTTTCCTTTCCAACCTCTTTTTTGCTCTCTGTCGCTAGAAGATCGACGGGGATTTCTCCCGCCTCTACGAGAACGGCTTATTCTTCTGACACGCTTTGTTAGGAGCTCGCCACTCAGAGACCTCCTCTTTGCTCAACTGCTGCTATTTTATATATTTTTAAGCGCGAAGGACTGTCTCTTTCTTATGAGAAGTGAGCTCTGTAAGAAGTCCCACCTATCCTGCGTAGAAGATTTTTCGGCTCGGCAATGAGGAATCATGTCGCACTGTATGTCCTCAGATCTACCCATCATTTTTGTGAAGGTCACGGTTAATCCTGTTATGGATTGCTGTCTTGATGACTGTTGATGCAACTCTTATTTCGTCTTTCATGGTATGCATCATGATTTCTGCTTCTTTTCTGGTCATTTCGTCTGCTTTAGTGAGCCACGATAGGGACTCTTGCCATTATTGGAACATGCTCCAATTGTCAGGCAAACGTAAGGAGATGTTTATGTTTACATCCTTGGAGAAGAGACACCTCTAGCCACTTTTGTCTCAAAGCCATCTGTGTATAAGCATATGGACCCCTTTTGTTGCAACATAAATGCAATTTGTCTTGTTTAAGTTTAAAAGAAGGGAAACCACCCTATACTTGCAACTGCACCCTTACTCAGCTGTCAAGATGACATTAGTCTGTTCCATTCCACCAAATCCATTAATCTTCGATTTCCAGTTTCATCGATGTGCATAGTCCTGCATATCTGATCTAATTTTCTCATTTTGTCCTTACAGATATAAACAGTTTTTCAATTACACACCGATAACATCTGAAATTCAATCTCTGTCTCTCTAATTACAGGGCATCTGTCCAGGAAATCGTTTGCGTATAATCGACTCATACGACTCCGGTTGTTTCTCACCATCGCCAGCCTCGTCGCCGTGTCCATCGTTGGGCGCATCAACAGCGACACTCAACAGTTCGATATCATCGTCGGAAATCTATGAGAACTCCTCAATCATAAGCGGCTGTACCCAACAGCAATTACTACTGCACCAGCATCATCAGCATCAGCTGCACCAGCAACAACAGCAACAACAACAGCTCCAGCATCAGCTTCAACTCCAGCAGAGTCGTCAAGGCAAAAGAAGGTCGTGCCATACAACGCCGCACAGGGTAATTACCTTTAGCTAAGCATTCCTTAACTCGCGCATGCAAAACAAAAAGAATAATTCGCAACAGGAAAAGGAGTAAATTAATTTTTTCACTTAAAAAAAAAAAAAAATATTTAACCTTAAGTAATAAAATTAAATTTATTTTTAAACTCTCTGACGATGAGATGAGCTTCGTGCTTCGTGCTTCGTGAACTTGGTGGTTGAGCTCATTGTCGCACAAGGTACTCCTCGCAAGTTGATGAACTTCAAATGTTTTTTGCAAATTTAAATGGAGGCCGACAAGGGGGCATGGTCATCGTAGTCCGATTGAAGCTTGTTAATTACTTTGTACTTGTTTACCCAACACAACCGCTGATGTTTTCCGGGATATATTTCGCTTTTGAGGTAGCAAAAGAGAAATTTCATCATCACAACGGACTGGCTTGGCCTGAGATGATTAAATTGATTTGGGATGTGTGATTATTTTTGAAGAGCTCTTTAATGGGCTTTTTATCTTTCGTTCGTAACCACTTGTACGCAAGAGAGTGAAATTTTTCTCTTGTTAGGCTACAGTAAGGTGGATTTTTATAGGTTTAGTTGGGTTTTTTTCTTTTGTTGGTGTTTGCCAATTATGAGAATGAGGCGCCAACGTGATGTTGTAAAATCTAATGAGTCATTTGGTCTTTTTGGCTTTAAAAACAAAAAAAGGAAAGTATGCCAGCCAGGGGAACTATTGAGTCCAGGATAAACGTGCAATTTCTTTCAATTAGTTGCCTTAGGGTAAAAAACTGGTACGAATTTTTGTATCCGATGATATCTAGAAGGCGCATGGAGTTGTAGACACGTGTCTTGAATTCTCAACATGTCTATAAGCTTGTGATTGGCGTGGATTTTCTAAGCTACTCTTGAAATTCGTAACCTTTTTGAGGCTTAAATTGGTTATATTGTTTACTTTCCAGAGCGCTGTGTTTCTTGCACACTAGATGTATAAGTCGTTAGTAAGACTACTTCAATATCCTTGATGCAATAAGAACTCCTACTACAGCTGTTCATTGCAATAAATTTGATAGAATTTCATTGATTCATCATCGTCAGTGTAGCGTTCTTGTCCTTGTGCTAGTGGATATTTTCAACAAAAAGCTTATAACCAACTAGCTTTTACTCGCGGCTTCGCCCATCTTCAATTTGCCAAGTTACACTTTTATAACCTATACTGTGACCCCGAGGTACAGCCACTCTGTGTGCAAAATTTGAAGTTGATTGGTTCTGTAGTTTTCGTGTTACAGAGGAACAAACAAACAAACGGACTACGTTTCTCTTTTATAATATTAGTAGGATTCAACTCTAAAGCTAGGCACAATGCAAAGGACAGAACAAGTTGCAAAGTCTGAGTCTGAGTCTATTATGCTATCACATCCTTCACATCCTAACCGTGAGATCTAAGGCACTGGCAAACTGTCACGTACATATGTAGGCCTAGGTATATCCAAAGAAGACGGTTTGAGTGTACAACCTGGACATTTGGTTTGGGTAGGCTTTTGCGGTGTAAAGCTCGATTCTTCATCGTCGTCCTTTATGTTATTAAGCAAATGGCTGACACGTTAAAGTGAACTAAACCCAGATGGAAGAATCTATAGCATTCGTCAGTAAGCAGATCATTAAGGCATTTGTAAGCAAGAACCAGAATCATTAAGTCACAATGAGGGACCAGTAGACAGGATACCCCACAGGGCAGAGTTATTTCACCTCTTCTACAGCTCCTGGTCATCCGGACAACGTGGTATTTCTTGGATCAACGATGTTGCCCTCAGTAATTGGTACAGTCACAGGCCAATATCTAAGCTAAGGGCTTGGGCCACAAGTTGTGGACTTGGCGTTATTCCAAGGAAACCAGAACTTAAGCACAAGGCAAAGAAATCATGTGTTGCTTTCTACACCTGCAGCAAAACTTTTGGTTAAAGCTAGGGACTCCAACCTTAGATGGTTCTTTGGATGTAAACTGCTATAGTTCATCCAATTATTACCAACGGATCGCTCGTTTAGTGAATCCCATTGAGCAAAGCCTACAACATTACAAAACCAAGCTGATTTCAAGGAACAGCTGGTATTGGAGGCATAAAAGCGCTACGATCGAGTCCTATCATAAACATTGGGCACCTGAACCTTCACATCAAATATGTCGTTTCGAGTAGCACTATAAGATTCAGAGACTCTAGGTTTTGGTCCACGAAATCATATGATCATAGCAACGCTCTGGACCTGCTGCTTAGAACTCTGGCCGAGCAGGGCAGAATGGAACAATACCCCACTCCTATCGAAATGCCAAGTATTGATCTTTACGGACGGCTCCAATGTGGAATGCGGCATTGAAGCGGGTGTCTTCTCAGCGGAACTGAACATATCGCTTTCTAGACTTTTCTAATGTATTCTAGGTGGATGTACTTGCGGTTAGAGAGGCCTGCAAGATACTTAATCGCAGCTCTATTGGAATCTTTATTGGCCAAACATGCCATCAAAGCGCTACATTCACACACACAAAATAGGACTTAATCAGAAGAACCCGCACCCAAGACAAATAGAATTGTAGAGGCCACTTGCCAATTGGCTCACGCGCTGCTTAGTTAGAAAAGGAAACACTTTTGAAATCGAATTTCCTTGTATCGAAACCGTCTTGTAATGTGGCTCTTGCATCACCAAACATGTGCTCCATGTGACCAGACTTGGGAACAGTAACATTTGAAAAGAAAGCGTCTTCCAATCGCCAGAGTTTGCACGCTGAAATGTTCCTTTCAATCGCTCAATGTAACCCTGTTGTCAACAGCAAAAACAAGAAAAGATATAGGTGCGACTAAGCAACCTTGCATAACCTCAATTCTAACTTATGAATGGCGGATGTTTTCCTTAAAGTCTTCTTCCAAAACTATCACAACTTTCGATCTCCTCTCGAACTGTGCTATCTTTTCGATAACATCTCTCTTTCAAATGAATTTCCTGCACGATCTTTGTACAAATAAACTTCATCACCTAACCTCGCCTCTGTAAAACACAACAACAACAACAACACAGTAACCATTTGTTTATGGAAATTTTCTTTTAATTCAAAATCAATTGCAACCATCAATTTCTCTCAATTACAACAAACATTATAAATTACCGCTTAATTTGGCATTTATTTCATAGATTTGCCTCGTTTGTTTCCGCTGCAATAGCAGTCCTGCTGCTTCCCCCTTGAGGCGTGGGCAATACCAACCACAACCCACCACTGTTCCTCATTTCCGCTGCATTCAAATCCTACACGCCGCCGAGAGCTGTGGCGCACCAAACTTGGGCGTTTAAAACAAAACAAAACCAAATACTTTGAACCTTTCTATGAATCAATTGCTATCGAGAGCAGAGAATTTAAGTCTCCAAATCACAGATACACCGATGGGAGTTAAGCTTATCTCAAGACTTCCATCAAATCTGCAAGTTTAGGTGTTTTTGGCGAGCAAATGAGGAAAAAAGATACAATAAATCGGGCTGTAATGACTTGTTATTTGTGGATACTTGGACCTGAAACTTGTTTCCTTCACGGGCTATAGTAGGCCGCTGGTTTGCGTTGGTCCAATGGTCCAATGCACTCCTGCTGTGCAAGACGGGACGCGTTCCAACATCGAACTTCTCAATGGTAGCCACTGTCGCCGTCGTCGTCGTCGGGAGCAAAAGGAAAAGTTCCAACCAACAACAACACGCGTAACGCTGCTGCACAAGTGTTATTGTATACCACACGATGACGACCGCGACGGTTCGGTACATTTATGGTAATAGTTTATAAAAGCTGTTTACCACCGAGATGCAGGTATCTATCTACGAATAAACAAGATTGCCCTACTTAGAGAGAGTCTGTGTACAAACGGATTTGTCATTGCACCGCACGACTACCACTGACACCGACCCCGCATTTTTTATTTATTTTTTATTTTTGCATGTTGCAGATACAAATTTGTAGCCACTGCAACTGTGTAAGATGTAAGTGGCTGTGCAACGCTTGTCATCGTTGTAATCCGCCTGCCAGTCAGGTATAATTTATAATTAATTAATGGAATATGTATCATGATTTTCGCATGTGTATCTGACAGTTATTACACACATATATTCGATGTTTATCTATGTGACGTGCAGCCAGCAGGTTAATCTTGAAATTGATGATGACAAATGTTGCGGATGAATTTACATCGTTGCTGCTGTTTTCAATTAAACACAAAATGTTGTGCAACATTGTGTTGCGTGTGGATAAAAAGTGAAAAGCTTGTACGTGTGTCGGTCGGTAATTGAAAAATTATTGCCCTCTCGGTCATCTTTAACGATGACATGATACAATGTGTGACATTTTCATAGGGTCATGTGATATTTTAATGATTGTGAAACTGAGTAAACATTATGAAGAGTTTAAGGGTCGAGAAAGTGTTTAGTTTGGGTCATGCATTTACCTCATATCTGAGTAGATTCCATTGGTAGATAATGGATCATTGCCAGCACTAAGAAGACTCCTATTACGAGATTTCTACAGACTCTGTCCACATGAGCAATTACATGAATCTCATTGACGTATCACTGACAGTGGAACCCTTATGAATATGCAGCGTGGGAAAGACTAACTAAGTACCATGAACTGTTTGATTGCGTTCCAAAGATGCCTTCCTTCCAGTTTTCACCATCAAAGCTTCCTCGAATCTTGAAATCAACCACAAAAGACATGCAAAAACGTATTCATCAGAATCAGGGTAATCAGGGAAGCAAGGTTTATAAAGTCACTCTTTTCCATATTTCCCTTAGTAGTGTAGCTAATGTTAGAACCACGTTAATGCAAAGATAAAGGTTTATGTCGTACAAATCGATAACCTCAATTCGGAGTCTGAATTCTGCCGAACAAGGCAAAAGTATCCGGAACTGCTTGAAGACTTTCTTACTTACTTAGGGTGGCGCTACAGTCCGGGGTGGACCTGGGCCATCTTGTTTATTGTAGACTTTCAACAGCCTATAAAGGGGTGGATCACATGAGGAGAGGCAGTCCTTTAGATCTTACTTACTAACTTAGATGACGCTTACTTACTAACCTCAACCAATGAGCCTCTCCTTAACCCTTAGTCGTTAGCTAACCGCCTCCAGTTACGCACTTTAAGTTGGTTGAGGTCCCTTTCTGCTTGTGCACAGCACCTTAGGAGAGGTCTATCCCTACTGCGTTGGCCCTCCGCGTTCGATTCGAAGACTGTCCGGACGTTGGAGCGTTGGTGTCCACTCGTTTTACATGTCCTAGCCATCTCAAACGACCAATGCGCAGCTTTTTGACTACGTTGATGCTGCTGTACAGTTCGTATAATGCGTCGTTGAATCTCCTCGTCAACGCAAACGGTCCAATTACGACGAGTTTTTGAGCTCGAAGCGATCAGGCGTATCTTCATCCATTTTCGATGGAGTAGGACTGTCACAATAAGCTCTTAATTGCGATAGCAGAGCCAAGGTACCTCGAAGTTAGCTCTCGATCAGTTATGACAGATGAACGGAAATAGCTGTTTAAAAGATCACTTTAGTGGAACAAGTTGACTGAAATAGGCTCACATACTCACTTAAATGCTATCACGCTGCGTGGTGGAAACGTCGTCCAAAACATGGGGGAGCCACCTTGTGTGAAGATCTGCAACGTATTTCAGTTCCCTCTAGCTCATCTTCATCGTCAACTATTCTAAGCCACATTTGCTAAGCACGATCCACTCCCTCGGGCTACATGGGCGAGTGGACTCCATTGTTTGGCATCCTTCACAAGGGATGCTGTATCTACTAAGCAAAACACTGCTACTGTATCGATCGAGCAAAACAATCTCCGTGTGGTATTAGCACTGATAAGCATTTCGAAGGCAGTTTTTATGTACCTTGCTGCCCACATGAGTTTCCAAGTTGTGAGAATTTCTAGTCTACAGAAAGATAAGCCGTGTTTTTTTGAGAGCTGTATATCCAGCCCAGTAAGATTTTACACACAAAGCAATAACAACACACCAAGTGGGGATAAATTTCCCAGTAGCAGCAAGTGAGGATAGAACTATACAAGTTGACCACCAGAGCGCGAAAAATCTCATAAATTAGCTCTTAGCCGATCGTATTTGTTGCTTTTTCTCGGTTTTGACATTTACAAACTGTCAAATGAAGAAAAAGAAATCGAGCCGCAAACCAATTGGTTGGTACGGCTGCTACTGAGTATGAATCGTTTTTTTGACTGAAGTGAGTGTAGTTTTCAAAAAAACACGACTATAGGTGTTCCAAGGGGACTCACTAAGGCTCAAGGCCTATTGTAATGATTTCTTGTGGAATAATTTCTATAAAATTGGCATAAATAACTACAACGACCCAAAGCCTTATTTGAACAATGATACCAATTGCAATTCGCAAACACACTTTTTATCCCAACAGTTTGCAATTCAATAACAAACATAGATCTCATGTAGAGAGGATCAAATTAAGGGACAATTAACCTTCCTCTATCCATGGTCCCTTAATACACCTTTTTTTTGTGTTCAAATCAACAACATCCCTCAAGAGCATTACCCTCTTCAAATCATTTAACGAAGCAAAAAAGGAGACATGACACTTTATAATATGGTTCAAGGTCTACCATTACACATTGTTACGTTTGCAAAATGTCCAGGCACAGGTAGATAATAAGAATGTCCACACAACTGGATTTAAACATAAACATATCAACCGTAACCTAACATATTGCATTTATCTTTCCTTTCCTTTCTCCTTTGTTATCTTTTCGACAAAAAAACAAAAATGAAGAACAAAAATTATTCGACTAAAGGACCTTTGGACCCACTGTCGCGGCACGAAACACAACATTCTTTAGCGTATACAAATTGAAAGGAAAAAAACTGTAAAACAAAACAACAAAAATGAAAACCCAAAAACGACGCGGGATATGAAAATATGCCATGACAGAGGAAGACGCGTTTTCGCTTTCAACGAGAGTTTACAGACCTCGTTTGGTGAGAGCATATCCTGCAAAACGTTTTTTACCTGACAGTATACGCACGTTGTCAATATATATTTCTTAGGTTCGTTGCAAAAAGAATTTATGTTTCTCATCACGGTACATCACGCAAAGGAAGAACGAATTTTGTTTGTATTTTGTTGTCTGTTTCGTAGGGTATATAGTTTTTTTAAATTAAATGTGGAACGAAGAGAATGGAAACTAAAAGAACCCTTAAAAGTTTATATAGTTTACTATATGTGAAGGAGACTAATTGGTGTTTGCCACATGTCAAGCTAGGGAGACTTTGCCCTCATCATGCTTCGTTACGATGCTCAATCATTGACGATATTTTAGACGGATGGGAATCTCTCTAGTAGATTCAGATGAAAATTGATTCGAACGTGGAAGATAGGATGCCTACAAACGTCTTTATAGACCAAAACGACATAAGGGACCTAGACTGAAGAATCTTGGAATCTTTCCAGTTAAAGAGATCTCATCTTATGAAGCTAGCAAGCCTTTCATGCGACCCTTAGGCTGTGGGAAAAACGTCACTGTAGTCTTCCAAAATCAACTGATAGGCTGCCCACTGAAAATGACTTCAGAAACAATATACCTGACTGAAGCGCCTGAAGTCAGCGCGAGGTCCTCTTCAATGAGGACATTCCAGGGAACTGTGTGGTTGTCGAATTAGCTTGACTAGGCTCTCAATGGACAGGCAGTAGGAAGCTCGAGCATGCAGTTTGTTAAACACCTGATTCACACCGATCTTCTGTCGAAAGCAACTCATAGATGACAACATCTTGACTATTCTAACAATGGTGGGCTAATCTGGACTGTCCTCGATCTTAAGAGATCGAAAGCATGAATTTAACTAAAAAGAGACTAGCTCTCGAAATTAACTAAAGTCCTAACAGGGCAATGCATCGTAGGGAGGCATGCTCAGCGTTTGGAAATCGTATGCAAAGCTTTCTATACGAGCTACAGGGACAAAGAAGAGGAAGAATCTATAGTGCACTTCCTCTGTACGTGTCCCGTATTTGCAAAAGATCACGAAAACCACCTTAGGCGAAAAAACGTGCTGGTAAATCTAAGCTGCTAGACGTCAGGAAATCTAAATGGTTTCAGGAGTAGACTGATGTCTAACCCTGGCACTCGCACTGTGGTCTAACAAAAGACCTACTTTTGGTCTAAGTATAGTGAAGACCACTTCAAATTAACTATAACCGCGGCCAATTATTCCAAAGATTTCCATGAGCCCTTCAAGCAAAGGTTTGTCTAATGCTATAGTGATCGAAAATAGGTCCCCTGCTCTTTTACATTCCTGAAGCGGCTGCAATGAGTGTTTCGAGGAACACTTTGTTCCTTTGTGCCGTAGCTTGACCATCTACAATCTTGTCTAAGTGAACAGCAAATGTCTAGGTTTCTGCAAAAGAAATACCTTGTAGCATTCGTCGTCTGGTTAAAACACGTCACTGGTGTCCCATAAGATGTCCAGCTACAACAATCGTTTCCCCTAACTTCCATTACACCAATTTGAAAGCTCAACAATCCCCCTTCGTGTCCAAAATCACAAGTCACAAATTTACCAATCAAAACTACCCCCGTCTGTGTCTGCCCTCTTCTATCGTTACACATTTGCTCAACACACCGATTAACATGCCCCCAACTGACATTGCTTCCATAAATCATGTTGCAACACTTTAGTAGCCCGCTCAATAGTTTCTACAAAATAATCGCTTGTCCTCTGCCTCTAGCCTCTAATCTTCAAAATAAACGCTCGAACACATCTCCCCATCTCATAGCTTGAACACACACAACCCAATTATACTAAATTTATGCATAAACATCGCTTAAAACAAATAACCAGAGGAAGTGTGTCTAAAAACCTCTGAATCTGACACATAAATTGTTGCACTTAAAGTGTTATTCACACTGCCAAACCGTTTGATTGTCCTCCTCTTCCAAGTAAAAATAATCCTGTTCACTTAAATAGAACACACACACACAGGGGAACAGACTGAGTAAGCCTACACGCCTTTAAGCTGGATGCAGAAGTACAAACAACTTCAAATGAGATCATCGATTTAAGGATTGGCAGAGTGGGTTGCGTGACCGAGATATTGATCCCAGTCCAAATAAATGGAAGATAAGGTGGGCACACAAGTAAACCCATCACCGGAAGTTGCATTTATGTATACCTTCTTCCAAGTAATTGCCTTGCGGTTAAGTGTCCTTACAAATGTTTACTTTTCAATCAAATCGATTGTGGGAATGATATCCAATAACCTACGGCAATACGGTTTTTTTTTTTCATGAGTTGAGAGATTCTCCCGAAGGATAAAGTTCGAATTCATTTGGGCCGAACCTATACCACGTAATCATTGAATTATACAATCAATTTTGTTTCCCTTAAATCCAATGGATGGACGACAAATTAAATCGGGGACCCCTGCTTAAAATGCACGCAACATTTTGCTACCTAAACACTTAAAGGTTGTTTGTAAGGTTTTTGTTTTTAAATGGAAATGGGGACGTGCCAATTTTTAGAAAGGAATGCATGTACAAAAAACAGGAGAGAGAACAGGGAATTTGCCAGTTTCTCTCATCAGGTAGAATGCCTGAGATGAAAGAGAAGCGACAGGACGATGGGAAAACATACAGAGAAACTGTCTTTGGCAAGTGGTTTAGAGTACTCAATCCCTATTCGTGAATTTCTTCTTGGGACATCCTTCTAAATCTAGAACTTAAGTCACTGATCGGTCTTCCGACTCGAGAAGAGTCTCCTGCTTTAGGTTTTGCATTCTTTCATCCCCTTCGATCCCGGGCACACTGCTTCCAATTCTTCAGATCAAGCTTTTTGGCATCCAAGACTGTTTTTTTGTTCTTTTGTAACGCAGATTCGATCTTCCTTGTCGTCTCAAACCTCGGGATCGGGATTCAAAGATCTTGTTGGCTAAAGACTTGTTTTCTACTTGATGTGGGCGAACCAATTTAGTCAACGTGTCCTCATTTGTCATTTTGATGTGTTTGCGGTCAAATCTTCACCTCTATTGGCTCTTAGCACACTTAAGTACTTACTTACCTAGGTTGCGCTGCAGTTCGTGATAAACCCGGGCCTTAATCAACAAGCCTCTCATCGGGCATTCTTTTGTCGACTCATAATTGATTGATAACTAGGCGCCTTCGTATTTCAAAAGTACCTCTGGTAAGCCATCAGTGCCAGCAGCTCTGTTTGTTGATTTCTCAGGACATATCAGAGAGAAATTTTCAAATTCTAGACTTTTAATGATCCGCGAGCCCACATTTGCACCTCCGACCAAAGACAGTCCGCGTAAGGTAAACTATGTATGTGAATTGTCAGACTAAGATCGTTGTACAACTCCTTGGACACAGGCTTTTTGAAGCGTTTGTCCTTCTTTTTCTATTTTTCGGTCGTTATCACTAGCTATAACAGCTGTGTTATGAGCTTTATCTTTAAACTTGAGACATCAAGAGAAAATATGCATTCGATTCATGCCACGATGTAATGTCTGTGGTGGTGGTCTTTGCTTCGTGGTGAGTGCAATGGATATAAGTACAAACCCAAGCTTCAATCTTAACAAAACTGTATAAACCACCTCTCGGAAGGCAATGACAAACCTCCTAGAAGCTAATTTGCCGTGAAAAACTCTTCAATCCACCATTTGAAGCTAGTGCCTTCTTTTAGGCTCGAATTTGGACCTCTAAGGACTGTTGCGCCCAACATGTATTTCTTTTACTTAAATTGTCCTAAAAAACGACTAATGACAGCTATAAGGAAGCACGGTCAGCGGTTAGATATTGCATGCAACGATTCTTGCAAGTCTTGCAAAGAAGAGGGAGAATCTGTTGTGAACTTCCTCTGTACGTGCCTCGCCCTTTCAAACATAAGGAAAACCACTTTAGACGAATACGATCTTAATGATCCGAACACCGTCAGCAGGACCGATCCAAACTGCTAAACAAAACCTAACCCAAAAATCACGGTGGTATGACAATGTACCGACATCAAGTCTGAATATACCTCTTCTCAGAAGACCACTTCTATAAGTTAGTTCAAGAAGCCTACCATTTCGTCTACTTGCCAATAGATGGCGGTGAAGATATCCCAACTTTGATTTAAAGTGAAAGACAAATTTCCTTTTGTGCTCGCTTAAGTATTCATCTCAGTCTTCCTTTCAATAATTATCACCGCCAAAGCAACCCTTCAATTTACACTTGATAATCTTTTCTTTATGTTGCAACAAAATTAACAACAATTAATAAATATTTTAACGCAATTAAACAATTATGAAATACGTTTGTTGTAGTCAACATTTAATTAGTGTCCCTCGCTGTCAGTAAGAAGCGTGAAGAAAATTCCTTCAACCAAAATCAAAGCCGGCATCTGAAGTCATCTGAATTTTTCAAATATCATTCCATATCGGCGCATCTTTTGCAGACCAGAAGTAGTTCCATTCCAGTAGCTAAAGTGATCCCAACCTCTATAAACTTCGTGATCTTATTTCATGCTTGCAATTTGTTGCTTACTCCTCATCCTTCTGGCGACTGGTCGCTGGAAAGAAAACACGAGTTTGCCATATACCGCACACGCATAAGGAGATACCACAAGTTCTCTTGGCACTTAAACTGCAAACCAAGTTACTTTATGGAAGCACAACTCTGCACAACTGACCATCAGAGCTCACCCCTCTCCCTACTGCGTTCTAAAATATCTTTTTGCCAACGCAAGTTGGCCAAATATGGAATCGGGACGATGAGTGTGTGTGTGTGTGTGTTGGCCGTGTAATATCGACCAACGATCCGATAGAGACTAATGAACTCTATGAAGCGAGAAAGATAAAAACAAAACAAAAAAAAAGGGCAATGTATACATTTTGGAAAGTCCTTGAAAGCCTAAAATGACTTTTAAGTGCCTGCATGCATACCCGACCAAAAGAGGTTGGCTTGGCACATACAACAGCCAAATGTCTTCACAAACAAGAAAGCGTCCATCGTTCATCTTCCACTTCCATCACATTGTTGTGTACATATTTAGACAGAAGATGAAGTGAAGTTGAAGTTGGTGAGAGTGACAAACCAGAAGAGATGACCGTTTCCATCGAGTGATTGACAGTATGTCCTTATTTGATATTTAATTTTATGATGGTCTCATCATCATTTTAATCCAGTTTCAGTCGTCTTTAAGGGGAATTATGTGGGGAAACGAAAAAAAAAAACCTCAAAGGACTCACAAGTCAAAGTGATAATTTAGTTGTTGCTCTTTGGAATTTTAAATTTTTCTCAGCAATTAATCTCGTTTGTGTGACAATTTAATCTGACATTTTACCCCTTTGAGGTTAGGAAAGACGTGGAATTTTATATTCCAAACACTTGTGTCATCCAATGACAAATGTCATTTGAGAATGGAAACCACTACATGTATTAGAAAGGCCAAAAGTTGATTTATTTTATTAGTTTATTGGAATTCCATGACCCGCAACCGCGGAAGTTAATTAAGCATTTTGTTTTTTGAGGGGGAGCAAAATGAAATGTCAAAATGAAGAAAAATTCCTTAAGATTAATAAACATAATTATAGCAAAAAGGCGGAGGCGTTCGGCGTTAGGCGTCAGACTTTGCTGTGAAGCTGTCAAAATGAGGGTGTTTTATTGCAACTCACAGAAGTAGGGATTAAAATTAATTTCATCATTCAACACTTCTTCTTTGGTTTATGGTGTATGGGTCACGCATAGCACCAGCCAGCAGTGGGTTCTCCTCTCTAGATATTTGGTGGCACTTTTATGATCGAAAAGGGGTGTTTGATTTACAATAGACTTATTGGGCCACTAATGAGCGAACATAAAATAGTTTATTTGTTTAATGCTCATGTGATGTTGCCTATTGTGTTGTGAAGTTTGGGAACAGGGTGTGGAAATTTATTAAAAACCCACAAGAGATTAGACCAGAAGGTGTAAAGACAACCTACTTAGAATGTTTTGGCTTGGGAATAGATATGCTTTTGTGGGTTTTGTTTTCTATAGAGCCAATAGGGATCAAGTTAGATTAAATAAAGCTTCACACTATCGGGTGGAAAAAGAAATTGAAATGTTGGTATCTGCAAAGTTCCGTCGGAGTGGTTTGGAAGACTTTCAGCATCCCTTGTACATGTCCCAGCCGTCTTAGTCGTTGATCTCGTTGAACAGCCCTTAGAACCCGTCGTTGGATCTTCTTCTCCAGATGTCGCTGTAAATCGACAGAAAGATTCTAAGGTTATTCCACAATGAAACTAAATTTTCTTTATGACGCGACGGTATCAGGAATAGGAGCTTGTGAGTACGCTTGTCCTGGTGCATTAAGCCTGGCTTCTCTGGCAAGTGCCAGAGGCCTTTTGCATGTCGTCTGAAAAATGCTTTACTTACCTCACAAAAGGGTTCAGGTCTAATAAATGTTATTGATGCGCCATCTTTTGCCAGTGAGTCGACTTTTTCATTACCCGCTATGGACAGGAACCCAATAAATGACGATCGTGTACTTTCTAGCTAGGTCAGAGATCACTTTGTGGGTTTCTAAGGCTAGCTTGAATTTGATGACAGGCTAATCAAACGCCTTTAAGGAAGATTAAGATAGTTTTCGCCAATGTGAGGGAGGCTCGTTAAAGTCTCGTACTGGCTAACCGAAAAGTTTGCACATGCTAGTTTTCCGAAAATTCTGGAACCAGTTTGTGTTTCCATTTTGGATCTATCTGTATACCAAACGAGGTCAGAGGCTAGTGGTTGGGGTGGTTGGCAAGTCTGTACAAAGTGACATTCTGTCCGAGACGTCGGAGTAGGTGTAGGTGTAGTAGCCTGAAGTTTGACACATCATAGGCACTTTTGCCTCAATACTTGCAAACGCGCTACTGACATCACGCTGCATTCACCCAATGATGTCAATATAGTCAGGGTCGACACTTGAAATCTCTGGTGTTGATATATGCGTTCTGCACAATTGGATCAAGATTGATGTTGAAGAACTCGCATGACAGCGCCTCGCCTTGTGTGAAGCCTTTAATGACATTGAAGGTCTCCTGTGAGGTTTTTGGAGGCCTTATCATCCTGCTCAATCTGACTAGTTTGACAGGGATACCAAAACTAGATTTTGCTCTGTATAGCTCATCTCTACATGGAAATATTGATCGGTGGTGGACTTCTCTGACATTAAGCCACACTGATATAGACCAATGAGGCGGTTGACGAAAAAAGAAAAACGCTGCTTGAAACATGAACATCGGGCCGCCGATTTATTGAAAAGATGACAGCTTCTAAATACAAATCGCGACACCCCTTACAAATTCGTTCGCAGTGCTGCCAAATGTACAGTAGACTTCTGTTGAAAACGCTTCTTTTTTTTTTGACAGATTATTTTTTTCTAAACTTACAAATGACATCACATAACCAAGAAACATCTTTGCCTTGTTTTATTTCTTCCCAAGTAAATTGTTGTATTATACAACTCCTCCAATATTTACTCACAATTATCCAATTACAATAATGTACGCCCCATTTCCATTAACAATTTCATGTAAATGCCTGAAGAGTAACCCATAATTTTCCCATTCAAGCACTGATATTAAGTAATTAAACAATTTCCAATGAAATTAAGTATTCAATACACAAGTCATCAGTCATATAGTCTACATTTCAGTGTAAGCACCACGATGAATAATAATTTCAACACTTGAGTACATTTAGTACTTCACTCGGAAATGCTCGATAGCCTCGAAGAACAACTTAAAAGATCATGATTCATTGAAATGTAAACACCAAAACTGCTGCAACCGTGACATTGAAAATTATTTGAAGTGAATTTGTATCAAAAATAAATAAACACAACCACAGTCAACTCCTTTGATCAGATTCAGAACGTTTTTTTTTTTTCTAAATTCAAAGCCACTAAAGAAAGAGACTCACCCAGTGTTCATATGAAACCTTGATTCGAAGAAACGTCCATTTGACACATCTGCATCTCAGATTGCATATTGCAATTGCAACCCTAAAAGTACACATAAGTTGTGAGGTAATGAAGTGTTCAAGGAAATTGGCTTACAATCTACAAATATCGCAATAAATATCGAGAGCAGATGTTTAAAGATCGGAATAGATACGAAAGGAACCTTTCAACAATGATCTCTGTCCACCATTCACATTTTATGATCCTTTCAACAGTCAAGTTGATAACGAAAAAGAAAAACGAAATTCTAAACCCTCCATTTCCGCTCGCGAGTCAAGCACGAGGATATAAAGGATTTTTGACACCATACGGCATTGGTATTGCCTAGCGACCTCACTTGAATTGGCTAAACACAAAAACGAATCCCATTCTGCCTTGATCCTTGTTTGCAACAGGATTCTTGTTATTTTTTTTTATTAATTCGATTCCATTGTGACGGGAATTTAATTGAATACTCTCTAATGGGTGAATGTGGTGACAGGAGAAGGATATTTGTATTGAAATCAGGACACTGGGACAAACTGTATAACGAAACAATGCAAAAAAAAAGGAAAAAATGTCAACAACTTTGATTTTGATTTGCAAAGGAATAGGTAGTGGCAATGGTGGTGGTGGTGGTGGTTGTTGTTGACTCATGTGCAGTAAAGGTTTTATTTCCTTTTGATTGGAACATTGTTTACTCAAGCGTTATCCTTCAGGGGTAACAAGAACAAGGTGGCTGTTAGCAAATATACTTACGAGTGTGTGTGCAATGATTTTGTTGGCGTCGTCGTCGTTAGATTGTAATGAGGGATACTTTACATCTGTTGCAATGCTGACACTTTCGCACCCCTTCATGTTCGCATTTCTAATTTTTAATCATTAAAAACATTTTTTTGTCAAATAAATGCCATGGATTGCTGGAGGGAAAAGTGAACCTTGTTAGGGTAGGTAAACAAACAAATTACATGTGTACCTACTTTGAGTCTTGTATTTCTTCATTCAATGCAATTTGAATGGTTTTTCATTTTTACAAACAGCACCTTTGCAAAGGACTTTTTGATTTAAGTAATAATTATGTTTATGTTTATGTCGGTCGCCGTGGCTTAGTGGTTAGTACGTTGGACTGCTAAGCGAGAGACACAGGTTCGATTCTCAAAAACCACCAAACGTTTTTTCGCGGCACCACCTCTTCGCAGGCATGACAAACCTGCAAGAGTACAATCTGTCATGAAAAGCTTCTCAATTCGCAGTTCGGAGTCGGCACTAAACTGTAGGTCCCTTCCATTCGTGCGAAGAATATAACACGCACAACATGAATGGTTGTGAGAAGCTAGGCCTTGGCTCTCCATGAGCTGCCGTGCCAAATATACATACATACATACAATAATTATGTTTTTGCATAATTTCCCCTTGACATGTCTTGCATGAAGACTTTTCTCATTAATTTGGTCCTTCGAACCGGATTCAACTTAAACAATGTTCATTTGATTTACATTTTTGCAGATGATAAGTGCCTGTGGACTGTGCAACTCCATGTTTGTGGTCCTACGTGACACAATAATTAAGAATGACTTCTTCTTACAAGTTAAACAAGGTTTCGAATAACGAATTCGCAATATGTTATCACACTGGTCATGTCTTAAACTTGTTACTCGTCGGTAAGGCAACACAGCCAACAAGGGTCTCCAGTTTCCTAGGCTAAGTTCGTTGTGGTCCCTTTCCATTTGCGTGCGGCAGCTGAATTGCGGTCATTCTATAATGCGCTGTCCCTCGAAGGTAGATTCAAAGATTTTCCAGGCTGCTTTCCATGTCCCAGACATCTTAATCGCTGGACCTTCACTCTTTTGGCTGAATCAATATCGCTGAACAACCAAAACAGTTCGACATTGTAACTTCCCCTGCACTCACCGCCTATGGAGACAGCTTCTAGTATTCACATCCATTTTTGACAAAGTTCGTGCCTCTACGTTACAAAGCAAGACTGGAACTGAGCTCAGTTAAAGTTTGGGATTTCCACTCATTAAACTCACTTGCCCTTTATTAGCTAGTCCAGCGCGGTACCTCCATTTAGACATACATACTTCTAATAGGACGGGCTTAGGTTTCCATGTTCTTCTTCACAATGATTCGTGCAGTACTGACGTTGCTGTTCACCCGACAGGAAAAATTCCTCGCACAGCCGACTCTTAATTCAAACACTTGGTACACTGACGTTATGTGTGGCTTCATGGCCTCAATCCAGATTGGTGCGGAGCATTTGATCATCGACATGTATAGACATGGGAAGAACATGATAGAATCGTATATGCTCAGCGAATCATAGCCTAATACTACAAGAATGACCTAACCAGGTTACACTCTAGACAAGTTCCTTACTCATTTCAACTTTTTCATCGCATACTTAAACATGACTTCGAAATCGATGGCCTGTTGCCCAGATCCACTTCTGAATACTAAATACCCTAGCCATTTACATTCCTTTTATAGTCTGCTCTACTTTTGCTTATCGACACTTCGTAGCTGATGTGGAATTTTAAATGTTTGCCTTAAGCCCCTACTATCCACGTTCTTCAACCGAAAGCAACACCTTTCGAAGCTTAAATTCCAGAAATGCCTAATGAGACAGTTTCATCTTCCAATTTCGGCAGTAAATGTTCTTATAATTGAATCCACACCACGAAGGAGAGACAAAATCCAATTCAATTTACACAGAAAATTATTCAATCGAATTCTTAACCAAACTACTATTCTCCTTTCATATTCACCCTCAATGGGATCCTTTTTCATCCATAAAATTTGATAACAGCCATGTGTTCAAAACACTCACGTTTAGTGAGTCTTTTCACAGCAGTTATGTTACATAATCACTCTCTATCTCCAAAATTCATCCCTGCATACAATTCCCCCCCGCCCCGTCCATCTATTCCTTATCCAATTTTCATCCAGACATCTCCATGAAGTACACAACTATTTTCCCATTCCCAAGTTACATTTCCAATTGAATGAGCATCTATCCCTCCCAACGGAATAAAATCGATCGGCAACGACACTCCAAAAATCCAGAAAAAAAAACTCTGAACCCTCCCCAACAAAGAACCTATTACAAAAAAAAAAAAACTTTAATAAAAAAAAAGTAAACCCAAAACTATATGAAATATAAGTACATGCCTTCCTTGACACTGACAATGAGAGTCAAAACACCCCGGAGCGGGTAAGTGACTTCTGGTTGTAAGTTTACTGCAACAATCAGCGACCTCTGGCATAGACTAGATGGGAAGGACACCTTCTCATCTCACACTCACACCAAATGGGCTTGACAAAAGAGAGCGAACAGGACCTTTCAGAACGCGTGCGCGCTGGCAACAGGATTCCCCCTCAATAGCTATTACTTCCACGAAGGAGATAATAGTGGCGAGCCCACATTAGAGATTCATCGGTGCACTGAAGTAGTCGGTTGTTGCTCGCACTGCAATGGCGTAACAATTTTTTTTTTAAAAACACTTTTGTACTTTTCTACAATTTTCTAAATTAAACTAAGTGTAGTTCCTAAGAATTTCCATAAGAAACAAGCAAAAGGATCACAAGGACATTGAAAGTTCAAAGGAAATTAGGAAAAAACCACTCGATTTTAGTGGTCGAAAAATCAGTGAAAAATCGATAAAACTCCCGAATGCTTGAGTAGGTACGTTCATGATTCTAGTGGGGCGCGAGGGTTTGTGTGAAACCCTCTTCGAATCCACCCCTCTGAGAATGCCCTCGATGAATATGAATGAGTTATGCCACATAGCTTCCTCGTAGTAAATTGATTTTCTTCTCACACCTAGTAAACATAAATTTTTTTTTTTTTACTTTCAGGTAATCACACCCCAGAGAAATGGTGACGTTTACGTGTACAACTGGCCTCCATCAGCACCTTCGTCGCACACTTCAAGTAGCAGTTGCAGCAGCAGCACCTATCAGAACCTCTCAATGATGTCCTCGGACTCATTCGAGACATACGACGTACCAAAGCCAGCAACACCTATTAATTACGATTGTCCAAAGAATTGGTGTCGAACATCAACGAAATATTTCGACCAAATGTCAACGTCAACCACGCCGACGGGCCTGAAGCCCTCACATCATCATTCGCTGGGCAATACCGCACCAGAGGAATGCTATGATATACCGAAACCAATAAATCTGTTGCATCAACAGAATATGACACCGAGCAGTTCGAATTCATCCCTCCTGACATCGGACAGTTTGAGTTTGTCATTCTCTTCTTCGAATCGTTCGTCTTTGGCTAATATGCCGGACTATGATATACCACGAAGGAATCCGATTGCTGTGCGGAATGGCCATCATGGGAATCTTTATCTGCAACAGCAACAGCAGCAGCAACAACAACAACATCTCATGCAACAGCATCATCAGAATACATATGACTATCCGCAGCCAGCAGCTGCACATGCGGGTGGTAATGGCAGCTGTACGACACCATTGCAGGAGAAACACCGCTCATCGTCGATGGCATCTCCGATTACAGCTGTTACCAAAGAACTCCCACTAGAACTGTCATCGGCGTTGGAGACGCTAGCGAAATTACAAAACCAAGCAACCACAGCGACATCAAGGTAAGTTTCAGTGAAGGGAAAGGGATAGATTTTGATTGGTTGGGAGTGTCGCTTTCTAAATGACTATGAATCAGGCGTCTTGATTTTTGAATCACATTGGAATGAGTCACCGTTATTTTGAATGCTTTTGAATTTGTTCACCTTAGTAACACTGGGAATAGTCAATGTCTTACTCCTTAGATTGGTAGATGGAGGGATTGTGTTTCGGTTCTTCCATGAATCTTGTCAGTTTTCGTTGCTGTGGCAACATTCAACCCCTTTGAGGTTAACCCATCCGGCACAGAGCTAGAACTTTCTTGAGTTCCAAAGAAAGTTCTCAAAATAAAATCAATGTGGACTTAAGCGCTTAAAGCAGTCAACAGACTTAAAGCAATCGTCGTCTTTACTTTTTTATTTTAATTGCTGCGTACGGAGTTCAACTTAAGAGCGATTCAGTCAAGCACAAGCGCAGCTTGTGATTCTCATTTTTATTTTAATTCTATCCAAGTCCTCCTAATCTTACAGGTTTTTTTAAATTTATCTTTCAGATTACTTTACTTCGTATCACCTGGGTGGAGAAATCGTGAAAAACTCGAACCAGTTGTCATGGAAGTCGAACTAGCCGCAGTGCGTCTGCGTACAGCTCTGCACGATCTCACTGAATTTGGTGAGGGAGCACTGGGTAACGCAGCTCGTTCTGAAGATCGTAATTTAGCACTTAAACTACGCCCTCTAGTCAAAGCCCTACGAGATGCTGATAAACTCATTCATGAGTCATCACAAGCGTTAGACGCTCAAGGCGGTTGGACAACCGAAAATCTTCAACGAAGTGATGAAAAAACTGCTTCCTACCCTCCAGATAGTCTGGATCAACTAATTGCTTGTGCACAAACTTCCATAGAAGACGTACGACAGACTGCTTCATTTATTCAAGGCAACGCACCGCTTTTATTCAAACGAAGCCTTGATGTCGTGGACACACCAACACTGGAAAACAACAACAGCGATTGGTTAAATGATAACGATTATGTAGATCTAGAGTCAAAAGATTCAGCAGCCAAAAAGAATTCAGCTCTTCGTGAAGCCATCCCACAAAATCTCCAAAAGAAGTTCGACAATGTGCTAAGATCTGCAGAGGCTGCAGCAATCGAAGATCGAAACGAGCTAAATCCAAATGATAAACTGCTCGTTCAGTATTATGCCTTACAAATTACAACGCACATGGGTTATCTAACCCAAGCTATAGACTCGTTCCTGGAGACTGTCGAAAAGAATCAACCGCCAAAGTTTTTCCTCGCCTACGGAAAGTTTGTTGTGGTCAGTGCTCATAATCTAGTATCCATCGGTGATATCGTCCATCGAAATATTTCAAAGACGGACCTGAAAGAGAAGGTCTTGAGGTGTACCGACGCCTTGTCAGATGCTCTCAGGACATGTGTTACAAAGTCTAAGAAGGCCGCACAGCATTTTCCCAGTGTCACAGCCGTACAAGAGATGGTCGACTCTGTTGTGGATATATCATTTTTGGCCAGTGATCTAAAGGTATCTATGCTCAAAGCGGTGCAGTTAACTAAAACTTAAGAGACTTTCAGCACAAACTAAGGATGAACTAGAATAAGAACTGGGAGATGTGAAAGGAGACCTTTAACTTTCTCCTTAGCAAAGCATTCATAAAAGTCTTCCAAAGTAAATTATGTATCTACCTAAATGACAGTTCTTAACATACTTAATAATAATTTCTCAACCTTTCCAAACTAAATATTCTCAAGCTGATCTTTCCTTGGACCAGATGACCAGTCTGGCTGGAAGATTTTAAGGCAAGTAACATTGATAGCGCTTCTCATCGACCACTTGTTGGATTTGCAGAACACTTTTCCTACTTCGTGCTATGAAAGTGGGTCTCATAAAACCAGAACTCATTCCCTTTCAGTTTGCAAGTGGAATAACTTTATCCTAATGGAACCCAACCAACAATTCCTACAGTAAGCCAATCTTCAGCGTTTGATCCTGATCACAAATTCATTTTTCTTTGGAAGAAAATAATTGAGCTTACAATGTGGTATTCACGGCTTCGGTGAGAATTATTGACCTAAGGGCTTCAGAAACGCCTTCACGGAATAACTTTCAATGTTACAGTAATACCTGGATACGTATTCCCTCGCTTAGCTGCGTTACCCGCATAGCTAACCAACAATTTGAGGCTTCAAAACTTGTCAGAAATGTAAGCAGATACAGATAGGTAACTTCCCCTCTTAAGTGCCTAAATAAATCAGAAAAACTCACATGTTTTTTCGATTGCCTTCTCATTCGATGAAAATCCCTGTCCTTCGAGTTAAACTTTTGGCTTAAAAAAGTTTCAGGAAACCAGATCAGGTGAATATGGTAGATGGCCAATTAGTTCGAGTGGAATTTGCGGATTTTGGCCATTGAGACCGGCAACTTTTGAGCCATCGCTGCTGCTTCTATAAGAAAGTATACCGATCCAGCGACTTCATCATGGACAGTGGTTACTGGTTGTGCATTGACATAATATTGCTGATTGTTGTCAACATTCCGCTGCTTCCCCACTGACCTCAAAAGTGCTATTCTCATGGACTGGCTGGATCGAAATCTCGGCACATGAGTAGTGCCACCAATGTTTGCATTTTTCACATGAAATCATGTGGTCATCGTCTGCCCTACGACATTTGGATTCACTGCAGCTTTGCTCACTTAACAACTTTGAACAGAGAGCCTCGAATTAAGAATTAAATAACTTTGGGTGAGTGGGCTTGAATAACATGACCACGTCAGAGTTTTTCATTGTCGTTTCTTCTTACGACACTTACATTGTATCCTTGGACCTCGAAATGGCTCTCTTCTGAGAGAAACTACTTTTTTCCAATCCTCTAAGGTCCAATATGTATGTTTCCTCGTCTATTGCAGTCTATTTTCGTCATAGCGATAGTCAAAAGTTGCTTCTTGAGTGGTCTTCCTGCCTTGCGGCTCATTTCAAGAAGACGCCATCCATCTATCCACCAACCAACACTAAGTCCCTTTGAAGATCGCCACTTGTCTTCCTAAGATTTATCACGCTATCGTAGTAGTCTTTGTTTTGCGTTTTTGCAACTGCAATTGCCCATTACGACTCGTTGCAATCGAACTTGTAGCCTTGTGCAATTACGAATGTGTTTAAAAAAAAAAAGTGTTTATCCCAATTAAAGTAAATCCTTGTTCTGCATCAATAAAGGATTTATTTAGCCAGACTCAGGTCACTGAAATAGATTTTCTACACCAACAAAAGGATCTACAAAGTTAGGATAACCGAAAATGGACATAGACTTCATTTTTTACCGTGTATTTAAATACGCATAAACTAAATTTTAATTCTTATATCTTTATATGTGATATGTTAAGGAGAATCTAACGGTTAGCATTACTACAAATAAAGTATCCTCTGTTAGAGTTACGTTTTGTAAAGTTTTATTTGTATATACACTGAGAAATGAGATCGAAAATATGATTGAAAAAGTATTTAAATTCAAATAATTGGATGAGTGTTTCAATATGATTTTGTTTATTTTTATTTTTTATTTTATTGTGTTAATGTTGTATTATAAGAAAAAGAAAAGAAAAAACAAATGAAACTATATACAATGTATTTTCTTCTATTTGTAAATAATTTTTATTTTATTTTATGTGTTGTTTTTTAAAATATATATATAAATGTAGTGGTATACATAGTCATATTTATTAGGAATATCTATTAGTAATCATTTATTAAATGCAGTGAAAGATTTCTTAATAAAAAAATATATGTGCAAAAAGAAATGCCATTATATATCAGGAAAATAGTAAGCAAAAAACAAAAATGATAAGCATTGTAACCCTTAAATAATAAATAAATATAGCAACGAGACTATTAAGAATGTCAGCAATTTTGTTGTAATAAGTTATAAAAGTAAACAATGAAAATAAATTATATATCGAGTCAATAAATATTTGTTTTGTTTAAATATTTGTCGGAATCCTTGAAGATTTATGGGCAATTCACAATGTCGCGTTCGGGCGCTCGCGCGTTAATGGGCTTTACCAGGCTTTGCAGTGACTTTACGATATTATCTGTCACAAAGCCCGACCCCGCAATTTGCAAAACAAAATGCAGCTTCAGGCGGTCGGGCGTTCTGAGGTTAGGATTTTGGCAGAACATACATTCGGCTTAATTTTTTGTTTGTTGACAACTCCGAATAACATTAGTTTCAAAAATAAAAGAAATAAAACCGTAAAATAAATTTTAAAGTAAGTCAAGTTAGTCCAAATCTAAGTTAGTAGTTCATCCTATGCCGCAATTGTCGCCCATATTTGATCTCTCTTATGGATGTTTTTAAAATTCCTTGATTTTGTGTTGAATAAGAAATCGTTCTCCCGAACAAGACAAATTAATTTTTTGTCAAATGTCTCCATATTCTTCAAATGAAATGAAAACAAAACAATGAAAAACCAATAGCAACACAACGGTGAGCTGTCAAACGCGCGACGAAGTAGAGACTAGCTCTACTTGGGCGTCGTGGATGCGTTTACGATATTTACGATCAAAAGCGGCAGAAACGCGTGAGGTCACACGTTGTTTCTACTCAATATGTCAAAGCGCGAGAGCCCGAACGCGACATTGTGAATTGCCCTTTATACAGACGGTTCCAAAACCAAAGACAGTGTATAAGGAGGTGTTTTCTTCCATGATTTAGCCTCAGTTTTCTATTCGTCTTAGAGAGTCCTGTAGCGTCTTCCAGGAGGTGGAAGATAAAATCTACCTGGGATATTAGCATTTTCCAATGGTCAGATGTTTGGAAGCAGTCTCGTTATTGCTCGTCCCTCGCGAAGATAGCAAAGGAATTTTACAGACTCTTCATTACATTTTAGAAAACTAAAAGCCCGATGAACTCGTCAAGCTCAGTACTACAATACAGATTCTTCCTGGTAAAGATAATCTCGGAGTGCCACTAGCTACTCGCAAACTGAAAATAAAGCTGGAAAAAACCAATCTAAGGGGATCAAACACAAGCAGATTAATTTGGATTTTAATAGACCAAAACCGCTCCAAATGATTAATCTCGTGGTGTCGATGGTGTAGTGGATAGTGTATTCACTTGTGACCCGACCTGTGCATGTTCGAAGCCCGGTCGAGGACCAGCAACAGCCACCGAAAAAAAAGAATGAAACAAACAAAATCTGCGTTTCTCAAACCCCTACACTAAAAAGGGGTTTTTGCCTGGGAGTACAATGGACCAAAACGTAATTGAGTGCTTCTGGGATTTAGAAATTTTCTTTAAATAAAAAATATCGTCTGACAGGACATTGCCCTTTAGGCAGTCATGCCACTCGACTGAGCCTCCTCAGAAATGATTTCTGCAGAATCTGCAGCGACGAATAAGAGGAAGAAAGAATCCTTCATCTTCCCCGTAGTCGCTTTCCCTTAAAATGTGGAACCATCTGAGTGCGTTTTTGTTTTTTTTGGACCATCTTACAAACCCAGCACAACAATAGTCAAAAACCTAGTTCGCTTTATCAAAAGCTTCCACTGTTTCAACGAATGGGTGGAGAAGTTACTCTTAGATTTTGAAGTGTCACAAGTGACAATACTACTGGGGTCGAATTACGGCATCAGTGATCGAGTAACTCGTCACGTAAAATAGGGGATGATTACGTCGGAATGATCGTTTATACGTAATAATGCTCATTTTTACGTGACGAGTTACTCGATCACTGATGCCGTAATTCGACCCCTGGTCTGAGTGCGTAGGTCGCTATATGCTGATTACCTTTCTAACCTAACCTAACCTACAGTGACTTTAAAAGAAGGTAAGAAAGTACTTAAAAGGGTTTCTTGCTAAAACTTGTTGAAATATGCACACAAATCTCTATTTAAAAGTTTCCATGATTGAATCACCAAACAAATGGACCACTTGCTTACCTACTGGTGAAAGGAACGCTCCCAATTTATGGATTTGCTCACATTTAGGGGCCAAACGCTGAATCTTCACCAGAAAAAAAAAAAAACGACGGAAGCATGAGTGACTGATTCGGTGGCGAGCTGCGAAAAAGCTACAAACTTTAACACACTGACAAAAAGCGCCAAAAGAACGACAACGATAGATAGCAGCGCTTAAAACACTTTCACTCCTACTGCTCGAGCCACACTAAAGAAATGGCAGAAAATAGCGCCCTACAACTGCATGTATCCAAATTTAAGAAAAAGGGCCGAATATGCAAGTCACACTAGTATCACTTGATGGGCGAAGCTGGAAACAAAAACTGACCTGACCCGTATAAAGGTATTACAACAAGATGTACCATCAGATTTCTTGAAACTTACCGATGAGAGATAAAGCACAGTCCTATCATGGCGCATATCAAATATGTGACCACAACACCGCAAAAGGAAAAGTGATCAGCACAAACCACAACCTAATGATAGCCCATCTGAAAAGAACGACCGAGCTCTGCAGGGGCCGTAACATTTATAGATTCGTCGTCTATTCTACTGAAATCGGATCTGCACGTGTTTGGCTAGTTTGTGAACTACGCATGAAATGCCCTAATGCCGTGTTTGGTTACAAGCTGCTAAATAGGAATCGCAAGACTCCCTATCTTTATTAAGCTTTTAACCTCCGCCTCCGTTTGGTATTCTCTTCTTGACAGTCTCGTACTGAAAATCCTTAAAGCAAAATCCGTCCATAACCCCCAAAATAAAACACACACCATTTCTCTTTTGTTTTCTTCGGTAGATGCTTTCTTTATACAAAAAGAAAATCATAAAATTAAATTCTTAAAACTACGCAAATTTGTTTGATAAATCCGCCTGCTCCCTCCTACACCATTACTCAGCAACAGTGCCCATCGTGCATGCTATGATCGTGAATGGCTGCTGATTTGTGCACGACCTTATTGCCGCTGTCTACTTCCTTGTCCGGATGCAGCTCTCTAGCAATCTCACTCAAGTCCCTGCGCATCGAATACGCATCTTCACCATCTGCGTAGTACTTTGGTTCGATTTCCAGAATCTTAAACTTCAGTGAGTTCGTGTACAAGTTCAGTGCCGCCCTGTTGCTCTTACGTACATGCAGTGATACGTATTGTGCATCAAAACATTCAACCATAGCCTGCGATGCTTGATTCATCAGCTTCTGTGCCAAACCTAGTCGACGGTAGGACCGTTTCACAGCCAACGACGTGATATGTCCGTGCTTACTCTCCTCACCAGGCTCTGGCTCTTCCATCTTGGCCAGCACGTAGCCAACAATATTTCCCTTATCGTCTTCAGCGACATAGCTCAACTGTGGCCACGTCAGTCCGTGATAGAAGTAGTACTTCATCTGGTAGTTCTCAGGCAGGCACAGCAGATTGCAGTGCTGCATGTTCATCAAATCCCCCGGCTTGGCACAGCGGATATTCATGGCTGGAGGTGTGGCGGCCAAAGTACTTATTAAAGAAAAATATCTCTAGTCTTTGCGAATCTTTCTCGTCTTTATTGCCTTGTCTGTGGGTTTGTTTTGCGCGTTGGCTTTCTCCTCGTTCGCCTGACCCAGGAGCTCACGAACGAGACGGAATTTTGAGAGAAAAGCCTTCCAAATCAAGAACCAACCTGGAAACAAAGAACAAATTTTCATAACATGATCAAAGGTTACTTTCGTGATTAGGTTAGGAGTAATACTTTGGAGGAAACGTTAAATAGAATTGTCTGGTAGTCTGGAAAGATATTTTCAAACTTTTACCTAAGAGTATAATTATTGCAACAATGCTAATCGATGCCAACACAGTCAGGATCAGTACAAGCGTACTTTGCACAGTCATTTGGATATAAGTATAAAAAAAAAACTAAAACGCACGTCGAAATAAAAATGTGTCTAATAAAATCTATGGCGGTGTTTTGCTGTACATTTAATTTAAAATCAAAAGAAAATTAATCAAAACTTTGCAAACATTTTGGAGTTGCAACACAAAACACACGTCAAAGGTACACTGTGGCTGTCATAATCATGTCATGCATAATCGAAACAAGTGACACTCCACGCGTGGGAGTGTTAGACAGAGATAGCTAGCTAGCACATGTGGATATCGATTACAACGCAAAGTAATCGGTTAGTTTTGCGAATCGTTTAGTAGAAATTTTATGGAAAATTTCGAGAAAATTTAAATTATTAAACGCCGGCTATGGAATGAAACGATTATACAGGTGATTCTACAAATTTGGAAGCACATTCGAAAAGAAGCTGTACACAAATTTGCTGGAAAATGCGGTATATATTTACGAAGCCACAAAGACGTCGAAAAAATCATGATTAAGGGTTGCAGAGGACTCCAAAATGGATTTATTTTATCACAATTAAACCTGGAGATCAGAATTTACCTTAACGAACTTTGGTTTTAGTTAATTCGGGATAGTTTTGAGTAATTCTTGGTGCGAAAATGTAAAGGAAAAGAGTTCGCACACGGTCTTATAGCTTTTTGACATTTGTCTTTTGACAACCATCCCGCTTTTCGATAAATGCTAATGGTTTCCATACGTTGAGGGTTGGTAAGAGGATAGTGAAATGTCTTCTGTGTAACATGTGCAGGGGTGTTATATTGTAAAGTGACTAGTCCATCATATATGTTTGAGCTGCCTTACCGACCCAAAATGAAGACAGATTCATAATACAAGATTCGAATGTTTTGCGCAAGGTGTGCCAAAATCCCGATCTAAACTGCTACATTAGGAAATCGGTATTGGCATTGCAATAGATTTACTTTAGGTCTAAATGTACCTCTTCTCGGAAGACCACTTCAAACGAAATTTGTTGACTTTACATACTTTTGATGCCGCTACAACCCGGAGTGGAACTGTCTCAGCCAACAACCTAACTCTATCCATAGTTAGCTGTCTCCAATAAAGCATAATAATTTGATTGAGGTCACTTTCTTTCCTCTGAGGTATTCCATTTACCGTGTTGCGCCTCTGGGTTGGATTCCAAGACTCTCTTTTCTTGTTTCGGCAGAAACAACTTTAATTTGAATGATACGAGTGTCCTTCCAGAAACGACTGTAAAGAAAATGTTCAGTAAAAAAGAAGTCAGACTAATTGGTTTGGAATTCTTAACGAGCGAGAAGTCTTCTTACAATTTTTATTATAAAAGACACTGCGACTGTCCGCCACTGGTGCCATGCTTGTAGGTTATCTTCCAAGAATGTGGTGCCGTCTCACGTAAATACAGATTCAAGTTGCCTTATGGTTTACTTGTGCAGTTATTGGTTCTAACTTCTAACAGATCTTAATTTGGTTTAACTTGATTTTTAAAAAAACACATAGTTCAGAGATTGAAGAGATTAGTAACGAAGGAAACTAGCCAGCGCAAGGTAAGAAAACGCAGGGCGATTGCTTTTTTGTTTTTATATTCTAATTCTAAACATGAGTAGCATTTAAGTTGAAATTCTAAGGCAAGTACAACATTGTTAAATTGTATCTTGTTACCTTCTGCATACATGCTCCATGTACACTACCTTAATATCTATAAAACTTATGAAAACCTTCATTCCTCGTCTTCCTCTTCAAGATGCGATAGCGTCAACTGTTTAGTCTTTTCTGCCTTGACAGGAGACTTCTTCTTTTTCTTGTCTTTATCCGTTTTCTGTCCAATCACATACTCCGGCATAACCAGTTTGGATCCTTTCAGCTTTGGTTTATCAACCTCTTCATCGTCTACTTCATTGGAGGCTCTAATACTCCGTTTTATTTTCATTGATTTATTGAATGTGATTTTTCCATCGTTGGAGTCTTCAATCTCATCAGATTCTTTCTGAGATTCGATTTCCCTGAGAAATGAAAGTGCAGCAGATGTATTTGTGTGGTCTGAAATATCCACATCAGCTAAGGAATATCTCATCCATTTGTGTGGATTCACCTAAAAACAAAATTCAAATGAGTATCGGGCTTGCTCGGTGAATTTATTTGGGATATTACCTGAAAGTCTGGAGCTACACGAGGCTTCAAGCACTTGGCAATGGGAAGTTCGGGTTTCTTGAAAATACTCTCTTTTCCTCGAAGTTTTGTTAGAGTTCTGTCTGATGATATTTCCTCGGATGGGGCCGAACGTTTTAGCAAGTTCACAGTGTGAGATTCGGGTCCACTTTGATCGAGAACGGTTCCCTTTAAGTCCTTTCCAGCGACATCGAGGCAGGCGAACAGTGCCTTTCTTTTTAATTCAAAATCTTGCATTTCACTGAGGTAGGAGATTAGTAAATCAAAGACTTAATCAACGTTACCAAATTAATAAACTACAAACAGAAGAATAATAAAGATTTTTGACAATTTAAGACAGCTGTCATGAATTAAGGTTGATAACAAACACAGGGATGTAAGTAAAGTGGAAAATGTAAAAAAAATTAGCACAGTTATAACAGTTCGTCTGTAAAGTTATACGTGCGTATGGTTGGATATGCGGATTGATGAAATGGGCACATTTCTCCGTCTAAAGAGAATGCGAACTGTAAATTGTTGTTATTACTGAATTCTGACGATTGTAATTCTGTTCATATCAAGATTCATTCGATTTGCAAAGAAGGTCGGGTATATTTTTTGAATTCTAATAGCAACACGGTTGAGATGTTTGGCGTAGGCATAATGCACCGTGTCTTTGTATTGCATCTGCAGTCTTTTCGGCTGAGTGACAGCAAGAATACAGCAGACTTCTTTCAGACATCGGGAAATATCCGTTTAGTCTGCCTTCTTTCTAGACACCTAACCGAAGATACGGGAAAATCCAACGTAAATTCAGCCGGAAAACTCATTACCGCTAAACCTGTTGTGTCCAGAGACCCTAAACTAGGTTTAGCAGATTCAGTCTTCCAATCGAATTCAAGCTAGTCCTGCATTCTCGAACTATTATGGAACTAGTAATCATCAAGGAATGGTAAATTAAGAGCAGAACCAGACGTGCTGGGAAAAGCCTCAGTCGTAGAATCAGTCCATCAGTGCCACCTACACCTTAATTCAGACCGTTCGCAGGAAATGACTTACATCCGCATATGCCTAAGCGTAGATGCTAGAACTATTGAAACTGTTAAGCAGAGAGTCGATCAGCATGCATAACAGTGGAGGAGACAAAAGACCACTTCGTGGGTAGCTGCTGTTCGACCACCACCTGCATCCGCCACCAAAGCTCTATTCATTGGCATTGCTTTAATAATTCATCCACATCGTGTTCTCTGGCAGAGTTACACATGCTATCAAAGTTCGCATTGAAATTCAGTCTCACAGGATTTTCGCACGTTGATAGTCATACCTAATTACCCTTGCACACATGCAGCTCAATCAGCCTTTTGTGTTCTTAAATATCATGCAGACTTATTCTGCCGAAAAGACGAAATTTGAATGTCTTGTCGGTAGGTAGGTAGGCAGACAGAAGTGGCTGTCTGATAAGTCCTACCAATAAGTCAAGTAGTGCCAGTTCGCCTTTTTGATACCCCAACTCACGTGGCCTGCTTGTTGATGGGTGTAAGTAAGATTGGAAATTTTCAAATCCATCCTATCGAGTTGAGGAAGTAAATGATGTTTCAAAATTGTGAATCAGAGATCACTAATAGACTTTGCCAGATGTGAAATGGCTGGTTCTAGTTAGTACCGAGCAGTCACAGAGAAGGTGGAATAGGGTTTCCTTTTCTCGTGTATTGTTGCAGCGTGTAAGCCAATGGCCAGTGGCATGTACTTATTACCACAATGCTTGCTGCATCTGTGCTTGTTCTGTTGACTAGTTCGTGCATTATTTTTTTGTTGTAAAGGGTTCTTCACTAAGCACTTCCTATCTTTACATTTAAATAAAACAAAGTGTGTGTGAGATATCATCGAAGTTTTTTATTCGTTTGAAAGGCCTATCGATGCCATTATGTATGGCAAATAACATCGTTCAAATGTCCGCCGCGGTTTCTCTAGGTGGCGCGCATCCGAAATGTCAAATTTTCCATGACTCTGGCGCATAAATCAGGCTGAATTTGGCCGATGGCATGGGTTATGTTAGCCTTGAGGACCGCTGTGGTTTGTGGCTTATTCGCATTGACCTGTGACTTCAGAAAACCCCACAAGAAAAAGTCTAACAGGATCAAATCGCACGATCTCGATGGCCAGTTCACATCACCTCCACGTGAGATGACCATGCCCTCGAATCGAATCGAGCTGTGTGGCAGATAGCCCCGTCCTGTTGAAACCACATGTCGTTGGTGTCCATATCATCCAATTCAGGCCAAAAGAAGTTGGTAATCATTGACCTATAGCGCTCGCCGTTGACGGTGATGGCCTGGCCAACGTCGTTCTCAAGAAATATGGACCGATGACACCGCCATGCCAGCCCAAAATCCAGACCAAACAGTGACTTTTTCGGGATGCGTTGGACGCTCTTGGATCTCATGTGGATTGGTATCGTCCCAAAATTCGACAATTTTGTTTGCCGACGTACCCATTCATCCCGAAATGGGCCTCATCGCTGAAGATGATTTTTCGATGAAAATTAGAATCAGTTTCCAATAAAACAATTTTATTATTTGCACGTGTTGTTGAACGCTATATCCGTTCATGGTGATTTGGCAAAACAGACTGAATAAATGACAAGCCAATTTGAAAGACGTAGCTTCAACAATATGGCCGCTATCAACTGTCAAAGTTCGGAAGTCCCTATTGGAAGACCCTTGATATGGACAAAATATGTTTGGAAATGGCACAGTTTTCTAGAATTGGCAACTGAGAGACAAAATTGCGATTTACAGCATAGTATCATACGATTAAATACTAATCAAATCTTGCTAAATAAATGGTATCGAAACCGTAGGTTACGTCGACCTACCACCCACAGTACCTACCTTTGTTAGCTCTCTTAGTCATAGTTCAATTCAAAAATAGCATAATATTGCTATTTGCGTGTTTCAAATATAACACTTAAGCAATTGATAACAACAGCTACTGGACAAGTAAAGCGAATTCTTTTTTTAACAAAACATTTATTTTTCATAATAAAAAAGGAAAAAAAAAATAACACGTTTGTATCTATCGATAGTTATGCATTTGTTAATGCTTGTCATGATCATGAGTTACTAAATACGCGAAACAAAAAAAGAAAAAAACCAAAACTTGAAACATATAAAAATGTTTAAAATTATTTGTGTACCATAAATCAACAAATAGATATAAAATATTTTTTTTCTCGAAATGTATGTCTAGGCCACGGTAAAGTTTTTAAATTTGGGAAAGTTGATAACTTTAATATTTGTTTACTCTATTTTTATTTTTTATTTTTTTATTATTAAATCTATCAGATTAAACTGAGTTAACATAATTTCCTAGTATTTATACTCCGTCGCACTAAAAATTGCCTTTAAAAGATAAAACATTACATTTCACTTTTGAGTATTTGTATATATTTATTATCTAGTGTATATATGATCTATATAAGTATATATTTCCTTAATTTCATCTTTTTAAAGATAAAACATGAAAATAACTTATTTATTTTTTACTAAATGATAGGTGTTGTAAATGTGGGTTTAATAAATTTATTTCGAGTGATTTTAATTATTATTCAATATGAAATATCTTATTTTTAAGCATTTGTAAATATTCTCTAAAATGTTGTTTATAATTTTCTTATTTCTTAAGTTATTCTATTTAAATTTACTTTTTTAACAGAAAAACTTTTGTTTAAAACAATAAATGTTTAAACCAAATAAAAATAAAGAGGACTACGGAAATGCACATCTCTATCAACATCTGTATCAACCTGGATGATGTTAAAAGCCAATAATTCCGTCCACCCGACTTGGACGAAGATACGACTATGGTTGGACTGAAGTCCAACATAACTGCTGGCTTGGTAAGAAACATGCACCAACTTACCTGCAAAATATGGTCCGACGAGAGCATGCCCGATGAACGGAACCTCAGTCCGATCTTCAAGAAAGGAGACCATTTAAACTGCGCCAACTGTAGGGGTATTAATCTTCTCAACACTCTATAAGATCTTATCTGCCGTGTATGAAAGTCTTAAGCTCTTTGTCAACAACCTAATTGATCTAATTCACTGTGGCCTTAGGTCACTACGACAGATCTGGGAGAAAACGCAGGAATTCCAAATCGTCCACCACAACTATCGATTTCAAGGCTGCGTATGACAACACTTATAGAGACCAGCTATCAATGTCTAGTTCTGGCATCACTGCCAAACTCACCCGATTGTGCAGGATGACGATGGAGAATGCATGCTGCTCTATCAAGGTCGGTAAAGACCTCACCGAAACCTTTGGTGTCAAAAAAGGATTGAGACAAAGCGACGCGTCATCGTTCGATTTCTTAAACATCGTTCGTAACAAAATTATGCGAAACTCTCAAGCCAACACCAGAGGCACAATCCTTCAAAATTCCGTGCAATTGCTCGAGGGAGAGGACGCAGGATCGTAAGTATAGGGGCCAAAGCGGCCAAGATGAGTTTAACAAAACAAAGAATATGCTGTCAACAAAGAAGGACACCACACATGGACGTCACCCTCGATAGATTTAACTTTGAGGTGACTAAGAATTTAATCTACCTAGGCTCCGCTTGAAAGAAGAATAACTCTTGCTAATCACTGTTTCTTTAAGCTAAGAAGGCAATTGGGTAGCAAAACTATTTCTGGAAGTAATGTGACTCTTAATCATCTCAGTCCTGCTCCATGACACAGACGCATGAACTTTGTCGAAAATGGATAGGTTGTTTCGAGAGAAAATACTTCGGGTGATCTATGATCCCGTCTGCATAGACGATGAGTGAAAGAGAAGGTACAACGACGATTAAGCTGGAAGTTATCAGCAGGACGAATCTTACATTGTCCACTGGTACAACGTGCCATGCTACGAAGCAGATATGGCCCGTGCTGAATCTGAAATAATCTAAGAGCTTTCATTTAGCAGACTACACATTGGCACAAAAAAACGCGTCATCACCGAACACTGCTTTTTAGGCAAACACGCAACAAAGCTAGGCATCTTCCCAAATGTAAGAGCTGTAAAGGCGAAAAGGACGAGGAGAGTAATCTACACTTTCCCGAGATGTTCCTTAAACACCCTCTACGATGTGGCACATTTAAATGTCACTTGTCTCCTACATCTTATTTAAAGCTCCAAGTAGGGATTCGACGAATAAATTGGGGAATTCCCCTAAAGATCTTTTGGTTTAAGTGTGGTTGCGCATGTTAACTGCCCTATTATCTGTCAAATGAGATGACATTTATCATATACAAACGGGAGGCTTTATATACTAAGTCTAACAATTGCAAAATATGAACTTGACCTAAAACGAATACAAATGAGGTGAATGCGTACACGCCACCGCTCCCCAAGCCACTTATACAAAGTTGTTCACTGCGGAGCAGTTGAGTCAAACTGGTCAAACCATGAAATCATATTTTGTTTCTTTAAAATCAAGAAATTCTTCATTTCTGTATCTCAAGCTTGGAGATACAGTAACCGGATACGTACTCCCTCGCTTAGCTGCGTTACCCGCATTGCTAACCTAAAATTGGAGGCTTTAAAACTCGTCAAGAATGTAAGCAGGTACGGATATGTAACTTCCCCTCTTAAGTGCCTAAATAAATCAGAAAACGCGCAAACCTACAAACATGATCTATACCTTAAAATCATCGCTGACGAATAAAATGAGCAAAAGAGTCGGCCCCTTCTTTCAGAGGAACCTTTTCTAGCTAATTGGTCAGCGATTTCATTGTCTTCAATGTCTCTATATCCCGGTACTCACTTTGTTTCGCTTTGATACGCATTGAAGAGCATTGAAGCAGCCAGTACCGGCTTTTGAGTTGCAATAATGAGAACTCAATGTATTAAGCGCTGTGTGACTATTGGCCCCCTTAATGCCAGAGTCAGGGAAGTAACAATGGCATGTAATTCAGCCTGAATGACACAAATACCAGCTACTACACCATCTTTGATTCATCAGTATACCACACTAGTCCTTTTATATTCAAGAAGTGCAATCTTTTCTTTCTGCCGAAGCAGAGCGTTTTTGGCATAAAGCCGGATACCGCGCTGATGATTTCAAGGCCGGGAGAGTCAGAAAGATGACGAGAAGAATACTGGTCTGGATTCTTACAAAGCATTGTACGTTGACTGCACTACGTAATCCCACTTTTGTTTTTCAGAAAGATGTGCAATGGAGTGCCTCTAGTTCGCATAGCCTCGGTGATGCCAAGGGGTCTTACTCACAACGAGTGATAGAAAAAGCAATGCATAGCTATCTTGGATCAATTTGGAGAGAACTCGGTCGATTTTTCACAATGAAAGCCGACCATAATGTCAAAGCTAGGTTATCGGTCTATAATCGGGTATTTGTTGCAAAACAATAACATTGCAGACACAACCTGCAGCAATAAGTTCCTTTCGTGGTGATGCTGGAATAATTATCACCGAAGCGACCAGAAACTCAAAACGTTGAGCAGTTACTTCTCCGAATAGAACGATAATTTAGCCGAAGGATGAGGATGAGATGATTGAACTAAATCCTAAATCTTTCCTAGATTCTTCTTAATTCACTGGCAAAGGATCGAAAAGGATGTATATGAAATAATAAACTAAATGTAACATTTTATTTAATGTTTCCTTTATTTTTAGGGAAACTTAAGAATAATTTCGTTTTCTTATTTATATGTGTGGTCTTTAGGTTTCCACACTTAACTAATAATATGGCAACATAAGTTGTAGTATCAAAAACAAAAACAAAAAAAAAAAAAAAAACATTTAATTTAGCTAAAAAAAAGTACAACAGTTTACAGTCTGCAAATGAGAAGCAGTACTATTTCGAAGGTTGATAGATATAACGTAACAGAAATCCAATATTTATCCTAGATAATCTAACAAATTCATAAAAAATAACATTAATTCCATAACGATATAATTATAAATTTTTTTTTAAATAAATTTTGCTTTACACTATACTGTTCCACGTTGGCTCGTTTGTTCTTCTCCTAATTTGACTAGTTTTCCACTTTTTTTTTTTTTTGCTCCAATTTTCGTTTTACTCGCGTTAATGTCTGTCTGTGTGTGTGTGTGTAGGTACAAATTGTGTGTGCGTGGGTGTTTGTGAAAAGTATAATTTACAAAAAATTAAATTTTTTTAAAATCACACAACACCAAATAAACTTAATATTTGCTCAAGTCCTTATGAAGCATATGTTGCTTATGGGCCGTACTCAGTCGAATATGCAGGCGAAAACCGCTAAGCAGTTCATTCCGAAGTTCTCCCAACAGCTGTCACTTCCGCTTTCGGCTTTCTCGGCACGTCTCATTTTTTTTGGGTAATTTTTCGGATTACTCCGATCGCTTAGGTGGATGGGCATTTTTGCGAACTCCGGCCGTGGGGTGCGGAATTTCTCCAGCATGTGCGTTTGTTCCGCGGTGAGATGTTTCATTTTTTTGCCCTCGATTGCGTCTGCGACCAAGGATATTTCCGCAGGATCTAGGAGCTCGACACGATCGCAAGCCTTGCGGAAGGCCTTCGTCGACATGGTTAGGTAACGTGGGGCATAGCAGAGTGGGCCGAGAACTTTTCGTCGGTTTTCTGCATTTGGGTCGAGTTTTTTGCGTTGACACTCTTCAACGGACCAATCGGCAAGGCATTCGAATAGGGCCAACTCCGAACGGAGTTGTAAGGCGTCACGTTTGGCGATCATTTCCAGCTCCTCGAACCGTAGCGCTGTCATTTGTTCCTTTGTCAGTACTAATTCAGCATGCATATCGATCAGCTGTAGGGAGTTATTCAGCAGGGCGATCATGTAGTCCTCAGCGGTGAATGGATACGGGTTGGTTGTTGTTGATTTGGATTTCTTCGACGCATTTTTGCCCGGCTCCTGACTGGTCACCGCTGGATTTTGATGGATCGTCGATGGTGGCGCACTGTTGTAGTACCACAGCGAGCGGAATACATCCAACACTATGGCACTGGTTAGCTGCAAATCAAGCTCTTTGATGCAATGGATGACTAAATCGGGGCAGTTAAATCTATTGGCTAATTCGAGGATTTCCAGAATGTGCAAGTGATCGCGGTACTTTACGAACTTGGTTTCGAGAAATCGAATGAGCAGTTCAAAGTCCCGCTTGTCGACATTCGATATCTGAAAGTGGTTATCATTTTTGCGTCCGCTGTTTGGTCCGGCATGGATTACCTTTGCCAGTTCGACACTGTTTTCCAGGACTGCTTTCCTTTCACATCGAATCATGTAACGATCATCTCCGTTGACCACAATGAATTCAATGTACTGGCTTGAGTTCTGTGCGACCACTGCGGACACGTTCGTTGCAGTTATAACAGGTACGTGTGGCTCGGCAGGCGGTGCCGAAGGAGGCATCATTGTCCGTCCGGTAGCAGCCGGATGTTGGTCAAGTCCAAATGGAAGAACCATTATGCAAAGTGGATTCTATTAGATAAGTTATGCTTGTGTCTCCCAATAGTAAGCGGCGTAAATCATCGATGGCAGTGTTGTATCGATGGGTGGTAACCTGCGAACAAGAGAACACAAATTAAACTTACTGTCAATGCGATTAGTTGAGCTTAATAAAGTAACCAAGTGAGCGTCTGCTCGATTGGTGGGCAGGCAACTGATAAGAGGTCGTGCGATAAAACACATGTGATTGGAAGTCGTGAACTATTTCATAACTTGAGCAAGAAAAAAAAAAATCCCCCAAAAATTGCTCGTCAAAAGATCATACCCAATGGTTTATGGGTTGAGTCATCGCGCCCATAAAATATTCGATTTATAGACTAGCGTCGTGTACTTAACATCGTAATTAACAATTAATTTCGATAATGCGTAGAACAGCAGGGTGACTTCATTTTCGCTGACCGGTATTTATTGGTTTACTGGGCTTTTTACGAAAAGTTCTAAGAAATTCATAGGGCTATCGAAATCTAGAGTAGATTTTAGACCTAAACAGAGGGGTATATTCGATACGAATACGCTTGAATGCGATATGTTTCCTGGATATGTTTCTCAAACTTCTTATCTCATAAATGCTCAATGGAGTCTTATGATCAGTGCATTCATGAAATCGCGACGCATGTGACGGACCTGCGTGACTAACCTACTTTGGTTTTTGTAAACAAACACGATCGTGTAGAAAAAATTGATTTGAACCAAATCTTTACTGATTTCATGAGAGAGGTTGTAGTAGACTTTTCGATAAACCAAGTCTCGCTTTAGCTGAAGGGGTGACTGCATCCTATGCGATGCAAACCTCGTTCGGATCTTTAAGGATCCATTGTGTTCTCCCAGCGTGGAATGTCCATTCTGAAAGAAAAGATAACGATGAAGGATCTGTGTTAATTAGTTGGTTGCCGTTCGGCCCCTCTAAACCATCCTCAATTTGTAATTAATTTTAGAACGGTTTTTGGCGGCTTCCTAGGCAGATCATCCAGATTATTGAAATAGTATTCGCAAAAGGCTGCCTTTCTCAATCTGCATTAGCATAGGAAGTGGACTGTGCTCTCTTCTACATAGCTCGTCTGCACTTAAACGTTTTCATCTAAGGTGGGCCGCCAGTATGTTGTGGTCTGAGATAATCCTTAGGAAGAGCCTTAAGTTGGATCTGTTTGGCGAAAAAATGTGTCTTGTTTTTATTTTGTTGTACATTGTCCAGAGTTTTCTGAACGTGCGCTTCATCTCTCGTCAGTTGGACTTTGGAACTCCAGCGTTTTATTGGATTTGACATGTGCTAGGGGGGCTTTCCAGCGGGAAAGCTATGAACCCGACGAACACCCGACTCTGGGATCTACCCACTAGAACCCAACATAAAGCGGTCAACAAGACTCCCGAACCACGGGAATGTGTTCCAAGCGAAAGTCCTAGCCATCGCTGAGGCAGCCCATGAACTATTAATGAAGCTAGTCTCTAGAAAAACCATCGACATTAACATAGATAACCAAAGCCATTTCATCCACAGTAGTTAAGTCAAAAATCTTGAAACGCTGTCGAACAACGTAACACTCTGGTGGATCCCAAGACACAAAGGTATCCACGGGAATGAAATGGCGGATGAACTAGCCAGGAAGGGCTCGGAACAGGAGTGGTCACTGGTTGACCACTCAGTTCTACACCCCCTGGCTCTCGTCAAATCTAGCATTGCACTAGACCCCCAAAGACAAGGTGATGAGAGATGGAACACACTCTCACATCGCATCACGCGATGCATCCACCCCTTCAACCTACCTATATACCTAGGGGAGCAGTTCTGAGTAATGGACCACTCAACTCGCTCATACGAAGATTCATAGGTACCACTGATGCCTAAAGTCGTTTCGGCTTCGGCTTTGGTACCGTCACGTTCCATTCGCTTTGAAGACGGCTTTGAAATGACACATCTAAAATGACGTAGATTGTAGCAGCCGCACCAACCAATTGGTTTGCTGCTTAACTTTTATTTAATTTTTTTTCCTTTGTTCGCGGTTTTCAAATGTCAAAAACGAGCAAAAGTTCAACTCATCTCAACTTTTGTTTCGATTTGGAATCACGTTGCGTAGCATTACGTTATTCTCTACGAGTGCTAAACGTAAGGTCGACGCGGAAGCGCCATTGTGATAGGATACATTGAATTTCTATGGTTGAACTGGAAAACATCAGGCGAAGCTGAAGCCAAAGCGCTATTGTGTTTTAGGCATGAATTGCTGGTGAAATACTCTTACGATTTGTGTATTTCAACTTGGCTTACGAACGAGTATAGGCCAACATTCTGTTGACCTTCGTTAATTTCTTCCTTCAACCTCATACAAGTGGACCATAACCACTTGAGATTGATTTTTTATACACGAATGATTTCTTTGAGAGCTGTCGATTGAGACCACAGTGAGGATGCTCCACCAAGTAAGAAGTCATACTTCGAGAAAGTTTCTAGATACGGTGAAATGAACGCAAAATGACATAACAATGACATGACGTTCCGCGTATGACATCACAATTTGCAGTGATGTAAATTCTTTTATTCTTAAACTATCATCGACATGAAAAATAGTTTTTGAGTTGCAACACTGTTATGCTCTCTAAAACAAATTTATTGCAGTACTCGCGTCAAAAAGAATCAAAACTCCATGGGTTTCTCAATCACAACTTATGAAACCGACGGGATTTTATCGAGTACTAGACAAAAATGCAGTCAGTTACATGGTCGTCCGATATCAAGGCACATCAATCTAAAAAAAAACGTACATAAAGACTCGGAGTTAAATTACTTCCCTACCACTTACCTACCGACTTGTTGACTTCATTACTGATACTAGTGACAAATCGCTGATATCCCATAGCTCACTAAACAAACAAACCCATTTACTGATCTTCATCCTATAGCTCCAACTAACCATAACAATGCAAACAAATTGACAATTGTCCAATGGAAGCCAACTGGTTAAATATTAAGCCCAAACAAAGTCATATATTGTAAAACACCAGACACCAGATATCCGCAAAGAGCAAATGTCAAATAATGAACACCTTTTCATTCATAATGCAAGTAGGTGCAATCACACTTCTCCAATGTGAGACAACAGACTTGTATTCAACAACTCTATATCGCGAAATATACTTTGTTTACTTAAAATATTTTAAATCGAAAATGTATTTCCTTACAGACGACTTTTATTGTAAAAGGTCATTGACAGCTTCATTGACAGAACTTCAATGACAGAAGTATTCAAGTCAAAATGTATAAGTCAATTAACAATGTAATACACTTGCCAACAAAAAACATCATTTGACTAGAAGACTCGAATTTTGTTAAGATTTACAACATCCTCTCCCTGAGTCACACAACGTCAATCTCGATACAATAAAACAAACAAGCTAACTCAAATCACTTCCAGATGTCGCCCTTCTTGCCCCACGCCGCGCCGGCGCACAGCTTTTGATGACATCCATTAGCAATATCATAATTTAATTATCACCAAACATCATCGGACTTAATTGCCCGGATTACATATACTTATAAAACATAAGAGAAGATAAATAGATTTTCTGCACTTACGACTTTTCTTCAAGCGGACATTTCCTTTAATTAGCACCTTTGGTTAGCCAGAAACCGGCGCGGCGGCGCATGTGATCAGACTACAAGTGCCCCCGTTCAAAAGTTCAAATGACTACACCTTTTGGACACCGTTTTTTCGTTATTTTTTTTTACTTTGCCTTTTGGACACTTAATTTTGTTTGGACACCTTCTTATCTTTAGCTGTCTTTAGCTATCTAATGCGTTGTGTCGTCTTTAAGCAAACAAACTAAAAACCCTAATCACATAGAGAATGTTTTATCATTAAAGTATCTGCTTGCGATATTAATTCACATTTGATTGAGTGACAACTATCTTGACGTACAGTACGTACTCCATCGATCTAATGAATCACTGTCATTGGTCCAAACACATATAAATCTAAATCTTTTTTTTTTTGTTTTTTTAATCACTCGCGAACGTGTTAACCGGCATTTCCTGTGACAACCCGAAAATATACTTCAAATACCGGGATACGCGTTTCCTCTACCGTTCGTTGTTGTCGACTCAATATCTTGTGATCGACTAAAAACTTGGAGTGTATGAAATTAAAAAAAAAAACAAAAAATTCTACAAGAAAAAATAAATAAATAACAAAAATTCGCGATACAACTAAATTGATTGTTCTCCATAAGTCCAACGAAAAGTGTGTGCTGATAAAGTAGCCTTAATGTGTTCAGTCTTATGTCGTATCCCCCACCAATACAGTGGGACATTTTCTGTGTCAATTGAAAGAACCTTCATGTAGAGCACGAAGAGAACCCTAAATACTCATAATCACAAGGGCTCGTCGTCGTTCCATTCTATCTACTTCCCACCCTCCAAAGACGATTTGGTGGTGACCAACTTCACTTATATATGGCGGTAGCTCTCTAAAAACCAATTAGGATCGAAATTAAGTGCTCAAACGCTGGATGGCTGGCACTCTCTACCAGCACCAGTACTCGATGTTTAAGGTTAAGTTCACGCTGGAACGGAGTTGTAAATTGATTTCATAACCAAAAAAAAAAAAAAAACGAGGACTGCAACTCGTAGTGTGGGTGGAACTCGCAACAATTGAAGTAAATATTGACTAGCTATATTAAGCTTGTGTAGGGATTTCAAATTTGCATATAATCCTCTGTTTTCGGGTGCCGAATGATGAATATTGTAAAATTGAATTATCACTTTTTTTTTTTGGACCACAGATATGTCGTCGGTCCATCAACTACGCACGGTGGCAAACATCAAACATTGCATGATAAGCTATGATAACAAAGATCGCTATAGGTCGCGTCGTGTGAGTCCAAAGTGTTTATGTTCGGCGGAGTAATAATGTCATTTACTTGTGTGTTTAATTAATTGAATCTAGTTTAGCAAATAATTAACGAACGACCAAGAGATAAGGTTTTTGGAATTCTTTTGTTTGGATTGGGATTTGTTTATTTTTTTACGTTACAGCTCTATATATACCTACATGAGTACTTTATCGATAGACTTATACGTAATAGGAAAAAGAATTACATCTCTAGAGTAGAATTACATACATATGTATGTGGATTGAAATTCCAAGAAGTTGATAAGCATGGTTATCGCCTTGCAGGGCTCAGCTTTTTTTGTTACTCATGATCACGAATTTTTTTTTGTTTTATGTACAAGCGTCAATGAACTCCATGATATCAGCGTAGATTTCTTATTTATTTCTAGTCGTGCCTTGAACCCGTAAGCCGTAGACCAAGCTTTCTGGTATTTGTGACCTTACTTGCTAACTTACTTATGATGGATCTACAGTCCAGTTGGGACCTGAACCTTAACTAACAAGCGCATCCAGCCAGCTCGATCTTCAATCAGATGCTTCCAGTTTTTCGCGTCATCTAAGTCGGGCTCTTTCTCTACTGTGCCGTCCGAAGATTCTTCGGGCCACATCGCTGATATGCATTTGCCATCTTGATCGGTACATCTCAAAGTCAATATAATTCGTCTTTGTATCTTTTCCTTCACCCGCCACCTAAGTATAGGGTGAGTATTCGTTTGAAAGTCCTATTGATGCCATTATATATGGAATATAACATCGCTCAAATGTCCGCCGCGGCTTCTCTCGGTAGCGCCCATCCGAAATGTCCAAATTTCCATGACTCTGGCGCATAAATCAGGCTGAATTCGACCGATTGCACGGGTTATGTTTGCTTTGAGGGCCGCTATGGTTTTTGGCTTATTCGCATAGACCTGCGACTTCAGAAAACCCCACAAAAAAAAGTCTAACGGGCTCAAATCGCACGATCTCGGTGGCCAGTTCACATCACCTCCACGTGAGATGACCATGTCCTCGAATCGAATCGAGGTGTGTGGCACGTAGCGCCGTCCTGTTGAAACCACATGTCGTTGGTGTCCATATCATCCAATTCAGGCCAAAAGAAGTTGATAATCATCGACCTATAGGCCTGGCCAACGTCGTTCTCAAAGAAATATGGACCGATGACGCCGCCATGCCAGCCCAAAATCCAAACCAAACAGTGACTTTTTCGGGATGCATTGGACGCTCTTGGATCTCATGTGGATTGGTATCGTCCCAAATTCGACAATTTTGTTTGCTGACGTACCCATTCATCCCGAAATGGGCCTCATCGCTGAAGATGATTTTTCGATGAAAATTAGAATCAGTTTCCAATAAAACAATTTTATTATTTGCACGTGTTGTTGAACGCTATATCCGTCCATGGTGATTTGGCAAAACAGACTGAATAAATGACAAGCCAATTTGAAAGACGTAGCTTCAACAATATGGCCGCTATCAACTGTCAAAGTTCGGAAGTCCCTATTGGAAGACCCTTTACAAACAAATATTTGTAAAGATAAATCCGGGGGATTGTCATGGTCTATCGGAGGTGGTGCTGCGAAAATCCTTTGGTTGTATTGCTGCGGCTCGAACCTGTGACCACTTAATACACGGAACCAAAAAATCTTCCGAAAAATTTATCTTTACAAAAAAAAAAAACCGAGGGCGACCCTATTTATTTTGACAAAGTTCAAACTTTTGCGCCGAAGAGCAGGACTGGGATGATCTTGTGTTGAGTCACTATAGTTGTTCGAGATAGAGCTTTGCTACTTAATTGCCTTCTTAGTCCAATGAAGAGTCCAATTTGCAAGAGTTATATTGTGTTGCGCTGATGTCACTTTCGAGGTTAAGTCGGCGCCTAGATAGATTAATACGGACATTCTATCCAAGAAGTCGTCGGTATTGGGTGTCCTTTTCGGTAGAATGTACTTAGTTTTCCTTTTGTTGACCGTTTAATCCATTTTCGCCGCCTTCATCTCAATACTTACGAACGCTCTACTAACATCACCCTACATCCTCCCTATTATGTCCGTTTATGCGAATAATTGCACGAACTTCTGAAGAATTCCACCTCTTTCAAGAACCATGCTAAAGAAATCGCATCCTTACGAGTGTAGTTTTTTTTTTCTTAAGAAATCTGATGAAATGTCGAAAGTTTTCCTTTTGAACGTTCATAGTAGGACAAGGAGAGGGATAGAACAAGAGATGCACATTCTACTAAAGGGTGGTTAAATTTTAAGGGCCGATGTTGAATGTGAACCACACCTAAACGTCAAGTTTTTTTCTGCATTTCATTTGACATTTCTCAATTTCAGACTAATTCAATTTGAACCATGGAACGATACACAATCGAGCAACGCGTTAAAGTTATTCAGGCTTATTATGAAAATGGGCGTTCAAATCAAAATGCATATCGTGCACTTCGTGATTTTTTCGGTTAATTTAATCGTCCAAATGTGCGAAAAATCGGAAAAATCGTGCAAAAATTTGAGCAAACTGGGTCTGTAGGAGATGTGAAAGCACCAGTGCATGCTCGTACAGCTCGTACTACTGCTGTTCGCGATAGTGTGGCTGAAGTGCCGTCAGGCAGTTACTGTGAATGGTGTTCGCTATCGTGAGATGATAACGAACTTTTTATGGCCCGAATTGGAAGATATGGATGTGGACGATATGCGGTTTCAACAGGACGGTGCCACTTGCCACACAGCTAACGAAACAATGGCTCTTTTGCGGGAGAAATTCAATGGCCGTGTTATCTCACGTCGTGGCGATGTTAATTGGCCGCCACGATCATGCGATTTGACACCGTTGGACTTCTTTCTTTGGGGTAATTTGAAAGAAAAGGTGAACGTCGATAAGCCAGCAACAATTCAAGAGCTAAAGGATGAGATAATTCGGCACATTAACGGCATAGAACCTCAATTACGCCTCAGCGTCATCGAAAATTTGGACCATCGGATGGAGGTGTGCCGCCGAGGTCGCGGCGGCCATTTGGCCGATATTTTGTTCCATACATAATTGAACCATACCAATATTATCATAATAAAAAGAAATGACAGTAATTTCCTAAATAATTTGTGTTTTATTGAAAATCAACATCGGCCCTTAAAACTTAACCACCCTTTAGTATACTTTTACATCATTTTCCGTGGCGATCCGTTTGCTACAATCTTTTGTAGATCATCATGTCCACGAGGGCACGCTTTGAGGGTATACTGAAGGTTGCACCTGATTTGGAGATGGGTTCATTTGCTTTCCTTAACTCCGTTTTGAGATGACCTTACTTCGATCATCCCGAGGTACCTCACATTTACAAACAATTCAATTTCACCCTTATAACCTACTTAAAAGGAACCAAAAGCAAAATCCTCAAACTCAATAAAAACGAATGAAACTCCAAAGGAATGCCGGATACTCTAACATGAAAAATGTTTTAAAAAATAAACAAAAAATTAAATATATGTATACAAACACTCTGGAACCGCTTTTTGGTGTGTTTTTCTACTTTTTCATCGCACCGGGTACGATGGACGACACGAATAACGTAATAAATTTATTTTAATGGACTTGGAACTGTGGCGCAAGCATTCGCGCATTTACTCTCGCTAGCTCACCTAATTTGATCCCGCTGTGCAAACGACTCGACCGAAGACTAAGAATAGAACTCCTCATCTGAAGATTCCCTACTGCAGGTATATTGTCAGAATATAGCAAGTGGCTGCCAAGTAAATTATGCAAATGCGTTCGATACGCTGAAACGTTCACTGCCTCATTTTGGAATGCACTAGGGCTTCCTACAAATATTGTTTAAGATTCTTGCGAAATTTACCTCCGCTCCTACTCTGACTCTGGCAGAGTAGTCTTCTCGCATGGGGAGGCTGCGTAGTACGTTTGTTTATGTTCCGCATTCTCATGCGATTGCGTTTTGTAGATGAAATAATTGGGTGAATTGGCCAATTCGAGGAAACATTAATTAGAAGTGTTCCAGCGTTCATTTTGGGAATATCCATGCATACATTGATTTTGAAATATTAATGTTCAATCTGAGAGAAACATTTGTGCTGTTTAATATTATGAAACATTATTTGAAATATAAATGTACTTGTACACATTGTTGCGATCATTATTAAAATTTATATTTATCGATTACTTTTTGAAATTCCTTTGATGAGAAGTCTGGACTTCCTGGAGTCTTGCCAAATTCACTTGTAAACAATTTGTTTCTCATTAAATGTATAGCATCTGTTTGTTTTTTGTTTAAAACAAAAAGGTCAGAAAAATGCTGGCTGGCTATTTCGCTAGAGCACTTTTTGTAAAAGAATCGATAAAACAGTGAGAGACAGGAAACATTACTTCGGTGTTCAAGCGAGTCTATTGACTTCGCAATGTTTCTGTCACCTATTAGTTTTATCGCGTGTTTTTGAATTCGATCTAGAAAGACGGTTTTTGGCCCACCAGACCAGATGTGAGCGTTGTACTGAAGCTTTGGGCGAACGCCTTATAGATTGTAGCCAGATCCAACGAAGATCGTTGTAAACACACGTACCGAGGATGGAAAGTTTTTCGGCTTCGGCGATGCAGGTACCATTCATGGATCATGGTTTTAAGTTTGGTTTTCGCTTGAGAGACAGAAGGCAGCATTGAGTTTTGGAAGCATTAAATTCCACTCTATTTGAAGAACCCCATTTTAATATGCTGTCAAGGTCGGAATTTAATGAGTTTAACATACGTTGCCGTTCCACTACTACATCCGAAGAGCAGGGACATGAGCTAGGGAACGAATATGAAAAACTGAGAGTACTGTCATCGGCGAAGGAATGAATTGGATTAGAAGTTGCAGACAAGAGATAATTTATAAAAATGAGAAAGAGAGTCGGAGACAAAAGAGAGCCTTGGGGGACACCAGCATTTATATGGTGGATTGCAGACTTGAAACCGTCCAAAACAGCTTGAATTGAACGGCCCGAAAGTTAGTTTCTAATCCATTGAAGAAGAGATACATCGATCCCATATGCACGCATTTTCGACAAAAGAGCTTGGTGCCAAACTACCGAGGTGATGTAGAGATTCGTTCCACTTCTCGGTGAGATAAGCCATCAAATCACTCGTGGACCTGTTGCTACGGAAACCGTACTGCCGGTCATTGAGGAGTTTCCGTGAGTCGAGATATTTCATAAGCTGACGATTTATCAGCGTTTCCATGACCTTGGAAAGAAGGGACGTAGGTGCAATGGCTCGGTAATTGGAGGGAGAAGAAGATTCGTAGTATTTTTTTTTTTGGCACGGGCTGGACAAATGCAGTTTTCCATCTACTTGGAAAGAGGCCTGAGGAGTAGGTCAGATAGAAAAGCTTACGCAGTGGTTTTACCAGAGTAGAAGAACACCTCTTCAGAACTATGGACGGAATACCATCTGGACCAGCGGATTTGTGTATGTTGAGACCTCTAAGTACTCCTACAACTGTACGAGTGCGAAAGTGGACTTGTCCCATGGAGAATTGGACGCTCTCGAGTACAGGTGGAGACAACGCACAATCTGGGAGCGTTGAGCTAGCTGCAAAGTGTGCAGCAAGCAGATTAGCCTTGTCTGAGGAGCTAAAGGCTGGAATGTCATTGTAAATGAGCGTTGGAATTGCAGACGAGGCAGAATTCTTAATATTTTTCATGAATGACCAACAATTTTTACTACCCTTGGGACATTGTAGTATTTTTAATGAAAACTCAAATGCCGCAAATGATAGCATTCATCGCATCAAGCGAAGACAGAATTCAGGATTCCGAGAAAACTGAACCAGTTATGTCGTGCTACTCTCAACCACCATGCAGCTTGGGAACAGAATCCCTGAATTATTCCAAACATGCAGCGCATCTCGGATTCAAACTTGTGGTGGAGCAAATAGTGCGAAAAGCCGACATAAACAAAGAAGGCACTATATTTAACAAATCCATCCAGGTGATGGAGAACATTGAAGCTTTTACGGCACTTGAAGAACAAGCCAAACAAGTTGGTCTTACGATGAATGAGGAGAAGACAAAGTAAATGCTGTCGATGCTATGGCCATTCTACAATAAACAGAAAACTGATAGAATCCTGCAAATGGATACAAAATCCCTGTCTTCCCTAATAGGTATCATCACCGGGCAAGAAGACTGGGATTAAAAACGGATGACCTATGCAGGGGATGTGGCGACAAAGAAGTAGATGATGACACCCCACACTTTCTTTGCCACTGTCCAGCGCTGTGCTATAAAAGATTCAGAACCCTAGGAAGACACTTCTTTCAGGATCTAGAAGAACTGTCCGACAAGTCTGTGGTCGACATACACAGATTTATCCGCGCCTCGGAATGGCTCGACAGAACATAGGCAAATGGTTTCTAGTAAGGGCGACTGAAACCCCTAGGGTACCACAATGGGTCTACATTGACCCAAGTGTGACAGAGAAAGGACATCCTTTCCTGTCAACTCTTTTACTCAACTTAACCTAACCTAAATGCTAGTGATCAAAACCCGATCTGCCGAACATCGTCTAGGACAATGTGACAGTTGACAGCTATAATTTTGAGGTACTGAAGAAGTTCATCTGCCTCAGGGCAAATATAAACTCCACAAGTGATATCTTGGTGGAGATTCGACGAAGGATAACCTCAAGCAAACGTTGTTACTTCTAACTCGAAGGCCCAAAATCATGCCCTGCAAAACTCTCATCATGCCACTTTTGCTTTATGGAGCTGAATGCTGGAAGATCCTCCCAAAGAGAGTGATTCTATCTAAATGGAGGAGAAGTCTACGCTCTGTACAAAGATGTAGATGTAGTCCGGAAAAAAAGGGCCCGCCGTGGTGGCCCAACTGTCAAAAATATCAAAGTGTTCCGTGATCATAATGACATCAAATCATACGAATTTAACAGACTTAAAGTTCGAAACATAGGCTCAATTTTTAGGTGTAGAAAAGACAAAATTTAAATAATTATACTTATGTATGACAAAAACGTATTTAATCTTCTTCACTCTTGATCTAGAATTTATTGATACGACTTGTCAAAGTAAAGACGAGGAGGATTTACCATTTTACTAGTATTATTGTGATAGTGATGGCGCGTCGTTCCACGTTCACGTTCACGTCTACATATGGGAGTTGAATATCGAATTAAAAATGAATAATTGTGACTTCATACTGATTTGTTTTGTTTACATTTTGCCGCTTGACATGTGGGTGTTTTCGATGACTTAAATACTGTCAAAATCAAATTTACATTTTTGACAATTCCATTATTATACAATTTGGAATTTTAATCTATTTTGGTTGGATTAGTCTTGAAGGTGTAACTAATGCTTCCACTGAAGTTATCCATGTGTCAATTGATGATTAGGTTAAGTATTGCATATATGAAACGACAAGGAATCGATTGTTACGCCTCTAGCGTTTAAAAATGTAAACATGATCTTTTCTTTCTTCTGCTCACTATTTTTTTTGAAATGTGGCATACAAATCTAGGAACAAAGCCATTTCATGGGGAGTTTTGGAAGCCTGTCCGTATGCTATTAGTGCAAATGCTTCGACTGATATTTTCAATTCTAAAGAGTAAGGTTAGGTAAATGGGTATGTTAAAAGGGACTCTTCACTCGCCACGTTGAGAGTTTCTTTTGATCCGGCAAATCGACGATAGACCAAATCTTTACACTAGTAGATTTCGATGAATGTGGTACAATAAGGCTTTAGTCGTTTACACAGTACATTGGATAGGAGCTTAAAGACTACAATAGGCAGGGATATGCCTCGGTAGTTCTTGCAAGACATAGGAACACCTTGAAGACGGAACAGACAGTGCTGATACTCAAATGTTTTTGAGCACATTTCTTACCAAAACATTGCCAGTAGCTTTGAAACGGTCTAAAGGTAATCGGAAAACAACATTGGATAGTTGAAAAGGTACTAAAACTGCTTCTCTATAATACCACAATCAGCTTATTTATTTCGATAGTAAATTTAAGGAAAAACTTTGTCACAATCTAATTTATTCATTTTGGAAATGGCTAGACAATTTCACCACCAAATCCAATTATCTGATGGTCTAGTCTTTGTGTCACCTTCAAACTTGTAGCTCTGTCTGCTTTGTCGATGACGATTGTTACCCTTAATACACTCGTAAATATGTATATAAAACTTTATGAATAGTGCCACCATCAACGCCCATCATAAATGAGTAACAAAAATGTTAGTCATGCCATCTACTTAAATTGTATGACACCATCTCCATATTGGGACAATGACCAAGTAAAATACATTTCCACAGGAAAAACATTTTCACTTTGCCATTTGAAAACACGAGCGGCCCAAAGTGATACGTGATATTCTTCAGAAATAAAACAAGAACGACACGCTTATCTTCTTCAATGTAAAACCGAAATAATTTCCATTGAATCTGTGAAGTGATATAAATAGATCCACGGAGCAGAATTGCATATCTATTTACAGACAAAAAATAACACTTTTTATGGGATTCGCAAATTATACTCGTATGTGGACTGCATTTTGGATTGGCATTACTAATTTCTAGTCAATAAATGGAAGTGTGACAGGGTTAAGCTTTTGTGGTTCATGTATCCAAATGTCACTTTGTCTAAAGTGCTTAAAATGCATTACTTGGAGTCAATCGGGTGAAGGCCACATTGAAACGCCTTGAAAGTATGAAAATATCCAACGATGTCTAACATTTGGTTATCCTTTTACAGGTTGCATCTCGTAGAGTTAGAACATTGCAAAAGACTTTGAGACGATTTTTGAGACGTTACAAATACAAATGTTTACCGCGAAAACTTATAGAGAGTGAGCGCCTTACTTCTCGCACGAATAGAAGAGTTTCATTCCTGACTCTGAACGGCAGATTGAGGTTCTTTTAGATTACACTCTTGGAAGCTCGAACCTGTGACCTCTCGCCTAGCAGTCCAACGCATTAACCCATTGACTTATTATATATGGACTGCTAGTGAAATGTCACTTTCATACAATCTCTGCCGAAAAATATGTGCAAACATCACTAGCCCTCCAGTTTCAAAGCGGGAAAAAAGGGAAATAAAATCTCCGCCATAGTTAAAATGTCCCATAGAAACTAACGTGATCTCTTATCACGAAGTTGAGATACTGAAAAATAACGATGAAATTCAAATCGTTGCCATACTTTTCACAATAGATGTCATATGTTGTTTCAATTTATTCACAATAGATGTCAGAATCGAAATTCAAATAAAACATTATGAAAATATGTATTTCTTCATTTCATTGTCCCATTGTCCCGCAGGATATCGTTGTTAGTTTTTCTTTTAATTGTCTTATACAATAAACAATGTGTTTGTACTCAAAATTTAATATTTCAAATTCTCTGTTTCCATTTTTTCCCGCTATTGAAACTGAAGGGCTAGTGATGTTTGAACCAACGCGAAGTTAGCTACTAGCAGTCCATATATAATAAGTCAATGGAAGAGACCTATACAGTTTTATTCCTAACTTTGAACGGCGGATTGAAAAGATTTCGCATAACAGGTTACACTCTTGGAAGCTCGAACCTGTGACCTCTCGCCTAGCAGTCCAACGCATTAACCACAAAGCCAGGCGACCACAAAAGGGAAGAACGCATAATGAAATAAACAATCCGCGCCATAGTCTAATGGCCAGCCTACATATCGTTCGATATAGGTTTTTGAAAAATCCTATAATTAAATTAGAAATTCGATTGTGTTTTTTCATTAACACCAATAGAAACGATCCAACTTTCGGATTACAAGGGGCGATTGACCAACTGATATGTAATCTAAAACCATTCAGCGGAAGTTAAATTACGGTGTCGCTTGGAAGGAAACGATGTTAACTCCATTAAGATACTCGCATATACATTCTTATAGGAAAGTTGGATGAGGAACTAACCACGCCATCTATTGAAATTGAGGACAAGTAAATATGTTTCAAACTGTAACTGGAAATTATATGAACTGAAATGAAAAGATTCAGACTATATAAACTGCCTTAGTGACTTAGTTTATGTGGTTTTCCTTAGAAATTTAAATTTTTTGAAGAAGAACTGTCAGATTTTCTTTGGTGGGTATTTCATCTCATAATTTTTCAGCGCAATTGCAATGAAAATGGCGGAAGTAACAGCAATATGACAGCTCTATTGGCGATAAAGTATAAAATAAATGGAATGCGATGAAAGCATACTTTCTATCGCATCCTATGAAAATATGGCTGCTATAATGGTCCCCACTTGCAATAATGAAAGCATGCTGTAGATTTATCGCTAGTGGAAACCGCATGTTAGGAAGAATTTTATTTTCTTTCTTCCCATCAACCCTCATTGGCTAAAGATTTTCTAGGCTGAGCAATTGGTGATCAAATACCATGTCCAAAAAACTAAGCTTCTAAGTAACTTGAGTAGCAGGGCTCTGGCTATGGTCATAATCGCAGCTATAAAGATTCACTTCCACTGACAGGTCAGGTAATTCGTACAGTTTTGATACCCATAGAATCATCAACACAACAATGAAAACCATTAGGGAGCAACAGCTGAGATAACAATGATAATGAAACAATAGCTGTCTGAAAGGGAAAAAAGGTTTTGAATTACATATACCTATAGAATAAATGTTTATGTACACACCATTTGAAGGGAAATGTTGTAGTCACGTGTACCTGCAGACGTACCTATCCGTTGTAAGTTTCAACTTTTTGCTTGGAAAAATTCATGACATAAAAATGTGAATATGTCAAAAGCATTCACTTGAAGATAAATTGTTATGTGCGGGGTTAGAAACATTTCTTTTGTATTATCTAAGTCTTTCGCTAATATCATCAACAGCAACTGCTCTAACTTGCTTAAAAGAGCTAGATATACAGTCTAGTCTACCAACTTCGGAAACCTCTAGTGTGGTAAAAATTCAGGGACCTTATTGCCTCAGAAGCAAAAACAATCACCAGTTTAATTGTATGAGAGTGTGGATGACGCACTGGAACATCGGCAGAGACCCATGGCTATCCGAGTCCGAAGACATAGGTACATGAAGCTGATTGCATAGTGACCTCAACAGCAAAAAGACACATGTTTGAAGTCCAATACTGCGTTGAAAAGAATAAGATACAAAGCAGAGTAAGGCGTAATAAGCAAACCCACATTGTACATGCTACAAAGAAGCAAAGAGCAGTGGCGAGAGTGCGACTGTCTAAATCATTACCATGGTGGAAATATTTGGCGCGACAGCTCATAGAGAACCAAGGCCTAGCTTCTCGCAACTATTTATGTTGTGTGTGTTATATTTTCTCATAAATGAGAGGGACTTACAGTTTTTATTGCCGACCCCGAGTGGCGGATTGAGAAGCTCTTTCATGACAAATTCTGATCTCGGAGGTTTGTCATGGTCTGCCTAGAGGTGGTAGCGCGAGAAACGTTTGGCTGTTTTGCCCATTTGTCCCATATGTCCATTTGCTTAGCAGTCTAACACACTAACCACTTAGCCGTGGTGACCAGGAGTCCGGAAGTCCATCTGCCTGCACCTACACCAATGTCCATTTTGGACCCATCAATATACATATGTAGCTTCTTTTTTTTTTTTTTTATATAATTCACTAGCGCTAAAGGGGTTATGAATACCCTTATGAAGCTTGGGGATGAACAGGAGAATGGTCATGTGCATGAGGTCCAAGTAGTGCACCGTGTAGTCAGTGGTTGCTACATTGCTCACGCATTTATTTGGGATATGAGTATTTCTCATCGTGCTTAACTTTTTACCAATCATCTGTTTAACTGATTCTCAGCACTTCTGACCTCGAATCCATGTGTAAACAGGTCTAATGGAAGCAGGTTGAGAGTAACCTCTAGTCCTGCTGTTGGCCTAATTATCATAGCGCTTGTAGCTGCCATGCATGTCATTCTTTTCATATTCCTGATGGTTTTGAGTTTAGTGGTTTTGCTATCAGCTTGCCACTGCACAACGTTCCCTTAGGTAAGTACAGACCTTACGATAGTCGTGTCGTGTACATCCATAGGATGGTTTTAGGACTAGGTCCCAGGTATTTTTTTACTGTCAGGGAGAGGAATGCCCTCTTCTCTTATTTGTGAACATTACCAGCTCAGTTTATTGGGGGTTTACCGCCAATCCACATTTTTTGCTCCATGTATTCGGTATTTTAAGGGCTCCTTCTATTTCCTCGCTGAGAATTAAAAGGAATTTGTCTGTCGCTAACAGAATGCGGATAATGTGGCTTTTATTATCCTGTTCTTCGGTCTAAGTTTATCTGTTGTAATACATATGTATGTTCAAAAGTGTATACCGCGCCGCTTGAAGCATACTTTTTAAATGATCATTTGTAAGTGATTTAAGAAATATGCTTATCAAAAATTCAGAAGATGTATAAAAGATCGCTTATTCTATGGCTCTTTAAGCCTAAAATTGATAAAATCAAGACTTTCTACCGGTTTTAGTGTGACAGAAGCGTCTTTATAAACACAGTGCAACGTCAGATCCTGTGACTGATAAGCTTATTTCTATTATATGTACCTTGACACTGATTTTACGTAGGCATATGATCAATCAGCCAACTTTAATTTGAACTGTCATCTTCCCGCTGACATTTTCTTGAGTGACACACAATTTAAAATTTACACTACAAATAGATTAAACTTGCCTCCTCTCTGACATGAACACACACGACGGTAAATCGATGAAAAAAACGACTTCCATCACCCACATAAGGCGGCTTACATAAACAAAAGGAAATCAAAAGCGGAAACTAATAACTCAGTAGAACAAGGATTACAACAAATAATAACACCCACTCGAAATACCCCAAACACACACACTTCCACTTTCTTCCATCGCAAATCCCACCACGACCATCTCACGTTTTTATCTCGATTTTCCCTTTCGCCTAGCAAAGGAATACTAAGTAGAATATCCTTGGATAACGTAACGGTGCAACAAAAAGGTTCGTATGCACTCCACGGCAATCGAATGAACTTGCTTTTATCTAAAGAAACTTTTCCACCCTCATATATGGTGTTACCGTTACAAGTGGCCAAGTGCTCCAGTTCCATGATTTCCCCTTTTCACCCTTATTATGAGCGAATGCGTATTGTTGTTGTTGCTCCCGAAAAATAATCACCGCACCGAATTTTTCCAGCCATGATGAAACCAAGTAAATAGGTCAAGGGCTGGAGAAATGTAGGACAGCGTAACCAATAGAAACTCTTATGGGAATAGGTACCAACTCGCCAGATAAATATTTAATACTTCACCGAGCACAGAACGTCTCAAAGCAAATTGCCAAACACATTAAAGGACATTTTTCTTTTTCCTTTTCCTTTTTTGTGTAATTATTTTCACATCACCAAAAATCAATAAACACCATAGAGTTCATTATACCCACACAGAAAATCTTTCGCAGGAGTAGGCGCCCGCCCGACGACAGGGTGGAAACCCCTCCGAAATGTCAAAATATGCGAGATATGGAAAAACTTAAATTTTCACGAAATTTTTTTTTTTTTTTTATTATTTTTTGACCATGGACTCACCAAGGATAATATGATTTATGATTCTGAAACGTTGTAATCTGGAAAATTGAATTGTTTTTGAGAAAAAAAAAAAAAAAAACACCACTTTAAATACGCGAGCGAAAACGTACGTTACGACAGCGGATCCGTTTTTTCAACTTATACGAGTACGTACTCCCTGCTTCTGTTTCTGCTTCTGACACTGTTGGCGTTTTTGGCCACCGACTGAAGTTCGGCATGCGTACAATTTACAACACTGGCAAAAAAATCCTTTTGCTAGAAATTTAGAAAAAAGAAAACTGAATTTCTATACACAGAGAAAGTTGAAACTTTTTTGATAAAAATTTCTCTCGCTCACAACAAAACACAAAACTTATGCTCTCAGTCTTACAAGCAAAACACTGCTAGAGAAATTGCTGAAGTACAGTGTGTAACAGCAGACATTTTGTGAATAGAAACAAGAATTTCGTTGCTAAAAAAAATGTTGGGGGGGTAAAATTTGCTCGGAGGGAGAGGTAAATTTGTGAAAAAGTACGGAAACTTTACTTACTTAGGTGTCGGTATAGTTCGGTGTGTATCTGGTTCGATCCTAACCGTCTCCAGTTTCACACTCCAAGTTTTTTGTTGTTGTGCGCGCTGCATTAGGCGGAGAGTTTTCTCTACTACGTTGTCTCTCCGGGTTAGATTAAAAGCTGGTGACATTTTGCTCTGCAAGTCAAACGACCAGTACACAATCGATGTCACTGTACAGCTCATATAATTCGACATTGAATCTGTTCCTCCAAAGCCCGTCAACGCAAACAGGACCGATTATCATACGATGCATTTTTCGCCAGAAACGATCAAGCGTATCTTCATCCGCCTTCGATAGAGTCCGTGTCTCAGCGCCATAGAGTCAGACTCGGACGATAAAGGTCTTTTATAAGGCCTTACTACTCTATTGCATTCTCTTATGAGATGTCGCTTTCAGAAGTAATAGTAAAGCCAAGGTCGTCAAAGTCCCTTACTACTTCGAAGTTATAGCTGTCTACTGAGACGTTCTGTCCGATTGGTCGATGTCATAATGCGTGTGTATATCGATTTGGACTTATTGCGTTTTCTCCAGGATCTGTCGAAGTGTGAAAATTTGTTCGATTGTGGACTTTTCTGTCCCGAAACCACACTTATATCGTCGAATTAGGTTGTTGACGATTTGACGATTTGTTTTTTTTTGAAAACATTTGATAACACAATGATCTGTAAGGTCAGGGTTGAGAAAAGTGGATGCAGATCGATTCTTTATAACGCAAAATAAAATCAAATTCTAAATAGAACTTCTTAAAACCATCCCCAACTCACTGTATATCGACTGCGCACGTACGGAAAAGTGATTTTCCACCCATACACCATTTTCCTGGACTCCCGCCAGTGAGAGCTGATACCGAAGAGAAATTTCAAAAACAAAAAACAAAATCCATACACACTCGGAAAAATGTAAGGCGCACAACACCCCACAACAACAGTGTGTTGCAAAACTTTACTCCAAAGCTTTGTGTTGTGCTATCCGGTAGAATGTTGAAAGTGGGAAAACCATCACATTCTGGAATTGGGTGATAGGCTAAGGAAAATTCTGTTAAGTTTTTTCTCCTCTCTCACTCACTGAGAGAGCTGCCACAGAGCATACTATAAATATTTTGTTTTTGGCTCAAGCGATGATGGTGGTGGTTGCCCATTTCGAAAATTGTACGCTTGAAGTGTATCGAGATTATCCAGTTCTATTTTTGAACTCTTGGTCAGGAGGAGCAATGGAGGTGGCTGCGATTGACTGCTTGCACCAGACTCTTTCCTCGTATGGAAATGACTCACATGAATGAAAATCGTATTCTTCGTTGGAATTTCCCGGTGATTAACAATTTATTATCCAATTTCGCCACATTCCCGAATGGGACTTCGAAATACTTATGTTTTTGTTAATGAGATGGGTGTTGATTTTATAGATTTATCGGGGTGTCTAAATGATAAATGGAAATTTGTTTAAACAATTTTAATTAGGTTAAAAATAGGTGTAGGTATACGCGTTTGTTAAACATTTTCTAAATGATCTATATGGCCGACTAAGTAGATACTTATACGCCCTTATTTTGGGGTCTACACTCGAGCTTTGTTGATCACAGTCGGTTCTGAAAAGTCGAAAACTTCGTTACATATTCTTGAACGTCGAAACCAGACACCCTCAGATATGTTCGGGGTAACATCAAAAAAGCATACAATTTAAACTTGCTAAGGAAGGGTTTACCTACTGCATATTATCTGGCTAGATCCATACATACATCTGCAAAAGAGTTCAACGAGAGTTTCTTTCTCATTCACATCCCCACAGCTACGACAGTGGGTGCTGACTGGGATAACAAACTTTGCTCCGTGATATTTAAGTGTGTCCTGCTATGGAGTGCAGTTTGGGACAAATGTAGTATATCGTGGACGAAAACAACAGACTTAGGATGTTACTTTGACAGTATAGATTGGCAGTCCAGCAGGAAAGAGTCGGGTAACAATTAGACACGACTGCAGACCTTCTATGGTACTTGTATTTACTGTTCTTTACACTCCTCTATGTTTCTTAAGATTGTTATAGCGATGGGCGATTGTGAATGAATCGAATAAATCGACAATTGCTAAAATTGTTATACGATTGTCGATTTATTCGGTCCCATGAAAAAACAATTCGATTCGATTGTTATTCGAGTTATTGTTTCAATACACATTACAAACGAGAAAATGGCGGCTTCTACTAATGGTCGATTATACAAATATATTTCTCGATTTTTCATCTGTTGTCATCAGTCTGCTTGTTGAATTTGGATCTGAAATCTGAATGCAACCCTTGATGTTTAAAATAAAAAAATTGTTTAGAGTCAATTGTTTTGTCTGTAGCTGCATACAGACGCATTTTTCGTTATTGTTTAGGAGTCGATTGGGGTGCATCTTTGTTTGAACTTGTACGGGCACTAGTGTCTGCGCTTCTCCATAAGACAACGCAGGGAGTAACGTAATCTCCTGTGGCCTTATTGCACTTTCATGCTGTAGTTACTGCAATGGATGTTTCCGTTTTAGGTGATCTTTTTGATTTGTTGTGTTTTTGTGAAACGTAGGAGAGTGAGTACACAGCTTACATTTAGTTTTAATAATGTTATTATCAGAGAACTTGTTGAAAAAGTTCCAGACTTTCGATGGGTTTAACATCGTTCTAATTTTGTAAATTATCTCCACTTCAAAAATATAATTGACGTTTTTATTTGAATTTAAAAGTTAAATAACCGACACTTCCACTACACTAAATAGCCGAACGCAACCGCACTTAACAATCGAGCTTGAAAAATCGACGATTGTCAATTTTCCCACTCACACAATCAAAGAAGAACTCCATCCAAAACTCACAATCCCAAATCCCAATATTACCAAATATGTAATGTCGGCACAACACGGAATGAATCCTCCTATTTGTAAACTATACATGTATTTTACCGTATCTTTCTTGTAAAGTTTACAAACACCTACCCCATTTACAATACTAAGAGCTTTATTCAGGATGTAGGATGTAGAGGTAGGTATTCATATACAACTACAACTACGAACGAACTAAGTCTCGCTAGATTGTCAAGTGTGTAGTGTTATAGGGCCCTGGTACTGTGCAGAAAGTGGGATTACAGCTTGCTCTGGTATAAAACGATGTTTGCTTCAGTTTAAGCTCAATATCGAATCCCAGCAAACTACTATTAAGCCTTGAAGATGCAAGAATAAAATCAGTAAGTCTACCAGAGAGTACAGACAGAATTACACTTATCAGTCTTAAGCTAGAAAAACAAAATAAAGTATGGATGCCAATTTGTCTGGCTTGATTTATAAGACTACAAGTTTCTGTTGTAAAAAAAACCTTTAATCCATTATACATATTTACATATAATAATTTAAACAAAAAAAATCATAATCCTTGTTATTTTAATTGTACGCACTCGATGCGTAATCCATTGACTCGAGTTTCACAGTTTACAGCTGCGTGATCTACATTTTATTCTGGACAAATAGAAATCTCAAACTGACATTTCTATACTCCGGATTTTTTGGCACTCAAATAAATCCCGCAGTAAGTCGGAGAACAAAATTGGATTTACATTCTCCGAGATTCGTGTCAGTAGAAACCATTCGGGGTAGTTCATATCCTCCAACAACTTACGTACCTGTTTCCTTTGATTGCGTCCCACACCACATTGAGTCAAAATGATACGAGATGACATACTGCAAGCAACAATGACGCGAAAAGTTAAATGTGCTGCGGATGCAACCATCAGAAATAGAAACCAAATGTACAGGAATGCAAATATTTTCTCATTTAAAATATTAAGTGGTAGCACGCAGAGAGCATCGTATTTGCTTGGTGATCCCGATGCGCCATATTTGAAGAATTCACATTTTGCAAGTTTGGGAAACACTCTGGAGCTCATTTCATTCCAATCATCCCAATTGTAGGCTGGTATTCGGGACATCGCTTGAGAGTAACTCGACCAGAATCCATTGAAGAAAATATTCATAAGAGTCAGGTTCAGAATCTGGAGTGTTCAAAAGAAAACAAAATTAGAATTGATTAGATCGATCGATTCGAAGATGTAAAGTGAAGAGTTATCCAATAATAGCCGTATTTTATTATCACCCATGATCTATACAAGCCGTGTTTTTTTGGGAGCTGTATACCCAGCTCAGTAAAATTTTACAAACAAAGCACCAAGTGGTGATAACTTTCCCAGTAATCGCGAGTCAGGAAAGAACTACATAAATTGGCACCTAGAGCGCGAAAAATCTTATAAATGAGCTTTTAGCCGATTGCATTTGTTCCTTTTGCTTGCTTTTTACATTTAAAAGCTTTTGAATAAAGAAAAAAACAAATAAAATTCGAGCTGCAAACCAATTGGTCGGTGTGGCTGCTACTGTGGATGAAGTGAGTATAACTGCCCGAACACAATGCACGGCCGCTGTAGTGTAGCAGTAGCAGTAGTACCGCTGTAGTAACGCTGTGGCGCTGAGCTCACAAAATTCGCCCACAATGGTGTAGCGCGTTTATGTCAAATTAATTGTCATTTGAAACTCAGTTGCTTGGAATTGTTTCCCTTTTTCCTTTTTCTTACGCATTCAACAAATTTTTTAATGTCCTCGCCATCCATTTATTTGTTTTGTAATTATCATCCATTTCTTTTGTCTCGCAGGTAGCTTCCATTTCCTTTGTTTTTAGCGATCTGCCATATGTTGTTCTACATGTATAGAACATACACATACAAAATGTATGCATGGCTGTTTTCTTCTCTGCCTGTCACTTGCCGCGCTGAAAAAGTTAAAAGTTGACCAACTTTGTACTACGCGGCTGCTACAGCTACACTACAGCGGCCGCATTGTGGGCACACTAGTGAGATTAGTCGTGTTTTTTTGATAATCATACTCACTTCAGTCAAAAAAACGATCTATACTCACTTCCAGCCGCACCAACCAATTGGTTTGCGGCTCGAATTTTATTTAAGTTGTTGTCTTTGTTTAAAAGCTTTTAAATGTCAAACGCAAGCAAAAGGAAAAAATACAATCGGCTAAAAGCTCATTTATGAGATTTTTCACGCTCTGGTGGTCAACTTATGTAGGTCTATCCTCACTTGCTGCTACTGGGAAACTTATCTCCACTTGGGTTGTTGTTATTGCTTTGTGTGTAAAATCTTACTGGGCTGGGTATACAGCTATCAAAAAAACACGGCTATTGTATACATTTCTACTTTTTGACAGCGAATACTACTACTACTACTACACCACAGCGGCCTCATTGTGTTCGGGCAGTAAATCGTTTTTTTGACCGAAAAAAAAACACGGCTACAGATCATTGGTTTGCATTCATTTCAACAACACAAGATCTTGCTTTTGATCTAAAAATTAGTTCTAGTTCTAACAAGTGATGGCATTTACTATCCTTAGTTTGGGATGCACTGATTAGTAACGACAAAAGCTCTCGTTAGAACAAAAGAGAGGGGTAGCAACCTTCTCTTGTTATACGAAAATGGTTAGCATACTTGGATCCTCAAGTAAACGGGGTAAATGAACACCCCGTTTACTTGAGGATCGAATTCAAGAGGATTGAATCTCAATCTGGGTTTTTGCTTCCAGAAAGTGAATTCCACAAGAATTTAGTTTGACAGCAGCTACTTTTGTCGTAGTCTTAGCTACACCAAAAAAGTCGTTGTTACGCCAAAAAATGTACCCTCATCCGCCATTGTTGTAGTATGACGTAGGCCAAGGATTTAAATGAGTGTTTCCATGCGTATTTTTTTTTTTTTTTCAAAATTGCCTTCATTTGCCTTCCAGTAAAGAAGTAGCAATAAAAAACGACCACGAAACTCCGTCTTCTGGCAATACTGGTGGAAGATAATTAGGGTAAAACCAACATTTTATTGCTACTTGACGTCACTGCGAGAAAAATCCCCTCCACCTTTTTTGAGCTGTCAACAAATCTGGGTATACATGCAAAAACTGAATTCAATCGCACAAACTTGTGCGATCGAATCGAGTGAATTCGACCTCTGCATACATGATGGTTTTTGAGGATTCAATTCAGATTCAATCGTCATGTAAACGGGGTATGAGATAACCTATGACCGATTCTAGGTAGTCTGTGCCGTCGAAGATAATTGCACCCTTCCCAAACAAACATTCGAAGTTTGAAGTGAGCGATCGGTTTCTGAGCAGTCTGCAGGTTAACATCGCGTCAGTAAATTTAACTTAATAATACATACTGTTAAATAAAATAATAGTATTTAAAAAATAAAAGTAATCTAAAGAAATAAAAATAGTGTTGTGTTGTTCCATTTCAAAAGTGCGTGCCTGTGTTTAACAAAACATACAAACAATTATAAGCAATCTCAGGTTATAAATAATATAACAAAACGATGATGACCAAAGTGTAGAGGGGATAGCAATATCCAAACTGAAATCCAAATGCTGCTGGATCGATCAAACAGTTTGCCGACCGAGGTATTTAAAGTAGCCGGGGATGACTTGAAAGAGAGCATACATCGAATTATTTCCAAGATTTGGTCAGACGAATGTATGCCTGATGAATTGAATCATCATTGCTTGCCCGATTCCCAAAAAAGAAGGCCCCTAAACTGCGTCAATTATAGAAGAATCAGTGTTATGAACATTGCGTATAAGATCCTATCTATGTAAACGACTGGAATTCTTCGTCAACAACCTGAACAGTTTGTCACTGCTGTCTGTCTAAACTCTACATAGGCTATGGATAAATCTTCATTAAACTAAAGTTGTTACTAGCAACATCAAAAAAATGTCGAAAAGTTACATAGTCATCGACTTATCGTTAAGATGTTGTAGGCCAAAGCTTCAAGACTTTGTAGGTCGTCCTAGAGTAATTAAAGAGAATAAAAATTGATCTACTTACGCATATAACAAAGTTCAAAACTTCACACACAAAGTATTTTTTCGCATATTGACGGTGCATCCGACTGTACTCTGTGGTGAAGAATTTCAAAAGCCGCGATCGGCCCTCCTTATATTCCTTGTCTGAAGCAACTGAATTGCTTTCTGTAATTTAAATTTGATTTTTAAAAACTAAAACCCAACAGATATTTGTATATTTACTTACCTAGTCCACCGCAAAGCTCACCCATAAGACCACCTTCCCAACTTTTCCAGAGAAAAGCCGGAAAAATGAATATCATCGCTTGCAAAAGCAGAATCATGACCACCCATTGATAGTAACGTAAATAAACTCTCTCAGAATCCTTGTATTCGGCGCCAACTCCCACTGCTATTGAATCCCTCTTGTTTGTCCTGCCCTGCGGATCTGTGATAATAAACGTTCCCATTGTCCAGCAAAATAGGTTAATGAAATCCAGCTGCTTTTCGCTGCTCATACACTCGATCGGTTGGCCAAAGTATTGGCGGGCCGACACCAGTAGTGTGCATGTTAAAAGAATTACCACAGATACCTTGGAATGCAAAACGAAGGCCAAGTCATATATGCGAACCGATTTTAGTTTAAGGTATTTTGACAACGGAAGAATAGCTTGAAGCATTTTTTTGATTTGCGAAATGGAGAATTATTCGAAATTGAAACTAATTTGGTACGATCCTGTTAAAGGGGTAAGGTAATTCTTCCTCGACAACCAACTGTTTTCTTGAAATATCGTGCGCGATGTAATTGCATTCGGCGGGATTTAAAGATAACGGTAAACATGTAAACATGTTGTTTGACTGACAGTTCGTCCCAGAAACAGAAACTGAAGTTTTAGATTAGAATCGCTTTAGATTGGAGTATGTTCATTTGATATATGTACAAACCACAATGGGATCAATTATTCAGTGAACTTTTCTAAATCTAAAATGATTGATTAGACTAGCTACATCTACATCTTTGTAGAGTTTATAAAATTACTTACTTAAGGGAGCGCTACAGTTCGGGGTAGACCTGAGCCTCAACCAACAAGCGTCTTCATTCTATTATCCTACGGTTTGACATCTGGTTTGAGATATAGATTGATTGATGCCCGTTCATATAAAATTAATTTCGAATCAGGTTAAGTTAATAAAATTTGTTTTTTCTCTTGGTTTCGAGAATACGCATTTGCTAAAATATTTAAATTCTTAAATTCCACTTTGTGGTACTAGAATAATTTTTTTTCTTCTAACTTCTTAAGGTATTGACAGTGAAGGAAACTTCCAGTCCATTTGAGACACAACAAATTTAATGTCAAAATTGACAACTAACTAACTGTCATGCTGCCGCAAGATTACACTACACGTGTGTATTATCATAGAAATAAATAAAAAACACGCGAAAATTCTTCACTTGGAGCTGGAGGAGGATTTTTAGTTTTAAAGTTTATTCTTAAACTTTCATACCCCTCACATTTATTATATATTTTGATTGACTTTATTTGTGACTGTGTGACATGAAAACACTTATTTCAAAAAGAGCAGAACGTCTCGAAAAGAAAAAGAAAAAACTTGCTGCACTTGCTAATCTGGTTAAACTAAACGACGAGGATCGTGTATCTACTGCCAAAGCTGTTCTATGCGAAAGCGATAGTTCGGACGAAATAAAACGGGTAACTAAATCACTAACATAAGTAAGAATTTCACTGAAGATTGTCTTCCAATAGCCAAAGAAGAAAAAGATGACTGCAAGCGAGCTTGAAGAGGAACCATTGGCTAAAAAAGTCAAAATCGAATGCAATGAAGTGTCCAAGGGTAGTGAGAGTGATGCCTCCAGCAATGTCGATGAATATGAATTGCTGAAAACGCACCTCACCGAGGAGCAATACGTCCAGCTGAAGAAGGAATTAAACGATCGTAAGCGACAACTGGAAAACGTACCAAAGTTTCGTCTTAGAGTGGCCGGTTACAATGCATCTCTTGAAGTCCATCAAAACAAGAGGACACCGATATTTTTGACAGACATTCAACATCTTCTAATGTCGGCTTTAATTGGAAAAAAATCACCATGTAACCCGGAGCGCTGGTGCTATCTAGAAAAACCCTTGCTATTGTCGCACACCATGGTTCTGGTGCTTGAAGGAGTTTCACTGTATCACTATCTTTCGAATGAGGCTAAGTTCGTTGAGGCAAATAAGATTTTCGAAACGAAACTCGAGGTAATGCTGCCCGCTGGGAAGGAAGGCAGTATAATTCAAGATTTGGCCACGGCACCATTGACCAACGCACAGGCAGAGGAACTTATTAATAAATATGGATGTTTGGAGACTGCCGTTGAGATGACAAAGGATCCCACTTTGTTTGTTAAATCTATCTTTCCTATGGAGGACTCTCAGTCAGATGGCACAAGCATTAAACTCCCAGAAGACGATAAATTTCCCCGGACCAAGTTGCTGCTTTCCGCCCTCCAAATGGTGGACGAGGGCTACCCGATGCCATTACGCGGTGAACTTGCCGATCGCTTCAAGGACTACGTCTTTACTAAAGACAAATACATGCCAGTTACACCGCAGAGTCCAATGTTTGGCGTCGATTGTGAAATGTGTAAAACCACAACTGGACAAAATGAACTAACCCGTATCTCCATTGTTAACGAGAAGTACGAAACGGTCTATGAAACTTTGGTCATGCCCTTGAACAAGATTGTAGACTATCTAACAAAGTATTCAGGAATAACAGCTGAGCTCATGGAAACAGTCACCAAGCGCCTGAAGGAAGTTCAGAAAGATGTGCGTGATCTGCTTCCACCGGATGCAATTCTCGTGGGTCAATCTCTTAATTCCGACTTGAACGCCATGAAGATGATGCACCCGTATGTCATTGATACAAGTGTGATTTTCAACATGACCGGGCACCGAAGGCGGAAATCCAAACTGCAAACGCTCGCTATGACATTCCTCGATCAGATGATTCAGGAGAACGCCGCTGGTCACGATTCCGTTGAAGACAGTTTAGCCAGTATTCGCCTAGTGCAACTAAAACTAAAAAACAATTTAGATTTTGGCGATGAGATTCTTACTCAGAAGAAGCGAACAAATGAGATAATCCGGTTGGCAATGGGCGATGCCATCAAGAACAATCTCTTCGGACAGGCATCGCAAAGGGACAAGCGAACTGCCATCGTCAAGAATGGATCGCTATATTCTGATATCAAGGACATTTGCACCAAAGCCGCTGGTGATAACCTGAAATCGATTTTATGCCACGAAATGAAAAGCAACAAGGAAGCCGTAAAGAAGGCGCGTGAAATAGCCTTAGAACACTCGCTTACCATAGCAAATTTAGTTGTGGAACCTGAGAAGTTCCAACTCGATAGAATAGACAAAACAGTTGCGAAGGTGGATAAATGGATTGGGAAGCTTTGGAAGGGTGTTGCGCATAATGGACTGTTTGTTGTTCTTCTGGGCGGATGTGAGGACAGTCCCAGTGGCCTGTTAAAAATTGCAATAAAAAAGAATGTTGCCGATGTAGCAAGTGCAGTTCCCATAACTGTGTAGGGGTAGTGAGAGGAAAATAAATAAACTGGAATAAATGAAATGAACAAGTTTTGTTGTTTTATTCGTACGTTTAAACGCAGAAACACGGGAGACACGCAAAGGGTACAGTTTTGTTGTTTTAGGCCATCTGAAGGTCAATAATTGTTTGACTTCTTAGTAAAAGCAATCAAATGATGGTGGCTTTCTTGTAGAATCAGCAAATGAAGCGTTGACCTTACCTCCTTAAACTGGAAGACAGCATTTTTGTTTGTGTGTGTGTGTATAGTAATAGAAACACAGGTGCAGTGATGTATTTTATTCAGGACCATATTAGCCAACAATGATTCTTTCCATGTTTTAAACCAACTTATTTGTAGAAGGTTAAAGTATGTGCTTTTAGGAGGTTTACTGGCTGGAGCCGACTTTCCGGGAAAGCTATTCAAAGAAGCTAGAAGTGACTTCGTATGGCGAAGCATTGGCACAAGATATGCTCCGCAGTTTATTCATTTTCAGGCAGAGTCGTTTCGATATCGACTACCATGTCCGTCAGATGGTTAGTTTGTGAATTTCTTGACTTCTCTTACTGTTTGAGTTTTTAATAAAATTTGTAGATTGTCAAAGTCCGGTTGAGTTCCATTTTAAGAGCTTCTCTCGGCGTGTTGAGCTCCAGCTCAATGCCATAAAAGGAAAATGTGCCTATAAACGTTAATCTAGCTTCTAGTTTAACAAGTTCATCATTAATCTCGTTCCGGGAACTTAATAGACGAAATTTTTGATGTAACAACTATAAGAAGAACTTAGAGGGACGATTAGCATGAAATAGACACCCGTGCTTGCTCCGTTTACGGTTTAAGAAAACTACGACGACTAGAAATTACTCATGATAAGACCTCTGGGTTAGGTTCGAAGACTCTGTCGACTGCAGCATAGGTGTCCATTCACTCTACATGTCAAGGGTCATATTAAACATAGTTCGTCATTGAATGTCCTGCTCCAAAGTACCTTGATTTCTAATGTGATCAGTAGGCTAAGGGACTCTGCCTCCAATTAATGGTGGTCCATAGTGACGTTCTGCCCGATTCGTACATTTTGGGTGTCCCTTCTTGTTGACTTAGTTTTGACCTCGTTCGTCGCTAAAACCATTCTGACATTTCTGCCTCAGTACTTTTTTTTCCAGGATCTGACGATGTGTGAAAATTTGATCAATTGAAGACGTTCCTGGCCTGAAACTACAATGGTCAGATTGTTAACGAAATGTTCCAGCCGATGGGAAATAAGATGTTAAACGCGACGCTACGCTCAGTGATGCTTCTCTATTAAGCACAAGTAGAATCCTAAGGTTCTTCTTCCTCCATGACCTTGATCTTGCTAAGGATCACAACAAGTAGGTTTGTTTTGTAAATAAAATAAATGTTGTATGTTATGTATATATTAATTTTATTTTTAATAATTTACTCCTTGCACTTTCACATTGTATTAATAATTATTTTTTTTATTATTCTTGTTATAGTGCTTGTTTTATACACCTTTTGGGGGAATATTCATAATAAATAGGCATTGTTTTAATTTTTCTTCATTTTTTGTTTTCTCCTCTTAAAATAATGCGTGTGTATAGTAAGTTCTTTTATTTATTAATTATTATTATTTTGTTTTTTATACTTAAGAAATCTCTCTAAATATACAGTTCTGATTTGTTTTACAATTGTTTTTCTTAATATTTTCTATAAAAAAAAACAGAAATCAAATAAAAGTATTACTCTAGGCAAAAGAATTAAAAAAGGAAATTAAAAATAAGAAAACAAATAATTACTATCTTATGTTACAATTTTTTGATTTTTGATTTGTGAATTTACAGATGCATAATATAACTTCTGTTTTCTTTTTTTGAAATTCGTTTCGTTTTTTGTTTTTTTTTTTAATTAAATTTGTAGTTTTTAGGAAAATCTTTAATTTTTCTTTTTGCAGAGTGCATGTCTTAATACATATATTAAATTACATATGCAGTCATGGTTAAATAACGAAAGCATTTTGTTTAAATTATACATTACCGTCGGTCTGGAAACGAACTTAAGCTAATTGACTTCGTGGCTGGGCGTGGTGGTCTCATTATCGAATTGCCAACAAAATTGCAGCCAAGGTACGAAAGTGGATATCCCGAACGCCACAAGAAAGAAGAAATACTATAAAAAAAATACAACGTTGACTGACTGTAATCGTAACAGACCACAGGAATGTTCGCCGAAATCTCTCTTCAAAGTCTATGCCGTCAGCACCAAGTGCCGAGGACCAGTTGCAACGTTTCCAACATGCCATCAGAAACGCTGCAACTGGCGTGCTAGGTTTCTCCACTCGCCACCATTAAACGAGGAATACCGTCAAGCAGCAAGAAAAATGCATATAAAACGGCGCTGCAAAGAAGGACTAGACAGAGAGCAAAGAGACGCGCAATTGGAAATATAGAGTGATTGTCCTATGGAAGTTGTACCAAAAGGTAAAAAGAGCTTGTCATGAAAACAAAACATACATATGCAAAATACTCACGTAGAAATGAAGAAGGAAACCTTATAGTTAAATAACAGCCGGTGTTGAAAAAGACTGTATAACGAAGACCAAAATACCACTATCAGGCAGAGTGAATCTGACTTACGACGATGATAGCCAAAACTGAAGTGCGGATACCAATATCCAAACTGAAATCCAACAAGGCTGCTGGATCAGACGGCTTATCAGCCGAGCTATTTAAAGCAGTCAAAGATGACTTGGTAGAGAGCATATTCAAGATTTGATGAGACGAACATATACCTGATGAATGTGATCTCAACATCGTTTGCTCGATCTACATCGCTATAGAGCCATCGATTTCCGGAACATCGCGTATAAGTTCCTGTTTGCCATATCGTGTAAACGCCTGGAACCTAAAAACCTGATTGGCCCCTATCAGTGTGGTTTCAGAACAGAAAAGTTAAAAATTAACAGAACTCAGCGAACTGTCACCAGTGCCTTCGCAAGTATTGAGACAGAAACGGCCAAAATGGGTTAAGCGATTAACGCTATCAACAAGAAGGGACACTCAACATTGAATCCGACAGAACGTCACAGTAGACAGCTACAACTTCGAGGTAGTAATAGACTTAATCTACCTTGACTCTGCTATCACTTCTGAAAACAAAATCGAATCAGAAATCAAACGAAGAATAACTCTTGTCAATCGCTATTTCTTTGGAGATGGTTAGCTAAGGACCGGTGTAACTAGAGAGGCTTGTTGGTTGAGGCTTGGGTTCACCCTGAACTGTAGCTCCACCTTAATAAGTAAGTAAATATGTTTACTTTCCAGCTCAGGTCTATGTATGTATGTTTATAACGACGTGGTTAGTGGGAGGATCACGGAGGAACTATCTAAACGGGCCTCACCCATTCTGACACATTCAATGGTATTGGTAAAATTTTAAATTTCTAAGAAATTCCTTTCAATATCCTCGTCTTCCTTCTTGGGTTCTTAACCATGACTGCACATTTTGTTTTTTTTTTTTTTTATAAAAAAAAGCTTAAAGTTATCGACGGCAGTAAATTTCTGCTAATGCTTGTTAAATTATAAAAATGCACTAAATAAAAAATAAATTGCTAACAATTTAACAAAGAACAACTAAATTTAACAATGAATGTAGCAAATGGCATGAAATATTAAAAACCAGACTAGACCACGATTGGTGAATACACAAAACAGACACAATTTATGTTTTGTTTAATGGAAAATGTTATATTTTTTAATATTTTTATATTATAATAAAAAATATTTTTATTTCTACTTTCTCTTTATTGTTTTGTTTTTTTTTTTTGCATTTATAAAAAAGGAAATTGGTTTTTGTTTTTCTTTTTTCTTTTGCATGTGTATACATATAAATATGTAGGCTATCTATATACGGAAGGATCAACATTTATACTTTTCGGTAGCAGATACTGCATAAAAGCAAATACATATACAAGTTGTACGTAAAAAAAAAAAAAAATAATACCGCAAATGTGTATTGTGTGGAATAAAATTGTTTTCTTGTATACATACGATATATAAAAAAGTTCAACTACAATCCTTACAACTAATAGCATCAAAGAAAAAACAAACTAAAAATCATGGCTGCAATAATAATAAATTAAAGTTAAAACACATTTTCTTGTTGCACTTTGTTAATAGAACAAAAAAAATAAAAATACAATTACTGATACTCATCATCGCTGCTGAGCAGCATGGTCTTCTCATTGTAATTTTGGCTTATTGTAGCCACACGTTGTCCACCCGGCATGAACTTCCTTTGATTTCCAAGCGTTTTGGATGCAACACATCCACCTCCGGCCTGCGCTTGTGCATTTGGATCGTCTGGATCATATGATGAAACTCGAATGCCTCTTGAGTTCTTACCACCTAAAAGAGAATATGTGACATGTGGAAAATAGACAAAAGTGAACGGTGTAATTCAAAGTGGCTGATGGCAGAAGTGCAATACATATTACATATGTGTACGAAGTGGAAGAAGCATGCATATATGTATAATGAAACTCGTTCATGCTGTAAAATAAAAGCTTGTTTTAAGTTTTTAAAAAACATATTTATTTACAGTCACTGATCATGTCAATGTCTTACCATCTGCAGAATCGCATTGACAAGAGTAAAGCTAAATTCGTAGAATCGCAGTCTATACATCCTGCAGATGACCAACTGGACGAAGATAGCCAATATCCCTATCCAACATCATCACATCCAATAAGCTTCATGCTTCGAGTTCTCATCAGTTCGCCTTCAATCTGACACAATGTTGCCTAAAACACACTCTCACCTCGGTTCGAATTAGAACAATCTAACTAATCAACATTTGTTTGCTGGGAAAATTACCTCATTTCTGTACTTGGAATTTTTAGTACCCCCCCAACAGGCATAGACACTGCACTGCTTTAAAGGAGTGTGTTTCTACTTAAGTCATTTGTAGCCCTATTAGCCACTTAAAAACATCACTCTTGTTCCACATTCAAACTGTTGTTGTGGAAGAAACATATGGTGTCTATAATTGCCTATCTTAGCAAAATTGTTTGCTAATGTTACCCCAGTTGTTTTGAAGCATGTTTTGATTTATTCTCGTCACATATGTTTCCAATTTTTACCCTGAATTAACGCCATGAAGAAAAATTAAATCGCACGTCTCAGTGTATGTAATCGAAGTTCATGCTCTCAATAATACACCCGGCGAGGTTGTGCTATGAATACACAAATACGCTTGTTTCATTTTCTATGATTAAATTTTGAATATTTAAATGCCAATATCCAGTAGAGCTTCTTCTGCATAACACAGGATTGACACATTGATGTTGTGGACTCTCTCAATGCCATCATGTCATGTACATTTAGATGATTGTTAGGAAATTTAAATGAAAATCATACTCATAAGAAATGGAATGCGTAGAAATGTTTTTCCCTTTAATAGCTACGAAAAGAATATGCATGCTTTCCGCGAGTTTGTTCATAGACCTTTACCTTCTTTTATATTCTCCTATAATCAAGACGTTGACTTAATTTCGAATGCAATCTCCTCCTCGCCAGAGATGCAACCAAATCATAATCCAAGAAAATCTACCAAACTTAGTAGATTCCAATGCGAAAAAGAAACAAATTCGCCTCTTTTTTTTAATAGGTAGCCGAATTATCAAATTCTAGATGACCAAGCGTTTTCTTGTGGTCATAGTCAATTCTGATATCCAATGTCTGACTGGTGCTTGGACTGAAATGGCTACCGAATATCCCCGTGTAGAGTAGAGTTTAACCATCGAAACGATTGGTAAATTGTATATTGTGTAACATGAAAAAGAGTTCCAGAGTTCAGCCCGGAAACATCAGCTTCATCTTCTTGAAAGCTTACAGAATCGATTTGATTCAGAGAACCAAATTTATGTTGCCGCTAAACAAATATATATCTGTGCAAAAGCCACTATAGGCAGATATAACTTTGAAGAAGTGAAGGAGTTCATATATCTCGAAGTAAACGTTAAAACAATAACCCTACGAAGCCTTTTCTACTTTGATTTAGCAAAACATCTGGGATTAAATCTCCTAATATGAAACACAAAGAAAATACTTGGAACATACATCCTGCAAGTTCTGCTGTAAGAAAGACGTACGATAAACTGGAAAGCAGAACAGATACTAAAGAGGAAAAGAAAGTATAGGAAATTTGGTCACATCGAGCGAATGAACAACAATGCTTAAGTCAGAAAAATCTTCAATTAGCACTCAGGTTTGCAACGACCAGGAAGACCGAACCTCCGTCATAGGGACATGGATTCCACGATGCTTGGTGTGACAAACTGATTCCTCCATTGTCAAAGACGGCGGTGTTGCGGGCAGATACTTCCCGAGCATTGGGAAGCAAGGAAGTATTATAATTCACTTCTAGGAGAACCTCCAGCTGTTGAAGCCCAGGATCAACAGCAATGAAGAAGCATCTAGGGGCGCTAGTGGTCACCATAACTTTGCGTTAGACTGCTAAGCGAGAGAACACATCACCTTTTGCCAAGAGTATAATTTGTCATGAAAAAGAATCTAAATCCAACGTTCGGAGGCGGTAGTAAAACTGTGAAAAATATAACACACTCACGCACAACATGAATGGTTGCGAAAATATATGCCCTGGCTCTCCATGAGCTATCACGCCAAATATCTATTAACCTCGAAAGAAATACTGTGAATTATAAGCAATGGCAACAGAACCAATAATTCTCCCCAGTCATTCTGGACACCACCCTGGGAGCAAAAAATACTGAAACCTAATACCACCTGAGTTTCCAAATCACTACACCAACACTAGCGCTGTGTGAATAGCATCATAAGGGTATTCATAACCCCTTTAGCGCTAGTGAATTATAAAAAAAGAAAAAAAAGAAGCTTCAACAATTAGAAAACCCTTGATTATAATTAAATTGTTTTTTAAAGCCGTATGTAGACAGTGGTTAGTTCTTTCTGCAATAGCAAACGGCATGATATGATATATTCTGCGAAAGTTAAAAAAGAAAATAATGGCTCTTGCTCATCACACTAGTTTTAACTTTTTATTTTACCACAACTCTTAAAAACAAGCAAGATATGTACTTTATATACTACGATTTTTTTTTTCGAATATGATTACGACATCATACGTATAAATTTATCACATAAACTAAAAAAAATTAAAAAAAATTAAAAGATATAGTTTCTCCTTTTCTAAGAATAGGGCTCCGAAAAATAAGACACAATTACATATGTAATAAGCAAAATACAAAATACATAAAAAAATAATATTAAAGATAATAAAAGTTTATGTTTGTTTCGACTTTTTTTTTTTGGTTATTTTCCATTCAGTGTGCATTTTTATTTGCTTCTTGTTTAGTATAATTTTGACTTGAAATTTGTTTCGTTTTTTTTTTTTTAATTTAAGTACTTCGTTGGCAATTGAGGATAAAAAAAATAACCTGTCTCTATTAAATGTGTCTGCGAGAGTTTACATCATAAAATATATTTTTTTCTTTTTTAAAAAAAGGTACAAGGTGCAATAAAATAGAAATAAAAAACAAACCATGTATAGCAACAACAAGAACATTGGAAAACTAAATACTTTAGCAATGCGATGCAAAATCCTTTGAGTAGGACATTCATAAATTCTTTTCTTAAGACAAGAAACAAGTAAATGCAATTGTAATTGTTGTAGTTCCTACTTTCTTTTTGTTTTGTTAACTTTTTTTTGTTTTTTTCAATAATAAAATAAATAGTAATGTACGTCACTTTGAAAAAGAAAAGCTATGACAAACAAAAATAAAATCATAATACACAGGCAATTCAAGTTAGTTTAAGGTTCCTTGCTCGAATTACTTTGCTTTTGTATTGGTTTTTGTGTGTATTAGCATTTGCTTTAGAGTTTCTCATAGCGCTGAGACGATGTTACTTCTGCAAAAACAAAAAAATTTTGGAAAAATCAAAAAATTATTTCTTTTTCATTTAGCGCAAAGAACACACACACACACATCAGTTATCATACTGGTGTTTTAGTTTTGCGTGTTAAGCTGGATATTACCACCACCACAGAATGTGTGATTAGTTCTACGGCTTGAGAGGATTTACACAAAAGTTTACGGTCGATTACATTGTGACGGCTAAATATAACTTTCAAGGTGGTTAATGTGATTATAAACAATAATGATTTGAGCTAAATGTGTCGAAGAGATGTTATCACGAGTAAGTTTGATGGTACAGGTGTTAGCGAGAATTTGAGCAAAGACACTAACATACTTATAACATAAAGGAAATTCTTAGATACAAAAGGCATGCACGAGGAAGAAAAGATTCGAAAGCAAATGAAAGCATGGGACAGAGTGGTAAGAACAGAAATCTTACCTGAACTATATTGTGTGTATTGTTGATATTGCGGGTGGAAATTGTGGATTGCATCTGTCATAATATCCTTGGGATTCATTGTTTCCTATAAGAGAGAAATTGATAGTTTATATCAACTCGAAAAAGATGGTGAATAGTATGAACTTACTTTTAAACTGCTCGAGATTGATTGCATCGTTACTGATCTTCCGTGTCCATCGCCGATACAGCTACGTGAGTACACCTGAAAGAAACGAATATGCATATAAATAATGGTTTGTAAATTATGGCAAGAATAAAACAAACATAAACAATGTCTAGGCAGAATTGAGTGCTGCTACTACTACAACTGTGGTCGCCGTGACTCAGCAATACAACCAAAAGTTTTTGCGGTAGGCAATGGCTGTTGTTCTCCAGTATTTTTTGAAGATTCCAAACTTCTCATCCCAAAAAAAAAAAAGTTCAGCAGCTTCACTCACTTCTGATATTGTATCGCTCATCCATAGATTAATTTCTGGAGCAGTTATCATAGCAGTGATCGCGGTGGTCCCTTCAGACAAATTTTTGTTTTCTTCATAGTTTTCCCTTTTTTCAATGCCTTTGATTCATCTTCCTCTATCTGCCTACACAACCACGACGCTTTCAGAGAAGCTACCAATGCAGTTACCTAAAAGCATTATATTTGCAAACTGCTTATCTATCACCTGGTTTTACTCGTTGATTGTGTGAAAAGAGTAACCTTTCCCAATTATGAGTTACGACTGCCCAATTAAATTTATTGCTTTGTTTGTTTGGCGAGAAAATTCACGCCGTATGCTTTTGTTTAATTTTTCATTGCCATCTGTCTACCCTTTATCTTTACCACAGACATTTATTTATTTCCCATCTTACTTAGGTAAACGTATTTCATCCGAAATCTCACTTCCAGTAGTCAATGGTGGACATATCCATCATATCAACTAATTTTGTTGAAGTTTATTTTGTCAAATGACTTTTCGATTACTTTTCACTAAATTTCTAAATTTCCCTGACTCATTATGGTTCCATAAAAAAATTTCACACTTCCTTATCTGCTTCTGATAAGTATCCGTAGTTCTTCGCTGACTCAGTATATTGCAATTAGCTGAATTAAAAACCTAGGTTTTCGCCTTTCAACTGACACATTATCATACACTTTTTCCATCCCTCATTATCACATTTTTCACTTCATCTTCATGCTGACAGAAATGAAAGGTATACCGTCAGGAAAGGTGCTAATTGATTGTAACATTGTTTGCTCCCACGTAACCCTTCAAATGAGCTTTCTTATCTTATCGTCTCTGTGTGACACTTGTTGGGTGTACTTTTTTTGATGAAAACAAATCTTACCTGGTATGGGAAGGCGTAACGTAAAGCAATAGCGGCAAACAGCATTTCGATACAAATGAAAAAGTTCTGGTAACCAGCTGAGACTGTACCAGTAGAAGTTGTGGCTCCAGTACTATCGACAATTGGTGAAATAACATTGGCCTTCTCAAGGATAGCCAAGCCAACGCCTGCAAAAAAAAAGAAAAAAAAAACTTAAACCTAAGTATACGCTTAAAATATAAATAATTTCTCTTACCCTGCCAGAATGATAAGAAAATCACCGATTTGATTGTGCAGAATTTTAAGACGGGCTCAAAAGGCGTCAGCAGATCTCTTGTCGCAAAGTAGAACAAATAAAGACCGTACAAGGCAAGAGATACGGAAATGTTGTATATGACCGTGATATAAATGTAACCACCATCAGCACTATTTGGAAATAAATTCATTTTACAACCGCTTATGGTAAATGTGTGTTTAAAACTTACCTCCAATCACCATCATGGTAATGTCCAAATGCTTGCAGGAAAATTATGATAAACGCCACTAACGGCTTTACAAGACAAAACTGCAAAGTTGCTTGTTTGCAGAAACGCAAAAATCCAATTGTATAAGTTTTCCCCTTCAGGCAACAGGTACCGTACAGGCAAGAGGTCTTAATCGGTTTACCCCGAATTTCAGACATGATATTACCCTCCCCACCAAGATACTCATAGCACAACGATAAGAAATTGTAAATTACAAAAGCTGCAAGCAAAGCAATTTTTTTTTAATTAAGAAACGACGAAATAATGTCCGAATTCTTTTAACTCACCTTCGTAACAATCTCTTACGGTGAAAAAATAAACATAAACATTATCTGAGTTGAAAAACAGTAAGCTTATCCACGAATAAGTCGCATAAATTGGTACAATAAAAAGTATTCTAACTATCCATCGTTGTTCTTGGGGATTTGTATACCATCGCAGATGTTGATAAATCTAAAAAAAAAAAAATGGAATTGCAAAACTAAAAGTAATCGTTTGAAAAATTGTTTTACCTGTTGGCATGTGATAAAAAGGGCCGCCCAGACAAACACGCCCGCCAGTCCTTGTGCTGTCTTTGTTTGCAAAAATATACCATCGCCTACGTGGCTTAGTGGATCCATCGCTGAAGCCATTTGTGATGCTGGTGTCACTTGGACTATGTAATTCGGTTTAACAGTTGTTCCATTCAAGTCTATGTCGGTAGTGCTCATTCTAAAGGTAGAAAAGAAGAAGAGAACGTTAAAAAAATTAAAAAAAAAAAAAAAAGTTTCCCTTGTCTTTTTTTGTCTTTTAGTGCTAGGAAGCTAGGCATTTTTCTTTCGCGAATGAGTACAATTTAAAAAAAGAAAAATAATCCCTGTGTTTATCGACACAAGAATAACTTTAATATTCCTTTACTACTAATGGGCTCAGAACTCGAAAGCTCTATGACTTTTTACTGTTTTGCCACATCGCTCAAGTTCCCAATTCGACTGATCACTGGATGTCGTTTTACCCAAACTGTGTGGACAAAACATGGATCTACCCCTACACATCTGAGTTGAAGCTACAGTGAAAGCAGTATACAACGAGTGCAGAAAAAACGCCGATTATGTCAGAAAGGATCCAAAAGTGGTCGGTGTCAAAAGTTCGCTAGCTGGTACTCAGAAGAAAGGCAGGTCATAACGCAACGAATATTCTCATATAAGATATCACACAAACAGATGACATTTGAACGATATAGACATATACAGTGGATGCAGCAATGAGGAGGTTCAAGAAGACACAGCAAATTTTCTCTGTCATTGCCCAAACTTCTGACAAATAAGAAATGAAACCCTAGGCAAATGCTGGATCACCATCAGATCTACTCAAATTAGTAATGGCGTCCAGATGATTTGCACCCAGTAACTAAAACCACGTGGTGGGGAGACACACCATAGATCTCACAATGGGTTTACATAGACCAGAGTATTTTGATTAGGCCACTAGCCTAACTTATCCTAAACAATCTGCTAACAACAGAGGCATCATAAGAGAACGGTGAAGCAATAGTAGACAGTGTCTGCATGACAAGTAGACGACTGAATTTGAATGGCAGGCAATGCAAAAGATTCCACTACAAACTAAAACAACTGCTTTGCTTTGCATCATTAAAATACTTTACCAATTTCGTTGTTTGAAAACTGATAAACATAACGGCGTCAAAAGCATACAAGCAATCAAACTTAGAAGACTGATAACGAAATACTGCATTTACCAGAAAAGCAAACAAATAAGATTAAAATTCCGAGAACTATGAAAATTCAACCGAGTAAAGTGCGTAATCATTGAATGTATCCACAGTTGAATATAGATATGTAGGGCAGTTCCATGCTTTAAAATAAACTAAGTTAACGAAGAGGTGGTACCTCCAACAACCTTTGGTTGTTTTCCTGAAGCTCAAACCTGTCCTCTCACTTAGCAGTCCCACGCACTAACCACTAAGTGTTATAAATGATAGCAACAATTTGAAAAAAAAAGTCGTTTCTTTAATCAGAAATCAAATCAACAGAGATATAAAGTGCCTAAACATAAAACCATCTAAATATAGCAGCTTAGTTGCTTAAACTAAATTGTGTACGATTTTACGACACGGTATGTTATCAGTTTAACATTTTAAAACGTATTCTAGATAGATACCTACCGTATGATTGTGACTGTTTTTATTAGAACAGAAGCATTCAGAATTTCATTTATATCCATTTAAGGATGAACGCAAAAGTTCAAGCGCACAGTTATTAGCAGAAACTAACAACAAAAGAAATAAGTAATAGCATTGCACATACAAACTTTTATTTTATTTGCAATCACGATTTCGATTTAACAGTTAAACTTTGTAGTTTTTAGAGCTACATATGTTTTACAATCCATCACGATATCGGTCTCTACTTTGTAATTTTAAGAGCTACAAATGTTCCTATATTGAATAGAACGAACATGGCGTCACACCGAATTAACAACAAATTACTTCTTCTGGCTAATTGATTTTATAATACGATGATAAGAACTGAGCGCCGAAGCAAAATGGATTACAAAAAAACGTCTCAGCGAGAAATCGAATATCAAACACCAAGCGCAAATGCTAACTTGTACCAATGAATCCAATACCGCTATATTCTAAAAGAGATGGGGGAGGCTACTCAAATTTTCATAAGTCGGCACACTTCCATTTATAATGTTGAGCTATACAAAGCCGTGTCCAGTTTAGGCATCCCTGCCAAACTCGTTCGTGTGTGCAGGATGGCGATGGAAAATGCTCGCTGCTCCATGAAGGTCGGGAACGAATCGTTACTACACGACTTCTTCAACATCATAATTGAGCGAATTGTGCGAAACTCTCAAGTCAACACCATAATCTTTGAAAAGTCTGGGCAACTACAAGCGTATGCTGACGATATACGAGTAGATATAATCGGAAGAAGTCAGCGAACTGTGACCGGTGCATTCGCGAGTATTGAGACAGAAGTGTCCAAAATGGGTTTAATGGTTAAGGAAGGTAAAACTTAGTATTTGTTATCAATAAGGAGTGACACCCAAAATCGACGAATCGGAGAGAATGTTACAGTAGACAGCTATAACTTTGTGGTAGTAAGGGTCTTTGTCTACTTTGGCTATGCTAGCACTTCAGAAGAATAGCTCTTACCAATCGCTGTCTATTTGGGATGAGAAGACAATTGAGTAGTTAGGCCCTATTCTCAAGAAATAATAAGACAGCAATTAGCTAAGGACCGGGCTAACTGGAGAAGCTTGTTGGTTGAGGCCTAAGTTGACCCCTAATTGTAGCGCCAACTAAGTAAGTTATTTTTCTCGAAAACACAAATGATATAAAAATCGAAGTAGGTACACCGGATACTATTTCTCGATAAAGAAATTGTTACCTTAAACCAAACCACTAAAAGCTCTGATTAACTTACGGAAGCAATACCTACGAAGTGTCACCCTCGACTTAGATAAAAGCCACATTTTTACTTGTTAAGTAAGTAAGCTAAAATTACAATAACTACCGACGGCTTTTCCTGTAACTCTTTACATGTAAATAAGTGCTATCGATGCACGTACTGTGTATTTGAAACAAGTTGTAATCAATCCAGTCAATCCAGCGCTAACTAAAGCGACCCTGCCACTAGCATGGGGTTTAATTTGTTGTTCGTGTCACAATGACGAGCACGTTACGATTTAGTCTGGCGGCATAAAGTGTTAATTATAATATCAAACAACCATCCAAACAAAGCAAACTTAATGAATGTGGATTCTGGAAAAACAAATGCATACTTTCCATATTCATTGACTAATTTGAAAAGCTTCTTCTTTTTTATTTGTATAGGTACCTATCTATCTGAAAGTGAACGACACACTTTTCATTTAAAAAGTGAAATGATTTCATTATTGCACACACAACAATCATCCTTTAGATGCTTGCAATGCTCCATTTAGAAAAAGAAATTGGAACAACACCCAAACACACCCGGGTCATGGTCATCGCACAAGAGGAAAACAACGAAGAAAAAAAAATGAAAAATAAATCTTTTCTCAAAGAAAACTGCTACCCATCACGCAATGCACATAGAACACTCCTCAAAAATTAACGACCATAATAAGTAAACCATATTGATCGGATTTTCTGTCCACTTTTAGAGAGAAAAAATCGTCTTGTAACCACCCTGATTCGATGGTTCACCAATTGACCGTGTGAAATTGATCAGAGAAGATTACTGGAACGGTGAAAGGTGGTTCCATTGGGTTACTCAATAATTTTTATTTTATTTTTTTTAGGCGCCAGTGCTTTTCACGATAAAAAATGTGAAACGAGATTGAAGCACAATTGCGTTTGATCCATTTTAAACAGCTGATTGGGTGTACCTATTACGTGCTCCAATATAGCTAACACACGGATATACTCTGTTTTTGACCTGTTGGAAGGTAGAAACAATCAAGCAGAATGATTCACCTCTGTACACGGACAATTGGCATAGATAAAGTGTAATTACAAAAAATTAATAACAATAATCATCGTTGGCTTCCTCCATCTACAGAAATATGGAAAACTACGATACAAAAACGCAGCTATGAAAATATGTGTGTACATACAACCTGTGTAGGGTATATTGGCAACAAAATATATATATAACATAGAAATTCGTTGATTTCGTCATCGTGCGGTGGCCCATTCCCCACAAGGCTATATTGGAACACCATACACAACACCACCATGTGTACGTGGGTTACTCACAATCACAACACAACAACCTTTTGCTTTTGCTGAGTGATCATTTTATTTTTAAAAACCAAAATAACCAGTTTCAGTGGTTTAATGTTGCAAAAAAAAAAACACACACACACACATCAAGCAATATACGGATAGCTGGATGAATAGCATCCTTCTTTTCATCAAGGTAAACAGAGTTCAAGCGAAAGGAGTATGAGACTGTGACACTCGCGAAGGGGGAGAAGGAAGGGGCTTAGGTACTTTTTCCCATTCGGGAAAAACTTTTGATTCCAGTTTTCTCGTTTAGATGGGTATGACGGCGACAGACACAAATGGTATTATTGCGAAATTTTCATTTTCAATTCCATATGCATTTCAAAAAACTGGTATCTCTTCACTTTTCTGAACTTTTTACACACCTGCAATAGGAATGAACAAATTAATTTTCGTTTTCTTTTTTCTTTTTCTTTAAGTGAAACGAAATTATACTTTTTTTTTCTTTGATTCTTTGTTTTGCGAATTTCGACAATACTTATTGGGTTTACACTTTATAAAACAAATGCACTATGCACGACGTATATTAACATGCTACGTAGACATGTTTTCGGATTTAGTTTTAATGTAATAAATAATGGATTTTGTGAAAATACGTGAGGAAACAATAAACACGAACCTTTTTCCACGGGAATGTCAAAAAAAACTTTTTTAACTTTTCACCATTTCACACTTTTTCGTCGTACACATATCAAGTGGATGAAGTGATGCCAAACCTTTTGAGTTGTCGGCAGGTGATTTCCATGAGGAGGTGTTTGGAAGGTGGCCAGTGAAGTAATTCAGTAGTTTATGAAACAGGCTTCTTATTTCTTTTGATTTGTGTAATCTGCGGACCAAATCAGTACCTAAATAATTAATCAAGTTGAAAAAAAAATTCTATTACTCCTTTCATAAGACAAAGCGATGAATAATGAGCGACCACTGAAATGTTGCTGAATAAAATTTATATATAAAAAAATATCTGGCGTTTCTATCTATCTATCTATCTAGAGGGCCTAGGATCAACTCCTTGTAGCCATTCGAACAAGCTTACAATTTCTCGAAACCTTGTCATTACCGACGGAAAGGTTGTATTATAAGAAAACTTTTCATTATTTTCCTACGTTATTTTATTCACCAGTCCAACATATTAACCCATTCAATCACATTTCACACATTTCATCGACTATAAAAAAGAGCTTATGATAAACTTTATTTTCATAAAACCGGTTCGATATAATTTATTTAAAGAAATTCATTCAAATTCCAACAAACTTACATAACGTAACTCTTTAAATTTTAAAATTGAATTGAAGATTAGGTTTGGCACCACCTAACTCGTATGCAAAACTTTATACCAAAAATAATAAGTATAAACTATGACAGCAGATAAATGAAAATAGTCAGTTGAACTGTCTTTGCTCTTAACAGAATTTAATGCGAAACAATATTTTGTTTATTCTATTTATTTAATTATTTATCAACATGTCCTTGGTGGATATAGATTCATGGTTTGTTCATATTCCTTTTGATTTCCAATTAACATTGATCTCAAGTGTTTATCTAACATAGGCTAACCGAATACGAATCGTGTGAGAAACTGAGTCATACAATCCTAGCGAAAATCACGCAAAGGGAACAAACCCGCCCACAGGGTTATGCTGAGCTCACTAGGACAATACAAGTGTACCTTGATCAATTCGAAAAAGAACTACGACAACTAAAACAAAAGTTAGATGCATCTGCCAGCATCATCTGCCGATCCATGTAAGTCTAAATCGCATGACAAAGTAACCAACTTGTATGCTTTTTTTTTTTTTTCCTTTTTATAGTACATTCGAAGAGATAGAAAGGCGCCAGCGACTTATTGAAATTCTACAATCAAAACTCCAGCAATCAAAAACTAAATTCACCACTAGTACCCGATCAGACTTACTCCCATCCTCATCGCGTTCCGTATGGCAAGACGATGATGTTCCTATTATTGATACCAGCAATGATGTGGAACAGTTGAAACAGACACAAATTCAAATTTTGGAAGACCAGAATCGTGGTCTTGATGCATTGTCCAAAAGCATTTCCAGGCAAAAGGAGTTGGCCTCAATGCTGGGTCAAGAAGTGGAAGAACAGAACGGTAAGCAAACGATTTTCTATTTCGTCTTGTTTCATTAAGTAGAAAAACAATTGCTAGATATACTGGGTACTCTGGCTGATTCCATGGATCGTGTCGACACAAGAGTACACACTGAGACTTCTAATATAGGAATGGTCAATCGACAAGACAGTACCTGGGGTAAATTGCAAATTTTACAAGATATTTTTTTGTTTTTCTAATCAGTTTGACTTTCTTTAAGGCTACTGGATCGTGATTATTGTTCTGTTCGTTGCTATTATTCTTGTTCTATTTATCTAACGTCGTATTATTGATTCAAGCATATCTTTCCTTTTATTGTTATGTTCCAAAGATCAAAGTTATATACTTATACATAAATATTTTAATTTTTATATTAAACAAATAAAACTTTATATTTTTATCAAAATCTACTTAAAAATTCTATGTACGGGAATTGACGTCTCTTCGTTATTCCAATTGTGCGAGTATAAATCGACGAAATATACGGACAAAGTTGAGGGCCTTTCACAGGTGGTAGATTTCTCTCCAGCGAACTCGATCTTTAGCTAACTACTTCAGATTCAATTCTCCACATGCGTGCGCCACATGAGTTGTGGTCTCCCCCTACAGCGCTGTCTCTCGGGGGAGTGGATTCGAAGATTTTCCGGTGTATTGGTGTCCATCCGCTCTACATGTCCTAACCACCTCAGTCGTTCGACCTTCACTGACAGCACTTCGCCTTTTCTAAATTATTTTATAACGTCTAAGGTTTTGGTCGATTCCATTCATCGGGTATCCTTTCATACTAACCTCTAGTCTTTGAAGAATTATAAGTCAATTCTCTCTCCCTCGTAGGCTTTATTTCATTCCATCATTTTCATCCGTAGATAACCTTCAGAACAGTTGACTTTTCAAATCAACTCACCAATCAATTGCACAAAGCTACTGATAGAAATAAAATCAAATCTAAAGCTAATAATCTAAGAAAAATGTTGATAACTTGAACTTGTTTCAATAAAATGACATAACATCTGAGTAACGTATTTTAATTTGTTTATTTTTTGTGGATTTAAGCAAACTTTCCATTGCTTATCAAGTGTCCCTTGTTACATCTGATTAAAATAGAAATTAAATTACTCGGGGGAATTAATTACAGAACTTTCTCGTCGCCTTGTGGGCTTAAGACAAATCGGATACGTAGGGTACAGTGGCTAGATTTCCAACAGCACCAATTGAAAGTTTCGATGAACCGGCTTTCCTGGCAGCCTGCAAAAAATAAAAAAAGAGAACGTGCTTTTAGAAGGTTTCTTCGGAACGGTGTATATTTAAACTTACAGCTTGAATATCCGTCTGCGAAAGAGCATCAATGGCACTAAGCAACGAATCGGCGCTCTGTACTTCACCGCAAAGAGCAGCTTGGGTGGCGAGTGTTGAAAGCAGACCATTGTCTGTACCATATGTTTCTAGAACGGCAGCTTTAAGTAATGCTTTGCCTCGTTTAACATCATCGCCGGATACTACACCAGATTTAAATACTTTGGCGGCAGCTTCTATGACCTACAACAACATAGCGTGTGATTACGGGACAAATAAGATGTGGGTTTCGTATTTTACCTTTCCAGCAACACCAGCCTCAGCGGAGACGAGGAATCCAAACAAGCCACTATCAGAGTATATAGCGCTAAGAGCTCTAATGTTGATGTTGGAATTACCAGCAGCTGCTGCTGCAGCTTTAGCCAACTTGCCATTTGAATTACCTCGTTTTGTTGCAGGTTGTGCAGCTATAGCTTGTTCAAGAACTGCAAAAGCCAGAGCCTCTTGTGGATTGGAGAATACAGCTTCACCGGCAACGGCTACATATGCACGACTACCGCCTTTGTCCTTGCGAATTTCGCCGCCTTTGTATTTGGAAGGAACATTAGTGCCAGCACCGCCCCCTAATTCCAAGTTCTGAGCGTAGCCAGAAAGGGTGTTGTGGTCAATGCCAACGCCGACGACGACACAACGATCGGCGGTGCAATTAGTTTCAACATAGTGCAACAATGACTCGCTGGAAAGCTTACCAATTTGGTATTTTGGGATGTAGACTGAGTTGCCAAGCCCAGTGCGGAAGGCCGCCTTATGTAGGAGCTCAACAGCACGAATCTGTGGAAAAAAAATCAGAACATTGATATTGTTGATTTATAACTGCGACAATTTAACCTGTGGAGACACGGCAGCAACTTGAGTCCTAATACGTGGAGCAACATCACTAATTTCCCATGGCTTAAATGCTGGCTGGACAATGTCCTGCAGCAAATTTAATCCAAGCTCCTGTTTATCAGTGGTACTCTCAATGGTATACGTGAGTAGCTCCCTATCAGAGGAAACGGTGAGGCTTCCACCGATTTGCTGCAGATTCCTGGTGATGTTGAATCCAGTTCGATTCTTAGTCGTAAGTCCAGCTGCGATTCTAAGAATGTGATTGGCACCCAAGTTGTCATACGACTCATTGCGAGATCCAGCCCTTTATGTGTGAACGAAATAGACATTAAGTTTCGAATAAACTACAGCGAGAACTTACTTACCGAAAAACTATGGAGACCCTGGTCACTGGCAATGAGCTATTAGCAGTAGCGACTATAATTTTGTTTGGGAGGATACAATTCTGGACTTCACCTGTTTGGCCATATGGTCGAAGATTCACTTGTGTGGAAAGACCACGTTTCTAATAAAATTATAATTAATAGGATTACTATCATTGATGAAATATTTGCATTGAACGGAAAAATGTCACCGAAAAATTGTGTTTTACGTAACAGTGCGTTGGGTTGGTCAGGTTATAAGTATTTTTTCACACCATTTATTGATTATTTTTTTTGTTTTATTAATATGAATTACTTACAGCGACAATCCGCAGGAAGGGAGCTTTGCTTGCATTGCACGCCATTGTAATTAATGTGAATTAAATTTTACAATTATCAGAATCCGCACAAGATACAAGATAGAAAGATGAAATTTTCGACAGTTCCCTAAACTTGACTTGTGAAGAGATATTAAGGAGAGACAACTGTGCGCAACGAAAAGGTGAACGTCAAAAGGCTGAGCAAATGTAGTAGAATTCTGTATAGGGATGGGTGTAGAATACAATTTGGTTGCGATTGTATAACCCAGAGTATGAGGAATATTGCTTTTCGATAAATCAGTTCTAATTTTCTTTGTATGTTCCGTATGTGTATTAATTGAAGAGGATACTATGTGCTGCGACCTCGTTGTCTATTGTGCCCTTTACTAATGCCTTGGAGAGATTTATTAGCTCGTTGGAGTTCCTCTCGCGTTGTATTTTCTTTGGAAGTTATGAATATTTAAGCCTTTACACTCGGCCCAAATATTCCACACTAAATCACCTCGTCAGTTTTTTTTTAAGTCGAAACAATATGAGGATGAGAAGTGGGTCTATAGTTAGAAAATCTTTATCTGATATTTGTGCGTCTTGCAAGAACTGCCGAAACACAGCCCTCTTCAAAGTTGCATACAAGATCATGTCAGGCGTACTGTGAGAGAGTTTTCAACTTTAAAGCCTCGTATGACAGTTACTTGTGTTATCTCTCAGCTTCGAAACCACCATCAAAAATACAAATATAAATATTTGGGGCGACAGCTCATAGAGAGCCAAGGCCTAGCTTCTTACAGAGACCATTCATGTTGTGCGTGTTATATTTTTCGTACGAATAAAAGGGACCTATAGTTTTATTCCCGACTCCGAACAGTGGATTCAGAAGCATTTTCATCACAGTTCATGATCTCTTGCAGGTAAACGTTAGGATCGAACCTGTCCTTCTCACTAAGCAGTCCAACGCACCAACCACTAAGCTCTGAAACGACCATCAAAATCTATTTAATGAATTAAGCTTTCAAGAAGCTTGTATCAACTGGCAGCAACACTTGGGGTTCGAAAGTGTTAAACTTTATAGTGTCTCAAAGACATTGCACTGGTTAGACTTTTAAATTTGTTGAAAAAACCAAAAGTTGTAATTTTGTTAACTAAAATTATTTCTAAGTTGGCTATTCTGTTAGCCTACGTTCCACAAACAAACCAGGAAAAAAAAAACAACTCACTCCATAACAACATTTTGACATATTCCACTTGTCTACGGTCCCAAGTCGAAAATAAAAGTCACTTGACGTTTGTATCTTTTTAGCTCTATCGTTGCTGCTGCGTTCTTCCCCTCAAAACAAGAAATTAAATTGTTTTCCCTGTTTGTGCAATTGTTTTTCTGTCTCGAGAAAGCTGTAAAAAGTGAAATTATTCCAAATCCATTGCATAGAAAAGCAATTAAATCTAATATCGGAACATGGCATCCTTCTTTAATGTGGGTGGTTTGGGCGGAAACCCTTTTTCCACCCCAGTTGGACAAAGAATTGGTAATTCAATTAATTTATTTTGCTATAAAATCTGTTGTTTATTCATTCATTTACTTTTATTATCGAAAGAATTTTATTTTATTTAACTAAAATCATTCAATTTTATTCAGTGTCTGATGTTGCATACGATTGATTTCCTCGGTCTGCTAACGACGAAGTTTTCTTTTCGGGTATATACAACTTTGTATGTACATTTGTGATGAAATTTATGACATTATTCTGTTAATTGTCGGCATTTCACTGCACATTTGACAAAAGACTGCGGTTGTTTGCGTTATCTTTAAAATATAAGTAAAAACCTGATTAAGATTTCAGTTTAATCGGTTTTTTTTTTTTAACTCTACATGTAGGATTAGATGTATTTTTCATTTTCAATGGCAACCGCAACAACAATTTGATGAAACATCACTCGCAGCCCATCACCTTTTAGCTCTAGTTCTCTGCGTGTTGACAATTAAAATTAGATGAGCTGTGATAACGAACGACCCTTTTAGCATTGCTCATATTTATTAGTCAGCCAGCAAAGCAGCGTGCACAGGTATTTTGGAAACGATGTGAAAGATTTGTTGCCCCTTGCCCCAGCTCCCCGTTCGACTGGCCACTATTCGAATCGATCTTTCAATTGGAAGAAAAATGAAAAATTTAATAAATAATTATTTTCATTGAGGCACATCCAAAGCAGAGTAATTGGATGGTATGGCTACATTTTCTCCGGTACAAGTAATCGGAGAAATTATTTACGTAACAACAGATTGAATTCGATTGGTAACACCTTAGATATTGAATTTCAACTGGTTGTTGTGAGGGGTTTTAAGAAATTGTTTACTTGTTATTTCGCAAAGTCAGTTTCAACTATGTTTCTTGTAATGAATCCAATTACTTTAGCTAAATAAACGACTCGGAAAAGGAAATGTGTATGCTGAACCTATTTATGGTTGGTTGTCAATTTCTTATTTAAGCGAAAATACGAGTTCAACAAAATGCTTCCCGTTTTAGCACTAGCTAGCATATGTTTTTTTTTTTGCCACACTTGCTGATAATTTTTTGTGTGCCTATTGTGTCACTTGTGACTTGGTATTGTACATTGACTTTGACTCATCGGGTGCTCCATGTTTATTCATTATTTTCCTTATCACTTCATAAGGGGCTTGTGCTTATGCTTTAACTTTGTTGTAATACCGATTTTTATTTATTTTTTGTTCTTTCACTTCCAATTTGTCGCAAGGAGCTAATTAGGTCGTTAGTCTTACAAGGAATCATCCTCTTAACGGTTCCCATTTGTCGCACATAAAGTAGGTAAATGTATCTCCTTGCTATGACGATCTTTTTCGTAGCATAAAGGCGTTCAGAGCTTGCGGTCAGGCGTTGTGGAATAGAGGTCATGAGCTCTTTTGAAGCGGAATAACCGCAAGGTAATGTGTGTGTACACAATGAAACTTAAATAAGATTATTTACAAGGGATTGCGTGACAGTCCAAATTATAAACATCAAATTGGTGAATGCTCTTGTAACTTAGAGTTTAAAAGTTAAAAGAAAGCCGCAGTCAATCAAGCAAGAGTTTTTTACTTCATCTGATTTCAATATGCTGCCGACATAACCAGAATGATCACCATGAATTCACTTCAAAATTCTTGTTATGTTGTATTTGGGGTTGAAGGATATATCCTAAGCAAAGCATTGTGATATTGTCTGAGAGTCAGGCCGCCATCCCAGTCGGTATGAGAGTGACATAAAAGTATCAACAGGTTTGTCACAAGCAACAAAATTATCATTCCCTGTCGTGCTTCGTTGGAACAACGCGCTCAAAGTTTTGAAATTCCAATTTTTTATTGCTCCGAAAGTGTTCAATTTTAGTTAAAGCTTTATCTAAATTACTCCCTAAATGACCCTGAATGAGGTTGGTTATCATAAGCATTGGTTTTGACGGTCAGTAACTTCCAAGCAATAAGTTTGTCATGCTTTGAAATAACATTCGTTCGTTTAGCTTTGGTGTAGGTTTGCATTTTTAGCTAAGTAGGTAGATTATTATATGCCTATGCTATGCATGACACATCCATTCGATATTGATTTCTTCAATCTTTTTAATAGAACAAGCAACTGATGCAACATTGGCCTCAGAAAATTGGGCCCTCAATATGGAGATCTGCGATATGATTAACGAGTCTTCCGATACAGCCCGAGATGCCATGAAAGCAATTCGACGGCGTCTAACTCAAAATGCTGGTAAAAATAATCAAGTGATTATGTTTACTCTTACTGTGTTGGAAACATGTGTCAAAAATTGTGGCAAAGCATTCCACGTCCTAGTGGCCCACAAGGAATTCATTCAAGAGTTGGTTAAGCTAATTGGACCGAAAAATGATCCACCGGCTATTGTACAGGAGAAAGTTTTGAGTTTAATTCAAATCTGGGCGGATGCCTTTAAAAATCAACCCGAATTGAACGGCGTCAATCTAGTGTTTCAGGAGCTAAAGAACAAGGGAATTGAATTTCCGAATACTGATTTAGATGCCATGGCACCGATTTATACACCACAAAGGGTAACTGTTTTCTAAGATTAACTCAGGATGACATATAATTGGTTTTTGTATTGATTTCTAGAGCGTTCCAGAACCACCACCGGTATCACATCAACATCAACCAACATCTCCACAGCATGTAGGCGTACCTGCTTCGGGAGTAATTGTAATCAATCAATATTTACTAATGTAAAAGATATATTTCAAACAGATTTTCTTTTGATTTCAGATTAGTGGGCCAACTGTGCTTACACCAGAGCAGACAACAAAACTACAATCGGAGTTGGAAGTTGTAGGCTTCAGTATGTCGATTTTGGGAGAAATGCTTAATGAGTTGAAACCTGGAGAAGAGGATCCAGAAGATTATAAGTTGTTTACTGATTTAACCCAAACTTGCAAGTAAGTTAAATTGAAGAAGTGAGAAAATACATTTTTGTATTCAGGCAAATCCAGTACTGCCTACTGTCAAGAGCAATATAACCCTTTTGCTTTGATCTTGAGACCATCGGTTTCTTTTGGCCCTTTACCTATAGTGATATACAAAGAAAATACAATTAATATCCGGTGCAACAGGGCCCAAGGCCTTGCTACTCGCAAGTTTAGTGTTGTAAAAAATAAACTCTTATCAGCAAAAATATGTAGGTTCTCTGCATCGTAATCTATGGCAAATTTGTTTCGACAAATTTTGTTATCAATTTATTGACCTGTCACCGTTTGATAGACAGGAATGTAAACAATAATTATATATTATATATTTATTTTTTTTCAGAGAAATGCAGGGAAGAATTGTTGAATTGATTGGAAGAATTAGTAACGATGAAATCACCGCTGAGCTTCTACGATTAAATGACGAATTGAACAATTTGTTTCTGCGTCACCAGAGGTATGAGAAAAATCGAGCTCCGAATGGTACTGCAACTGTATCTCCTTCAGCTATTTTGGGCGCAGCTATTGGTATACCAAATGCACCTGCTGGTGAGACCATTCCTTGCTTTTGCTATAAACCAGTAATATTTTTTATTTTAATTTTTTCAGCTAAAGATCCAGCAAAGGACGCCCTTATCGATTTAAGTGACACGGCTAGTGGAACCAATTTATTAGCCACAAACTTCTCCAAGTTTGGTAATTAAAACGAACTTGATTCATTTTATTTCTTCTACAATAGCGTACATTTGTAGAATTGGGCACCACATCTTCACAGTTACCAAAAGTCGGTGAAGTTGCACCACCAACAACTGTTAAAACACCAGCAGTAGCACCGCCAGCGGATGAATTTGATATGTTGGCACAATCACGAAAGCAAAGTTCCGAAATAATTAGGTAAGTTTTGAATAAACAATAAAGTAATTAGGAAAGATTTAGACATTGGTCATTCTTTTAGTAAAACTGGCATTTTGAAAGACATTCCATCGGTTGATGCCACAGCGGGTAGCGTGGGTTCACCGTTCAAAAAACCACCCATGGAGGGGGTAAGTAAAGTAAGCAGACACTCAGGTTTTATTTAAATGGTTTAAAGTTATCATTTTGGTTTAAATAATTCAAAGGGCTTATTATTTTGTTTTAGTTTTGTTGGCTTTTGTCTTTTAAAAAACAACAAATCATGTCTGCTACTGTAAATTTGCTTCATGTAACATTTTTGTTTACATAAATTTATTTTTGTTTTTTTATTTTTTTTTATTTTGAAATAATTTTTTTATGTTATACTATTATGGTTTTATTTTTCGCGAAGCTACCACCAAAAGAGAGTGAATTCGATGAAATGGAGGCGTGGTTAAGCAACTCTGTAAGTAAGGTGTATTCAGTGTACATTGAATGTTGTGCTACTAAAAAAATTTATTTGATTTTGTAGTATTCGTAGAAATGATTAACCCATTTATGCTTTGAGTTTTTTATTTTTTATTCTTTCACTTTTCACATGCGAGAAAGTCTACAATCTTATATGTATGTACTTCCATTGGGTGTGGTAAAGAAAGCGACATACAGTGGCTGTCTTCTCAGCAGAATTGAACGTCTCCAAATCGTGTGCCCTTCCGGATTCTTCTAGTGTATTCCAGGCGAAAGTACTAGCGATTTAGAGGCTTGTAAGATACTCAGACTTAATCAGACTATAAAACGGTCTTTATTGCCTTCATAGCTTTAAGAATTGCGTCATATCGTACTGCTTGTGACATACTGATTGGCGATCTTGTTCAGAGACACGTTGCAGTCCTTCACTGTTATTGTGTTGGAACCACATCAGTTCCTTTTCTTTTGACAATCTTAGTTCGCTTTATCAAAAGCTCCCAGTGGTTCAACAAAAAAGGTGAAGGAGTCCTCCTAGATCCTAAGGTATCACAATGGATCTATTAATGGTCTAAGTGCGTCGGCTGTATACGCCGATTTACCTCCCTGACCTAACCTTCAAACTCCAGAAAAGCTGCGAGCACAAATTCTTTATGGTGTATTAAGTTTTTTATCACTGGTGCCACCTCGTGCAGCACTGTTTCTATCGTTCTGTCCTTAATTGAAACGACTGTATTTTCTGTAGTTTGAGGTAATCTCTAGTCACAACTTATTGTGTAATATGGCTGCGAGCACTTAAATATTGCAATCGAATTTTGTTCGACCCTTGTAACTTAAGGTTTTCGATACTTTGCATAAATGGGTTAATGAGTTTAAAACCTTTAAAAAAAAAAAAAAAAAAAACACTACTAATTTCATTTAAACTTGTAATATACCATCCAAGTGTATATATTATACAGACAATATATATTTTTATGTAGCTTTTGACATATATTTGTAAAATATAATTTAAGCTAACTTATCACACTGCTACTATCATCATCATCATCTGTTTTACTAACAAAACACACTTGCAGATATTCATCCAATTCATTCATTTATTAATAAATAAAATAAAATAATTTTCTTTTAATTTATTTGATATGTACAATTCTGTTGCTTGCTTATACATACATATCACTCTTCCAATTTGTCCACATTCTTATTTAACACTATTCTAACCAAAATGTAGAAAGAAAACGAAGGACCCGAAGAAACTCTCACCAGTACAGAATTTGATAAATTTCTGGCCGAGCGAGCAGCTGCAGCTGAAAGCTTACCTTCCGTAGCATCGCCCGGCAGCGATGATTCCTCCAACAACAGTCGTAAAAAGAAATCATCGAAAAAAGAAGAGGAGAATCTTCTTGCCCTTTGAAGTGATCCCGCAGATGATGGCAGCCACTTCATATTTAACAAATATTTTTAATATTAAGCAGAAAATCTATTGTGTCTAATCTAATATAATATATTCTTAAATGCATTATTCTATACATATTACCAAATCAGTCTATTGAGGAGCCATAACTTGTTTGTTATTTGCTTTAATTTTTATGTTCTTTTATTGGGAACGCTTTCGTTTGTATTTATGAACTTATTTTTTTTTTTACATTCATACATGATATTCCTCACATTATTCTTTGTTTATCATTTTGTGTTCTTCTGTTAGTATTTTTTTCTCTCGGTTTATTGTTGTTATCCATTTGTGAAAGAGATATTTAAGATAAATATGAATGTTAGCTTGGACATATTTTTGTTTTTGTTGGCCAAATTGTGTATATATTCTACTGATGATGGTAATTTTATTTAAACAAAAAAGAAGATGCAAAATATTACGTTAAATATTTTATTATGTGTATAAGCATGGAAATGTTTTTAAAAAAGAAATAATATTTAATTTAACAAACAGTGGGCGATATTTTCATATGTGCATTGTTCAGATTTAATTGAAAGTTACAATTTGGACTTATTATTGTATCATTTTGTTCTGTTCTTCGGAAAGGATTTTCTTTGATCATTCTACGTATTGTTTGCAGTTTTTACAGATAAGCTGGCTACTCTGCTGGCGTTCCTGAAATCTCCTCATACTTATATGATTAGTTTGAGTTACAGTTTGGCCAAGAAATCATAAGAAGGAACCGACGAACGAACACCGAATTGTAAAAGATTGCAGCTTGCGATTGATCTGTAAAGTACAACTTACAGCAGTGTTGGCTCCTTACTTAGTTAAGGCGGCTACACTACACTGCAATCCGTGGTGGACTGAGATCTCAATCAACAAGAATCTCCAGCCAACTCGATCTTTAGCAAGCTTCCTCCAATTTTGTGAGCAAAGTTGGTTGCGGTCCCCCCCTTTCACTTCCATGCGCCACTTGAGTAGCCGTCTTCCTTCACTGCGTCATGAGTTGGGCCGCTTTGAACAGCTCCAGCAGCATCTAAGAATAGGTTTAAAAATCGTCGTGTAAAAATAGTATAACACAACCGGTTTGAAACACTGAGCGCAAGCATGGTGCAATTAGTTCACTTATAAGTACAACGTGTACTAAGGATGTAGGTATCCACGCAATAGGGAAATGTTTGGTTTGGTTTCGAAAACCATAGGATGTGTTTCATAGTTTGCTTTTCTAATTTACATATGATAATTGCGCCATCTATAAGTTTTTTATTGTGTTTCTAGAAGAGGATAAACATTTCTAATTAACTATTCTTGTATTAATGCACTGACAGATTAATTATAAATAAAAAGCCAAAGTAAAGTGTCTATTTAATTTAAATAGAGAATATATTTACTTTAACAAAATGAAGGATTATTTTAAGACCCAAGGATACAAAGAGAAGAGGTCCAGTTTTTGGCACGCTGTTTTGCTTAGGACATCGAATTTATTACATGTTTTCAACCTGTCTTAGATGAAGAATGTGGTTATACATCTTGGTCGTTACACGAACACTGGTAATAAATCTTTAATGTCACCCTTATACGGTCCGAAATTCATATGAAAGCTGGACTAAGCACCTCAAGACTGTTTTATTTAAACATGTTAACCATTTGCTAAGTTATAGGTCTATTTTTTGACAAGCACCATTTTTTTTGTTTGGAAGAAGTACAATTCAATATGCAAACAGTTGGCGAGAAAATTTAAGATCTCTGCCCATCGACACAGTCTTGCCCAGTACACTGACGCTTCGAAAAGCGGATCAGTTTTGTGTCGGAATTACTTTGTTAGTCATCCTGTTCGAAGCTCTCCCTTGGATTTCGAGGGATCAACTCTTTGCATAAGGTGGAGCCTAGTCCTTCAACACCATTGCTTATAGCTCAAAGCATTAAAAGGTCAATTTCGAATAGATTTTCAGTTTTCACTACACAACACATGCAATAGTACTTATTAAGTATAGACTCTAGTGTTTTTGCTCCCAATAGAGTTCTTGTTCGTAGTCTTCAAAAAAATTTACCCACAACAACACTGTCATGTAGGCTGTGGAACCTGTGGAACTTACAGTTGTCAAAACAAAATTTGTTTTGATTTGTGATAACACGCAAGAATTTCACAACTACATAATTTGTTTATATTTACTTTTCCAATAGTTTTTGAACATTACACTTACAAAATGGACAATCAAGAGCTCTCTACAACGTTCATTAATAAAATTCCTCAATTTAACTCAGTTCGGTACTTTATCTTCAAATCACAGTGGCAAACAAGTGAAATCTGTTTACAAATCATTGATGGCCATCAATCAAAGGCATGGACTGGTAGGATTTCTCTTGATGAGTTTAAGCAATCGGCTGAGGAGTTGGAAATTCCTTACGAGAAATTCTTTGATGAGTGTAAAGAAGCCCTCACTCGCAATGGAGGCGTTGAACATTTTCAATACTTGATGGAGGATGACAAATTTACTTTGACCAAAAGTGACGAGTTTCAAATACAGTATCTAGAAGTAGATATGATTCCTAGTTATGATGTAGAACATTCAGTGACTTTAACAGCTGTTGATTTGATAGCATCACTTCGCGCAGAATTGTCTGCAGTGAATCAGGAATCAAATGGACTAAACGAAAAGTACCAAGACATGGTGAAAACTCTTGAAAAATGTTTGGAAGAGAAAACCCGTACAGAAAAGAAACTTCTGCAAAAGTTTGTAGTGCTTTTAAATTCGAAAAAGGATAAAATCGCCGAGCTACAAGATTTGCTCATGGACAAGAACAATAAGCTTGAACAGGCGGGAATATCGGATTCAAAATCTAGTAAAAGAAAATCAACAGAAATGCTTGGAAATTCAATTGACAATCCCGATGATGATTTTATGGTGTCAACGCAGGTTTTAACACAACCAGTAGTATCTTTACCAAGAAGAAGAAAATTCAATGCAGCAGATGAGGTGGTAAGGGTAACCAGAAGGACAAGCTTAGCCAGAGAAATTGCGGGTTTTAGTACAAGCTCACAGGACAGGCAGTCGGTAGATGTTACGAGCGAAGTTGAAATTGACAATAGTTCGGATATTTTTGACCAAATATGATTATACGCTTGAGTTTTGCAATGTAAGCTGTTGGAAAATATAATAAATTTTTTTTACGAATTGTAGAAGTGTCATTCTCAGTTCTATTAGTGGTATAAAAGTATGTGTGTTTTCTTTTACGGCATGAAAGTGCACTAACGATATGCAAAAGAAATGTTAAGAAATATTCAAGGGACGGCTTACGTGGGCATTATAGTTGCACAAACCTTCACACAAAAAGCAGTCATAGAAGTGGTACTTAATACTTTACTAGTGCACATGCAACCGGCGACGCGACTTGCAGGTCTTCCAGTCGTTATTTAGGGTTGAATCATTGCCATTTGTGGCTATTATTAGCAACCTCATCGTTCGATTCTTCTAAAAAGATTCATGGCCTTTGCCGATCATGTGCTTTTAACAAGTGCAAGTAATTTAATATACGTATTTGAGTTAGTAGTGGCCGACACATTTACACGCAAACACATTGTGAGATCCAACGAATACTTTAAATGGCCCCTCAGTCCTGAATTGATCAGCACCTCAACTAATAAGCCTTTCAAGTCAGTCCGACCCTATAGCTAAATGTGGGTGGGTGGACAAAGAGACATCTTGGGGCCTCTGCGCGAATGTATATATATGTGCTTCATATATCCTAGCCATATTAATCGCTGAATTTGAAACTTATAAAAATCCGTAGAGTTCGTTTTAAAATCTTCTCCTCCGCACTCTGTCTTTCATAAGGTAAAGTACTCAACAGTTTGAGGACACCTGAGTAGAGTTTGTGATTGTTCTTTTTCATTTAACAACCCTGCCATGGAAACGCCAAAAAAATATTTTTTGTGTTTAACACTTTGACAGTCAAGCATAATTCGGATGCGAAATGCAAAAACTTTAAATAAATTTGCGATTTTTTTTCCTAAATGAGTGATTCGGATGATACCGATATTCTCCTGTTGATTCCTCCGGATTTTTTTCTATCCACAACATTATCAGATAAGCAATTGAATGAGTATTCATCTGAAGAATACGTGCATAACATGTCAGCATCCAAATGGGAACCAGAATCAGAACCAACAATCGCAGCAAATTACCAGTTCCTTCCACCAAATCAACAAATCGAGTTGGACAACATTAATGCTCGTTTGACGAATATCGAAACGAATTTCTCTCCAGCGTCAGATTTATCTACAATATCCAATTGCACCGTTCGAAATGGAGGCGAAAGACGGTTTCGAAACACCCTTCGTCGTGCACATACATTAACCCATTCGACGCCAAAAGATGAATCTCATGGAAATGTGAAGGGTAATGAAGAATACAATGGCGTTCTCAAAGAAATCGATCATTTCCTGGGGGATAAAAAGTATAATTCACTTTGGAGTGGAAATAATGATCTCTTGGATCACCGAGCTGAGGAGCAAGCAGCTTCTTTGCCAAATGTTTTACAACAAGTGCCTGTAGATCGAGTCTACAATGAAGCACCGAACATTTATCAAGCCCCAGAAGGAAATCTTATTAGTTTAAGTGAAATGTGGAGTAAAAATGCGCCGGGGAGTTTGACTCTAAAAGAGGAACGCTATCGTCGATTGCATTTGGAGAAAACAATTCGATTGTTGCAAAGTAAACTGCTAGAGTATCAACAGAGAATATCTGTGGCCCTAGAAGTTGATAAGGCGAAAGATAATGCACTGTGCAATACTCAGGCGGAGAATGGTAGGTGAGTACTTCAAAATAATGCGCACTCTGGGGCGATCTTAGCATTTCTTCCATTTTAGTTTGCAACAAGAAATTAAGAGACTGCGAGATGGGCTTTCGAAGCTAGAGACTGATCATCAAGATTTGGGTGGTAAATACGAAATTATTCAAAAAGAATTGGCTCAAGCATTAAGCTTGGCAGCTAAGTTTCAAGATAAAAACGAGAAACTCGGAAGTGAACTTCAAAGTTTTTCAAGGTTAGTGGAAGTGCACATTTACCGTTTGTATTTTGGAAACAATTTACACCATCCATCCTTTGAGGCAGACTGTAATATCGCATTTAGTGTGTCCTGATGAATTTTTAAGTTTTCTTTTACCAATAGAACAAATTGATCCAACCAATTTCAGACAAACGACAGAATGCAGCAGTTTGTACAAGAAACAGATTGAGGAGCTAGAGGTAAAATTGCATGCTTGCAAAAAATCTGAAGAATTCTCCAATACCGAACTGGCGAAGGTTAAAGATCGTCTAGCCAAAGCGGAATACAACGGCAGCAAGGTACAAGGTGGTTATCAATTATATTTTTTTTTTTTCTCAGCCAACTCAATTTGTAGGCAGCTACACGATGTGAAGATCTAGAACAGCAACTCGAATCCCTTAGGTATCACAAGGAACAGGCGCAGGAACTGATGCAAAAACAGAAAAATCGTGCAGATCAATTAGAGGAACAGAAAAAATCATTAAGTGAGAAATTGTCTTCCGTGACCGATAAAGAGGTAAGTGTACCAAATGTATTTGTATAGCAATACGGTGCGAGTGCCATTTGTCAAGTCCAATGAGACATTTCGGAGTTGAAGGTTTCAACTCCTTGCATAAAGCGGTTCCTCTAGGTCAAACTGCCTCATCTTCAGTGATGTGTTTATTTGTTTTCTAGAGTATATTGCAAAAGAAGCTCGAAAGCCAGCGCCAAGGTTTAAAACTTCACTATCAGCAACAACTAGAAAGCGTTGTTGCACAAAAACTTAAGGAATTTCAGGAGCAATTGGATAAAGTTGAGGAAAACCTTAAGCAGGAGGCACGAGATCGTGAACGTTTAATAGCCGAACGTGCTATCAAACAAATGGAGCTTATTAATGAGAAAAACGAACAAGAATTGAATCTACTACAAGAGAAACACTACGAAGAGGTTGAACTGTATCGAATCCAGTTAGCGAACTCATCGAAGAAAATCAATGAATTAGAAGTTAAGCTTAGCTCTTATAAGACGAAAAGGTTTTTTTTTTACATTTATATGGCGTATTTAAACTTCGAATGATTGCATTTAATTTTTCTTAGAGCTGACATAGCAGAGAAACTCCATAGCGTAATGGAAGCACAATGGCAGAAGGCATTGGAAATTCTAACAAGTCCCAATACACATGCAATCGAAAGTAAAACAGTTTCAATGGAAAACGTTCACAGTACAGCAGAGAATGAACAGTTCGAAACACCAAAAACGAGTCGTCATAATCGAGAAAAAGAAGAGATACCTCATGCGGACAAATTACAAGCATACATCGAACTGGTAGGTCCGACAAGGTGGGGTTGTATGATAATGTTTAGTCTAAATTAGTTCTTTTATAGCTTTTGAGTAAATCTCCACAAGACATTGAAAACCTCAATGAGTTACTTGCTTCTTCGAAAGCGAGATCGGCCGCAAGTGGAAATAAAAACAAATTATTGCAGCGTTCAGTTAATGGAAAGCCGCCTTGGAAAGGCTAGCAGCGTTCTTAGTACTAGTTTTCGTTTTTTTTTGCAAACTTTCATTAAAGTTTTCATGAGTAGAATAAGTGCCTAAAGATAGTTTCATTCAATGCGCAGTCGATATTTAATAGAAATATTTATATACAATGGTGTTTACACAAAAAAAAAAAAGATGAGCAATGCGTTTGTAAGACTGAAAAATCTAAATAAATATTTTTGTAAAATTTATATACTAAATCTGCAGTTTTTTTCATTGTTTCTGAAGTTGGAAGTGAAGAGAATAAGGTTCAGGATGGGGATGAAACAAGGGTACACACGATGAAATACGAAAACGGTGTAGAACTAATCTGGGTCTCGGACCACACACTGGACCATGTAAGAGAGGCTTAGGTTATGAGAAGCACATAAGGTAAAACAAGAGGAGGACTTATTTCTGCAAAGAGGAAGGTTGTCAGAGGAATTCGAAAAGGCTGCATTCTGTCGCCAATATTGTTTGTATTGGTGTGATTAGCGATGTGTTGAGTGGTGACGTATACTTGCTGTTACATATGATTATGGACCTCCATCAGATGACAGCAGGTGTTGAGAGAGAAAGGCAAACAGCATGGGGTTAAAGATGAGCTAAAATCATTAGCCTTGGAAAGAACTCATCAGCTCAAGTAAACGCTGGCTGGTCAGTCGGTACAAGAAGTAGAGAACAACTTAAACATCAAACTACGACTGTTCATTAGTCATGCACTTAAAAGAAGGTACAACTTCGTAGATAATTACGTAATGCTATGGAATGCGCTAACTCAAGATGGTAGAAGAGTGAGTCACCCGAGAAATACGTGGCAGAGTGGAGGGATCATGGTCATTGGGTAGGAGTTGGAGAGAGCTAAGACATATAGCAAGGTTTGAGACGCACTTTTTTGGACTTTTATAACATCGTGCTAGAAAGAATAGTGGAGTGCGAAGGGTGAACCTGATCCAAAAAAGAACAAGATGGTTTCACAGGCCAAAAAGGTGATAGGTTTTTTTTCGCAAGTGCGTGCCTAGCCTAACACTTCGGTGGTCGCAATGTCCAAGTTCCACGAATTGCAGTTTGAACTAGTTGACCACCCAACATATTCACTAGATCTGACTGCCTGTGATTGTTTTTTGTATTTCAAGCTAAAAGTTTTGCTCGGAGGACAGAACCCGAACACCTATTTTGCAGAGCAAGATGCTCCCTACCTACTATTTGAAAGAGTTCAATAGAAAGTGATCTTGTTTTTGAAAAATCCAACTGATCTCGAATGAATCTTTTCAAACGACCATCGCACATCTATCTAAGTGTATATGATCAAAAGCATTTGAACCTATGAAAATGTAAATTCTTCAAATCAAACACTTAAGTATAATTAATGTAAATAAATATGTTGACTTTATTAGTTCATTCAATCAGTTTCTATTATATAAATTCTCATTCAAAGTACAACACACATAAGGAAATATATCCATATGCATTTATAAATTGGTTTTGTTCCGTTTTACTTTTTTATTTCTCACCTTGTCCTACCCTTACCCTAGCTAGATAAACTACTTGAATACAAATATAAATATATTCTAATTTTCAATTAATAACCAAAAACTAATTTGTGTATAAAAGACAATAAAGTTCATGTATACCTCGTGCAAGTATGTATAAAAAAAAAAGGCAAAACTAAAATTTCGTAACACAATAGTGCTCCTGAATTCCTTAATTCTGATCGCAAATTATAATGAACTTAAAAAAACCGGTGCGCTCTTACAAGTATATTTATAAAATACGCGACGTTTTTATATTTTCTTCTTACATAAGTACTTAGAACTCTAGCGTTTGAACTGATATATTGACAACTGGGAAAACATAATCAGATTCGAAGACAACAAAACACAACCGAGTAACAAAATTCAAAAATAAAAAATAAAAAAATATATATATATTGAAAATGCTCGAATGGAATACGATTATTTTGCATAAATTTGTCTATAGAGAGTTGAAGAGAGAGAGAGAGAGAAGGTCTAAAATCACAGTTCAAAGTGGAAAGTACTTTTGGAGTATAATAATAAATGTAGATAAGTAGATAAAAGAAAAACAGTACTCATTTCCAACCACTTATCACACTGGAAACAAAATAAACTTGCAAAGGATAATCACTTTATTCCTTATATGTAGATTGTCCAAGGAATGGAACAATAACATCAATCATATTTGGATACACTAGATATTTATATGCTTCTTCACAGAGTTTGCTCTCAATTACGTTGGTTACAATACTCCAATCGAAGGTGTGATCACCAACAGTTGGTGTGGCTGAAATCCATAGTCTCGGTGGTCCGCGGAAGCTGTATGGAAGAAATGTAGAACATGTTAAAAAAAAAAAAACATTTTTCATGCCAAAACTTACGCTAGCCAAATTCGATCAGAAGGAGGCGGTGGTATGTTTATTGTCACTCTCGACACTAAACCCTTTAAATCCACTCGCAATGTTATGTTTGTGCTCATGTTTTCCATTGCTTTCTGTACATAGGATAGTTCAGTTGCATATTGGAAGAGATTGGAAGCAGCAATACGATCCACAATCTTAAACAGACGCCTTGCATTACCCGGTGATGAGTTAAAGAACTGAGTACTGTACAATAAATAAGTGGTTTTACTCGTAATCAATCAAAGATATAAGTGAATTGTGTATCTTACTCTGTAGAATTATTTTCCAACGAACCAACAGTTGGACTACCAGCTTCTGAACTTGAAGCGCCACTACTCTCAGCATCACTATCGTATATGGCGCAGTTGGTCAAAACCTCATCAATCAATTGATCTGTTGTTTTAGCAGCGATTTCTGTTTCTGCAAGAGTAGATGGAGGTGAATTGGCGGTTGGTGGGGTACCACTGGGTGCTGATCCCTCAGTAGTGTTAACTTTGGTATGTTGTCGTTTCAGACGAAGTAAATTCAATTTTGTCGTTATTGTCATATGCATTAGGCCCTCATATGTGAGATCTGCATCAATCCACGTGCCACGTTCATCGAGCACCGGCTGTGAGACTCGATGTACCAATGGTGGAGTGTCACCCAAAAAGATTTGTGTTATTGATACATCTTCCATGAAGCCGGGCAACTGTAATAAATTGTTTTTGTTTTTTTATTTTTATTTATTAATGATGCCATTTGTCTTACCTTAATGGAACTCAATTTTTTTTGTAAAAACTCTTGAATTTTGCCTAATAGAAGTGAATCATTTAAACAACTAAAAAGGACACGACCGATAAGTACATTGCCCCAAACAACACTACCACTTGGACCAAGGAACATAGATTGGTCGATTCCTTTCCAGAGTTCATCCTCTTGACGCTTTTCACGACGTGTCTGTGAATAATAAATGGAAAAGAGATTTATTTTTTTTATTATTCTTAGAAGTTGGATTATTTATTTTTTATTTGATAAAATAATAAAATAGTGGGAAGATAAATGTTCCAAAACTTGAGGTTACATATGCAATCACCTTCTGACCTTTGCAGAGTGCGTAACCTTTCTAGTCAGTATGATTCTTAGCTATCGTTGGGGAAATTAATTGTAGGAACTGAGTAGAATGAGGCCCTAACTAGATCGCAGTTACAGCTTTATTCATGATGGTGCAAAGGTTTTGTGGTGAAATACATCTCAAATTTGTAAAGCAGGCTTTCGGCAATCTTTGGATCTTGTCTGTGCTGACAGCGTGTGGAGGAGAACATTCAACGCTTCGACTGAATTAAATATAATGAATAAGATGGTTGGGACATGTAGAGCGGATGCACACCAGCGCTACGGTCTGGACTCTTCGAATCCAACCCGGAAGGACGGTGTAGCAAAGGAAGGCCACTACTCAGGTCGTATCCTCATGAAACCTGATAATAGTATACTTGACTGTATACAGGAGCATATGGCAACCGTGAACAGGATAAGCTATTTCAGACGAGGACGTTAACTAGAAAATGCCAGCTTAATGTATACAAGGCAATAGTGAGACTATTCGGCTGTGTGATAAAGACTATGACAATGAAAACAAGTGGCCCGCGAAGACAGTAGTGGACTTCACACCTCTGGGCGAAAGACGTCCTGGTCGACCAAGAATTCGATGGATCGCTTGAATTTATGGAGATGTATAAGAAATTGGAAAGTGGCCATGAATCGATAAGTCCGGAGAGGCAAAGTGGAAGAAGTCAAAGCTCACCCCGAGCTGTAGCGCTACATGATGATGATGACATAAACTTCAGATAATGCTAATTCTGCCTCTTTCGGGCACTGAGTCTTTGCCTATTATTTCAGTTTTAAGACTTTGTGGGGCAGTGACGATGAATTTGATCACCCTATTTTGAAAATGATATTATATCGACAATAGCACACTACAAACTCTGCTACTTAGCCCCAATAGTCTCTATTCTAGAACGCTGTGTAGCAAGAAGCTGTATGCAATTCAAATTGGAATGTTAATAAAATATTTAACAAAATAAATAAAAAAAACAATAATTACAAGAACATTCATTAAAGATGATAGATCTTTTAAATTAGTTATTAACAAACAATATCACTCTCTGTTGTCAGTAAATGCAGCATGCTCTGTAAAGGACACTTTAGAATCTCTTCTAAACTTTAATTATTTGATCTACCACCGTTAATGAACAATCCTTTAAGAAAAATAAAACAAAATAAAACAAAACATACTCTCGTTGGCATTCGTGCATTCGTCAAAGTTGGAGCTTTAAATACGGGAATGCGAGTTTGGTTACAAGCGCTCTACAATAAATTTTAAATAAAACAATTCAAAATTAAAAAACAAAAGAAATTCAACCAAAAGCATAACAGCAGCGGTACAAATTTGAAATACAAATTTACCTGATAACGTGACATAAATCGAATGTACTCCAATGGATTTCGCGCTGCACATGTACTTATTAGTAATCCTTCGTAGGTATCATCACTTGGTGGTGGAGAACCATCTGTAATTTTGTCTCCATCTGCTAATTCAGCATCGGGAGTAGATTCCTTTCCATCTTGGCTATTGGCTGAATTTCGTTTTTTTGTTGGTTTATCCCCTTTATCTGATTTATCCGATGTGGTGGTGGAGTTCTCCGTAGTCTTTGAATCTTCCACTAAAGAGGTGGTCATGCTTTTCGATGGTGTTGTTTCTCCCTTGTTCTAGAACATGTAAACAGGAGAATATTTTTAGAAAAATAGTTACAGACACCTCAGCTAAATTACTGGATAAAATTACAAGACAAATTATGAGGTGGTATACTCCGCGGGAATAGAATAGAAGAGTGTAAAATTCCAAACTTTATTGAATTACCACCACATTAGTTATACTTTTTCTACCTTTCTGTGTCTCGCCGAGAGCTGATGCAGGAATTCATATCCCAATTTCGCACTTACATGCACTTGTTCTTACAATTGCGCTTTATGGCAAACTTTACCTTATTGTTTTCCGGTAATAGCGATGCAGCTTTTGCTGCTGCTTTTATATCAGCTTCTGATACCATGGTTACATTTGGCAAGTGCAGATCTTGATCGTTAACATCACCAACGCTAGCAGCTACAAATCGTCGATACCTGTAAAAAAATCAAATAAAAATTGTTTCCAAGTTTCAATATTTCCATTTCATTACCAATCCTCTTTCTCGCGATCTCCTCGGGCAAAGAGTAAAATTCTGGTTTCATCACCGCAAGGCACCATCGTCTCTGTTAAGTTCAATTCTGGCACATTATCTTGAAGGCCCTGTAACTGCTAATCAAAATAAACCATAAGAATTCATTTTAGAGTCATAATGTTCCTTAGGTCTTCTTACATCAGCAGTCAGGACAGTAGCAGCAAAATCTAGGTCATTCTCAGATTCTATCATAACGCTGCGCTCCGAGCGATCATCCATAGATTCACTAGAATTCTGATGTAATATTCCACCCGGTTGTAAAGTGTTTTCCTTCCCATCTGTCGTTTTATTAGTTTTACCCTCTAAGACTTTCTCATCAAGACTTTTGCTACTGGCAGGACGCTTTAATGGCTTTTCCTCCTTAGTTGTGTTGGTTGTGATAAAAGTAAAGGCCTCCTCGGAATTTTGCCCATCGGTGTTCTTAATTATTAATTGCATTGGATACTTTCGACTGAAATATCTACAAAGCAACAATAAGTTCCATATTGTGTGAATAATAAAAGTCAACTTACCTCTTCCTGGCCAAGCCACGTGGTAGCATCTCAATGCGACACCCAAGTAAGTTAAATGTCCGATGCCGAGTGAAAGTTATCGTCTTTCTATCGATAACAGGTTCATTCCACATTTGTCGCTTTGGAATGCGGGCTGTTGTATTTGAAACTCGAAGCATGGAACCTGAAAAGGCAAAGATTAATCTAAGCACACTTATAGGGGTCAACCAACCTACCATCTAGTTTAACGTAGACAGATTTGGTCATGGAGACATGAAAATTTCCAGGATCATAGCTGTGGATTTCGTTCATCCATCCGGTGTAGGTCTTTACGGTTTTATGTTCCTCTACAGCGGGTATCTCACAAATTGGCATCCGCTTGAAATCTGGAAGTTTAAATGTGGCCTTCTCTGGACCGTTAGCGGTAACTCGGCTTACAATGGCTTGCTGTATGTAATGCCAAGTTGAGCTAAAGATTAACATCAGTAGAAGACATGAGAATACACCACGTACAAAGTCTGGAATGGATGGAACGCAGAGAACAAGCAAGAGCGACAGCAGCGACATAAATGGTAAACTTTTTACGAATACATATATGGGATTCAATGGTTCTGGCTTTGATGTCCCGGATTCAGTTGGATATCTATTTGCGGACTGTGGCTCATCAGTTCCAAATGTTGTTAATTTTGTTTTAGGATCTAGTTCACCCGGTTTGGCTATACTCTCAATTGGAAGCTCCATCGATCGTTTGGTATGAGCGTTTTCCGAGTCTACTTCTGTTGCTCGAGGTCCCGAAGTGCTTGTTTCACTTATTGCGGGAACCATATCCTCGAGCATCTCTACTCCTGATTCTATTTCCACTTCCTTCTTACCGGCTATTATACCCTTCTTCTCCTTTACTGGTACAGGTGTTGCGGTGGCGGTTGCGGCCACAGCAGCCTCAGCTCCTTCTACTACCGGTTTCTTGCGTTTTCTTAAGAAATGATTCTTAAGAGATGATGTACTTGTGGATGTTGGTGGAACTGCACGGCTGGGACTTGATTCTTTTTTGCTGCTACTAGCGCTACTACCACTACCACTGTTGCTGTTATTCACTGACAATGTGGGTTTTGTTACAGGGATTGCAGACGGCTGCGATCGTGGTTTAACTTTCGACTTTAGATGCGCGAACGAACGACGCAGACGGGAACGTTCAACGTCACCTTCTAGCAGGATATCGGGTTCAATGTCCGAATCTGAGTCGCACTTAGAAGTTGTCCTGAATTCTTGTTCCAACGAGAAATCATCACTGATTGAACTATTTATTGTGGCATTTTCTTGATCCGAATCAGGATCTTCCCCTGGAAAATAAAACAATTTATATTATGTACCTATGTATGCACAAGTGATAGCAACACCCACCTTTAGCTGTCGACGCGTTAGTATTCTTCGATGATTTTATATCTTCCATTGCTTGAGAGACTTTCCCCTTAAATAATTTCCATGTTCCTACTGAGTTTGATTCGCTGGTCGACAGCGGACTGATTACAGCTGCCGTGGAACTTGTTGAAGAGGGACCTTCTATGCTGCCAGATCTGAATGTAGAACCACAAATAAAGAAAATAGGAAACACAGTTTGATAATGAAAATGATACTTCTAGACTTTTAATACATAATTGTATTGTTTTTTAATTACTGTTAGTCATGCTTAAGAGCTTTGTAGCAAAGCGCGGATAGATAAGGGGATGTGAAGATATTAGTAACGCGCAGTACCTACTTGATAAATTGTTTGGTTTTCTGTGAAGCGGCATTTGAAGACGAAATTCAGGGGAAGAACTACTCGTACATACCTGACCAAATCGTTAGTGTATGTGCACGCAGTGACGATAATCAAAAATAAAAACATGTGATATCACATACCTATGTATGCATGTACCCACAGGCGATTTAGCGTATAAGGTCATATAAAAGAATTTGGTGTTTTACATTGAACACAACAAAAATTTAACAAGTTCACGACGAATAAGACCAAAACGTCGCCATTTGAATGCTTAAGTACCGACTCCTATTCTTTAGCATATGGCGATTCCTCTGAACTAGAGTATTTACTAAGAATTGGATACGAAAACAGGAAGACGAGTATTTTACTAAAACACTCTTCAACTCTTGCCGTGGTGCATTAGACTGATCGACTGGTATCGATCCAAAGCAAAGCTTTTGTTATACACTTTGCTATTCCTGGTGAATCATATCAGTGCACCAATAAGGCAGATGTTGGAAGAAACCCAGGAGCTTCAAATCGATACCCACCATCTTTCAATCATTTTAGGGCTGCCCGCCAATGACAGCACCTCTAGAGACGAGCCATAGATACAGAGTAATGTTTAGTTTTGAAATTCCTGCCAAACACGTTCATCTGTGAAGACGATGGAGAATGTACGTTGTTACGCGACTTCTTTGACATCGTTCAAACTAACGCGCCTACACCAGAGGCACAACTTTTCAAAAGTCCATTCATTATGAAAAGAAAGCAAAGTGAGACGAAAGCCAAGGGACGGCGCAGTTGAGGAAAACAGCGACTCAGGTGGCACACGCAAATGGAAGGGGACCTCAACCAACGGCTGTTGGCAAGTCGGCAAAAGTCGCCGAGATTAGGGTTAAAAACGATCTGCAATAATTAATCTTCGCAAAATTTAGATTTCAGCGTCAGATCTTGCTCCTTTAGATTTGCATATGTTTCGGTCTCTTCAGAATAGTTTGAATGATAAGAAATTTCGATCCGTGAAAGCCATTGAAAACTACTTGACGAAATTTTTGAAGGAAAACCACGCAGTTTCTATGAAAACGGGATCTGTAAGCATGTGAAACGTTGAGAGACAATTGGAGAAAATGTGGGGGACTATATAGAGATGTCCATACAAGAAATACATCGATGTTTTATTTGATGTAATGCATCGAAACGTCTCATCGATACATAACGATGCATCGATGTTTTCTATGCATCGAATAAAAACATCGTCGTAGTTGTTAAAAATATAGATTAAGAAATAAGGAAATGAGATATTATCCAAGGTTCTTAGTTATAATAAGATTTATTAAAATTTCATAAAAATAAATTGATCATGGGTTTTAGAAAGCTTGTTATTTTGAAATTTGGCATCCCAATACTTCTACTACAAACTTTTTGACAATGGCCTAGTACAATTTCTTCCAAATTTTCTTGACTCAAGCCCACCACTACATGCGTTTATTCTTCTTAATCGTATTGGAGTTGAATTAACCCTAATCAGCCCAGGTCAAATATTTCCCTAATCCACCCAGGTGGTGACTCAAAGTCACCATATGAGGAAATTAGGTTAAAACATTAAATTATGATTATTTAAATTTATTTATTTATTAATATTAATGAAAAGATTCATTTTGTTGTGCATTTGTATTTTGATTGACCTTCAGCGATATGCAAGTGTGGCATATTATTGATTTCTCGGAGTGCTCGTTGCAGATATTGTCGCATTTGCAACAAATTTGCATTGAAGCCCGGCCATTCCATGAGGGCACATAAAGCATCTTTTTCACTTTAGAGAAGTATTAACATTTTTGTCTCCAGAATCCTGATTCGCGGAGGGAACTAAATATTTCAGCAATGGCATTTTTTAGTGGTCTATTTTGGTGACTATGAGTCACCGCTTGGGTGGATTAAGAACAAATTAAGGAATAACGGTATATTTTTTATATAGCAATGCCTTGTGAAGTATTTTTTCCATTTTTACATAGTATTTCCTTACAGAGACAAAGTCAGGGAACGTGGGTGCAGTAACTTGTTAAACTTAAGAAGAAGTTCTGTTAGAACTGAAAGCGTGACTGAGAGTCACCGGGTGCGCGTATTAGGGTTAAAGTGGAAATTCAACTGTGTACAGTACTTGCTTTCATTCGATGCATCATATGAAATACATCGTTAAACATTGAAAGTAACCGATGCATCGGATTGATTCGATACACCGAATAGTAAACATCGATGTTTTCGATGTATCGATGTATATTGAGCAACCCTTGTGTTTTATTTTCAGATCGGGCACGAACTTTTGCAACCATCTAATAAATTTATGCATGTGCAGTGCAGAGTCAATCACACAGGAACTTGACATTTTCAAATACCGCATTGAGTGTATGTTTAAATAAACAATTGTTCTATGTAAAGTTATTTCAGAAAAAAATTTATTTAAGTTTAAGATATTTTTTTTTAATTTCTTTTTTTTTTTTGGTATAAGTAAATGTTACAAAGATTAATTTTTGGATTTTAATTTTTATTTATTTTTTCATATAATTCTTTAAGTATGCAATTTTCTTTATTGAAAAACATATTGTTTTTTTTTAAATTTATTTTTGTTATTTTCTTTTTTAAAAAGTTAAATTTAACAGAATTTCTATTGAGGAATCGATTTGCTTTTCCTCCTTTTATGAAATTTATTATTTAGTTTTTAACCTACAAACTATTTCGTAATTCTTTTAAAAAAACAAGACTCAACGAAAAAGAAGAAAAGAAATTATGACACAAAAAATGTATATTACATTATTTGCTTATTAAAAGAAAAAAAATAATAGTATTATTTAATAATAATAAGAATCATTATAAATTATTGAATTGTTTTACTTTTTATTTAATTATATATAATATATATTATATGTATCGTATAAAATATTAAAATATTTTACTATTAAATATTTTGCTAAAAAAAGGAGATTATAGGAAGAGGTATCTCGAGACCGGGAGAGGCTAACAATAGGGTTGTTTTTTTTTCTCTAAAAAAGAAGGTGCTAACAACTAAGTTGTTATTATGTCTTAGTCAATAAAGCGCTGGTTTTTGGAATTCCAATACAAGAAACAAGGTCTTCCATATATTTGAATTTCATTTCAAAAACTTATGATTATATTTGTTTAAGATCTTGAATTGTTTTTTATTTATTAAAATCTTCTTTCGCATTGCGTCATTAGAGCGACAAATAGATTGAAAACGTTCATAGCACCAGACGCATCTTACTTAATTTTTTATATCTTACTTGGTATGTAAAAACGCAAAAGAAGGAAAAATAGAAAATTTTAATCTTCCGTTTATGAGTAAAAAATTCAGCTAAAAAATATTTAGGGCCGATTTGTTCGCTTCGAGTTACCTATATTGTCAAGTTTTGCGGGTTAAACCAATTTTGTCAACTGTAGAAGTTATGAAATAGCTAGATGTGGCTCAACCTTTGATATCTACTTTCCGTTTGGACTTATCAGGGGAAGAATTCTCCAGCACTTTTTCTCAATTGCCAACTCTAGGCTGAACAACTTAGAAAAGTGTGCCATATACAGACAGATACAGAACCCGAGACAGCTGCCAAGTTAGGCATTCCCTATAACACACTTTGCAGTAGCTGCAACAATACACAGGAAATGCAAATCCTATTCCACTTTCTCCGTGACTGCTCGGCAATAGCTAAAACCAGACATCTCACACTTGGCAAAGCCTTTTTCAAGAAATTATCAGAGATTTCTGTCATAGAAGAAAATTTAATGGAAATAACGAAAAAAGCTTAAATTGCCTAAACCTGCCACTATCCACTTGATGTACAAAGCCATATAGAAGCCCATTCGTACATATCCATGCCTAGTGACTACTTAACATCAATCCCTGAATTCAGTCTTAGCCTCGAGCTCAATTTCGTCTTCAGAGATAGGTCATAAACCCCAACCATATCCATTTTCACGGATAGATCAAACATTGATGTGGACGTAGGCCTTGGTATCTACGCTCAGGAGGATAAGCTCGTTAGAATGAGTTCAACTGTAGAAGTTATGAAATTGCTTTCGAGTTACTGATTTTGGCCCAAAATTTGACTCAAGTTACATAAATATCTCGAGGATATTGTAGCAAAAGGCCAGAAAATGACACAATTTCATATTTGATAATCCCTAATATTCATTTAACAGTCATTTTGGTCGTCGCGACAACTCTGACTTCTTCCTGTGTGTGCTGAAGCGAATGTGGTCCTCTCCAGCATTTCAGCAAAACGATGGATTGTCGGTTTGACCAAAATGTCTCGTTGATCTAATGCAATATTGTGGAGCACAGCACATGCCACAATAATGATTTGCACAGTGTTTAGTTACTACCTCTATCCAGTCCCCAAGATCGCTTCTTCATTACGCCCGATTACTGTTCGACTACCTGTAGTCATTCAACAATGGCGAGTGACCAAATACTCAATCTTTTTGTATCCCGAGCCGAGAATTACCTTCCTCTAAGTGTCTCTTCAAAATGGATCGTTTGAAAATGTATTAGTCGCGTGACCCACCAGGCCAACGAGCCACAATGTCCAACAACACGACGAGTTGGCTATCGCTGCAGTCACTTGTTTTAGCATGTGATGCGTTGTTGCATGACACACGCCACTGAAATCGCATCCTACCTTAGGAAAATCAGCACTATGGCGATAGGCCGCATTTTACGTTCAGTCTGGGTGGGCCTGGGTCTCAACCAACAAGTGTCTCTAGCCAGGTCGATCTTTAGCTATCTGCCTTAAGTTTTGCAAGCTAAGTTGGTTGAGGTCCCCCTCGACTTGCGTGCATCTGTATTGTCGGCCGTTCACAGATTCCATACAATTTTCTTCACCGTTAGACGCCCAACGCTTCCTATAATGAGGCTTACGTTTTTCTAACGCTTCCAAATATCAGGCTGACGAGGCAGTCCAGACACTCTGCGTGTTACATTCTATGCTTTTCGATCAATACTGAATGTGTGAACAAAACCAAATTGACAAGTTACCACAAATACCATAGAAAGAGAATGCGGATGTAAATGCCCAAGCTTTAACAGAAATAGAAAGCCAGCTCTCGAAGAACACTTTATTGATCTGGGCGGATTGTTAAACAAGGCACCGAAAACCATTCTAAAAATCCTTCGGAACACGGGTTGGTTCAGGGAGACTAATCAACAACAATAAGCTTTGTTTCATTATTTCAGGTATTTTACACCGGGGAACACAATGATCCTTTAGATCCGATTGAGGCTGTATATTATAAGCTGTAGCCACTCGTACAACCTAACCTAATCACATATGGGGCATAAGTGGTCTAGTGGCAAGCTACCACCAAATATTTATTTATTTATTTATTTATTATTCGCTTAATACAAGCATGGCACAAAAAAACTTAAAAATCTAAATCCTAATTCTAAGGCAACTTGCAATCTTCTCTGTATGACCAAAATACAGAGAATAGCATGCACTGGAACAACCACCACGATGAGAACAACGCGAACAGCGGGATTGGAAGCAATTTTTAGCCTTATGCTTCTAGATCTCTACACGCAGGAAGCCGCAGCAAAGAGCGCTCTCAGAATCAGCCAGACAAAGCACTGGAGACGCAATACATATGAACACGCAAACAAACTTAGCAACTATCTTAGCCAAGCGAAAGTTCTAGCAGTGACAAAGGTTGCTCAATTGACGTCAATGCTGACAATATCACGGGAGGATATCACAATTTACTTTGACAGCCAGGCGGCCAAAAAAGCAATAGCTGCTACGCAAATACTATATAAGCTAGTAGCACAATGAAAAACTCTGCTGGGCTCCTGATCACACTGGGATACCAGGTAGGAGGCAGCGGATGAATTGGCGAGAAAGGGGTCAGCCCTAGGCGGAGAACAAGCAGATGATACGGTTAAACCTCCACCCTGCAATCTTATGGCTCAAATTGAACAAAGGTCAGTCGTGGAAGCAAATAACATGTGAAGTATCAAGAACACTGTGGCCAGAGCACGACAAAACCAAACACCAGAAAACTACTACAAAAAGACAGGAAATCACTGTCAATGCTGAGTGCTAACTGGCCACAACAAACTAAGATATCACATGAAAAAACTACGCCTGAACGATGGTGACTTCTGCGGTGATGGATGTCACTGTCCGAACCTCTGCCAACTATAGAATAGAACCCTGGGCAAATTCTTCTTCGGACATATCGACGAGCTATCCGGATGGATCACCGTCAGACCTGCTTTAATTTGCTTGGTTGGAATCAAGACACTAATTATCATGGGTATCACGATGGGTCTTAATGGACTTAAGTGTGATGAGGATGTGACGCAAACTTAGCCTAAGGGGCATAAAGTATAACTGGTACAAATAATAGAAGTTATGGAAATCAGAAGTTACCTTGAGTTATAAATCTAAAGTTATGATGCAAAAATAAATAAAAATATATCATGACTTAAAAATCGAGTAAACAAATCCAATTCGTTGTTGTTGTGGAAAAAATCCCAGAGTTATATCCCCAGTTACTTAACTCCAATTGAACAAAGCGGCCCTTAAATATTTACTTAAGATAAATACCCAATTCGATTTTCAAAACTACAAGTTGAGTTACTTATTTGCCTTTATTTAAACCACGGCGACCTCTCCTTCCTTATATTTTGTTCGTTCTCATTTTATTTTTATGCTTCTTTTGTTTGTTTAGTTTTTGTTTATATATATATCAATTTGACTAATAAAAATTACTTTAAAAAAGAACACTACCTACTTTTATGTTTGTTTTTTTTGTTTTAAATTTTAATTTCCATTTTTGTGTTTTTTTTTTGTTTTGGTTTTTTATTTTAAAAAATTTGTACACTAACAGTCGCTAATAATGACGCAATTAAACAAATGCGTACATTTTAAAAATGTTTTTTTATTTTTATTTTTAAGAAATCAATTTTAATTGCAAGTGAAAAACTTAACAAAACAAAAAACTAAATAAGAATAAACAATTTAGAAAATAAAAAAAAAACCTTTGAATATACGACAATGTGTTGTACCAATTGGAAATTTGTTATTAATTTTTTTTTGTTTAGTATTTTGTTTATTTATTTAGTTTTTGTGGGGAGGAAGAGTTTTTTTTTTGTTGTGTGTTATTTATTTGAATTTATTTTAGAGAGAGGGAGGATATTTGCTAGGTGAGCTAATTGTTATTATTTTTGTTTTGTTTTTTTTTCTGCTACGATTTAAATGAATTTTTTTGTTTTTAATTATTTGTTTCTTATTTAATATATATTTTTATAAATAGACTATTAAGGCAAGTATTTCACTAAAGTCAATTAATTATATGTATTATTCTTTTTGTTTTGTTTTGTTTTTACTTTTTTTTTTAACCCTTTCTGGACGGTAGCCGTACGTGTAGTTTTACAAAACAGAAAATACCATTACATGGATCGGGTTTCACACATTTAATTGCCTGACCATTGAGTGGCATGTGGAGGGTGTTATTCCTCCACTCCGTCTTGAAAGGATTAAATCATAAATAAAAATAAATAAAGACAAACTAAAAAAATATAGAAGAACCGTGCTACAAAATCAAAAGAATCCTTGGAAACTTCTCAATATGTATTAGGTTGTGCAATAAATGTTGTTTCTATCCTTCAAGACTGTATTCCGGAAGGAAGTACTCCCAATTAGAGAGGACTGCAGTTCTACTACCAAAAACAACAGAGGAATCTTTATTGACAGCCAGGCTGTCATCAAAGGGCTCCATTTACACACTACGACCTCTAAATTAGTAGAATACGAAATGATTACCCATTAAAGCGTTCTCTCCTTTAGCTCCCGGCCATAGGAAGATGCAGGGGAACAAGAGAGCCCACGCACTAGCTAGATGTGGCTCAACCTTTGATATCTGCTTTCCGTTTGGACTTATCAGGGGAAGAGTTCTCCAGCACTTTTTCTCAATTGCCAAGTCTAGGCCGATAATTCAATCCTACCACCACTAGAACTTAAGTCCAGCGTCATCGTGAATGGAAGATATAGTGCACTCACGACTTTCCACACCTTAATGGCCTTCTGGACAGAACTAAATAAAAGGAAAACCAACGAAATTATCGCACTCAACAAAAGACTGACTTTAGAATCGAAATACACAGCCCCATTCAGGTAACCACCTGCTAGCGGCCATCCTAAAGAGAATGCGTTTGAATACAACGGACTATGCAGGAGATGTGTCGACCTAGACGCTGAGGACACATTCTACCTCGTATGTGAATCAGCCTTAGCAGAAAAAGAAGCTGACTTCTTTAATGTTATGGGCGAATTGTCAAACAAAGCCACCGAAAACCATCCTAAAATTCCTTCGGAACTTGGATTAGTTCAGGGAGACCAACCAGCAATAGTTCCATAATTTGAGATATCCCACACCGGGAAGTACAATGGATCCTTGTAGATCTGAGTGAAGACGTACATCAGACTTATTCTCTTAGTCGAGTCACTTATTTCGCAGTGACTCTTGTCTCATCACGTCAAATTAAATTAGGTCTCTTACACGTATGACGTGACACTTATGAGTACAAAAAACAGCAAATCTAGCTTGTTTTTGACTGAAATTAAGTATGAAAAACGTTAGTGTTAAATTCAAATACAAAAAAAGAGCGAAGTTGAAGATTTTTATAGTTCCGATGAAGATGATGACTTGTAGAAGTACTTTTTTTTTATCCCAAACTGAAAGATAATCCTTTTGGGTTGACAGTTTTCGTGCTTGACACGCCACTAAGGACGCCTACTATATCCTACAACCACTAAAGACTTGACTGGAAGGGTGATTTTGAGCTATAGCAAAGGGAGGTCCATCTGCTCCTACACAAATAGCTCCAAAAGAGAATCGGGAGTGGGTGGTGCTGTCTTCTTCAAGGATGTGAACAGGCTTGACAGAAAGGGTGATTTTGAGCTACAACAAAGGGGAGTCCATTTGCTCCTACACATAAAGCTCTAAAAGAGAATCGGGAGTGGGTGATGGTGTCTTCGTCAAGGATGTGAACGTGAGCATCTCCTTTCATTTGCCTGACCACTGCAGCGTTTTCCAAGTCGAGATAATCGAACCATTGGCCAATAGGCTAGGCCTCCTCTATAATTATATTTGTAGAAGCTGTATTGGCGAGGAGAAAGAGACGATTCTCCACCTTCTCTGTACGTGTTCAGCCTTTGAAAGAAAGTCTACTAAGGAGCCAACTTCTTCCAGTCTCAAAGAACTGGCTGACACCAGCATAGGCAACGTCCAACACTTCATAGTAAGCTCTGGCAGATTTTGCGGGTAGTAGGTATGTAGGTATAAGTGGTTGTCTGGTGCAATTAGTGCGGGTGCGTCATTTTGATGCCACAGTTCATGTGACCTGGGCCCCTATTCTGTATTGCGTTTCTAAAGTTCGGATCGTTCGAAAGCTGACAGAGTAGGGCCCCTGGATGTTGAAAGGTGTTGTTGAGAGCGTAGTTTTCAGATCCATCCTGTCGAGTTTAGAAAATTTATAATCTTGCGGAATTTAATACCAGAAATCTCCGATAATTTCTTGAAAAAAGGGTTGGCCAAGTGTGCGATGCCTGGTTCTAGCTACTAGCTAGTGCCGGGCAGTCACAGAGAAAGTGGAAGTGTGGTTTATTGTAATTACGGCAGTGGGGATTGAATGGAATGACTAACTTGACAGCGTGTGAGCCGATAGGCCAGTGATCCGTGCTAATTGCTGTGATTCTTGTTGTCACAGTGCGAGTTCAGTTGGTAAAGTCCTGTTTTTATTGTAGGTGTAGGTAGACTGTTTCACCTAGAGTTGCGGTTAGTTTTCTGGAAGAAACTGCAGATCCATGTGGACCTTCTTTGGTCCAAATGTGGTTGCATCAATGAAGCCTGCCACTATCTAGCCTACTCAATTAATAAAATAACGCTTAAATGTTGTCTGAGTTCTTCATAGTGTCGAATGCTACAAAGCAAGTGACAAAAAATGTCACAACGTCGTTAGAAATTACTGGGAGTAAAAATTTATTTGTGATACAACTTATATCGAGTCATGTGACTCGACCTGTATAAGGTTCAGCAACCCCTATAACCTTGCAAATCGATAGCACGACAAATGTAACATAAAATAAAATTAAAAAAAAATAAATATTCACAATTTTCTTGTTTGTTTTTATTGAAATTATAAATTTAATTGCATAATTTTGAGTTAATTAAATTAAATTGTTTTTTTTTTCTGTTTTTCTTCTTTATCGAAAGCATTGCACAACGAAATATGTTAATTATTAATTTGTTTTTTTTTTAATTGACACAACCTACTCCAGCATAGGATGTTTCAATTTTAAGTTTTCCTTTAGACAAAAAATAAAAATAAAAATAAAAAAAAAATTCTCTACAAAATATAGATAAATATATATGTATGTAAGTGATAACAAAAAAATAAAAATAAAAATAAAAAATTAAACTAGGCAATAAGTTTTTTTTTTACAAGAAAACAAAATCTTATTTTAATTTCTTGATCATTATTGTTTGCATGGTTTTTTTTTTTGTTTCGTTTTTTCCTCATGTTTTTAATACAAATTACAAAATTTTCTCTAATTTAATTTCATTTAGTATAACTACAGTTTTTTTTTTTAATATAATATTCTTTATGTATTTTAAATATATACGTATATATATATAAAAAAAAAACAAGTAAAATTACTTTTATTTTTAATTGTTGACAGGTGAAAAAACGCGATATTATTTTAAATTGTTTTTATTCATTTATTTATTGCACATATATTAATTTAAATAATATTTGTTTGTTGTTTAATGATGACATATTTATTTTTATTAGTTTTTTTTTCTTTTTCTTTTGCGTTTAATTTTTTAAAAATCAATACAAAAAATGTCTATATTATATAAAAAAGTTTTCTAGTGTTTTTTTTTTTTTTTTTTTGTAATAGTTTACATATATTTATAGAAAAAATAATAATAAACAATGTAAAAAAATTATATTAATTAATTATTTAATTTTTTTTTTTGTTTTGCTTCAATTTTTATATAAGAATTTAGTTTCTTATTCGTTTTTTTTTTTTTTTTAATAATTAGGAGAACAATAATTAGCTAATACTGAACACAAGCAGTAGGTAATTAGGGCTATTAAATTATATTTCTTTAATTCATTTCATTTAATTTTTATAAAAAAGAAAACGTCATAAAATAATTTTAATTTTCCAGCAAACATTTTATTTTTTTATTTTGTTTAGTGTATAGAGCGAGAGAGATAGATTGTGAGAATGTGGAGTGGGGTTAGTAAGTAAAAAAAAGAACAAAGTATGAATAAAAAAAAAAACAAAAAATAAGTTAGATTGATAAAAACTAAAACTATAAACAAACTTCTAGCACCAATTGCATACATAAAATAAAAAATTGAACTAAAAAAAATAACCATAGCATACAAGTTAAATAATTAAATTATTTAATAACAAAAATGAAAACAAAAAACAAAAAATAATAAACTGACAAGATTGCACATTGTTAATTCAAGTTCTTTGGCTCAGCGATAAAGTTTAATGTGGTTCTCTGTTTGCTGAATTAAATACTAATCAAGTGTTCATGGGTATATTATGTCCTATGATCCACTTTGCTTGCGAGGATTTTCATTTTTCTCTCTCTCTCTCTCCCTCTTTTCCTTTCTCTCTTTCTCTTGGTTACATTCCTTCGTGTATTGCACGTGTTATATTTAAAAAAATAAATAAAATAGAATAAAATAAAAAAAACTATTCTAAGGTCTTTTATATGATTAGGTGTGTGTATGTTAATAAAAACAATTACTTCTCACAATCCACAGACTCCTTCTGATGCGCAGATAGATATACATTTTCCCTTTTTGTTTTATATTTGCTTGTAAGTGTAATAATTGCTGTTTATATGTTTCATTTTGTTTTATATATCTACTATGGTACTAAGAGATTTTTGTTTTCTTTGATAATTTGTTGTTAAAAAATGTTTTATTCCTCTTTGTTTTGCGTTTTTTCTTTTCTGCTTTTATTCTTATTTTGGAATTTGATTAAGTTTGGTGTTGCTTTTCTATATGTATGACTATTTTATTTTAAATGGTTACTGCGCTGTTTACATAATTCGTTTCTTGGTTTTTGGTATTATTTGCTGTTTTGTAGACATATATATGTATACATATATATTTTTAATTATTATCATGATGAGAAGAGCGGATATTAAGCTAAAAAAAAAGATGTTTTCTTTTGGTTTCTCCTTCTCTCTCTATGTATATCTGCCTCTTGGGGGATGCTAGCGTTAACACCAGCGAAAGGGCACTGCTCGGGGCCTGTCGGCGCCTTCCTTGACTAGAGGTTTATGATATTCACGACCGGGACGCGAGTGAATGGCGCCCCAACATTGCTCGCAGTAGTACTGAAGGCAAGTGACGTTGGCGCAAAAGAATGGCGCAAATTTTCCTCCGCAACGTTGTCCCTCGCATTCGTCACACATTTGATCGTCCAGCACGTATGGTTTCACTTCCACACGCTTATCGATATCTCCATGTTGTAATTGGACAAATCGAGCCGATATCGCAGCGATGTAACTCTGTTGATTGGCGAATGCCACACGGCCAGCGCCTTTTGGATATTTCAACTCTGGATCGGTGTCTATTCCAGCATAACACACACCACCATAGAGACGATCCATAATCATTGCCAATTCGTAGGCTTTCAGAGGGCGTGGTACACCTCCCACAAATACAGTTTTTCGTGGGTCCAACGACATCGTCGCATCCAGAACATAGTCTGCATCGGCTAAACGCCACGGACGTATTTGTACCGCCTTGTCTTTGATCGTGGGTGACGATACGCACAAATACAATTTCTCATCATCTGTTATGCACGACTCGATCAACTGTTGTACACTGTTCTCATCTTGGAACAACAGGAAGGCATATCCTTTTGGTGGAAAGTATGATTTCGATTCGGCCTTATGCGGCCAATCGACAACCAGTGGACCAAATCGCCGAAACGATGTGGTGATCTCGTCTTCGTCTATGTCCGGTGGCAAGCCACCGACAAACACCTTCCGTGAGTACCGGGCAGTCACTTCTGAACCTTGGGAATGGGGTGATGATCTTGAGGGTGAGTTCAGTTTTAAATTTCCACCACCATCGATAAAATTGCCAGCTTCATCAGATAGATGATCATTTGTCACATTCAACGTTTTGCCGCGTAATCTATCGGCGACGGATCCAGCATCACCGCCCGGGCCAACGTTGCCAGCACTACCGCCACCACCGGCTGCCACCACAGCCATATTTCGCATTATATCGTTGAGACAATGTTCAATTGGTCGCATATCCATACCATTACCGATTGAACAGCGTTCCTGATAGCCAAGGTATGCATTTTCACCACCTCCTCCGCCACCACTACCACCACCACCACCGGCACCATTTCCCACCAACCCGGGTGGTACGACATCAAGTGAATAGCCCGGTGTGGGCGATGATCCTTTGCCGGGAAACGAGATACTCCGACGATATTTGTTTGGCGAAATGCTGCTCGATATGCCTGGCTGAGATCCATTGAATGGTGAGTTTTCTGGTGGGCATGGATGATTCGGTGATAATTGCTGTTGTTTTGCCGATGGAGGCTGTGAAGATCCTTGCTGTTGTGGTGGTGGCATTGCACTAGGATCAAAGAAGTGTTTATTTATTGTTAAAAGAAATAATAATTACAAAGAGTCTATTATTTATTTAGTTTATAATCGCGGGAGATTTGTAATCAAAATTTGTTTGTAGTTTAGTAGTTGACGGAAGTTTTATTCTATTTTTGAGGATGGGAGGCTGCAGTGTCTTAAGCAGACCCTCCACGGGTCGGGAACTCGTGTAAGTAGGCTGAACAAAAAAAAACTATGAACACTATTGTACTATTGGAAACAGACACACTGTTACCGAACTTGATGATGAGACCAGACATCGTGGAAATAAACACGGATCTTAACCTCCAAGTTAAGCTATGGTTTTCTTGCAATACGCGAATGCATTAAATATCCAAGGCTTCGGATGAAAGCCTTACAATGGCAGCTATTGCCAAATGAAGTCTAAAGAACAGTAGCAGAATTAGCTTTTTCTTCTGTCTGCGCTTAGGTAGGCAACTGAGGATTACTTTGCGGTCGCAATGGCCAAAATTCACGAACTGCGGTTCGAACTGACAAAGGTATTAATCAAATCTGACCACCCGTGATTAACTTTTTTTCTAAATTCAAAGTTTTGCTCGGGGGACAGAGATATTCATCGAACGAGGAGGTCATCGCATCTGTAGAAGCTCATTTTGCAGTGCAAGACGCAAATTACTATTTGAATTGGTTAAAGAGGTTGTCTGTATGGGCATATTAACTAGTAAGAATGGGATCTAATCACACGCTCATTTTGTCTTTATCAATATCCGCAAATAAAGCTTGAATCCGCATCACGTCATGAAAGAAAGAAGTGGCATCAATGCCATCCTTTACATCCAAGGTGAATAACAGTGCTTCTTATATTATGCACAACCCGATAATGTCTTTCTATCTCATTCCAATAAAGCTTATGCTTCAATACTTTTGATGTTGTTCAACCTCTCGAATCCTATCAAACTTCACGGCTCCATTTAGGGCTGAGCGCGACAGCTCATAAAGAGCTTCTCACAAATCAACCCGACGAAAATTTCGATTTTCACAGACCGGCCAAAAATCGCAGGAGTAAGCTCTGGGATTTACTCAATAGAACCCAACCTAACGCGTTCAATAAAAGTTCTGAACCATGGCAGTGTGTTTCAAGCGGTAGTCCTAGCCATCGCCGAAAACTATTAATGAAGCTAGTCAAAAGTAAAGTCAAAAATTGTGAAACGCTGTTGTGACGAGCTTAAAACCCTCACCACGTACCACTTTGGTGGATCCAGGGACAGAAAGGTATTCACGGGAATGAAATGGTGGATGATTTAGCCAGGAAGGGCTTAGAACAGGACCTATCGCTGGTCGACCACTCAGTACTACCCCCACTAGCACTCGTCAAATCTAGCATTGCACGTAGCTTTCAAAGACAAGCTGACAAGAGATAGAGCGCACTCTCCAGGAAACTCTGGACAAATATCAACAGGATAAAAAACGGGGCACATTATTGCACTAAACAGATCAAACTTTACTCGCGGTCCACCTAAGAAGAATGCGTTTAAGTACAAATGAGTTACGCAGATGTGAAAGAGAACACAACTCACTTCCTTTGCGATTGCCCCAGCCTACAAAGAAGAAGGAAGATGGCCCTAGCTGAATACTTTTTCAGCGACCCACCTAAAAAGCTACCAAAAGACATTCTAAAATTCACAACGAATTCGGGATGGTTCGTAATTGCACTCACCCAGACCTTTTTTTGTCTTTTCAGACTGCGACATTCCACGTCAGAGGAACACAATGGATCTTTAGAGATCCGAGTGAAAGCTGCATCACGCGATGCAACCACCTCCCCAACCTACCTACCAAGCTTCTCACAACCACCATTCATGTTGTGCGTGTTATATTTTCCGCACGAATGGAACGACACGTTGAGCTTTTTCATGACACATAATACTCTTGCAGGTTTGTCATGAGTGCGAAGAGGTTGTGCTGCGAACAAACCTTGAGGATCGAACCGTTGTCCTCTCGCTTAGCAGTCTAACGCCTACACACGTGAGCCAAAAAGTGGGCTGTGAGCTGCTTAATGTGCGCACATGAGTTTCCGTTTCTTTACCCTAGTACATCGGCCAAATCACACTGGATCTTTATATTCAGAAATGTCTTCCTACAAATTGTATCCCTCTGATTTCGTTATCATCGCATTTTCAAAGTAAATTTATAGACACATATCCGATTCAAGTCGGACTATTATAAAAGGATGTGAAAATTCAAAAACTTACAACAGCTCCAAGACAGACCATCACAATTTAAAACTACAAACATATTTTCATCTCCAGTCCGCATTTCGTTATAATTTTTAATTCATTTATTCTTATTTCACTTTGATTAAATATTTCAATAATATATTTCAAAATTTAACCCGCTTCCGCCCAGCGTCACAAATATGCAACGGTGGAGGTCTTGACAATTTCTCATTATTTTTTTTTTAAATTTTTAGTTTTCAAAAGAAATATTTTTTTAATAAAATAAACAAAATTTTCTCTAGTAAGTTTTTGTGTTAATAGTGTGTATTCAAAAAAAAAAAAGATTTGCATTTAAATAAGAAAGAAAAGACTTAAAAGTTAGATCGTGAGATAGAAAAAGAGGACAGCATTACATATATGTTACACTGGGCGTTATCGCAGTTAGTTTAGTTACGTTTTTAAATCAAATGAATTTTATTTTTCTCATTTAACAATAAAAAAAAAAGAAGATATACACTCTTTTTTCCTAGTGGCTCTCTCTCTGTCTCCCGATGGTGTTGATTTTTTTTTTATTAAATACACTCTCCATTAGTTGAGGTAGTTTCTGTTGTAGTACTAGTGGTGATTTGTTAGTTAATAAATTAGTTTTACTTGTTATTGCTCACTCTGAAGTATAAAATCTTTAAAGTTCGTGTAACGATATTGGTGTACAAAAAAAAAAAAAAACAACAACAACAAGAAGTTGTTCACATGTAACAATAGAAACACAACACATAGTATATCATAGACGATGCCAACGGTGGTGAAATGACCACTTTCAAACTTTATTCGCGTGCACCAAAAAAAAAAAAAAATGTTTCAGCTAACATTTTCGATCTCTTACTAAGCCATACTACCAAGTTTTTTTTTATATCATAGGCTAGTTTTATGAAGCAACAAATATGAACTTACTTTAAAACTGTAGTACGACTGCCCAGCGTAACAAATTAGGTAACGCTAACACATACACTCCACCACGCAGCATGGTGAAATATTATAAATGAAACTTTTTTTCTGTCGGTCACACTTAAATTTTCTCTCACACTGACTTTTAAACGAATAAGAAAAAATAAATAAATAAATGTATTAAAAGTTATTTGTTTAATAAGTGAAAAAAAAAAAAAAATGTTGTTACACTTCAAGAAAACACTCTCCGTTGGGCGGATTCGGGTTACTTAGTTCAATTGTCATGATAAGTGAAGATTTAAATAAATTCAAATTGTTTTTAAATATAAATCGTCACATTGTTGTTGTGTTGCCATGAGGTTGACGAGCAAATTCATCAGTATCACAAGCGTAAAACGAAGAGTCGACAATTAACATCGGTGTATTTGGTTACAAATGAGTAAAACACTACGCCTATGTACCTAGGCTCCGCAGTTACTAGACACATTTATCTGCGTTGTTTCGCAATCACTTTTTAGGATCTTGCATGCGAAGTTGTAAGGCAAAATCATTCAAAATTCGGTGCAATTGCTCGCATATGCCTACGATATTGACATTATCGTAATGGAAATAGTGCGCTCATGAGTGTTGAGACGGAAGTGGCCAAGATGGGACGGTCAGGAAGAAGGTAGTTAAGGATTTTGTCTACCTGGGTTGCGCTATAAACTCAGACAATGGCACAACTGCTGATCTCAAAGGAAAAATAACACTTGCCAATCGCTATTTCTTTGGATTAAGAAGACAATTGAATAGCGAAGGCCTCCTTCGAACAACTAAAGTAAGTGAGTGGAGGAGAAGATACAATGAGGAACTGTACGGGTTGCATAGCGACATCGACTTAGCGAGAAGAGTGAAGGTCCAACGATTGAGGGGGCTGGGTCCGGCCCGGAAATCGTCGGTCGAAACTGAAGGCAGCTAGCTAAATATCGAGCTGGCTAGAGACGCTTGTTGGTTAAGGCCCAGGTTCATTACGTCATAAGTAAAGCAGACAATTTTGCCAAACTTAAGCTTGAATCAACGTCTCCTCCTTAAAATCACCATCGTCTATCGAAACAGATTTTGGCTTTGACTAAACACTTACTTATGAATAGAGATGTGTGGATGCATCAGAAAATCCACTACAAGAAAAATCTATACATTTTTACGGGTGCGCCGAAGGGGACTCACTTAGGCTCAAGGCCCATTGTGATGCGTATAGAATTCCATATGAGGGAGAATTTTTCTGCTGTGAAAAATCCAATCGGGGGAGCAGACTAACTCTCTAAGTCAACCATCAAAAGTTGAGTCACAGTTGGATTTAATCTAAACTGAAATTGATTCAGCGGTATTGAAGTTTTCGATAAAACTCGGGATCTAATTTTTGCTCAGCGTATGCGATACGACGAATAAGGAACGTAGTAAGCCTGGGATTTACATATTTACGACGCTCGTAAACATTTTGTTTGTCTGTTCGTTCGTTCTATGACGGTTGTCAACCCCATTTCAACATATATTTTGATAGTCTGCCGAACGCTTGTTGAGAAGAAATGGCATTTTAAAAGCTATGACATTAGATCAACGCACACAGCAGCAAGGGAGAGCGATACTTAGAATGTTGAACTTGTATTGTAAGAGTGCTTAAGGTAAGAAATGCGGCACTGTTACACAAATATTCTGCGGAACCACTGGGCACATTCGGAATGAGAAGAGAATTGAATTCGTTCGCCAACCGCTCTATGAATGCCACATTTTACAAGATTCCTTGATAGTCGAGTTTTTTTCCAGCCGACTGCTCCTCCATGTAAGCCGATGACTTACATCAGAGGACACCTTCTGCCTAGATTCTGCTGTGCAAAGGTCTTGCCCATCGTTCAATACTTTGAGCCTAAGCTTACCTAACACTTGCCCTTAAAAAGTCTTGACCATATCAAAGTATATACTAGTGCGTGCCTACAAGTTCACATTTTTTAAATGACGTGTGCAAATGGGAAGGAAAGAAAGCAATTTGTTCCAGAAATTCATCGCTGATGTCAGCTAGAAGTGTATTTTACATGATGACAAATTGAACAATGTTTCATGTTTCAATGCAGACTCTTAACAACTGAATACCCCGCAGTGGATACATTTAATTAAATTGGCCACACCACTTGGCTTTGATAGTTTCAACCGCACTTTGTTGAACATACCGCAAAAAGATGATATCATCACGAGAACACCACCACTACCCATCGGGCTTTAATCTTGTGGTAAATGTATCGTTTGCTCATAAAATAGACTTCCCTCTGTCAATTGCGGTTGCAAAACAAGTATTGATACTCGTATCTAGACACTTTATGATTCAATTGCAAGAATTTCCCTTTTAAATCTAAATTAAGTCGCCGGCAATGTTTTTACACTTTGTTTTGTGCACCTTGCATTTAGCCACTAATCCCAGTGCCAAACTAAAGAATTGTTTGCCTTGGTGGACGTTGATCTAGGAATCGAATATCGAAGCACTATTAGAGTGCATCTCATCACTAAAAGCTAGCTCGTCAAGTATAGCTCTTTTGACAAGTAGATGCATAGATATGCTGCACTATATTCCTGTGCTGGCATGGAGGAAAGGAAAAAGAACACAAAAATGCATTGCATCAAGTGCAAACATGCAATTACACCAAGTGAGTGTTGTCGTCTCAGTACATGACCAAAGGATGATGATGAAAAGAAACACATCATCCCTCCCTCCTTGTATACACAAAACACACATGAAAAGTGCAAAGTACCTAGATTTTTTTTTCTCCATTTTCAGTAGTAGGCGCAAGTTATAAACCACCCGGAAGTAGGTAGTATGCTCTTTTACTTTACGCACGCCTCTTCTACTCACTCTCATTTGCGTTCTGTATCCGATTTGCATGGAGACATATTCATATTTTGTTTGATTTTAAGATGGAAAACATATAAAACATCAAGAAACGAGGAATCAGAGAGAGAGAGGGAAAGAACGGAAAATGGATAAAAAAAAAAAGAGTTGTTCATCCAATTGGATTTGATTTCTTTTCCCTTTTCCCACTTTTTGACATATGTGACATGCGCCCCTCAGCTCCACTGACTTCTCTCCCCCACAGCAACAACAACAATACATAATTACATGAAGAGAAAAAAAAAAAAATCAAATAAACTTTGTTGATAGGGAAGGAAAAATAAAGTACCTTTTGCGATTGAAGAAGTTTCCTTGAAGGAAGTTGTTTCTCGTATTCACTTCATCTGCCTGTTTGGGATGGAGAAATGCGAGAGAGATTTTCAATTAAAATAGAGCAAACTCCGATGATTTGCAATTTTTTTCAACTTACGTTCTGCTGCTGAGGGCTGCTCGATAGGGAATCCCCACCACCTCCACCGCCACTGGCGCTATTGTGAAATGACTGAAATATATCGTCAAGGCTCTCTTCGCCAGCATTGAAACGCACTGTTATTGGGACACTACCAGACGGTGGCTTACTTGAACCTCCTTAAAGAAAACAGTTTTTTTTTTTATGTCAATTGCGATTCAATCGAGATATACACATACCTTTTGGAATTTTCAGTGAATCCATTTTCGCAATGTCACTTGGTGAACTCTTTTTCATTTCAACAATTTCTGCCCTAAATTTAGAATCGAACCCAACCAGCATGCCACATTCATTCATCCGCACCGGGCAGCATAGGAATACACGAAGAAATACCGACAGTGGCGAGCGATGACGATGACAACGACGACGAAGACGACGGAACGTGTAGCAACAGCGAGGGGCAGGCGGATGATGCACCACAGATAGAAAAATAACAATAAAAAGCCAAAGAAAAACAACAAATTAGAGAAAATAATAAATTTACGCTAATAAGAAATAAGAAATGTTTTTATTCTATTTTCCTTCTCTAATTAGGGATAAGCACACATACACACAGACTGAGAGAGGCACACATTTTTTATAGGATGTGGTGCTTCTTCAATAGGGGGTTGGTGGAGCGTAATGAATTTTTCGCAAGGGGGAGGATACGTTCCACTTTTTTTTTTTCTTCACATAGAAATTTACCTAGGATTTTCTTTCCGACTTCTCTAAGTACACAGATTTTCTTCAGTAAATTGCAATCATTTGCACTTGAAAATTGAATTTTATAGGTTTTTTCACAGAGCACAGTCAATTTTTTCCTCATCAATTTGATGAATTTTTCGTGGTGACGTGCTGTAAGCAGCGCACAATCACTTCTTCTGTGCTTTTTTCACGGTTTATCACAACATTTTCCAGAGAGTGGGGGCTGTTTTCTGCGTTTTTGCGACACATACACCGTGTTGGTTTCGGTTTTGGGGAAAAATTTGATTTAATTTGCGTGGTTTTTGTGCAGATTTTGTCTGCCAGGGAAATGTAGTTTTATCTGGGCCGAAATTTCGGCTTATTTTTGTAGGATTTTTTCTACCCAACTCTCACGCATTACACACAACTAAATTCTCGAACTCGGTCGGACCCAGAACGAGAAAATTTTGTATCACAAGAAAAATCAATCTTTTTCTTCGTCTCGGTCGTGTGTTCCGTTTTCCAATGTGAAGAAATAAAAATTTAGTTTCATTTCACATCTCTGCTTTGGGACACAATATTTTGACAGTTGAAAGGGATGAGTGTTACCAGTTGGAGATTTTTTTTCTTTTTATTCAATTTATCTTTAGTGAGAATTTGAACAAATGTGAGCTGTTTTGGGCCATGTCTAGTTTTCGTATTCCTGCAAAACCCATTCGTTTGCATAATATGACGATGGAAAACGCTCCTTGCTTCGTCAAGGTTGGGAAAGATATCACCAACTATTACTAGAGGTTTGAACGAAATGTCTACGAATACCGAAACACAACACCGACTTTTTGGCCAGAACGTAACGATGAACAACGAATCTTTACGGTCACGTCGAATAAATAAACAAGGCTTCACAAAAAAAGAAGCAACCGCTGTTTGATCTGGCAAACTTCCAGTAACGTTTTGGGGACGGAAGGCCCTGAATCTACTCTAGGTTTTCCTTTATCTTTGGTTAAGGCTTCTTTTGATAGTTGGATTTCTAGCAAACACTCTCCAGTCCGTGTCGTTTCTACTGTCTCTCAGCAGACTAAGCCTTTGCCAAAAATCTCACATGTTAAGCTTCACTTTCTGTGACGCTGTTAACTAAAGCTCCTTATCACTGATGCTCTTACCCGACTTTCTTAGAAAGACAATGAAGACACAGTAGAGGTTGTACCTGCTGGACCTGTTTTTGTGTCCGAGTGCTCCAGCGTGGTGTCCCCAACAGAAAAATACAAATATATGCAGAATGAATCACTTCTACTGTTGACATTCGGGTCATTAACAAACTACTCGTATCCGGTCAAATAACAAAGGCCTTGGACTACTACGTAGTAGACATCACTGCTATTCAATATGTGCGATAGCAAGGGCCGGCATGAGCAAGAAGTTGTGAGCTTAAGGTATCTGAAAACCATATGAAACAAGAGTTGCTGAATAGAGGAACACCGATTTTTTATGAAAGAAACAAAACCTTTAGAAGGTTGTGCTATCCGAGTGCTCCAAATTGTGGAAAAAATCTTACCGAGACCGATCTTTATGGCAACATTGACCTGATCAAAATGTGCGGATCTAGCACCTAAGACGGCGTATGACAATGGCACTCTGGCACATACTTTGAGTCTACATCGGTGGTAGAACACAGAAGAGGAAGGGCTCACCTCAGGTGGAATGATCTTTTTATTTTGCTTGCTATTGGTGTCACTTTCAATTCTTCGCTATCGCGTCAATATACACAACTGACAGATCAACAGCTTAATTGAGTACACGCTTGCTTATGAGAAGTTGACCATAGATACATGCCCGTACCGTACACAACGCAAAAAGTATCAAATACGTGAATATCAACGCATGCCTCGACGTAACGCAGGGGACAGATTTGATGTAGCGGGTCCTTGAATCTAGCTTCTACAAGTCACACCTGATGACCATATTCATTTAGGTAAAGGATACGGATTGAGTTCAACCAGCCAAGCCCATTGCTTGGCCTGTGCTGGTGTTGCCCATCTACCCACACATCTGAGTCAATGTTCGGCAATCTGGTTTTACTACTCCGTCCAAGATGAATGTTCTTCAAATAATTGTCAATACTTCCATTTATTTTTGGATCTCAGTTCACTACCAGTCTTTAATCAAGCTAATGCTTGATATGACTTAAAGCTATTTTACTTCAAACATGAAATAGGACATGTCGTCCTGTAGAACTTCCACATATCCAACTGGTAACACTGCACAAAATAAATTCCCCTACTCTTCGATCGACAGTTGAGCAAAATAGAAAGAAAAAATTGGAACGAATGGAATCAACAAAAGGGAATTTAAGAAACGAAATCTTTTTCACTTTTTTTGTTGCGAAATAATTGGAAACACTCGAATATGGGTTAATTGGGTATTATGTGCAAGCTTATTGCAATAATTCATTAATTAAATCAACTTTTCTTTACCGTTTTCCTATTGTTATGTAGTTTTGTAAACACTTTTTCAATATTTTTCGTGGATAAAGAAACTAATTTACACTTTTTTTTTTCTTTACCACGACGGAGCTACTTTTATTGTGACGTTCTCTATATTCTCTTCTCTCCGTGTGTGCTGTGCTGAGCGGTTTGGATTTACTGCACAAGTCAGCTGATTAACTTTGGTGCATGTAGTGCAAAAGAGATGGAAATATTGGGACAGCTTTTGGACACAATTTGACGGAAAGATGAGCGAGTTCAACAATTAATTTTGCTAAAAAAATTTTCTTTTCTTTATAACTTACCCCATTTTTGAAAAAATTAAACAAATTCTTTAGAATTAAAACACAATTGAAACGGTTTTCGTTTATTTTGTTTTGTCTTTTTATTTATGCTTTGTACCCGATGAAGAATACTTTCGTCTAATCTGTAAATAGTTTCAAACTGAAAAGGGAAATGAAAATTTTTGAAAGTACAAAAATGCGGGTAACTTGATTGGAATTTTTTTAATTTTTATTTCAAATCAAGTTAAGCAACTGAGTGATGATTAGACCTCCTAGAACCCTAGAGAATAGATGATGTTAGCCAACAATTCGACCTGGACAGAGAAGAGATGAAAACCAGTGCACCTGCTCGGAGAATCTTCAAATGTACCCCGGAGGCGAAGAAACGACGTAGTAGAAGAAGACTGTGACTCAGGTTTGCACCAACTAAGCTTGTGAAACTGAAGGCAGCTCGAGTTGGCTCGAACCCGGCTTGTAGCACCACCATAAGTTTGTTGTCAGACGAGTAAACCATCACTCAAAAAATGTAAGGAAAGGCACACAGCCAATATCAACCAAGATGAAGAAGAGCAGTATTTCAATGAGAAATTAGTTAGTATTCAGATATTTCAACATAAATTTAACTTATATTTACAATTTAAACTCTAACAACATTATTTATCATTCTTTCACAACACCTTCTTAACTTTCTTTGTGTACTTTTTTAAATAAAATTTTCCAAAAAGAAACAAAAATGAGCACATATACAGAATGTTTGTTATATCAATCCATGCGGGATGATTGCAGCTTCTTGTCAAAGACTGAATTGCCCAAGCTAACGAAATGACGAATTGAACCTGAAACCATTGAAAATATGCAAAATCACTTCATTTCCATTGTAAATTCTTACCAATTGTAACAAAGTTAGATATTTTTTCCACCATAAATACTTTCGAACTGTTGGTCCAATTGCACTCAGGCCATAGTATGAGTACATAATTACGTGCACGAAACTATTCAACATCGGTAGACGAACCGCTGAAATTTAAGAAAACACTTTCATTTTCGTTGTCAATCTATTGAATAGATCAGAGTAGACATACCTGCTCCACTTGGATACCATTTGATTGAACTCCAAAATATAGGAAACATGGAACTATGATGAAAGACATGCAACAAGCTCAGTTGATCGTTTTTCTTTTTCAAAATAAAGAACAGTGTGTCGATGAATTCCAAACATTTTGAGATGTAAAACCACCAAATTGCTTGTACAATCTAGGAAAACAGAACTTTAACTTCTATACTCATCAAGATTTAGTGTAACGCACCCTCATCTCTTCTGGATGATAGTCCTGTTTACTTCGATGGCACAAGTATTTAAAGCCGAGCCTTGATGTACCCACAAAAAGATCCTTGAGAATGAGTCCATTCAGGAGAACCAGAAAAAAGTTGTATGCAACCAGTAATCCTTTGAATTTGAATGGTTTTCTTCTAAGCGGCGAATAAACTTTTCGTTAACAGATACAAAAGTATTTAAAATGTACAGTCCTTAACTTTTCCATTAACATTGGACCCCAATACACCATAGCTAGATAGATAGAGACTATCAAAGCGACATCTATCGGCGAATCCACCAGAAACCATCCTCTCGTTCGTTTGTCTGACATTTTGTCATATCTCAGCCAAAAGTAGTCTTCTGCTGTGCTATTCACTGACGAACTCATCGCGGTTTTTTTTGTAGATGACCTGTGCTACCAGACGGACTGACTATGATTAAACAAACAACGCATGTGATGTGAGATATTTAAGACGGCTATCGACTTATGGAGACAATAGTGGTCAAGTGGCATTCGTCTACCGCATCAAATTGTTGAATCAGTGGAGCGTTTAACTAACGAACGCAAGTTGCAAAATAGAACATTTTCTTTTATTTTTTTTTCGAGTTGACCTTGACATTTGAGGGACTGATAGAATATGTGTCATTGTTCAAGATCAGCGAACCTAGCGAACTGTCATTTATTGTCATGGCATTCGATGGCCAATTAGTGACCTCTAGATCTGAGAAAACAAATGGATTTACCTACTGATTGAGTTATGATGACTGAATAGGTTAAATACATTATACGGGGTTGTTTCGGAACTGAAAATCATAAGACTGTAGAGACTTGTCTCACGCGAATGACGTGTATCTCACTCGTTGTGAGATGTAGGACATATTTTTAAAGAAATTGATTCATCTTCAATAATTCTGCGTTGTATTTGCTAAGGACGACCCATTCTTCCGCCAGATTTTGTAACTGGCTTCCATTATATGCCATATCGCCGTAAGGAATCTCTTTCTTTTCCACATTATGCTGCCCATAAGCTTTTAACCTTGTTTTCGGGTGAAATTGTTTGCTCAAGATACAAACAGACATCTGTTGACGAAGCTCCAGCTTACGAGGAGCAGTGAACTGACTTCACATTGGAACGAAACAGTCACAGCTTAGTTCTTAAGCTTAAGCGGATCAACTTGCCAGAGAGGGTACAACTCTACCAATTCTTCCGGATAAGGGGAATTTAAGAATGCCTCTCGCCACCTGCCAATTGCTACTTAAAAGAAACGCGATCAATATCGCCAATCATAGATGGACAGTTCACCACGCAGATTTGGCCAAAGCTGGATCTCAAACGTTCCCATTGTCTCATTAGACGGAATAGACTGGTAATAAGTACCTTAGTGGGTGTCATTACCGGAAACTACACCATCGGCAAGCATGCCTATAAGCTGGGCCTCCTTTACAGCGACTTCTGCAGAAGCTGCATGGATGAGGAAGAGGAGGAGACAATTCCCCATCTTCTCTGTACATGCCCGGCCCTTTCAGCTCGAAGAAGAGCATACTTGGGAGCCAGCTTCTTCAAAAATCTAAGCGAACTGGCTGACATAAACATAGGCAGTCTCCAGCGTTTCATAGCAAGCTCCAGCTGGTTCTGCGGGTGGTGAAATATAGATCCTGGTGGGAATGCAATGGACCTTATCTGGTCTGAGTGAGGTTGCATCTGCAGCTTGCCACTCCTACCTACCTAGTTCTTAAGCTAAAATAGAGCTCATCAGTAGCTTTCGCTTTTGAAATCCTCTGTTTAGATGGGCTGGGATGACCTCTGGCAATTTGTTGTTCTGTCAACTAGATAGTTCAATATCATCAGGGAATGTCCCTTCCATCTACTAAGCTTAACCTCAATCGAAATCGGTAAAGAACCACAGTTTTGGTCGTCTATTAGCTTCTTCCTGATTGTTTGCTGCTTTCCCTGCATTCGATGCAAAAGTGTTAATATTTCACACAGTCTTTTCCGCCAGTGCTCGGTCGATGCAACTTCCAAACCACGCCAGTGTCCTCGAAGCAAAAGTGCTAATGATAACCGAGGCCTCAAGAGAACTATCCTCCGTAATAACTTCGAGGAGAAACATTGACATTCTTATACATCGTTAACCAACCCGCCATCAAACTTAGTAAAGGGGTGCAGCAGTGAGCTTAGAATTCCAACAACAAAGATGTGCATCCTATTTTATAGAGTACTCCCCATTTGTTTTCCGAAGAGACTCCAAGATGACACTGTGGGATCAGAGCTACAAGACTTTCTCATTACTTAGAGAACCAACATCTATTGGGAAATGCTTTCTCTCCGAGGTTACGAGGGACATCTGTTGTTACGCACTGACCCCATTGTCGCAATGTAAATGGATTTACAACCTGAACCAACCTTGCGCCTAAACAATACTGTTGCAGTCATCCATAGAACCTTTTTACGTATGAGAGATTTGCAGTCATTGTCTACCTTGGCACTCGTCCAACTCACTCCAGACTCAGTTTTAATAACGTCAAAATGTACTTAAAAAATTTATTTAATAAGAGTTCAAGGACATAGACCTTCATCTCTCCACTTTATTCGAAAAGCTATGTAACCAAAACCATTACCACAACGCCAACGGTCTGTTTAACATTTGATTCCCCAAAAGGATTGCCGCCGAGTGCAGCTCTGAGTATGTCTAGGTGTGCGAGAAATTTCATGTGAAAGCATCCTGTCTATCCAAGGTGATATGCCCGCTAACCAAAGTGTATTGAAGCTCGAAAGAGACTCTTAACGTCTGTAACCGTCCCGGAAGTACGAGTACAAGTCAAGAAAATGGCAGTGGTTGTTGGAATGGTGGTGGTAGTATTATTAGGACACGGAATTGATTTCTTCACTATCGTCCCGAGACGGTGGGGTATAAAGTGTAAAGATGTATGTATAAGGTTACGAAAGGATTTCTAAATCTTCTTCGTTATCCATGGATGGGTATATGTGCTAAAGTTTACTTGAAATTTACACATTTTCCTTAGGGATTTCTTTAAGATCCTTGAACATGAATTGTGGCCGACAAATAGAGAGGGAGAGAGAGAGAGACAGAGAGGGAAGTGTTTGGAGTTGTGTAGGGCTTTGAATTTCCAGTGTGATGAGATGTGCAGCTTAGACATGATATTGAGACTGGAGGAGAATTTAATTTGCAGAGAAGTTGCTGAGGACAACACCGAAGGGAACTTGTGAAGGGTGTTGACACATTAATGGTGAGTCAAGTTGTTTAAAGTTTTGCATGATGAATTTCATAAGATTATAATTGTGGATTTGGATTTAATAGACTGTGTCATTAAAGGCGATTCATGGGAACCTTGAAGGTGATGAATGATGATTTGGAAAAAGGGAGAAGGTTTTCTTTAAATTTGGGGCTTACGCAGGAAATCTTTTGTAACAGAAAGCATGCATACTCCTGGTGGAGGCACTTCTCAAATCTATAGTGTCGAAACTCCGACAATTTTTGGAAAATACCAACGAATTTCAAGTCGAGACTCTCCATCTTTTCATCGCCTTCAAAGCTGCATGTGCTCTATAGGGCATATGGTCTCTACGCAATGATTGAATTCGGGATCTTGGCAAAACTGATCCAGCTGTGCCGCATGACGCTGGAAAACACGGGGTGCAATATGCAATTTGGAAACAGGTCTTCTGAATTTTTTCAAACATGCACCGGATTTTGGTAAGGACAAGCGCTATCATGTGATTTCTTCAATCTAGTGCTAGAACAGATAGTATACAAGGCAGGCACTACCACGGAAAGCATGTTTTGCGTTTAAAATGAAATGAACCACAGAAAGCACTATCCTCAATAAATCTGTCCAGCTGCGTGCGTAGGCAGACGATAACGACATCATCTGTCACTTTCCGCATGCCGCCATAAAGGATTTTACGACAATCTAGGGACAAGCAAAACAAGTAACTTAGGACAAACTTGAGGACAAACAAAGAAGTATTCATTCTCCGTCTTGGACAAAACGTCAGTCTTGACAAAAGTAACTTCCAAGTTTATTTACCTCAGAGTAAACGTTAACTCATTGAATTACACCCTAGTGCAGATTCGACGAAGACTTACGCTGGGAAACCGCTGCTATTTGGGTTTGGCGCAACAAATGGGTTCGATACATCTTATTCAGAAGGGGGAATGCGTGCTCTTCAAAACACTGATTCTACTAGTTTTGCTGGAAGATAGATAGGAAAGCAGAGCAGATATTAAAGCACTTTCGAAAGGACAATTCTTCGTCGAATATTTGGTCCCCTATGAAAGGAGAACTTAGCCGAGAGGATCTCCGAATCTCAGTCTCTATAGGTTCTACGTCGAATATTTAGTCCAGTCTACGAGGAGGGCGAATGGAGGAGAAAATATAACCGCGAACTCTACGAGCTGCACAAAGATGTGGATGTAGTCCGGAAGGCTAAAATCCGTCGACTGCAATGGCTCGGCCACATCGAGCGAATGGACGAGAATGCTCCAGCTAAGAGGATCTTTAAATCCCAGCCACCTGGTTCACAAAAAAAAGGAAGACCGCACCTCCAGTTTAAATATCAGGCAATCGCGGACGCCAGAAACCTTGATCTAGTAAACTGGAAGCAGCGCGCCCAAGACCGTGAAGAATAGAAAGCGGGATTAGTTTAGGCTCAGACTCTCCAAAGGTCGCTGGACTGATAAGTAAGTAAGTATAGGTTCGAGACGGCGGGGAAGACAAAAGCAGAGACGCAGAGCGTTTGGTCCGAAGAACTGGAAGCAATATGCCTGGAATTGAAGAGAATGGAAGACTGCAAATGAGGAAGACAGATTCCGGAGTGTTTGGTCTGGAGAACTGGAGACAACGTTCCCGGGACTGAAAAGGATGGAAGGCTGCAGTGTCCCAGAAAAAGACTCTTCACGATTCGATACTCCGTTGATGCCTTCGTTGACAGCTTGTTGGTCTGGTGCTTGCTTCTACAGCGATTAGTTTGAATCTTTGATACGATCTTACCGCGTATCCTTGGTTTTTATACACAAAGTCTCGATACTTCTAGTTGCAGTCTTGGGATCTAGCAATCTATGATTAATCGTAATAACAATAGATGGAGCCAACAAAAAAGTGGTTGTGGAGGAGATCATCTAGAAACTTTTCAACGATATCCATTTCCATGTGCCGTTGAATAGTTTGTGTGGCATCTCGGAGGGCTATTAAGAGCGTTGCACTTAAGTTCTCTATCTTTGCTCCAGGTTTGCTGTGACCTATTGACGTGGCCATAACACAGGAGCTGCTATTATTCTCCATAAGATTGTTAGCAACGTCAGTGAGTTGATCTAGCTCTTCTGACTACTTTATGGACCTTGTACACGGTTTCAGGCAGCAGTCCCAATCATTTGGTGTGAATGAGATCTCTCGTAGCCTTGCTACCACCAAAGGATTTTATTGTTTGTCTCCTGTCTTCTAGTTTCAGTTCGGTGAGAAGTTTGTCCAGCTGACATTCCACGAAGTCAGTAAATCACTTGGTGCTCTGATGATAAGGGATACCTCATGAAGAACGTCTGCGTCGAGGGCTTCTACAATTGCGTAGTGCTTCCTGCTGTCGGGTCTGATGTTCCGCGCGTCCGAAATGCGCGTCGATCTGGATGAAAGAAAGCTTTGACTAAGTTTTCCAAAACTAAAATTGGAAATTGGTAAGTGCCACAATGCTATCTTCGTTGTTGAAGTTTTGAAGATGAGATGGACCAAGCTCTTGATTCACAGAAAGGTAAAATTGTCACGTTTCCATTCCATTGCATCGATGGCCATTGAGGGGAAGACTACCCATAGCGACTACAGCTTTTCCACAACTAAGAATTCTATCACCAACCGCAAATTCTTCGAAGGTTTGTTTGATCTTTAAACCGAAGCTTTGGTTTTCTTTTCCTTCGTGAACCAGGGTTCGAATTACGGCATCAGTGATCGAGTAACTCGCCACGTAAAAATGCGCATTATTACGTATAAACGATCATTCCGACGTAATAATGCTCGTTTTTACGTGACGAGTTACTCGATCACTGATGCCGTAATTCGACCCCAGGTGTCCGGTATTCGAATCACAGTCTACCTATACATTACAGATCGAATCAGTTTCGTAATCTCCTCGATAAATTCAAAAAGCTAGATAAGCCTACAAGTTCCACCCTCACGATGATTGAGCCCAAATCGCATCCTCTCTCTAGAATAAAATGAAATCACATAAAACTATAGTGGATTTTTAGAATGACAAAGCCTCTGGCAATAGTTTCAATTAACCTTCCTCTGTTCACCCAACAGAGCACAGGATGATAAGGATCCAATCAAATATGAAATTTACACACCAGTTATCCAATATTCTCATACAAAATCGAAACAAATTCGAATAAAAATCAAAATTTATACGTAAACAGTTAGTAGAGCGAAATGAATAAATAAATAGTAAGGAGCCCACTTAACCACAACGATGGAAGCAATAAGAATGTACGTGTTATGCTAGAAGTCCTCCCTGCCATCATCGACACTGCATTGGCCATCAAATTAATGTCAGACGGGATTAACATCAGCGAGGGAGTAGTTGGTAAATAATATCTCTATACTTCCGCTCCGCCCCCAACCCACAAAATACCAAAATAACATTCCATTCTATGGAACTTTTGAAAATATCCTTTCGATGGGAGATTTTCTCTTTGAAGGATTTTTTTTAATTTGTTTTTTCTCTCTCACAAAAGGACCAAAAGGAAATTCATCAGCTTTTACTCCGAAAAGTTTGGATAAAATAAATGGATAAAAAAAAGCTTTCACGAAATAAAATCCCACAAAAGAGTAAATATATTCCCATTTTGGGACATTTTCTCTTTAATTGACATATAAAGCTTTGGTTTACAAGTTTACAACCACAAAATCTGGTTAACAAATTAATAAATTTGACAAATAAGTCAAATTTTACAATCCTATCGAATCGACCACGAACGATTTCAAATTGAAAAGGTAATTTGAATTTGACAGCTGCCACAGTGTCAGTGCCAACTGTCAGGCTGATATCGATATGTCGGTATTTTATTTATAATAACAAAAGGCAACAGGGTTTCGACGAGGGAAGTTTTTACGATCTTATTTAATGGACGTTCTTTATTATCCTTGAATTAGTTATTTCAATGGGAATTGTGGATGTTGGGCAGACTGTGTGTAATAATATACAATTTATTTTGAAGCATGATAATAATGAAAGAACTTTTTGGGTTTTAACACTTTTAGAAGGGGGAGATAATCAAAAAGCCGTTTGGTAAATATCTTAAAATGTACCATTTAAGTGGCGTTAGTGAATTAGGATGGCGGTACTTGACTTTATTACGACATATACGTGAGGTTTTCTAGTAATGACGTGTGCCTAGTGCTAACATGCCAAATCAGACAATTTTATGTTCGCATCGTCATCAAGAAAATAGGGGTGATAAATGGATTAAAAATAAGTAAAACAAGTTTGCCGGGATGACCTACTTACAATAGGGTGCTTGTACCTGTTCTGGGAGATTTTTATCGTTGAAAATAGAAGGGAAGAAACGCTACCGGGGCAAGTTGGAGGGATATGCTTATCCAACATAGATTTATCAGAGCCTCGGGCTGTTTGACAATCCACAGGCGTATAGGTTCCACACCACAAAAGTTGCAACTCCAAGGGCAACACAATGCATCTACATTGATCTAGGCTAGGAGTGGCAGGCTGCAGCCTCATTTAGACCAGATAAGGTCCATTGTGATACCACCAGGATCTGTATTCCACCAGAAATACTACCCGCAGAACCAACGGGAGCTTACTATGAAGCGCTGGAGACTGCCTATATTGATGTCAGCCAGTTCGCTTAGGTTGTTGAAGAAGCTGGTCCCCAAGTATGCTCTTCTTCGAGCTGAAAGGGCCGCGCATGTACAAAGAAGATGGAGAATTGTCTCCTCCTCTTCCTCATCCATTCAGCTTCTGCTAAAGTCGTTATAGAGGAGTCCCAGCCTGTAGGCATGCTTGCCGATGGTACAGTGTCCGGTAATGACACCCAATAAACATTGACATATACATCGAAATCATCTCACACACAATATGAGTAAAGAGGTTCTAAAATTCTAACCTCAAAGTATCACTTTGTTGGGTCCCGGGTCATAGAGGCATCGATGGCAATGAAAAAGCAGATGAATCAGCAAGAAAGGGCTCAAAATTGAACCAATGGTCGAAGGCGTCTGACCCCTGTAGAGGTTCTTAAAAACGACATACGGAAGATGGAGAACCCTCCCATTATGCCGCATATCAAAGAAGGCAGTGGCCATAACACAACACAGAAAGGAAAGATCGTGGCACTCTCACCTCATCTAAAGACACAAGTTCGAGCCTCAGCAAAACAACCAAACGTTTTTCGCCGCACCACCTCTTGGCAGGTAATGACAAACAAAACAAACCTTCTTAATCCCCCGTTCAGAGGGGGTCCCTTCTATTCGTGCGAAAATTATAACATGCACAACATGAATCGTTGCAAGAAGCTAGGAACTGGGAACTAGTAACTATGAGGTTAAAACGACCAAGGAAATCTTCATGGGCCATGCTTTAGTGACATAAAGCAGAACTGCGATGATAAGGATTTTGAAAAGAGTCACTTTCGGGATAGGACTTCACTAAGCATTTACCTTCCCTGGTGGCAGCTTTCTATATAACATGCATCACCTATCAAATTGTTGACGAAAGGTTTGACATTTAACACAGAATCCTGCGGAGACAATGGTGAGATTCCAATCTTCGAAATGAGTCCTGTATCGAGTGCAAGACTCTCCACTCTTCCAATCGCTCCTTTTCCACTCCATTCCTTTTCCACTCACTAAAAGTTGCCATTGCCTATAATAACTACCTGCGAAAACTACAAGCTAAATAATTTAGAATGTCGGACGCAGATACCCTTGTAGAAACTACGCTTTTCACTGACAACTACATACTCCTGGAAGAACTCGGAACTGGTGCATTTTCGACAGTCAGAAAATGTCTTCACAAGTCCACCAGCCAAGAATACGCTGCAAAAGTCATAGACACATGGCGAATGACTGCCAGGGAACGTCGCAGAGTGTTAAGAGAGGAAAGGATTTGCCGCCAACTACACCATGAGCATATTGCTCTGCTGCATGACAGCATTCAAGAGAAAACAAAGCACTACTTCATCTTCGAAATTGTAAGGGGTGGTGAGCTATTTGATCATATTATTGAACGAACAAGCTTCTCCGAAGCCGATGCATCACAAAGTTTTCAACAGATTTTGCAAGCTGTCAACTATATCCACAAATTGAACATTATCCATCGTGATCTTAAGCCAGAGAATCTACTAATGTCCACCAAAGGACCGGATGCAGTCATTAAATTAGCAGATTTTGGTCTAGCTCTTCAGCCTCCAAATAATGAAAAAGTTTGGTTTGGTTTTGCTGGAACATCGGCTTATATGGCGCCGGAGATAATCAATCAGGAGCCTTATGGCAAGGCCATTGATATGTGGTCTTGTGGTGTCATTTTGTACATTCTTTTGGTTGGTTCGCCTCCGTTTTGGCATCATAAGGTCAATAAATTGTATGCAAAAATTCAATCTGGAGAATTTGACACGTCATCGGAGCTATGGCAGTCTTTAACACCGGGTGCAAAAGAGATAATAAGTGATTTGCTTACCTTGGATCAAAACGAAAGAATAAGTGTAAACGAAGCCTTTGAATATCCTTGGATTTGGCGATCAAATATATATGCTTCTTCAGAAAATCGAAGAGACACTATCAGCGGTATTAGAGAGTTTAATATGCTTCGTTTGTTAAAGGATACCGTGTTAACGACTGTACCACCTCCTCTAAAGCCTCTATCTCAAGTAAGCGGAACTAAGGTTTACGATGAACTAGTAACAGATCCAGAAGATACATTTTCAGATGCAATGGAAACAACTCCAGAAACAACAGTTTCAACAGATACAACTTCAACACAGCAGTTAGTAACTGAGCGTTCATTTTTCCAGAGACTTTATGACATGTTTTGTGTTATTTTATAAAAATTCATTAAAATAATAATCTTAACCTCTTGCTAGTTTTCCATTCCTAAAGAAAGTCGAGACTGAAGATTGGATTTGCGACCAGTTGAGCAAGGAATTTTACTAATCATGTCCTTATCTGTACTAAAGTCAGACTGTACCAAAGCAAGGCATCAAATGCGAAGAGGTTAGAGGTTATAGGGGTGGCGGTTTGATATTAGGTGTCACTTCATTAGGGTATTCATGGATCGATTGTGTTCCCTGTTGTGGGATTCTACGGCGCAGGGTCATAAGTCCACAAGCCAAAAGTCCACAATGGATTTTCGACCCACATGGGGCCACAAACCAATTGTGAACTTATAACTCACCTAAGTGGTCCAAATGTCCACAACATTTCGGGTTATAATTCCACAATGTTAAATAGGAAGTGGGTCACAAGTCCACAATTCTGTCGCGAGTTTGTTGAAAAACTTTGAAATATTGGGAATCTGTATTGCACCGCTTCGCTGCTACCGCTCCGCCTTGTTGCTACTGTCCTTTTTATGTCCAAAATCGGTGAGAAGCAACAAGTTTTTGTTTTTATATTCATTTGGTGTTATGGACTTATGACCCACCCCAGTGAGCCATAAGACCACAATCGATGAGTCAAAAGTCCACAGAAATTTTGTGGGGACTTTTGACCCAACTGGGTGAGTTATAAGTCTACAAATCAATTGTGAACTTATAACCCACCCATGTCTTATGTGGATTTATGACCCTGCGCCGGATTCTACATGTGTGTACCTATTTGATGATAAGAAGGGCTTTGTTTTAGGTCACCCTTCTAAACCACCCCGAGTCTGGTATCATTTTTAAAATGATCTTCGGTGGCATTGTTGACAGTTGGCCCAGGTCGTTAAAGAAGTATTATTATTATTGTTCGGGAGAGCTGAACAGCCCTTGGCACTGCGGTTTCTGACGTATCCTATTGTGCCTTTCCTAATCTTCCAAGATGAATTGTTTCAATCCAGAAGATATCAGAAAGGAAATAAACTTCTCTGGGTGGATGGGAGCAAGCTGTTCAGTAGGGACAAATTCGCCGCCTAGTATCCTTTTTGTGAGTTGAAAAGAGCTGGGCATTCTGTTAGGATGTAAAGAGAGGTCGCCTCACTCTCAAGGCAGAGTCTACAGCTTGAACCTGCTGTAAGATTCATGCGATGTAGGTGCTTGTTCAGGCGGCAGTGACCACTGAAAAGTCCAACTAGTCCTCTAAGGTAACTCTTATCGAGATTCATAATGAAGTTTGATTTTCTTTGTGTCGGTACCGGGAATAGCAATTTTGAACATGCTTCTCCTGGTGTATTGAGCCGGGCTTCTCTTGATTGTTGCATGTAAAGATTTTTTGCGTGTCTCGCGATGAGTGATTTGCCTACCCCACAGAAGGGTTCAGGTCCAAAGAGTTTTGTTGACGCACCGTCTTTCACCAGTGAGTCTGCTCTTTCGTTACCCGCGAATCTACTATGTGCAGGAATCCAATGAAGAATGACCATATTCCTAGGTCCGAAATAATTTTGCGGGTTTCTAGGACTAGTTTGGATTTAAAGATGAATGTCTGAAAAGATGAATATGATTTTCCCCATGGTGTGAGTGGACTGATTAAGTCTCACGCATTGGTTAATGGCTGACTGAAAAGTTCGCACCTGATGATTCTCCAAAAATTCCGGAACCAGTTCTTGTTTCCATTTTGGATCCGTCCGTATACCAGACGAGGTCAGAAGGTGAAATTTGGGGTTTGTGGTTTTCCCAGTCCTCCCTTGATGGTATAACGATTGAGCAATTTTTGTTGGAGCAGTATTCGGGTAGCATGTCGTCTGGAGGCACCTACAGTTGTTTTTCTGCTTCTGCTCTTCGTCGCCTTTTATTTCAGTAACTTTTTTGGTTCCTCGTCGTTGCACGACAAAGACCTATTAGCTTGTGTGGACTTTGATTTAAAAGATGCTTGAGGTCTGGATCAGTTATTTTGGATATAACCCCTGTTTTCTGGAATCCGATAATAAATCAGCTGCTATTAGAAGGGGAAGATTGTATAGAAACTGCCTACGCAGACGACGTTGTTATAGCTGTCTCATTGGAGAAGTTGCAGCCTTGGACATTGTCCGATAGGCAGACATGCTCCAACAACAGGAGTGCAAATTGAATACATATTTTCAAAATCTAAAGGTTCGTCTCTATGGTCAAACAGTCTCATGAATGTATGATCGAGAAGCCATTGAAGAACAAGGACCAAACAATTTTCCTACCATTCCTACCTTCTCCCTCACCACACTGGTCCCATAAATTTCAAATGAATCTATATAGACTACCAATAGAATAGGTACTGGCCAAACGATAGGATCAATACCTCTCCTTGGTCTTGGTCCCTATCTCTCGCTTGTGTACAATAACCATTCTCGATTTATTACCTCATCTTATGGTTACAACAGGTCTATTTGCATTCCGATTCCAATCGACAAAGTACCGTACCCACAGACACAAAAGAGCTGCTCACAATACCCTCAAGGATATTCTGTTCCTGTAAAGCACGTAATAGGTATGGCGCGGCGGTGGGGGTCTACGTAAACCACCTATTAAGACAGGAGCATCATCATTCCACTTTTACGATGCCTTGCAGTCTCATTTGTCTTCCTGTTTGTTTTGAAGATGGCATGGCAGTGTGAAGAGAATGCTATATACCGTTAATTAAAGACCCGTCTATAAAATCACGTAATGAGTAATAGAACGAACACGTTCTCTTACCCTTATATTCCTGCATCCAAGTGAACCACCACCACCGCCAACAACTCCTGTGTCAATAAAATCCCACACCGACAGTTGCTAATAAATGTATGTATGAACAACACAAGGACAACGACGACGTATACCACGTCTCCATGCAATGTCCTTCCGAATGCCAAAATGGCATCTCCAACGTATGTGCTTGCTTCTAATGTTGGGTGGTCTGATCTTTGGTCGGTTACCTTTTTGTATTGGGAAATAGTTTCCTCGCCCTGGCCGCACCTACGCGTTTCGCTTTTAAAATCTCCCGGGCTCAATAAATCACCGAAGCTGCCCTGATGTGTAAATATGCCGCATTAGAGCATAACAGACACACAAAAAGGGAGTGAAAGCATAAAAACTCAGGACAGGGTATGAAATTTCCTTCGTTTCCTTGTAAAGAGCTCTTAAAATAAGGAACAACAGAGGAGTTCCTTTCATTCCATTTGGCAAGGACACCGACACACATGAATGCACATACTACATATGTCTACATCTCTGTTGGGAGTTAAGAAGAGCCTTTGGCATTGGAACTGCATATTTAAAATTGGTGGTGTGTACCATTTGCCATCTCTGGTTCTTTCGTTGTGTTACGGTTTTGAAAAGGATTCTTCGTAGAGCGAGTCAAAAGTTTAATGAGGGATCGGGCGAGGCCAAGTATGGGTTGGGTTGGACTTTTTTATTCGCGTTCGTCGTTTTTTTTTATAAATCACGGAAATGTTTGTACACGAAACTATTTTGAAAGTTTTTTGCTTTTTTTTCTGGCAATGGAAGGATGTGGCAGCATTGTATGTTGTCCTGTGGAATGAAAGAGGAAACAGTGTGTCTTTAGAGGGAAATCTTCACAGTGAAAATGGATGTTGAAGTTTCAAAAGGGTTACCAGGGCTGAAAATGGAATTAAATGTGAAATTGTACGCATTCTTTAAAGTCCTTTTTAAATTGAAGTCTAAGAACCTACAATGGACAGTTCTCAGTCTCTTTAATGGTTGAAACACTCAATGTTGGGTTACTTCGAATTACTAGGCTCACGTTTGATTTGAGGTGTACAGAAGCTATTGAGATCGTTGACAAATGAATCACCAAAGTGTGAACTTCTTTATGCTAGTGAAGGTAAGCCCCGTATAGAGGAAATAGGTCATAGCTTAATCTTTTTTCCTCTACAGGACATGGGCCAGAATAACCAATTAATTTCACCGTTCCTATAATGCTGACTTAATCACTTTGAAAGCCAGCTGACAGTCAAAGACTGACCTAAAGGCCAATATGGCTTTACTCGCAGATTATTCGCAGTGTCCCGAACGAGGTCTACTTGTTCCAACATTTGAGGAGTATGTCACTCACACATGTGCTCAACCAAGTCACTTTCAACATGGATTGGAACACGCTAGTTTTAACTAAGCTAAAAGCTGTTGCTGGTGTCGCGACAACCTTAACCTAAGCTAAATATCAGTTTTTGAGTAAGACGCACATGAGTTTAGAGTTTCATTCACTTTTTCCTTCAAATTCATCGCTACCTTCAAAGCCCTGTCGTCTGTATATTCAAGTATGTAACAGTATTGTGAAACTGATCATCTAGTAAGTTCCAGGTAAAGCCTTAAGTATGGTCCGAACTGCTTTCTCTCTCTCTCCGTACTTACTTAAATCGTTTTACCACTTGTGTTGGCATATGGCCTTAACAACGTCTGTACGGGAGTTCACCTATTCTTAGGGCGACCCACTCTTCTGCCTGACTTCTCAATCGCATACTTCTCAAAGGACTTTTCCAATACTGCCACTTCCTTTTAAGTATTGTGATATATATCGGTTCCTGACCCATTTCCATGTGGAGTCGTTCCTTTGAGAGGCGGTGCTGCCAGAAAATCCCGAGTATAATATGTAGATCCCTATATTTATGACGGTTTGAAGGGCTGTCCGTATCCAGTCCGGTACCTTCATTCGTCAAGACTATACTTTCAAAATAAAAACTTCACTAACCTCCTGTCTAACAAGGTTTAGTTGGGGGTTTGAAAGCAAAACCCTTAGGGCCTTTGTTTTTCTTGCATTTATCTGCTTCCCTCGACTTGACTTCCAGGTTGTAAGTCATTTATTTTAGGTCCAGACTCCTGTTTGAAAGCAAGCAGATATCATCAGCGTAGTTAAGATGTTTAAAAAAAGATTTCATTCTTCATTGTGTACTTTGGCTTGCCTTCGTCAAAGCTTCATGGATAGTCAGAAAGAATAACCAGGTGACCAATTAATCTTCACTGCTGAAGATTGCCACTTTGCCACGTGTAATGGAGTAAAACTCAATTTAATTTAACCATCCCTAGCAGTACCTACGGACTATATTGCACCTTATATAGACTTCAACGTCAAATTCAAGACGAGCAGAAGTGCTTGGGAATCTGGTGGGTCTAAAACAGCGTATGACACGGGGGCAAGGGTCTTCTCAAATGCACCTGACTTAAGTCTGCTACTGCTGGATCACTCTAGTGTCTTTCAGGCGGAAATTACGGCAGTCCGAGAAGGTGCGGTTTGGCTTTCGAATAACGCGGTAGACGACGGCGCTTTTGTACTATATATAGATAGTCAAGCAGCGATTAAAGCCTTGGAATCACCGACAGCAATGCCGCAGGTCTCTGAATGAGATCGCTGACAGATGCGACGTCTCCCTGTGCTGAGTTCCAGGACACAGAGACGTTCCGGGCAACTGCAGAGCGGACGAACTAGCTAAGGAAGACGCGGGTCAGATCCTCTCTGAAAATGGAGGGAAAGCGCTTGCCTCTCTAGAATCGATAAAGTCTCACCTCGATAGTGAAGCTAGAAGAATAGCTAACAGAAGGTGGGATAATATCAACACTTGTCTTCTGTTGAAACAGATCTGGCCTAACCTGGATCTGAAAAGAACAGGAAGACTTCTGTCCGTGAACAGGAAACTTGTAAGAATTACAATAGGAGCCCTTAAGGGGCACTGTCTAATTGGCAGGCATGCCATCAGAATGGGTGTACCTTCTAGCGATTTCTGTAGAAGCTGCAGAGACGAGGAGGAAGCAGAAGCCCACCTTTTTTGCACGTGCCCTGCTCTATCAAGGTTGAGGAGGAGAACACTAGGAGACTACTTTTTCAATGACCTCAACGACCTAGCCAGACTCGACATCTTTAGGATTAGGAGTTTTGCATGAAGGTCTAATTGGTTATGCACTTAATGCGGCACAGTATGGGGTTTCCACTGATACGGTTACCCAGAGCTTATACTCCTTTTATTTTATAGGGAATTCCCGCATGTGAGGTTTCCGGTTTCTACATGCGGTATCGCAATGGGCCTTCATTCTGGCCTAAGTGGGTCCCTGCTTAGGGGGGACAGCCGCCCAACCTAACCTAACTTAATGGAGTAAAATCAATAAGTGCCTCTTGAGCTGCCATGACGCAAGTTCGCTTAGCCCCGGTTAGGCCGAGACATGTTAATCTTTGTAGTCTTTAGAACTTTAAGAGTTGTTAGCTTGGTTACTGATGGAAGAAGAGTAATACTTCGCCGGTTTCCACATTCCATCAGATTTCCCTTATTTGGGAGCATGATGATCAATCACTTGGGACACTCTTCTGCGAAGCGTTTAGTTTCCCGTGTGTTTACTCCTCGTGTCCTTTTTCCTGGTTTTTTGGTAATCTTTTTGGTTTTGGTTTCTGTTTCTATTTGGTTTGGACACCTATTCATCTCAACAAGGATACTTCTGCAGAATGTGGCTTCGATGTGAGCCATCTTCACCACTCTGATATGTATCCGTCGCAACTTGACTGTTTTCCTTCGAACACTCCCTAGCTCATCTCCTGTAACCATTCGACGTTATAGTTCGGTTCCAAGCTTCGATCGACACCAAGTAAAGCTTGGTAAATTCCTTCGTCTTCTTGCCTGTCCAACCCACTGTCCAACCATCTTCTGAACCATTTTCCCGTCTACAATGTGTATGGTGAAAATATTTGCGGTTTTTAAGTTGATCGTGAAATTTTAATTCCTCCGCCCTAGGAACAGTTGCTGCCATGGCAGGCTGCCTTATCCTCATCTCCTTTTTTTTGAATAAAATTTAATAAAGTCGAGTAAATGTTTACCAATGATGATGGAATTTTTTTTGGGACCATTGTTGCTTTAGCTTTTTACGATTCACGCGCGTACATTTGAATTCATCGCCTTATTGACAATTTTAATTAAAAAGAATTTTTTTGTTTTATTTTAATGAAAGGATAAGAGGGGGGGGGGGAGAACCAATTTCGAACGATTTCCATTATCGAAAACCAAAAAAAGAAAAAAAAAAAGACGGAGAACAACGAAAAAGACGAGAAAAGAAAATTCTTCGATTGGTGCTGGGCGTTGGCGATGACGACGACGACGACGGGGTGGGGGCAGGACGTAAAGTGTACAACAGTGTATAGCCTTGGAATTGATTTTATTGCCAATGAAACCACTTAAAGTGAAAGGGGTGAATAATAATGAAGGCACGGCAGAATAATAATCCGTTTGCGTGCACACAGCACTTCTCCAAGGATTTTGTATGCAAATTGGGTAGCATTGTCGATGGAGCGCTTAGTAGGAATTGCGTGTTCACATGTGATGCGGTATTGAAATTAGTTCCACAAAATGTTACCAAAGGGGGTAACAGCTGTAAGAGAAGCGCTTTGTTTGTCCTTTTTTTTTTCTAGTTACTTGAGGTGGGGTTTGGGTGTTACAAAAGTGGGAATTTAAGAAAAAAAAGTGGCAAAAAGGTTGAACTACGAGTATGTAGACTGCTTTTGTAGTTTTCGAAGGGTTACGTGGGATGCTACCCTTTTTGGGCGAAATCCTTTACGTATTGCCAGCTATTCCTTGGTGAACTAACAATGAACGTATGGCGATTCGACTATTCGGTTCTGCGCCAGCACAGCAAGGTGAACTTCTTATTGATCATTTCGGCTGTAATGCGTATAGTAAACTAGAAAAGGGAAACCTTCAGAAGGGGGAAAAACTAGTGGCAGCGGCAGAATTCTCCAGACAAAACCAGCTGTGTTGACGGGTTGCTTATATGAGCTACTTTGACAGGCCTTTAAGGCAACCGTAGGATATACTCCAGGGTCTTTGAAGGAGATATGGACGGCATATCCGAACTATTCCATCCATCTAAGGATAACTATAAAGGGCTTAACTATCCACGTAGGAGCCTCGAACTATGAGATTGATACTTGAATCCTCCGATAATGGACATGATCTAGAACAAGGGTGTCCAACCTTTTTGTTTCCCTGGGCCACATTGGAAGAAGACATGGTATTTTGGGCCACAAGTGTATTACCATAGCTGACAAGCGAAAAAAAAAACGTACCGAACGTTCCTCAGAAAAATGGACATGCTTCAGTAACTTTAAATATTTTCGGGCCGCATTGATACTTGCCTTGGGCCGCGGGTTGGACAGCCTTGATCTAGAACAACAATGGAAAACTCATAAACTGAAACAGTGGTTGCATTATTTGCGAGCAAAATTCTCATACAACTGTTGTGATGCTGACTAAAATCTAGGTCATGGAGGAGTCTTAGGATCATAATTGCTGATGAATGTTTGACTGTTGCTGGGAAGATGAATTTTGCCGCTCAAGTGCAGGTGGTAAGATGAATTGGATCAGGAATTTTGAAAAAAGTGAGCTGTGATTCGTCGTGGGAAATTCTTCCAGCTGTGATCCGTATGAGGATCAAAAGGAAAAATTGGAAGTAAACAAAACACACCGTAGAAATCAGTGCGTTTACGAGATCTTAAAGCTCACAAATAGCGAAGTCTCGTGATCTCAACCAGATCAAAGTAATCGGGAAGCTGAAGAACAACAAAGTCATCGGATCCAATGACTAACCTAAAATAATTTTCGAATTCTGCCCTCATCTTCAAGACAACAAGAAAGACCGAAGCTCAGCTTTTAAAAGTTGAAAGTCAGAAAGCACAGACTACACAACATCCAAGCTCACAGAGATGGAGGAGATGGCGGAGCAGTTTAATATACACCCTTGTTGGGTACCGGTGCATAGAAACATTGGAGGGAACTATATCGCCTGGTCGGGAACAACTATACGCTGAAAGGGTGCCTTAGCTATAACGATCGCTACATTTAAACTTCAATTTAAGCTGGATACTATCGAAAGAACAAAGCTTAAGTAGACAAATGGTACAACGTGTCTAGCGACAGAAAAAATTTAGCCAAAGCTGGATTTCTAAATGCTCTAAGAACTTAATTTCTTTCAACAGATCGCATATCAGCACTTCAAACAGTGTCCACAAGACTTGACATACCCTCAAATGATTTTTCTAGATTGTGTATCTCTCCTGCAATAGAAAACTTCACTTAGAAGGCTTCTATTGAGTATAACGAACGAACTAGAATCTCCCCAAGATCCATGTGGTATCACAACTGACCTATTCTTGGCTTTGGTGGCAGCCACGTCAACATAACTTAACCAAGCAGCAACATTCGAATGCTGCCCTGTCTCAGACAAGACTCTTCAAGAGTCTTTAGCTCGTTTTGTTGTTCCCTCAGTGGCCTTATTCATTTTATTACCTACCAATCGTTTCTTGATATAATAAATGTGACATACATTGTCGGTGGAGTTTAAACCGAGACGTCAAAAAAGTCTAACTTTACAACAGCGATAAACTCTTTTGAACATATCAGTTTCATTCCCTCATCAATCCCTTTGCTTCTCCAGTTTTCCAAAATAATTAAATCAGTGACGACAACAACCCTAATTTATTCACAAAGTTATCGACTGCACTGCGCTCAAAATGCTTCGCATCCTCACATGGAAACCATCATCCATCCTTGCTAACAAAGTTGCAGATTGTAAATTTAATAAGCAACAATAATCCATTCAGTTAATAACCAGAGACCGAGAATCGTACTGTGTCGACGCGGATCCGATTTCAAATTTCACAAGAGACTCTAATTCATATGACATGATAACTTATCCTCCTCACTGCCTTGTGAGTTTCCAATTAACTTCCAACGATCCTTGCCTTCATTATGCAAGGTCTCACATAAAATATGAAATAAAAAAGGCAAAACTGCTAAGAGAAGCACTTTCTCTTTCACGGTAAATGTAACCTTTTTGCAGAGCCACCCTACAAGTATCTCTCATATATACACACTGAAAGCTTGGGATACAAATTAATTTTCAAGCAAATTAATTTGAATTCATATTTTTCTAAAAGGATCTGCCACCGCTTAAGGGTTTGAATTAGACGGGGAGAGGGAGAATATGTAAATTTTCTTCATTCTCCAGGTTGAGTACCATTTATTGCGAGAACTCTTATTAATTTAAAAGTGCCTTCCAAGTGCGTATGTGGAACAAATTTTGTTTGCTTTTGCTTGGTATTAATTTGTTGATTTTGTATTAATTAGTGTTTAGCATGTAGATTTTGAATTGAGAGTTATTTTCGTTAAATTAATTTTGCAACCATTTCCTTTCAAAATTTCAATAAAGAGAGAGAGAGAGATAAAGTGGAGAAGTCAAGTAGCCTTATTATGTACTTTCAAATCTAATATTTTGATGGCAATTTTGAGTCTTTTCCCGGAAAAGGAGGGAAAGGAGGAAGTATTGTTCTTTGAAAAACAGAAAAGTGGCAACACTTTTTGACGAGTACCATTTTGTCATCTGTCATTTAAACTTTTAAATTTGTATGGCTTCTGGAGTTAGGAGACTTAACCATCTTTATGGATGGATCATGGATCCATGGTTACTTTGCCAAGGATCTAGATTTAGCCTGTCATCTCAGTCTAGGAACAAAACCAGTACACTAAGCCGAAATGTCGGCACTGCTACACTCGCTAGGCAGAAATATCTTCGCAGTGATTGATCTGCATTGAACAGATCGAGGTCAATGCATCATTGGCAGTGGTATGCAACTTAAAGACTCAAAATGACTTGGGTTAGAGAACACGCAAGCTTAGAAGAAAACGAAAAGACGGACAACCTGGTAAACAAGCATGTCTCGGCATTTCAGAGAGAGGAACTTCTTGGTCTTGGTCTGCATTCTCTGTACAAAAAAGAAGTGGCACTACGTTGTGTAGTTAACCTCCAATTCTCCAGAGGAATCCAACCGAGTAAACTAATGAGTCACCTGGCTATTCTCTCTTACTTTCCTAGCTACAAATGACTAGCACGGTATCCGGCTTTATGCCGAAAATGGCAAAAAATTCAAGATCAGGACCATAAGTCGCATTTCTTTGGAAACTGGCGTTCCTTTGTTGAATATAAATGGCTCAGTGTGGTATGCTGATGAATCAAAGATGGACTTGAGTTAGGAAAATGGATAAATGAAAGAAGAATCAAAGCAGCTTTAGCTATACATATGAACACCTTACTTTCTTACTTACCGTCCAGGGTGGGTTTCAACCAACAAGTATCTCCAGTGAGCTCGAGTTGGTTGAGGTCCCTTTCAACTTGTGCCCGCCATTTGAGTCGCGGTTTTCCTCTACTGTGTTGTTCATCTGGGACAGATTCGAAGATTCTCCAACCCGAAGCGCTGGTGCTCCTCATTTTTACATGTGCTAGCCATCTTAATCTTTTGATTTAGACTCTTCTGACTAGGTCGATGTCATTGTACAACCCATACGTAGACGTATCACCATCTATAGAGATGAAGCCACTGATCTCCCGAAGAACATTTCTCTCGAAACAACTTAGGGCGACTTCTTCCAAAATTCATGGTTTTGCGCCGTAGAACAGGAGTGAGAGTCACTGTAGTTGTTCGAGAAAGGATTTTCCTACTCAATTACCTTCTTAGCTCAAGCGCTGGAGTTGCGGTCCGAATTGATAGCCGAACCTCAAGAATATATCTTACTTACGAACGCGCTATAATATCATCGACATATGCGAGCAATCGCACGGATTTTTGAAGGATTGTGCCTCTGATGTTGTCGTGTGAGTTTTTCACCATTTTTTCCAGCGCGAAGTTAAAGAAATCGTATGACAGCAAGCACGTCGTCTTGTCTTTACCATTTTTTTTGACATCGAAGGCCTCCGTGAGGTCTTTACCGACCTTGATGGAGCAGTGTGCATTTTTCATTGTCATTCTGCACAGACGGACGAGCTCGGCACGGACGCCAATGCTATCACACGTGGCCTTGAAATCGTTAAAGAGGTGGTGCGTATCGATTTGGAATTCCTGGATCTGCTGTAGTGTGAGAAATGTCCACCACCAAGGATTTTTCAGGACTAAACCAATCAGGCAGTCAATAAAGAGTTTTAGGCACTCAGTGCTCACACAATTCGGCAGATAAGATCTTATAGACGGTGCTGAGGAGACGAATACTTGCGCAGTTTAAAGGGTCTCCATTCTTGAGGATCGGACAAGGATCTTTACCAAGTCATCTTGCGAACAGTGGTCATAGCTTGTTAAAAACGTAGCGAAAAAGCCCTAAACTTTAGCTTATTTCTTTGATCTGCAGTCTGACGAACATTTGTTGACGTTTAACCGTTTGTAAATCTGCACGTTCCGGACAACCAAAAAGCGCTTTTTTACTGTCAAATTTGTACTGAGATGACACTAAACTGATTCGAAGTCAGTTTCTGTTTGTTTGACGTCTGTCGAAATGGCTGACATTTCATGGCACATGAGACAAATATAACAAATTTGACAACTAAAGCTAACTCAGAGGACCTATTTTGACGTTTAAATTACCAAGTGAAAGCCAGTGAATTCTATTCAAAAACTTTCAACGTAGCCAATGGTGTTTCCATCAGTTTTGCATAATATTCTCGTTCTTAATCAATTTGATTTCGTGGAACCTATTTATATTTTCAATCTAAAGTGAAACAACTTACTAAATTCCACTCAATTTCAATTCAGGAAAAACAGGAAAAAAAACAGCATCAACAGGATAATGTTTTATTCAGAAACCATTGACAAAAACACCGCCTGCAAGCGATCTTGCACGCTCTGGAACACCGACCGACATTACCATCTCAGCTACCATCTCAGCCGCTAGAGCTCATTTAGAATGCAAAGAAAAATGTTAAAACTCTCATGAATTTCCACCGAGTTTTCTCATTTATTCACTTTTTTTCTTTTCTTTACTGAGTATTCGTCTGGGACATGCAGTTCGCGCAAGGAGCAGAGAATCCTTATTGCTGCAGCTAGCACCCATTGCCTTAAGAAACTCCATTTCACCTGTGATACAAGTGATGCAGAAATATTTATAGCTCCAAAACCACATATGTGCTGCGGGACATGGTATGAGGATTTTCCAAAAGGGACATGTAATAAATCCAAAGGAGGTGCACCGAGCACCGAGCACCCAAACCAGCCATCATTCAGCGAACGACAAATTTATTTCAAAAAGTTACTTGTTTCCTTTTTTTTTGTGACGAAGGAGCAACAGGATGGTGACGATAGAAGAACTAAAAACCCGAACGGAAACGTGCGACAAACTAAAGAATGGAAATTAGGAAGCTGCATGCCAAATGGATGAGTCAGGTAAGCGCGAATGCAGGAAGAAACAAATGAATCCACCTTGGGGTAAAGGATTTGTATGTGTTTGCATGAATATATGCATTTCCTGGAACGGAAATGTGACAAAGTCACACTGCTATGTACGAAGAGAAAGTTTCTGTTTGGATGGCAAGCATAACGAACTGGGAAATGAAGAATTCGCCTGGTATTCTTGGGTGGATCCTTGAAGTTCCTTCATTCATGGTCGTACTGCAACTACTCCTTTGTCGTTTGGTAATTTTTCAACGAAAATGGATTGATGCATGTGTGAGCAAGGAGGTTTTTTTGTTCGGAACTAATGCCAAAGGATTTTCGTATTTTTCTTTGGAACAAGCAAAGGATATGGGGAGTTGGGGAAGCAGCAATAAGGGCAGTGACGATGAAATGACATTTACTTTTGGTTAATGTGCAAGTATTCGTTTCTCACAGATCACATTCATTAGGAATCGAGGTCAATACATTCACGAATGATGTTGACAGTCAGCTTATTATCATTGTTTGACCGATGCAATCGTCCGTGAGAAGATGGACACAAGCAAAAGCACTTTAACTGCCGTAAAATGTCATTTGCAAGAGCAAGTCCTTGTCTGAATTCATTTGTCGCATTTATCCACTTTTAATTCAACCGAAGCAGGTAAGTGGTATCTGTCTTTCGACTGATTTATTGGCAGTCACATTGAATCATTGAACTTTAATTTATGGCACAGTTACAGCCACTCGTAGCAGGGGTTACCTTCTTGAAATCTCTGTAGACATGGTGAATCCTAGGATTTGTGCAAGCATTTCCAAGTGAAATTTAAAATTCTGGGGTATGAAGTTGGCTAAAGTGGGATAAAGTGCTTTTATAAATGTGAGGTTGGATTAAGTAAAACAATAGGGTTTTTAGAAAACATGTTACGAGAACTTTTGCAAGGTAACTTTAAGGCTTTTGTAAACTGGGCAGTTCGTCTGAAATAGGAACACGTTTGGCTACGTTTTGATACTTATAAGTGTCGCCCGTGTTTCGAGAATGATTTCAGAGGCATACCTATCCTTAGTGCGATTCGCTGTCATTTTTGATGTCAGAGACGGAAGTGGCAAAGATGGGTTTAACGGTGAGGGTACTCAACACCGACGTCTCGGACAGAATGTCTCCCTCGACAGATATAACTTTGAGGTAGTTAAGGACTTTGTCCACCTCGGCTCCGCTATCAATTCAGGCAACAACACCCGCGGTGAGATCAGACGAAGAATAACCCTTGCCAATCGCTACTTCTCTGAGCTAAGAAGGCGATTGACTAGCAAAGCCCTCTCTCGAACAACAAAAGTGACCCTATATAGGACCTTAATAATCCCAGCCCTGCTCTATGGCGCAGAGGCATGGACTTTATCAAAAATGGATGAGGGTGCTCTTGGCTGCTTCGAGAGGAAAATTCTTCGGGTGGAGCGATACAACGACGAACTGTACGTGCTGTACAGCGACATCGAATTAGCCAGAAGAGTGAAGGTCCAACGACTGAGGTGGCTGGGTCATGTAGAGCGGATGGACATCAATGTTACGGTCCGAAAAATCTTCGCATCCGCCCCCGAGGGACAGCGCAGTAGAGGAAGACCGCGACTCAGGTGGCGCACGCAAGTTGAAGGGGACCTCAACAAACTTAGCGTGCAAAACTGGAGGCAGCTAGCTAAAGATCGAGCTGGCTGAAAACGTTTGTTGGTTTGGTTGAGGCCCAGGTCCACACCGGACTGTAGCGCCACTTTAAATAATAAATAAATAAACCTATCCTTAGTGACTTTCTTCGGTGAATTTAAAGTTTGGCGCGAAACTGATCCTCAACTAACAAGCATGTTAAGTTAGCTGAGTCCTAAGCGCACTTCAAGTTGGTTGTGATCCCCTTATATTTATACGCTCCACCTAAGTCGAGGTCAGATCCAGTAGTTGTGTTGGATTTTAGCTTGGATACTACTATTACCCTAGCGTGCCACTATTAATGCTTTTTGGGCGATTGAAGAGCGAGGCAAACGATTTGGTCTCATGATGAATGAGGAGAACACAAAATACATGCTCTGTCGACCATAAACCAATCCGTCAAACACCGTCTAGGACAGAATGTGACGAGAAGTTCGTCCATCTCGAGCCAAATAAACAATACAAATGACACTTTGGTTGAGATTTGATGATAGTTAACTTTAGGAAACCGTTGCTTCTTCGGTTTGTCCAAACAGAAGGGTCGAAACTCCTCACTCAAGGGACCCATATCATGATCTTGCCAGTCTTGCTTTATGGCCCTGAATGCTGAACGTTAAGGAAGACAACGGAGCGGACCTTGGCATCCTCCGATAAAAAAAATATACGTACAATATTCGGTTCTGTTTGCAAAGAATGCGAATGGAGGAGTATATACAACCGCGAACTCTATGAGCTGTAGTGGATGTAGTCCGGATGAAGCGGTCTTCCTACATAGTTTTCCTCCTTGTCACGATGCCGGTTGCGGTACTAGGTCAGCACATCCTTAAGAGATGAGATTAGAAAAGTGTTTAAAAGACGGTTCTCCAATTACACCAGGATCCTACTTCTGAACAAGGAATTCCCTTAAAATGTCATTTGTGGTCCCCCTTCCAGCTGAGACCATTTTGAGCTGATCAAACCCTCGGCCTTCCACTTATGTACATCTTCTTAAACCCACACCGTATGCAGATTTTGTTTTAAACTCAATAAAAAGAAGAAAAAAAAAATGTTTTGCTCCTTTGTGGCCACATATACCACTTCAAACACAACAACCATGCTCAGGACCCCGCCCAACAAGTTGATGTCTAAAAGCCAAATCAAAGTGAACCCACCATCCAGTCCCCTTTTTCAAGGTTTGTTGGTCTAATGCAGTTCCGCTTGTGTTGTTCTTGACTGCGATTGCATGGTTGATTGTTTGTTCTGTAACACCGTCAGATCCTTCTTATTGTTATTTGTCTGTTGGTTGTTGGATATTCACTTCATCCTTCGTTGCCTTCACTGTTTTTCCTTATTTCATTGGAAATTGTGTGCGGAAAACTTTTCCCATTTGATCGAAAAGTTCGACTTGAAGTGTAAATAATGCCAAAAAGTGCCCGTACAGCACTACAACGACTTTCTTGCTTTCCCGGTCCTCCTCTTGCTCAATTGTGGAATGTTACAAACAAAAGCCTTCGTTCTTCGCGCCCTGTTTGTGTTTGTGGTGGTCCAAGTTAAGAAAGTGGGAGAACTAGTATAAGATACCTCCTTTGGGGAGTTTTGTTTCCAAGTGAACTTCTCCGATACACACTTTCCGAGTTATTTTCTACGTGAGCAACAGGAAACAATGCATAGACTCTCGCTATTCGCTACGTGCGATGCCACGGAATGCTTTTGCGAGTTCTACACTGGCTGTGCACATGGATCAAAGGTAAGAGTACTTACTTTGGTCAGATTCTGGAGTCCACCCCCTCCCCAGGTATACAATTTATAACTTTGCCTCTCTATCGGGTGGGATGAGGTGTGTACTACTTACTCCCTTTCACTAGCTTCTAATGCAGTGTAGAAGTTTTTTTCTTTCCGACTCTCCCTTCCGACTCGACACTGTTAATCTATTTACTGGACTTTAGCCACTTTCGGCTCGAGATTTATGTATGTACCAACGGGGTCTAGTGAAGGTAGGGGTAATGAAGTGGGTAATGCAGTGGCAATTTAAGTTGTCAAGATTTAGTGGTTCTCTTTTTAAAAGGAAGGTTCCTTAGAGCTGAGAGGGTTAAGTGAAATAGAAGACTAAGGAAGAAGTTCGTCTTTAAACAGGAAATGCTAGGGAACTGCAACAGTAGCTTGTTAAGAACCAACAGCGCGGAAAGAATTGCAAGTTCATAACAATTTACATTTTTCCGGATGTCGTTGGCCAAAATTGATGTGAATCTTTGACGGTGGCGTATACGTAACTTTTTTTTTTAACTGATAATACTTGCTGATATGTAGTTATAGCTTCCACCAATATTTGGTTGAAGGCTTAGATAGCTTATTGCTTACATTGGGTGGGCATCAGCTTCAGCATTTGCCTTCATTGCGTTGCGCTGAATCAGACTGCCGCTGCGCTATTCATGGACGTTAGCATCGATCTTGAATGCTGCGCTTTCATAGGGTTTGGGAGCTCTACCAAAACTCCCTTTGTTTCAAAAGGGGTAGCGAATGATGTGGAACTGATTCCATTTGTCCTGTCGATAGAGTAGGTAGATGTCACCGAATAAGCATAATCGGCAAAACTAAGTCTAAGTTCGTCCAAGTGACAGCAAAGTAAATCCTTAATACGTAGGTATGACTTAAGTTATAAAGAAATCTTCGTTTGTGAATTGCAGTCTTTAAGGGTTTTTTATCCTAACTCCATTTCAAATGAAAACCTCACTAACACCATTCATTGAAGGAAGTGGCAGCGAAAGGGTCACACACTTGAAAAGAATCGTAACTTTGAAATATATTCCGTAGGATAGTTACTTAAGACTGTAAACCGCGGGTTCCTCGAGGAACCCAGGAATATGTATTCTGCTCTTCAGTAATAGTGCTATAGTAGTGTTAGGAAACTGATATGGCAGCTCGGGCATATGAGTGGTATGTGCGATTTTGGTTCAGTCAATATTGGCATGCGACAACGATAGACATATGTCCGAGTTCGCTCCTTTAACCATATTTTGTGTTCCTCTCGGGAGTTTAGTTAATAAGACTGTCAGGAATGGACAGAATTAACCTTAAAGCCGCAGGTACCCAGCCTGGCATATCAGAATGAAAGTCTTTTGGAGCCTCCAACCTATCTGGATTGAGACCAGAAATGCCCTGCCATCTCAAGGATCGTCTATGCCAAGTAATTTCTCCTTATCTAGAGCACTAGTAAGGTCATGCGGGAATCACAGGATCATGCTTGCGGATGAATGGTTGACTATGACTGGGGAAATGAAGCCCCCCGCCGAAATATTTTTGTCTGTATCGAGCTATGGCAAGACATTTGTATAAATTGGCTCGGTAGTCTCTTGGTCTTCGAAACAAAGTTGGGTGAGTGACCAGTTTGCAGTGAGTTAGTCCATAAGTGGTCTAGTAAACTGGAAGCAGCGTACCCGGGACCGTAAAGGATGGAAAACGGCATTAGTTCAGGCTCAGACCCTCCAAAGGTCGCTGGCCTAATAAGGAAGTAAGTTCATAAGAACCTTGCCGAAGTCGATAGGATGACACACCCGTGTCTATCGATATTTCACACTCCGACTGGATTCAATTGTGGACGGAGAAGTATGTTCTTTCATTGCAAAGCATGACAGGGAAATAGAAGGGTTGGCGGAGCAACCGGGACGAAACCGTCAACAGCCAACATGGTCCTGGAAATTCAGAAACGCCAGGAGCAACTAATCTTTATAAGGGACGCAGCGGCTCATGAGGTCCACACGGTCAAGGAATCACCTCCACAGAAGAGCGTACATCAGCTTGAATATGAAATAGCTAGACGACGAGAATTGACGAACCTTATTCGGAAGAGATGTTGGAAAGGAGTGTGCATATAGGGTTAAGTATAGGATAGTTTTAAGATAGTTTAGGTCTAGTATAGGTATAGCTTTGAGTGTTAGTATAGCATAGGTTAAGTTTAGGTTAGTTAGGTTAGTTAGGTTAGAATCGCGAAACCGCTATTCGGTTTTTCTCCACAGTATTGGTACAGGTTCTTGGACAAATGATTTTTCTTTTCTTCCTTTCTTCTTTGTCCAACTGTTTAGGGTATTAAGGAACCTTCTTAAGCCAGTTAAAATGGCACTTGTCCTAAGCAGGTGGTGTAAGGTGGGGTTGACAAGAACCACCTCCGTCCGACGAGTTGAGCCAAGCAATGACAAGCGTGCTACTGTCTTCCTGTACCTGCACCGAAGTTGCCTCCGTGGCTCTACCCTGGCTCACAACAAGGGCCCCCAACGTGGAGAAAATAGGCTGAAGAAGATTCTTGCCTGACGACCTCAGTGGGAATTTCTTTGCTCTCACATGCCCTTGTGCCCAAGATATCAATAGATCATGATTTTAATGGGAACAGCGAGCTGCCTCAGGGTTTAAATGTAGCTCTAGACAGTGTAAGCTGGGTGTCAGAAAAAGTTAAAATCTGTTTCTTACGAAGGTTTCATCTAATGAATTCTCTGGTGAGGAACTCGATTGCGTTAACCTCTGTCTAAAAGACAGATGTAGACCAAAAGAGATGAGAGAGAATGCTTGCTCATACACCCTTTCTTCATTCATGATCTAGATTGCGAATTTGTGATGATTGGATCACCGTGGTTTTATGTAGTGCTCTCATGAAGTTGACTGGAGAGGGCATAAAGTCAAAAAGTCAAATGAAATTCACAAATCAACTACAAACTTAAAGTTTAAGTTCCTACCAAACACAGACACCTGTTTGTTTAGCTTTAAGGAAAATTCATGACATTTTCCCACCAGCATCCGAAATACCCTCACATGTATTTTTATTTGTATTATTTTCAATCCTTGACATAAAACTCCAATTCGAATACATAAATTTTTTTTTTCTATTTTTTTTTTCCGGAAAATTTCAATTTAACAACGAACTACGTGACAGCCAAGTTATTCATAATCATAATCTCTACCTCGATGGAGAGATGTCACCTACAGCGACAACAACAATAACTTCTTACCTGCCTGCTACTGCAATTCGCATTGATTTCCAAAAAAGAAAATACCAAGAGTATCCTTGAAAGGAAATCATGATTGTCATTGCTTTGCTTCACTCTTCTGTCTTCTTTGGCAAATCGAAAAAAAACCGCATTCCAAGTCGAGAAATCCCTTCTGTACAAGGCGCTTACCAAGGACGAAAGTGTGCCTTCACCGGTGCTGCCTCGCATGTTCACAGTTCAAATTCCGCGACCCACACACACATAACGCGACAGAACGGCTGTCCTTTCATGTTGTCATTGAACAGCGGTAATATTTTTCTTCTTTTCTTTATTTTGTTATTCGCTGTTATTATTTTTATTTTTATTATTTTTCCTTCCCCCTTTTCCTCTGTAAATATCGATAGGTGCAGAGGAATTTCGGGGGGATTACTTTGTTGTGAAGTCCTTGATGCTTTTGCTGTTGCTGGTTGGTGGTGGCAAAGGACTTTTGTGGTTTCTGTCAGTGTTGGCACGAATCGATTTTTATCATTAAATCGGGAGAATGTAGAGAAAAAAAAAACACTCAACAGGAAAATATTGCAAGGATTTTTGGTTTTTTTTTTTTTTATGAAACCATGAAATGGTGGCGCTCAATGCGGATTTGATGTGTTTTCTATGCTGATGATGGTTTTATGAGTTGTAATTTGAAAAATATTGAAGGCAAGCTACATAAAGTCAACTCTGTAGATCTGGTTCTATGTGTGTGTGGGTATGGTGTGCTTGGTGAATCACATAATTTTATTTGTTTTGAGGTTAAGTTTTGATCGTAATCGTTAGGAGAATAGGATTGTGTTTTGTTGGGACAAATTTAACAATTTAAAGGAAGATTATGGTAGCAAACCAACCAAGCCTTTTGGACTATTTGTTCTCATTCCCAGCGCAGAAAAGTGAAGTGTAGTTAGGTTAAGTTAGGTTGGAGTGGCAGGCTGCAAGTTGTAACCTCACTTAGACAAGATAAGCTCCTTTGTGTTACCACATGGATCTGCACTGCAAACAGAAATACTACCCACAGAACCAGCCGGAAGCTATGCTATGAAGCGCTGGAGGCTGCCTATACTAATGACAGCCAGTTTGTTTGGGTTGTGAAAGAATCTGGCTCCTAAGTATGCACTTCTTCGAGCTGAGACGACCGGATAGAGGAGGTGGATAATTGTCTCCTCCTCCTCCTCGTACATGCAATTTCTGCAAAAGTAATTGTATAGGAGGCCCAGCCTATTGGCGTGCTTGTCGATGATGTAGTGTCGCGTTATGACACCTAATGTCTGTCTGATGAAACAACGAGAGCGTTTGTGATCGAGCTTTGGCCAAATCTGCTTGGTGATGGGGCAGATGCTACCGTCTGTCCACCAGTGATTGGCGATGTCGATAGCGTGTCTTTTAAGTATCAATTTGCAGGTGGCGAGAGGCATGCTTAAATTCCCCTTTTCCGATAGAATTGTTAGAGTTGTGCCCGCTCTGGCAAGCTCGTCAACCATTTAGTTGTCTGGAATGTTCCTCTGTCCCGACACCCATATCAGTAAGTATCTATGAAAAAACAATATGTCCACCTGATTTAAATGAGATTGAGCCAGCGCCGCCTCCCATTCTTCACGGTCCCGAAGGAGCTGCTTATAGATTACTAGACCAAGGTTTCTAGTTTGCTTAATCTTTAAACTGGAGGTTCGGTCTCCCTATTCTTCGTGATCCAGGTGGGACTCAAAGACTCTTTTAGCTGAAGCAAATTGTCCATTCCCCCGATGTGGCTGAGCCAATGTAGATGCTTGCCGGACTACATCCACATCTTTACACAGCTCGTAGAGTTGGCGGTTATATCTTCTCCTCCATTCGCCCTCCTCGTAGACAGAATCAAATGTTCGACGTATAATTTTTCTATTTAAGGAACCCAAGATCTGCTTCACTGTCTTAGTCATCGTCCTGCATTCAGTTCTACAAAGCAAGGCTGGCAAAACAAAGTTTTTTAGAGCATACTTTTGGTCTTTCAAGTTAGGAGTTTTGACACTAGCTTTTTGTACATGCTGAAGTAGCAGCGGTTGTCTAAGGTTATCTTTCGCCGAATCTTCGCGAAGGTGTCGTTTATGGCTTTTACATTTGGCCCGAGGTAGATAAACTCCTTCACTACCTCAAAAGTATAGCCGTCGACTGATCGATTTTTGATCGACGTATGGCTTGTTCTTCGACCATCGTAAAGGCTTCAATACTGCCACACTTGGAAGGTGTGATGGTGCCGATATCGTCTGCGTACCCCAGTAGCTAGACTCATTGTTAAATAAAGTGCCTTCTGCGTTTAGAGCCGGCACAAGATTGAAGATATTATACAACAGGGTGTCTCCAGATATTCTGTTTCCAAGCGAATTTGGTCATAGCGTTTAAAAGCTAACGTGGCCACAGTTGAAATACCTAGCTGGGGACTAGGAAAGATGGAAGAGATTTGTAGTCGCGCTTTGCTCCCCCCGGAGTTGAAGGAACTTGACGATGATGGTGTTATATAGCTCCTAGCGATGAATCCTGTCGTACGTGGCTTTGAAGTCGATAAAGATATGGTGAGTATCGATTTGGAATTTATTAGTCTTTGCCAGAACTTGCCGCAGTGTGAAGATTTAATCTTTTGTCAATTTGTCCCGAAGACAGTGATGCAAAATGGCTTTAGTCGTTCGCAGGGATATGCCACGGTAGTTATCGCAAGACAAAGGATCGCATTTCTTGAAGATGGGACAGATAGAGCTGATATTCCAGTCGTTGGGTATGTTTTTGTCCTCCAATACTTTGCAGATGATTCGATGCATGCTCCTCATCAAAACAGCTCCACCAGCTTTGAAAAGCTCTGGTGGTAATCCGAACGAACTCGTAGACTTGTTGTTCTTCTGCCTTTTAGAAGCTGTGTCGACTTCTTCCTGATTGAGTGGAAGAACTATCTAGTTATTTGGTTAAATAAGCAAAAGTCACCTCCAACGTATCCTATGTCTCCCTTCCCTGGAAACTTCCCTCAGGCACCTTTCAAATCCTACTAATTATATAAAAGTGAAACGTTGTCCGTTTGTTTGTTTGTTCCTCTGTAACACGAAAACTACGAAACCAATTGACTTCAAATTTTGCACACGGAGTGGCTATATCTCGGGTCACAATATTGGCCCGAAAGTGTCAAAGTGTAACTTCGCAAATTGAAGGTGGGCGAAGCCGCGGGTAAAAGCTAGTCAAGTATATAATTCGCTCCAACAAATCATTCTAAAATGAAAAAGCCCACAGAATCCGTTATTAAATTTCGCGTCCAAATTGAAAATTAAATGAAAACCTCCTGCTGTCCACTATTTAAATCCATAATTCGATTATCCATGTCCAGTATGGTCATAATCAACTCTCATTCCATTTAAAGTGTCTACAGCCACTAAAGTAACTAGCAAGCCTTTGGAAGGATCCTGGCTAATACGACGCACATTGATGACATAAAATCATTGCATGAATCAAATTATGTGCATTCGTAATGAAATTTATTTATTTGAGTTTTTCCTCTTGTGTGGACAGCCGTCAAATAACCGGATGCGTAACACCCAAATTAGAGTTTGTAGGCCATGCTTCCGTATCCATGTGTATCATTTCATCATCAATTCGCCATTGGTTGGGGGCAAATTAACGACAGATTCCTAATTGATGCGGATGCACTTGGGAAATTCATTGAAATATATGTATCTGTCTGCATGCGTGGTCACTTTGAGTTTGATAAATCAAATACGGGTTATGAATGCCAAATGTAATTAAAGAGCCTCCTAATGATGCATTTGGCATTAGTCTCTTGGCCAATTTCAGAAGGAGGTATGTATTTCAATTAATTAGGAAAATTAAAGGGATTCCATGGTGTTGTTGCTTAGAATTTAGTGGAATGTCCATGGGAGATTGCACATTGAACTAGTTTATCGAATAAAGGAAGTAGGTATAGGATCGCGACAACAGTCACAAAAAAGAAACTCGTCAATGCTTCTACAGCTTTATTAATTCTATTATTATTATTGGTTAGGCTCTGCGACTGATGCAACCTGAAAGATCTATTGTGTCTGGAGCCAGTTAGACAAGGAGATCCTCTATCTTCCTAATGAAGTTGAGGATATCTCCAGTCGAGGCATAGGGAATGTCCTCCGGTGCCATGAATTTCTTTGAAGACAGCGTTTGCTGACTCTGCAGACAACCACGCACTCACATAGTACGTGTTCCTCTGATTCGTCTTCCTCTTAGCAGAGTCTGCATTCAGATTCCTGATCTATGTTTAGTTTGTGTTAGTGATATCTGAGGCTGCAGCGATCGGTGAGGAACCCGGCAAGTCTTCTGATATCGTCCCTTTTATGATTGAGAATGGTTTTTGTGCCTTTAAGCTTGTCTAAGTCCCTGAGTGTTGTTCTAGTAGGATAAAAAGTTTCGATTTTCCCAGCTGTCCAGACTCAGGTTCGGCACCTATTTACCTTTCGAAGAGCCTTTTCTGGCAAGTTGGTCTGCAATTTCATTGCCTTCAATGGCTTCAATCTCTCTGTGTCCGGTTACCAACCAAAATTTGATTTTATTCCGCTTTGAGAGGTCCTGGAGAGTATTGAAGTAGCCTAGAACGGCCTTTGAATTACAGTAAAAGGACCTCAGTGCTTTGAGCGCTGCTTGACTGTCGTTGGGAATATTGATGGTTACGCCCTTTATGCCGGAATCGAGAATGATAGTGGTGCAGGTATCGATGGCATGTAATTCTGCCTAAAAGACGCTGCGACACATTCTAAGTGCCTTCGGGACTTTGTGAATAGGGACATAGATACCGGAGTCCATCTTTGAACCATCAGTACACCACACATATATTTTTATGTTCAGCAACGGGTCTCCGGTTTCCCAGGAGTTACGGTTCGGGATCTCAATCTCGAACTTCCTACCTTACGAACTACTACACCGTAAAGCAGGACTGAGATGTGACCAATTTTATATAGTTAGCTTTAATTACATGAATTTGGGACCTGCAGAAGTGTTGACGACTGGTCCATTACTTACTTAAGATGGCACTACAGTCCAGGGTGGACCTGGACCTCAACCACCAAACGTCTCTAGCTAGCTCGATCTAAAGCTGCCTCCAGTTTCGCACGCCAATGATTGGTCTCAGTGCTGCTAAGAATTCGTGAAAGGAGCTCGCACTGTTAAGACATGTTCTCAAATATTAATTTCCTGATGACACTAACCACGTTACAGAAAGTCAAACATGCTTATCTTTCCAAAAAGACGAAGAAGGTATTGCGAGAAATATGAAAATACTTCAGCTAAACTTAGATCATTGTCAGGCTTCCCGGTATGTCGGATTCTTACCGACTAAACCCTCTCCATCTTCAGGCAAACTAACCCCGGAACTACTGCTTGCATTACTTCGAAGCCTCTATGGGCTTCGATAAATTTATGTCGTGTTGTCATCTCTTTTCTTTTAGCACTTTCTGGATGTGGGAACATGTATGTCTGGTCAGGAATTGTGTGAGGTACCTCCTCCGTCTTGCAGTCTATTTCCTCTTGGTTTCTCTGCTCCAGCATTCTTGCCATCTTCGTATAGTGATCTCTTTGGCTTCCGATGGGAATTACTCCCGCGTTTACGAGAAGGCCTGGTTCTGACAGTCGTGCTCCTTTGTGCTGTACTGCTGCCAAATTATTTTTGTATTTAGACCACTAGATCTGGCTATCTGCTACTGTTTTCAAAGTTTAAAGTTTGACACGGAGAACAGAGAGGAGGCCATCGTTTCTGTAGACGCTTATTTTGCAGAGCAAGACGCCAAGTACTATTTGGATAGCTCAAAGAGGTTGGAGCGTCGTTGTTTGTTGGAAAAAAAATTGAATTTGACTGAAAAAGGTCCAAGTCTCTTTGTCAGGTTCAAGGGGTTGAAGGGGTGATTTTCATATGATGTCGTCTTTACTCGAATCTAGTGTATTCCCCTAGCGTGGAATGACCAGTCTGAAAGAGAAGGCAAAGATGAAGGGTCTATTATGGGCGGAGGTACTAGCGATTAGAGAAGCCTACAAGATACTTACCCTCAGCCCTAATATCTCAAACAGCATAGGAATCTTTATTGATAACCAGGCTGCCATCAAAACGCTCCACTGACTTACTTCGTCCTCTAAACTAGTTAAACAATGTAAGGAAACTATAACGCAGGCAAACGCTCAGTTTAACATCACTCTCCTCTGGGTTCCCGGCCATAGTAACATAGAGGGGAATGAGAGAGCCGACGCGTTAGCCAGATGTGGTTCTACCCTGGATGCCTCCCTTGCGGAATCAGTCTGCTCTCCAACACTTTCTCTCTATTGCCAACTCTAGGTGGAAAAGTCTAAAAGTTTGTCGTCCTTGAACAACTCCGAATACGTATTGAATTTTCGAATGGTTTTTAGTGCTTTTTAGGACAGATCGCTCAGGTTGTTGAAGTAGGATTCACTAAAGATCGTCTTTCTAGTTCTGCATAGGCTGAGGCATTCGCACAGGTCTGTATCGCTGAAATGTCTGTGTAAATCGTCTGCAAACGCATTCTTCTAAGGCGTGCTGCCATTAGGTTGTGGCTTCAAACAGCCTAAATAGACATAATTCCAAAGAAAACCAATTTTGATGGATGACCTTTGGGCATATTAACTTGAACTAACTAAGGATAGTTCATGCTTTCGAGATTCAAAGTAAAATTCAAGTAGAATCTCTTATCTGCAAGCTCACTATATGTCTGTTTCAATGTCTTTATTCCTCAACTGTCACTGTCATTCACATTCAGATCTACATCCGCTCTAAATCGCATCACATCACGTAAAGAGTGACAGTGACATCAATGCCATTAGCACTTTTTCCCTTTACATCCACGGTGAATGACAATGCATCTTATATTATCCACAACCCGATAATGTCTTTCTATCGAAATCCAATAAAGCTGATGCTTCCATCAATACTTTTTTTGATGCAGTTTTACCTCACGAGTCCCATCAAACTTCACGGTACCATTTAAGCCTGTAAATCCTTAAAATTGACAGAGTGCTCCATCAAAGACTAAATGTAATTACCGCCAGACTCTTTCGCGATTCCCATAATTGAAATTTCCAACTTTATAAGCTTTGGTACTTCCCATGCATACCATCAACCAAATCACACTTCATCCCCATATTCAGGAATGTCTTCCTCCAAAGTACCAAACTAAACAAGGATGTGAATAATGTTTTTTGATAGTTGGGCGACAACGTTGCTGGGGGAAAAGAAAAAAAAAATTCCAAAATCCATTTTGTTTATTAGTTTCACTTAGGTGCACGTTATTTCACGTTGCGCATTATCCAAAATGAAATATCCCAGTAAAAAGGATTCTATTCCTTTGTTTTCTAACGTTACCAACGATGTTAGAGAAGGGAGTAGGGGAAAAAAAACACGTTATCTTCGTTCTTATGTTGAATTTTACCAGCAGATAACCATTAAGCTAATGAAAATCTCTTACGTTGGGCATCCCTCTGTGTGAAAATGTGTGTGTTTGCAGCTTTAACGGACACCGTGTGAGCATGGTGGCAACAAAAGGAACGAACATAACAGTAATGACGACACAATATCGTACGTGATTATTACACCAATGTAATGACACTCGATTTTGCAGTTTACATGTGCATATATGCACTCTTAACCGATGTGCATGTCATTACCTCCTGTCAATTGTTACAGTGTCACAATTAATCGAAATCAATGTTATCGAAGGGTATTTACAGGACTTTGTTACAGAAAGTCACAGTGAACAGCTGTAACTTTGCTATCATTTCCTACAATGACAACTGTTTCATTGCGATGGGAATGTTGCATTGAAGAGGACCCTTATCATTCCAAACCTACGTTGTGGTGCATAGACTCTTGTCAAGATATCGGCATTTCGATCGAAATGTTCATTTACATTGACGGCATTTGAAGGTGGAGACTAGACACTTAACAATCACTATACGAGCTATGCAATGACGTTGACCTACATGCTGGTAGAGTCTTCGGATCTAACCCGGACAACATTACATGCGGAAGTAGAAGAGGACCTTAATCAAACTTTGAGTGGGCAACAGTTAGTTAATGTGACGCTTGCTGGTTAACGCCCTGAACTGCAACCTGAAGGCATGATTCCGGACTTAAGACTGCTGTGTAGATTTACGGTGGACTTTTCCTATGCACAGAATCGGTTTTGGTTACACTCTGAAGCGGGTATTAGTGACAGCCCAGTGATGGCTCAGATGCTGGAGTCTTTCTATAGGTATAAATGTGTCTGTCTTGCAAGTGGAGATTTTTCCAAAACTTATGGCCGCGAGGGTATGCGTCAGTAGCGATAGTTAACCCCTAACTAGATTCAAAATAGTTCGAGGATGTAGGGCTAGCTTAAATTCGCTGCTAAGTCTTGTATAGGTCCCTGGAATTAGAGGGATTACCAAAACTGTCTTTTATGATGAGCTTGTTAGGGAAGGTTTGGAGCAGAACTACTCCGTCCATACTCCGTCCGACTTAAGCTTCCATCGATGGTTGGATTTCTAGCAAACACAACTGTAGATGGCATGATTCTCCAAAATGCAAGCAGACTTAACGGACATTTCCCGACGTTTGTAAGTAGTCCGCGGCTGTCTTGCTGTTTCTCAACAGAAAAACTGCAGACAATTTATTGACGATCAGCGGCCGTTAGTGCCTTAAGACTCAGCCAATCCGACGGCTGTAAATCAAATACAGTGGGTCACACCACGATCCTCCAGAAATATCTAGGTAATTTGCCTACCACTGACTACACAACGTCATACCTAAACTTCGAAAGACCATTTTTAAGCGTCTTTCCAAGCAGGGATGAATGGAAAAGCGGTCAAGCACCTAATACGCAATCAATAGCCGTCTATACCGACGGATCTAAATTAGACATTGGCGTTGGTGCAGGAACCTTCTCCCAACCGCTGGGAATAAGAAAATCTGTCCGCCTTCCGGACTACAGCAGTGTTTTCCAAGCGGAGGTCTTAGCAGTGACAACAGCCGCCCGTGAGACTGCGATGAAGGCAATACCGCGCAATGATATTACCTTTTTCATTGACAGCCAGGCAGCAATAGAAGCAATTTCAGCTATCGAAATAAAATCGAAGCTTGTGAGGTGCTGTCGAGAAGAGCTTAGGGTTTTTGGAAAACAGCACAAGGTTATGCTCTGCTGGGTCCCTGAGCACCAGGGTATACCAGAGAATGAGAATGTTGATGAATTGGCTAGAGAGGGCTCGGCACTAAGTATTAGAAATTGAATTAGTTATCTGTATTACAACATTGGCAACACAGTTCCTTTTACGTTATGTTATGTTATTATGTCCTATAATGATGAAATATATTTGACATTCGCTTAACAAACCCCAACCCAGCTGGTTGTTTTTTCGTAGTTTTTCTTTTGTATTTCCAACAAAGGTTATGGGCCCAGACTCACGTTTTTTTGATTAAATTAGTCTTACGCTTTTACTAAGTCCGTCTTAATAAAACCAAAAGAAAAAAAAAAAAAACTTTAAATAGAATTCGTGTGTGGTAGGTTAATTTTACGCGAAATGAGTTCTTTATATCAGATTGACAAACTGTCGAATCATAATTTTGATTGCTGGAAAATACAGATGAGGTCGGTCCTCATTCATACTGAACTCTGGTCACATGTTTCGGGAGAAAGCCCTAAACCACAGTTAGCAGCTAACGGGGAGAATGTTGCTGAAATCTCCGTTTGGATAAAAAGAGACGAGAAGGCTCTTGCAACCATTTTTCTGTGTGTACAGTCAACACAGTTAAGCCACATCAAAAACTGCAAATCATCGAGGGAAGCGTGGACAAAATTATCGGATGTTCATCAACCTAGCGGTCCCGCTAGGAAGGTAACACTTTTTAAACAACTATTAGCTTTAAAATTAGATGAAATGGAATCAGTTTCCAATCATTTAATCCAATTTTTTGATACGGCCGATAAATTAACTGAAATTGATATAAAGCTCCAAGATGAGTTGCTCGCGATCATTTTGCTATCTAGCCTTCCAAAAAGCTTTGAAAATTTCGTTGTCGCGATTGAGTCCAGAGACGCCTTGCCTCCTATCAGTGTGTTAAAGACAAAACTTTTGGAAGAAGGGAAGCGGCGAGAGGATAATCCGCAAGAAGTCAGTGGGTCTGCATTTCTTATACGGCAGCAGCCGAAAGCACATGAGATGAAAAACAAGCATCGCGTCAAAGGTAAATGCTACAATTGCCATAGAAGGGGACATTTTGCATCATCATGTACAGTACCTAAAAGCTCTTCTCATAAAAATGTGACGTCATCATTTGGCATGCTGAACATGCATAGTTCCTCTATTCTGGATAGGAACAACTGGGTTTTGGACAGCGGTTCAACTTGCCATATGTGCTGCAACGAAAGTTTTTTCACGTCAATGCAACCACATATAGAGAAAGTTCAACTAGCGGCAGATTTTTCAATTAATTCGAAGGGCATTGGATCTGTTTTAATAGACACAATTGAACTTAGAAATGTGCTTTTTGTTCCACAGTTAAAGACAAATTTCATTTCTATATGCAAAGCTGCTACGAATAATCACTTTACTCGTTTTAATAATTCTGGTGCGGACATTTACGACGATAAGAATAACCTTATTTTGCATGCTGAAAAATGTGGTGATCTTTATTTGTTAAATATAAAACATAAACCGAAAGTTTTTTGCATGAATAAATTGGATAATTATTTGCTGTGGCATGCACGGTTTGGCCATTTAAATTATAAAAGTTTGCATGAGTTATATAAACAAGAGATGGTAAACGGATTGCGTTTGGATAATGTTCCAAAACAAATCGAGTGTGAAGTCTGCTACAAAGGGAAGTTATGTAGTTCTGCATTTCCAAAATTAAACAGGATTCAAAGTCAACAGATTTTAGAAATTGTTCACACAGATATCTGCGGGCCAATGAGAACCACTTCATTAGGGGGCGCAAGATATTTTACATTGTTCATTGACGATTTCAGTCGAAAAGTGTTTGTCTACTTTCTTAAGGCTAAGTCCGATGTTTTTGATGCGTTTAAAACCTTCAAGGCCGAAGTTGAGCGTGAAACTTCTTGTAAAATTAAATACCTTAGGAGTGACAATGGGCGTGAGTACGTCAACGCCTGCTTCACAAAATATCTGGCGGCAGAGGGAATAAAGAGGCAGTTGAGTGTGGAGTATACACCACAGCAAAATGGCATCGCAGAACGCGCAAACAGAACGGTGATAGAGATGGCTAGGTGTCTTCTCCTTGAAAGTGATCTGCCTGATTATTTGTGGGCAGAAGCAGTAAACACTGCCGTATACTTGCGAAATCGTTCTCCAACTAAATTGCTCGATTTCAAGACTCCTTACGAATCCTGGTATGGGCGGAAGCCATATGTTGGACACCTCCGCGTTTTTGGCTGTAAGGCATACAAATTGGACAAAAAACCAGGAAAATCAAAATTTCAAGCCAGAGGAGTGGAATGTCTTATGGTTGGCTACTCCAGTGAGTCCAAAGCGTATAGGCTTTATGATCCCAAAGCGAGAATCATTTGCAAGAGTAGGGATGTTAAATTTTTAGAAGATTCAATTAACATCGGCCAAGGAAAAGGTAAGAATCTTGAGTTAATCAACGTGAAGGACAGTGAGTCTAAAGGGGAAGAAAACCTACATAATCCAAAGAAGTATATCAGTTATTCTTCAAATGATAGTGGAGATTCTTTTAACACGGATTGTGGAGAAGATGACAAAGGTGAATGCGATGATGGCGGTGACGAAGATCATGATGAAAGTGGTGCAGATGATAATGGCATAGATAATGATGACGGGAATGTAAAGAATGGTGACAGCGGCGAAAATGATAATGATGACGTAGACGATAAAGATGGAAATCCGATTCGCCATAAAGCAAGACTTGTTGCGAAGGGTTGCAGCCAACGTTTCGGTCTTGATTACACGGAAACTTTTTCGCCTGTAGTAAGGTACTCCACCATTCGTCTAATTTTAGCTTTGGCCGTTGAGTATAATCTGGAAGTTCATCATGTTGACGTTACATCCGCGTACTTGAATGGTGAAATTAAGGAGGAGATATATATGGAGCAGCCCGAGAATTTCAAAGACGTCTCTAGCGGCCAAAAGGTTTGCAAGTTGAGGAAAGCTATCTACGGGTTGAAGCAAGCCGGCCGTGAGTGGAATAGTAAATTAGATGAAACACTCAAGGCTCTTGGATTTAAACGTTGCTCTACTGATTCATGTGTGTATACGAATAACGAAAATGGACACAAAAACATTATTGCTGTATATGTTGACGACCTTATAATTGCGTGTTCTCAGAAAAGCTATGTAATTAACATAAAGCATGGAATTGGTTTAGCTTTCGATATCGTCGATAAAGGTCCGATCGATTTTTTCTTGGGCATAGGCATCGAACGGGATCAAAGGACAGGATCTATAAGTCTTTCTCAGGAACAATATATCCGGAATCTTCTGGCACAGCATAATATGATGACTACAAGAAAATGCAGTACTCCATTGGATCCAGGGGATGTTCTTAGGAAATCTCCAGACAACCCCAAAAGCAAGAGGGTGGATGCAAAGCAATATCAGTCACTTATGGGCTCTTTAATTTACCTGGCAATTTCAACAAGGCCTGATATTCAGCATGCGGTGAGCAGATTAGCTCAATTTAATGTTGAACCTTACCAAGAACATATGACAGCTGCTAAGCATCTTTTAAGATATCTTTTTAATACAATTAATTATAAACTCTCGTTTAGGAAGACTGGCGAAGCTCTTAAAGGGTTCGCAGATGCTGATTGGGCCAATTGTGTTAACGACCGTAAGTCATACACTGGGTATGTCTTCCTACTTGCTGGCGCAGCAATATCGTGGGAGTCTCGAAAGCAGCAGACAGTGGCACTCAGCAGTACAGAAGCCGAGTACATGGCATTGGGAGCAGCTACGAAAGAAGCAGTTTACTTGAGGCGTTTGACCGAAGAGATTGGATTCAATTGTGCACTAAGGGGTCCTACGGTATTAAACGGAGATAACTTGAGCGCGCAGAATCTAGTTAAGAACCCAATTTTTCATTCAAGGTCAAAACATATTGACATTAAATATCATTTCATTAGAGAAATTTATAACAAGTCTTTGATACTGCTAAATTTTGTTCCAACTAATGATATGGTTGCCGATATTCTTACAAAAATTTTACTAAAATCGAAACATGAATATTTATCTTTGAAACTTGGATTGTTAAAATAAAATATTTGAATATGGATTAAATTTAAAGGCACTGTTTTGAGAGGTGGTATTAGAAATTGAATTAGTTATCTGTATTACAACATTGGCAACACAGTTCCTTTTACGTTATGTTATGTTATTATGTCCTATAATGATGAAATATATTTGACATTCGCTTAACAAACCCCAACCCAGCTGGTTGTTTTTTCGTAGTTTTTCTTTTGTATTTCCAACACTAAGTCTAGAACAATCCGAACTCGCGGTGAATATACCGCCTTGCTTATTGAAGCTCGAAACAGGGAACTTAGCTCAAAGAAAGTCAAATAACAGATGGTCCTCTTTAGATACTTGTGCCATCACAAGGAAGGTATAGCCTGTATTTGATAAGGTTAGGACCGATAGAAAATCCCTCTCCACCCATGTAGGTGTGATAAAGGGTCATAACACTCTGCGGTACCACATGAAGAAACACCGTATTACGGCAGAAGACCTATGTAGAAGCTGCGGAGACGAAGAAGTCCATGAGGACACAACTCACTTCCTTTGCCACTGCCAAGGCCTGTACCATCTAATATACAAATTCCTCGGACGACATTTCTTCCGGGATCTCAAAGAACTATCTGGTAAACAGGTGAACGAACTGAACGGCTTTTTCAAATCCACAGGATAGTTTGTACCACTAACGCAATAAGTAGTTAGTTGTACACTTTTTTTATGCGGGAAGTGTTTAAGGGTAAGATTTCCCCCCTATGGGTAGCACAATGGGTCTTAGAGACCTGAGTGACTCTTCGCCGGCCCACATACCTTACCTAACCTATTGGCGTTTTTAAGGGACACTACCCCTTTGCCAAATATCTCAACGTGTTAGGCTCAAGTGACACCGCTGAGTGGTACTTGTGGAGAGAGTGACGACACTTCCTAGTATGAGTATCCTGCCCTTTCTCGTATCAGGTGGCAGATTTCTGGGGCTCTTACTCGACTTTCTTAGAAGAACGACGAGAACACAGTAAAAGGGTTGTACCTCCTGGTAATGGACTTGTTTTTTTGTCTCAGTATTTCAGCTTGGTGTTCCAACTCGCAAACAGAAAAGTACTAGATATGTAGCCTGTCGTGATTCCCCTCAAACGTTGAAAAGTTGGAGAAAAAATTATTTGGGATAGGAAGGATGCATTAGCATTAGTGAACTCTGGTAAATTGTAACCAATTCCTTGTAAAAAAAACGAGCAATTTGAGCAAATAAAGGACACTAAAGCTAGATAATCTTGTAATCTCACTATCAGCAAACCATCTAGCTTGTCAATTCTTCTGCTTCCGTAGATATCGGTGCCACGATAACACACAGAAAAACATTAAAAAGAACACCTTTCATGACTGATATAATCGCTAGATAACGAAACAGAAACATGGACACGAATTAAGTCTGTTTACAAACAATCTCAACCAAAGGGGCAAACATATTGAACTCAACCATTTATTTAACTTTAAACCCTCGAGCAAGTATCATGTGGACATGATCACATTTAAATAAAACTGTGCGTGGCTTTGGCTTGGTATCTCGCAAAGCCTTTAGTTTAATTAAATCGAGTATCTCCTAGTTCGATGGTGTTGTTATCTTATCTTCTCTTGACTCCCTCCCATTGCTTATAAAATCGATATCACACAATTCATATCAAACAATCAAATTGCAATCAATCTCAATGTTCACCTTCGGTCTGGCAAAATCAAAACGCTCGCCGTTGTAGTGATAGTGTTGGGCGTCCCGTGCGAAGTTGATAAAATAAGAAAATTTTGAAAATTATTCATCAAACTTTTGAATTTGCAAATTTTTGACTAATTTTTGGTGGAACATGCCGATTTATGGAGGTCTGCAGCGTTCCTGGCTTGAGTTGCACTACCAGCACAAAGCCCAATGCAATTCTTTGTCCGCTGGTAATATTGATTTTCTTGTGGGAACACATTACAGATATGGACTTCCTAGTGATCGATGGGAGTGAAAAAAAAAAAAAAAATAAATTTCTTAACTTAAGATAAGGACTTATCGGTGTTGTGTTGTCAAACAAAAGTGTTTACATTTACACTCGTAGTGCGTGGATTACGTGAATTTCACAGAAAAAGTGAATCTTTGTTAAATATTTCCTAATTCCAATGACCCAATTGTTGTTTGGAATCACTGAAGACGTCTTGAATGTGTTAGAAGCTCTTAAGACAGTCACATGACAGATTTTCAGTTTCAGTTTTATTTAAATGCTAGTGAAAAAAGAAAGGCTTCGTTAAAAGGGAAAGTTATCGCTTCAGTTTCAACCTTTATTCCTTCTACAACTTAGTTATCAGATTAGTTATCAATTTTTGGATAATGAACACTGGCGTTTCCCAAATTGCCACTTTAATTTGGAGAACCATAGTCTAATGGTTATCGTCAACAATTCCTATAGTAGGTTTGCCAAAATTCAAATCATAAAAGGCCAACGTTCCTGGAATCGGTTATCTTTACAAATGGTACACAATATCGTCTGATAATTGTTTTTTTCCTAAGAGATAAACTTTTGCTGAAAGTGAACTAACCAATTGAAGAACATTTGCACTAAATATTTGCACAAAGCCTATTGTTTAAGAGTGCTTACCAAGAACTGTAGTGGTTTTCAATTTTTTTTTTTTAAAGTTTTCTGTGCTTCAATTCACAGAGCTATTCTTCTCAATTTCCTAAGCGTTTCTTTCTACTCAAGTGTCGGGATAAGCACTTGCCTGTCTTTACCTTCAGACTGTGAAGTTAGGTTAGGTTATTGGAGAAGTGCACAGTCAAGTTTGAATTCATGACGATTTATTGGTCCATTGTGTTCTTCATTGTTGTGTGATCCTTATTTGTAAGTTCTAGGTGACTGGTCGAACCAGCCTGTATTCTTTACAGGGTAGGTCCATTAGTGATACCTTCCCTAAGTCGTCTGGTTCTCCAAACAGCCTGTTTCTCATGTAGAGAACTTGACAGTTTTAAAGATTTGACATCAGTCTCGTGACAGCTCCCGCACCGTGTCCTGTCAGTACTCCTTTAAAAATATGAAGTTACCTTCTTTCCATTGCCAAAAGGCAATTGGTTCTATATCCGTCTATTCTTTCCTGCCCGGGTGATTGTGCCAATCAGTGATTCCAGTTTCCCATCTGCTGCAAGCAAACAACGTAAGTTTTTCGTCGTCCGCTGAACAGTCGCCTACTTGAACTACTTGCTTTGCCTATCCTGTGGACGAACGTTGACGTCAAAGTACTCATGTCCGGTTAGAAACTGGATGACATAGTAGTTCATTTCACGGTGTTTTCGTGTCTTTTCCATTTATCAGCGTTTGGGATCAACCTTGCAGTCCATCAGACTGTATTTTTTGAGCCTTATTTCTCTTACCACTGCTATTAAGTGAGTTCTTTTGCCTCCTTTGTTGCTGCTTCCACTCCAATTTTCGTGATTTTCTCTGCCGCAAGGAGATGTTTCTTTTCTGACCCATCTTCCGTTCATGCAATTCCCATGTTAAAAAACACTAATCGACAAGAGTTTAGGCAATTCAAGGATCCTTCTTAACATGTACATATATCTAGCTTTTGATTGAAGTTCTTTAAAAAATGAAATTTATCTTTTATACCCAACAGCATGGATGATCTTTATATCTGGTGGCATGAAAATTGCTTGGGCAATTTATGAACAACCGCTGGTGAAATCACACAACTCAATATTTGGAGCAATTCATCTGGTCATATCCTGGTTTATAGGAGTCATAATTGGAACAAAAATTGCCGCAGTATTTGTTCAGCGATGGTCTAAGAATGTGGCAAATGTAAGTACTTACGCACATCCAAGCGTCTAAAGGTCCATCAAACCATTCATCTACCCGTCCATCCGTTCATTCTAGCATCCGTCCATCTTTTCATCCGTCCATTTGTCCATCCGTCCATCCGTTCATTTGTCCATTTGTCCATCCGTCCATTAGTCTATCCATCCATCCGTCCTTCGTTCCATCCGTCCATCCGTGCATTCGTCCGTCCGTCCATCCTTTCATTCTAACTTCCGTCCATCCGTCCTTCTGTCCATCCGCCCATCCGTCCATCTAGTTCATTCGTCCATCCTTCTTTTAATCCCTCCGTCCATCCGTCTATCCGTCCATCTTTTCATCCGTCCATCCGTCCATCCGTCCATTCGCCCATCCGCCTATCCGTCCATCTTTTCATCCGTCCAACCGTCCTTCTCGTCCATGCATTCATTCGTCCACCCGTCCATCCATCCATTCATCCGTGCGTCCATCTGTCCATCAGTCCATCAATCTATCAGTCCATCAGTCCATCAGTCCATCAGTCCATCAGTCCATCAGTCCATCAGTCCATCAGTCCATCAGTCCATCAGTCCATCAGTCCATCAGTCCATCAGTCCATCAGTCCATCAGTCCATCAGTCCATCCGTTCATTTGTCCATTTGTCCATCCGTCCATTAGTCTATCCATCCATCCGTCCTTCCGTCCATCCGTCCATCCGTGCATTCGTCCGCCCGTCCATCAATTCATTCTAACTTCCGTCCATCCGCCCATCCGTCCATCTAGTTCATTCGTCCATCCTTCTTTTAATCCCTCCGTCCATCCGCCTATCCGTCCATCTTTTCATCCATCCATCCGTCCAACCGTCCTTCTCGTTCATGCATTCATTCGTCCACCCGTCCATCCATCCATCCGTCCATCAGTCCATCCGTCCATCAGTCCATCAGTCCATCAGTCCATCCATCCAACCCTCCATCCGTGCAAAACTTCTATAACGTTGACAACTTTCTTCTTTTAGTACGCCGGTGGCGCTCTCGTCATTTTGGGCGGTATCCTGTTCGTTTGCTTCCCGGATTCATGTGTAGCCGTTCTCATTGGACGTTACATAGATGGCTGCGCGTTTGGCATAACGCTCCTTCAGGCTATAGTCACTGGCGGAGAAGTCTCGATTCGATTCCTTAGAGGCACTGTGATGTCTTCTGAACGCATATTCCTCTGGATTGGTATCTGTGCCCAGCTCTGCTACAGTACGGTGTTCTTTGACAAAACAGTTGTTGGAGATACAATCACGGATGACCAGATACACGGTGCTATCGCAATTTGTTTAGGCGTCTTGGCACTTCTCTGTACAGCTGGCTTCCCAATCGAATCGCCTGTCTACTTGCACGTGAACCATCGAGAGTCGGAGTCACTAAGTTCTCTGATGCGACTCCAGCGTTGTGATCATCCCACGAATGAAATTTTTGAAATTTTTGACGACAACAAGTTGTGGATCAGCGAGAATGCCAATCAAAGTTTCAAGGATGAGATTCGCAACGGGTGTGTGGCATTTATCAAGCTTGTCTTCCTGAGAACACTGCTATCTCTGGCTATATCACTGCCCTTTCAGTGGGCTTATGTCTTATGCAGTTCCACGGCTTTCGGATCGAATATATTTCTCATTGCCTTCGGATTTGCAGGACTTGCAGGCAGCTTGTTGAGTGTCTTCTTTATGGACTGTCAAGGTCGTCGACTGACATCTGCGTTTTCGTTGTGCATTGGTGGAGCCTTGTTACTGGCGGTCGGTGGAATATTTTTTGAGTTCCAAGCGAACCTCGACTTGGCCCCTCAAATGACAGTCGTGACCGTATTACTTTTGGCTTATCAAGGTATCAACGCATTTGGATTTGCACCAGCAACAACGATTTATATCTCAGAGGCGTTCGCATTACCACTGAAGACGTTTTTCATCACGGCAATCATTGTTATGGAGTACCTGGTCCAGGTGATAACATGCGTTCTGGCCTTCACCATAACCATTAACTACGCGGAGTTTTTCATTGCCGTCGGTTTATTTAATTGTATCGCCTGTGTTGTCGTCCTATTTTGGTTCCCAGAAACAAAAGGGTTGACTTTGAGGGAGTGTAACCAACTTTTCTCTAAAGCGGATGTAAAGTGAAACAACAATGGAGATGGAGATGGAGGACCTGAAGTGAATTTATTTGAATGTGCCATGAATTTATAAGTGATATCTAGGTTAGGAAAAATTCAGATTGTAAGTAGGACAAGTGCGTAATGCTAATAAAGTATGATTCAAGTTTAATGGAAACTTTTCTTTTAACGGTTCCATACATCCATTTTAAGACGGAGTCAGGGTTTTAAACAATAGTACCTGGCCGATGAGGGAGGATATTGACAACCTTCTTCAATCCTTCATTGGACCGACCGGTAGGAATGCAAGATGTCATAATCTTAAATGGTTAAGTAGCAAAGAGACTGATTTTTTTAGAATTTGCATTAAGTGCCCACGGTTCCACGCTCTCATACAGAAGAGAACCAAGTATCTGAAACTTCAAAGGCTTCGTAAAAAGTCGCAACCAAGTAATCCTGTGGGTATGTGTGAGGGTAGGTCAGAGCCAGACTTGGAATTACGACATAATGATCGTAGTTTGTTTCTTTTGTTGCGAAGAGCACGTCACAGGGTGGGGGCAACAAATAGTTTCTTTTAGGCACAAATGGTACAGATTGGAGGAAGCAGGCAGAGATTTCAACGGAAAACATCGCGAAGCTGGAGTATATGTGTCACAAGTACGGACAGATGACGTAAATATGCTCGACAACTTTCTTGCTCTCCTGACTTCGCACATATGGGGCTTCTTGGGTACCACTGGATCGATGGCAAGGCACTCTTTTCAACCGTATACAATTTCTGTATTTTTACTGGACTCTTGGACGAATATAGACCAACATTAGGTTGACCTCATGCAACTTCACCACAACCACTCGACACAGATGTTTTTTATATGAATTCGATAGTCGATTGAGACTAAATGGTCTTTCATTAAGCGCTTTCTATCTTTAAACTTAAATAGAACAAAGTATGTGTGAGATATTGTCGACATTTTTTATTCGTTTGAAAGGCCTATCGATGCCATTATGTATGAAATATAACATCGTTCAAATGTCCGCCGCGGCTTCTCTGGGTGGCACGCATCCGAAATATCAATTTTCCCTGACTCTGGCGCATAAATCAGGCTGAATTTGACCGATGGCGTGGGTTATGTTGGCTTTGAGGGCCGCTTTGGTTTGTGGCTTATTCGCATAGACCTGCGACTTCAGAAAACCCCACAAGAAAAAGTCGAACGGGGTCAAATCTTACGATTTCGGTGGCCAGTTCACATCACCTTCACGTGAGATGACCATGCCCTCGAATCGCTCGTGCAGAATTTCCAATGTCGCGTGAGATGTGTGGCACGTAGCGCCGTCCTGTTGAAACCACATATCGTTGGTGTCCATATCATCCAATTCAGGCCAAATGAAGTTGGTAATCATCGACCTATAGGCCTGGCCAACGTCGTTCTCAAAGAAATATGGACCAATGACGCCAAATAATGACTTTTTCTAGATGCATTGGACGCTCTTGGATCTCATGTGGATTGGTATCGTCTCAAATTTGACAATTTTGTTTGTTGACGTACCGATTCACCCAGAAATGGGCCTCATCGCTGAAGATGATTTTTTGATGAAAATTAGGGGCAGTTTCCAACTGCTCCAGAGCACATTCAGTGAACACACGTCGTTGTCTATGGTCATTAACCTTCAGCTTCTGGGTCCGTTGAATTTTGTACGAGTGCAGGCCCAAGTCACGACGCAAAATTCGCCAAGTTGTGGTCTGCGAAAGGCCGAGTTCTTGTGAGCGACGCGAAGTCGACTGCCTCGGATTCTCCTGCACACTCTGACGGACAGCGGCGATGTTTTTGGCAGATCTTGCATTTCGTCGATGTACGGGTGTCGGTTGATCGTTTACAGAACCAGTTGACTCAAATTTATCCACCACACTGTGAATAGTTCTCTCGGACGGGCGAAAACGTAGCGAAACAAACAAAAAATGGTGGCGCGACCCACTGCATCACGTGCATTACATCACAATCCCCGCTAGGTGATATAAATTCTTTGATTCTTCAACTATCCCGCGGTATATTTTGATTTTCAACATAAACAATAGTTTTTGAGTTACAACACGAGACTCGATCCCCTGATTTCGTTATCATTGCATTTTCTATTATGTTCCTCAAAGCAAATTAAAAGATGTATTCACGTCAAAATGGTGGTCAGCCACTAACTGAGTTTCACAAAGTCTGTATTTAAGTTATAAGATTCCTCGGATGCATACATTAGCCGTGTTTTTTTGAGAGCTGTATACCCAGCCCAGTAAAATTTTACACACAAAGCAATAACAACACACCAAGTGGCAATAACTTTCCCAGTAGCAGCAAGTGAGGATAGAACTACACAAGTTGACCACCAGAGCGCGAAAAATCTCATACATTAGCTCTTAGCCGATCGTATTTGTTGCTTTTCCTCGGATTTGACATTTACAAACTGTGAAATGAAGAAAAAGAAATCGAGCCGCAAACCAATTGGTTGGTGCGGCTGCTACTGTGGATGAAGTGAGTATAGATCGTTTTTTTGACTAAAGTAAGTATAGTTATCAAAAAAACACGGCTATTTTCGTACGAAAAGCGGTCTAACCTAGAAGGAAGATGACTACTCTCAGAAACGGAAGAGTTATCGACATCAGATGAAATAATGAAGCCAAGTTATTCTATTCAGGCTATTTCGGATGACATTTACTTGCTATGGGTCAGAGTTATCCTAGATAAGCCGTGTTTTTTTTGAAAACTATACTCACTTCAGTCAAAAAAAAAAAAACGATTCATACTCAGTAGCAGCCGCACCAACCAATTGGTTTGCGGCTCGATTTCTTTTTCTTCGTTTGACAGTTTGCAAATGTCAAAACCGAGAAAAAGCAACAAATACGATCGGCTAAAGGCTAATTTATAAGATTTTTTGCGCTCTGGTGGTCAACTTGTGTAGTTCTATCCTCACTGTTGCTACTGGGAAAGTTATCGCCACTTGGTGTGTTGTTATTGCTTTGTGTGTACAATTTTACTGGGCTGGGTATACAGCTCTAAAAAAAAACACGGCTATAGTTACTTCATTATTTGGATCATCATCAGCGGCAAGTTGGTACACCCCAAGTTTTGCCACATACAAACTCGAATTCAGTGTGCGACCTTTTGAAAAGGATAACAAAATGTATGCCTCCATCAGCTGTAGTAATTGAGGAAATAGAGCTTCCTTAAAACAACACACGAAGAACTGGAAAACTAAGTGAAATTAAAATTAATTATGAAACTTCAACCGTTTCTTTTTGTTCTATGGACACCTACCTACAACTATTCCACATTGCATCAGTTCGCTACTTAGGTAGAATACCAGCCCAAAAGGGAACATCTGTATTTGCCTTTAATTTTCAGGACTTTTAGTGCATGAAGACTAAATAGATTCTCGGTGCTTTGTTGGAAGTTTTTAAATTCGTGATGATGATTGTTAGCTGAGAGTCAGTCAACGTCTGCTAAAGTGTGTCATAGACTTTATGTACGTAAGTAAAGATCTGATAAAGTATTTTTAAATAATTAAAAGTTTTTATTATAATCATAAAAAATAAAAAATAAAAAAATTAAAAGAAAATTCTTCATTTTAAATACTCGAAATATTTGAAATGCAATTTTAAATTACAAATTCTTTTCTAATAATTTCCAATATTAAGTGTCTCTTTGAACTTTGCCAAAGCCTCGCGTAGTGTGGTTTGTTTGGTCTCCGGCATCACGACAAAGAATAAAATGGCATATGCAATCTGTAAGGCACCCAGAGTGAATACAAAGGCCGACGGTGAATCTTGTTCTGGTTGAAACGTACAGCAAATAATAATCTGAATGATGTTTTCAAATATAACTGCAACCAGGATAAAGTATGGCTTCACTGATACCGAAAAGGCTTCTCCCAAATAACATGTGCTTGCAGGTGCCGCCAGTCCGGCAAATGCTTGATAGGCAATCAGCAATCCCAAAACTGATCCCATTTGGACTGGGCCAAACGAATCCAATGCATCGTTGAACTTTGCTCCCAGGCCAATTAGAAGTCCGCCGCCTACAAGTATTGCGAAGGCACTTATTCCCTTGCGGCCCACTGAATCCAGGGTGAAAATGGCGATAAATATGCCGATAAGTCGCATCAGAGCGTAAGTATACAGACCCCACGAACTATTGCTACTTAAACTTGCGGAAAGGAACAACATAACGGTAAGTGGAAATGAGATCGACATTGTTACGAAGGCACGGAACAAACACATCTTAACCAGCGGCACCAGACCTGTGGAAACATTAATAGCATGTCCCCTGGCATTGTCCTCTTGTAGCAAATGTTTGTTCTCATAAAGCAAGGCGTACGTCTCGGTTGTCACAACTTGAGGTCTCTGCAGACGACGCAGGACGTTGATTGCTTCCGGTTCATTATTTTTGCGTAAATAGAAGATTGGTGATTCGATTGTAAGAATTAAGCTGAAGACGAAGGCTAAAACACCATAGACCAGGGCCAATATTCCATGCATTTGATTCGAGTCCAATTCCCAAGTGTAGCTCCACAGGTTTGAGTAGATTATTTTCAACATGACACCGGTAACAATACCAATTTGTTCAGTACTAAGTACAAGACCTCGAAGCCGTTTCACTGCTTGCTCAGAGCCCGCGACGATAGCTGGAATCACTGTCAAACCGAATGCAATGCCATCGCAATAGCGTGCTATAACGATTGCCGCTACACTATGTGGCGCCGAAACAAAGAGAATTCCATTGGCAATGACAAGCACTGAAGCTAGAAGCTAGAAATAGAAAGAACTATTAATGGACGATTCTAGTACTATTTCAGATGATTTTACATTTAATACACGCTTTGTAAGTTTTTCGATTAAAATGGCGGATAGGCAAGCTCCAATAATGACGGCAATAAACCAACACACTTGCATGTGTCTAGCGGCACCTGCACCCAAATTCCCGTAGAACTCGCTTGATGTAAAGCCCACACTCCAGGCTAAACTCATGCCACCGGATGTGAAAATTAAAGTCGCTAGAAGGAGAAAAGAAGGTTTTTATAGGTTTTTTTTTGAAAAAAATATTTGAAACAAGAACTTAAGCTTTTAAGCCCGACTTATGAAGGGAGTCAAACTGTTGATCCTGCATGCGTTAGGAGTCTATTAGCTGAACTTTTTTAAATGAGGGATGTGAATAGCTTGTTAAGACATAATTGTGAAGGAAATCATTATTGAGAAATCACCGAACTGGACGTTTTTCTGGACGAGTACAGTGAAACTAGGGATTTCATTCCACATTCAGAAACATTAAAAATATCCAGTGAAGAGCCTTAAGTACCGGAGCACTCATTCCGATCTGATCGCCCGGTAAGTGTCTATCAATAGGTATCCATCAATGCGGCAACTTCATTGAGAGCGTGTTCTCGGACAGAGCCGGAAGATACTTATTCTGGGATAAGTAGAGCTCAGAGGAGTGACAGCTATCAGACAGAGATCATAAAATCACTGTCACCTAAAAGATCTTTTGTGGCTATCAAGGTTTTCTTTCAACTAGGACAAATTGTTATCCTTAGCAAGAAGATCATACCTATGTGGAAGAAAAGGGAATTAATTGGTTATCTATTGGGCGACTCCCTAAATCGCACGGCCTTTGGTCGCATGGTTGATTAGTATTTTTAGGACTTGCCCCTATTTCAGAAATTTTGTGTACAAGGACTAAGATGCCCGGGACATGTAGAGCGGATGAACACCAGCGCTCCAGCCCGGATAATCTTTGAATCTACCTTAGAGAGACGACGTAGTAAAGGAATACCACGACTCAGGTGGCACATGCAAGTGGAAATCGACTTTGAACGTGAAACTGGAAGCAGCTAACTATCGACCAAGCTTGTTGGTTGAGACTGTAGGGCAATTATAAGTAAGTAAGTACGTACTATGGAAAAACTCATTCAATAAGCTGTCAGATCCAGGGAATTGATCAAGGATTCTGACAAATTTTAAAAAAAATGTCGCTGACGTTTGTCCTACAAAATCTCTAGAAACGTCATTTTTAATAATCAAAGTTTCGTTTGTTCAGTTTAACTATGAACAACGACATTGGAGTTGTCATCTTTTGATACCTTATCGATAACTGTGCTAGTTTGTACAAATAAATCATTGTTTCTAGGTAAAAATGTATAACCAAAATATGGAAACGATTGTTAATCACAAATCGACAAAAGTCCGATACGAAATGCTTTAGAAGCTCTGAAGGGTAAAATACTTTCAATCAGAACAACTGGCATAAGTGGTGTTGTGTCATAATTATCATGAATTCTGTTCAAAATGAATTATGAGTCATAAAATGAAACCACGTAAAGTTTGTTTTTAAAATGAAAAACTCGCTAGATATTCACTCGAATTGATTGCTTTTCCGACTAAACCACACATGGAAATTAGAAAGAAACGTCAGTCGTGATTAGACAACCTTAGACCCTATAAACTTTGAAATAAGTATCAGTCCTACGTCACTGTCATCAATCAGACATTAAATGAAACATACCTCATGGGAATTTTAAAACATTCAGATGAGAAGAGAAGTGCAACAAAAATGCTGAGTGAACCGAACTAGTGGAGTCAGATATTTTTCTCCCTAAATTCCAAGGGAAGTACATTTTTATTGGTTGAGATATGTGACATATTCTCCCTTTTAACATGTTAATCTACGCCAAAGAGGCACAGGAAGACACATAACGACAATAGCTTAGAACGGTTGGGAACGAAGCAATGATAACCCAGAACAGAGAAACCTGGCGACTAAGGACTAAAAGATTAAAATCTATGCCGGACTAAGAAAAAATCTAGTACTGACAAGTAAATCGAATGTTCAACACAATGGCAACACCTCCGTGACATTTGTTCATCTGACAATTCAAAACCATGATTTGCGGTGCAGTGAGAGTGTAGAATAAATTAAGCTCTGGGCTAGGTTAAAGGGGTATTAGCGCGAAGTATCTTTTTACCCTGTTTAGCTGCTTGGTTGAGCCGATTAGTCGAAGCCACATTACATCAGATCGTGAAGACTATGAAAGCGCTACTAGATATCAAAGGGGCCATACACTACAATAAAACCATCATTAACAATTGACTACGGCAGATGCTGGAGAATCACACAATCAGGACATCTCTAGAAAATGAAACGAGATCAGGAACAGGGAAGAATTAGCAGGGGGGGATCTACTGTAAGTGCTCGTTATGGACAACCTGCGGCGAATGCGTAGCAAACGCGGACGAAACATCTAAACATCATAGAAGAACTCATCCTGAGACCCAACAGAGTGATACTTTTTGCCTTAAGCTTCCTTTCGATGTAAATGTCAATATTTCTCCTTGAAGGTCTGTCAAACTGTTCGAGACTGTCATTGTTTGGATGTTGTAGCACGTTCTTCTGCATAGATTCCAACGGAGATACATTCGTTATGCTTGCGGGTTTGTTTATAGTGATGAGAAAGCATAGAGCTTTCAAATTGCACGACGAATGACTGATGAAATGATGAAAAAGCGGGATGCAATGTCGCTGTCACCTCACGGCACATTTATATGGAGCATTGCAGATTTGAAACCATCCAAAACAACTTGAATTGAAAGGTAGCGTCGGTATAAGTGACCACGCTCATATACAAACACTACCGGCCACATGACATCATACATCATGTCTCTGAAGAAGAAATATGCTGATGTTTCATGCACGAATCTGAGACACAAGTGTTTGGTGTAAAACTTTGTAAAATTCCATTTGAAATGCAACGTCCAATAGTCTTATCTTCAACAAAGTTATGGAGATATTGGCTCCCCTTGTCGGTGGGAGGGCACAGCGGATCTGTTCCTATGAAAACCATACTGATTGTCACTGAAGTCTTTCCGTTAAGGGATATATTCCATAAGCTGACGATTTCTTAGCGTTGAAAATAATTGAGGGAAGTGCAATGGAAATGGAACGGTGGTTGGAGGGAGAACTTGTACACACGCTCCACGAAACAATTTCAAATACTGTATGGCTGTCTCAATTATTCCAGCATTTTTCACTGACAATTACCTGCGACTGCTACTACGCCTTAGATGCTAATTATGAAATGATAACAAACAAATTTATCATTAACGTTTATCAATCATTCCAATGCATTTCAGATTCATATTTAAAACAAACAATCCTTTCGTTGAACACACACACACAACACACACGCATTTATGACTAAGAGACATAATCACGGGGTAAGATAACAACTTCCGTGCAAAGACTTTTTGGAAATAAATTAAAAACTCTCATTCAATTTACAAACAGCTATTCGTACCTGCAGCTAATGAATTTGATTGTGGTTTATTCCTTTGTGATTCTGAAAACCATCCCAATCTCTCCAGCACGTTGACCACCTGAGGTGGACTGCCGGGTACCGGCAGTGGTGGCGGAATTGGATGTGATTCATATCCAGGTTGTTGTGGATATCCCGATTGAGGTGGATATCCCGATTCAGGTGGATATCCTGATTGAGATTGATATCCCGACTGAGGTGGATATCCTGGATAATGTGGCGGATCCTGTGGTGGATAAACGTTCTGAGAATGTCCACCTTGTGGTGGTGGATAATCTGATTCCTCCGGAGCTGAGGGTAGACCCTGATACGGAGGCGGTTGATATTTTTCCATACCCAAATGAGAAATATGTATTATACGACTATGAACACGCGATAATTGTTACTCACTAGAAGCTCGATTGAAAAATGACTAAATAACACCTTGTTTCCGTTAATCAATGCATGTGGGTATTTATTTATATTTTTACTTTCAATTTTTCACTGATAACGCTTGTACCCTAACACCGATAGTCGACCGATAAATCAAAAGTTCTTTGTAGAATTTTTAACGTCGAAAAACTGATTATACTTGTACGTTTGTACGAATGAGTGTACAATTTGTTTACAAAAAAAAAAAAAAAAAAAATTTAATCAAATGCGCTTCGAATATCTTTTTATAGCTTTTCGTGGTTTGTTTGTAAGCAAAAGATTGAAGTGCGACGTAGGTACAGGGTGACAATTTAATTGGAAGAACTTCTTGTCATTATGACAATAAACAATAAATTTATCGTTTTGCTTAAACAAAAAACAAAACTTTTGAAAGTAAAAGGTATTCTGTTATCTTGCCTCTTACTGCCATCAAAAAATAAAGAAAAAGCTTCTCAATCCGCTGTTTCAAGTCGGAAATCGAAACTGTTGGTCCCTTCCATGCACAATACAAATGGTTAGGCCTTGGCGCCCTATAGGCTGTCGCGCTAAATATTTCTTTTGTACATATCAGGAAGAAACCTTCGTCAATCTATACGCGAACACAGCTAAATACCTTGGTATGACGCAAAATTTCTATGGAAGGCTCATGTCAAGAAAAAAACGAGAGGAGCGCGATATCAGATGAAGAAGGATCTACTGGCTAATAGGAAGACATTCCTGCCAATCAATTTCTAACAAACTCATACTTTATGGACAAGCAATTAAACCCATATGGACATATGGGACTCAACTCTTTGTTTGTACTAAACAGACCAACATGGACATCATCCAAAGTATCCAAAACAAAATAGTGAGAAATATCGTCAATGCACCCTGATACGTGCGGAATGAGGACCTCCACAGAGACTTGGGTATGGAACGAGTAAAACACGAAGTCAAAAGACATGCTAAGAAACATGGAGAGCGGCTCACGGCTTCTGGACCAATCAAACCTAGTTAGAAGATTGTGAAGACGAAAACCCTTCGAATTAGCGCAGCACTGAAAATGTTCAAAATTCGAAAGTGCACATTCATAGGAACGGCACACGGAGTGAGTTCTATCCCCCAACGTCTTGAGTGGTCTAAATCCGACTTATGTTCCACTCGCCTAGTGATGTATGTGCATAACTTCTTTCTCGTGAGCTCTTGAGAGACGCCAGTGGGTGGAACTCTCATTTTATACACATGTAGGGTAGGTAGGTAGAAGTGGCTGAAACTGGAAGCGCGGATGCGCCGTTTTGATACCACAACTCACGTGACCTGGGTGTTGATGGGAGTAGCTGAGAGTGTAATTTTTCAGATCCATCCTGTGGAGTTAAGAAAATTGATAATGTTGCAAAATTTGATGTTAGAAATCTCAGATAGTTCCTCAAAAAAGGGTTTTCCGAGAGTGCGCTGCGCTGAGTGGCTGTGGCAAGTACCGGGCAGTCACAGAGAAAGTGGAATAGCGTTTCCTTTTCTTGTGAATTGTCGCAACTACGGCGGTGGGGGTTGAACGGGATGCCTAACTTGGCAGCGTGTGGACCGATTGGCCAGTGGCCCGTGCTAATTGCCGAGATTCTAGCTGTGTCGATGCGGTTTCTATTGATTAGGTCATTCGATCTGTTTTTATCGTAGGTGGGCCAAATCTGTCTAGATATGGCATAAGTTGCAAGACTTTTTCACCTAGAGTTGGCAATAGAGAGAAAGTGTTGGAAAACTTTGATCTTGATGAGTCCCATTGGGGAGCAGACTGACTCCGCATGGGAGACATCCAGGGTGGAGCCGCATCTGGCTAACGCATCGGCTCTCTCGTTCCCCTCTATGTTACTATGGCCGGGAACCCAGAGGAGAGTGATGTTGAACCGGGTGTTTGCCTGCGTTCTAGTTTCCTTATACTGTTCAACTAATTTAGAGGACGGAGAAAGTAAGTGGAGCGCTTTGATGGCAGCCTGACTGTCAATAAAGATTCCTATGTTGTTAGAGGTAGTAGGACTGAGGCTAAGAATCTTACAGGCTTCTCTAATCGCTAGTACCTCCGCTTGAAAGACACTCGAAGAGTATCGGCGATACGATTTGGATACGTTCAGTTCCGCTGAGAGAGAAAGCACCTGCTCCAACGCCACACTCCATCTTGGACCCGTCGGTGAGGATCGACACCACACAAGCGAACCATAAGTAAGGATTGGACGAACTACAGCAGTGTACATCCAGAGGACCATCTTACGTTTGAGTCCCCACCTTTTACCAAAGGTCTTACTACAGGCGTAGAAAGCGACACATGCTTTCTTAACTCTGTTTTCTATGTTAAGTTTCCAGTTGAGCTTGGTATCAAGAATGACGCCGAGATACCTTGCATTGGGGGATAAAGTAAGTGTTTGGTTGTTGAGACGTGGAAGCTTGAAAGTTGGTATTTTGTACTTGGTGGTAAATAGCATCAGTTCAGTTTTACTCGGATTTACGCCCAGTCCACAGCTTGTGGCCCAAGCGCTACGCTTAATCAGAGCCCTCTCTGTGATTTCACTAATCACATTCCTGATACTTAAATAACCATGTCGTACGCATACGCGACTGCCTTGATTCCAATTCTGTCGAAATCCGTCAGAATATTGTTGATGACGAGGAGCCATAGAAGAGGCGAGATGACTCCGCCCTGCGGGGTACCTCTATCTACGGATTTAGTTATGAGGCTGTTCCCCAATTGTGACTGAATGATTCTGGTTTTTAGCATGGATATAATCCAGTTGCTAACAAAACCCTCCGTACCAAGCTCGGTAAGAGATCCCAGAATGTCTTCGGTGTGCACATTATTGAAGGCACCTTCTATGTCTAGGGAGGTGGCTTTATACACATGTACATCAAAACAAAAGTTTAAGAAAAATTGCTCAATAGTGCCAGTGACTAGATCGCAATAGCATGGTAGGATCTCTGTCCACAGGCGTAGAACTTGGCCTACGCACCAGCCGAGCATAATCACTGGGTATCGTCACCTGTGATGTGTTATCTCTGCTTCGTGCGGACCCGTGCTGAGATGGAGAGACTCAGAGAAAAAATAAAATAAAAATCTGGTACATAAAATACTTTTCATTCCTCCTCTATCTCGATTATAAGTTTGGAGGACAGATAATATAATCATGCCAGCCTTGGTTTAACGGAATAGCTAATAAGTATTTATTTATTTTTTTGCATTGCCAATGCTTATAAGCTCTTTTTAGTAAGCGAATTCATGTTTACTGTTGCTCTGTAATGATTCATGACCGGTTTTTCCCAAAAAATCTCACTCGATTGCTTAGGGAAAACTAACACGTGTTAAAGTGTTATTTAAATATGTTTTACTAGATTTATTTTTTTTCGACTTATCATTAAGTCACGTTCATCCGCATCCGATTCCAAAGTGGCTATTTGCTGATACAAGTAGCTTGACAAGAATTAATTGCGCACTTGAAAAATCAAGCAGAGCGGAACCAAATACAAAATTCGGTTGAGTAAATGTGATATTTTGCCAGTTGTGTACGAATACAGAGACGGTTTTTAGTTGAACACTAAGGCAATATAGTTTAATGCGTTGGATGCTAATGAATTTCTACTTGTTACAATTGCCGGGAGTTCGGTTCACATTGAAAATGTTCGGCATCCAAGTGTGAATAGACTTTAAGCGTTATCCAGAGTGCAGCGCGAGGAGCTTGTCTATTCTTCGCACCCTGGCAATATAGTACATTTGTTGGTTAGACAAGTGTGGACTTCTACCAACTTTATCACTGAAAATTACTATCTTCTGTCTTCAGGTGTAAGCAGGAGATATATAGGTCCAAAATCTCGGAGAAGAAACATAAATTTAGACCTTAAAAAGCTAATGATAGAAGCAGATAGAATTGTAACCCATGCTGAACCATTTAAACAAAAGTTTCGTAACTTAAACTAGCTTTTGCCGGCAACTCCATCTGCGTAGACCATATGACTGAAAATACGTCAAACAGACGTTAAATAGCACATCTTGACACAAGTCAGTGTAACACTAAGCCCTTCCCTAGACGAAGGTTGCACGCCAACATTTGAAACCTTTTCCCTATTCCAGCTTGACTACAACAAATTAATACGCTCGTGTATGTGGGTAATCCACAGTTGTCACGTCAGCAAACTTATTTGTGATGTAGTGTTAGATCAAATGTCATGTTCGATGTCAATCAGTATTTCTAAGTGAATACGAGTCTTCAGAGCTGTTCTTGCCTTTTACACAGAAATGTGTGAGTTCTGTGAATTGCGATTGCGCAATCACCGCTACAAGTTCTACGGAGAACTTTTACTTTATCAGTCGGCTCTCAGATCGTAGCAAATAAATACATCATTAGGTGTCAGCGGACACAAGTTTTATTAATCATTTTGCAAGCGAACTTCAAGTAGTGTTTGTTTATCGTTTGGGTATGGAAAAATCTCAACCGCCTCCATATGAGGGTTTACCGTCAGCTCTGGAACCAGATTATCCACCAACAGGACATCCACCACCACAAAGTGGATATTCTCAGCACGGTTATCCATCACAGGGTAGTTATCCCCCACAGTATCCGGGCTATCCAGAAGAGTCAGGATATCCACCTCAGTCGGGATGTCCACCTCAATCAGGATATACGGAAAAGCCTAGAAATGAACCACAGCCAGTTTCACCACCAGCACCAGTCTCCGACAGCCCTCAAGTGGTCTATGAACGGGAGAAATCCGGATACTTTTCAGAATTACAAAGGAATAATCCTCAATTAAAGTCATTATATGCAGGTAATTTGAATAAGAGCCTTTAATGTCCCATGAAAGGGACAAACAGTCGCAGAGGAGTTCCAGCCAAAAATGTTGAAATAATTGAGACATCCTTACAGTTTTTGAAATTGTCAACCGAAGCTGTGTAGATGTTCTTCTATTTCATGACATAACTTCGTTTCAACTTCACACCAAATGGCAGCTCTGTACAACAAATAACTTTATCTACAAGTTCTCACTCCAACTTCCGTTTCAATACGCTTCTAAAGGACCAACAATCCTTTAAATAAAGAAGTCAAGTTTACCTATAGTTTTAAAAAAAAATCTATAAAAACCTTTTACATCAAGACTATCTTTTCTACTTTCAGCGACCTTAATTTTCATGTCCGGTGGCATGAGTTTAGCCTGGAGTGTCGGCTTTACATCAAACGAGTACAACGGGATTTTGGAAGCAGGTGCCGCTAAACACATGCAAGTGTGTTGGTTTGTTGCCGTCATTATTGGAGCTTGCATAGCCACCATTTTAATCGAAAAACTTACAAAGCGTGTATTAAATGTAAAAACATCTGAAATACTTTTCACAGTCTATCGTCCACTAACAGTTCTTTCTTTTTCTAGCTTCTAGCTTCTGTGCTTGTCATTGCTAATGGAATTCTCTTTGTTTCGGCGCCACATACTGCGCCAGTAATCCTTGTAGCACGCTATTGCGATGGCATTGCATTCGGTCTGACAGTGATTCCAGCTATTATCGCGGGTTCTGAGATATCCGTGAAATGGTGTCGAGGCCTTGTGCTAAGTGCTGAACAATTTGGGCTTGTAATCGGTATTGCGTTTCAAATAAACATATCGCACTACACTGGGAAATTGGATTCGAATCAAATGCATGGCATATTGGCCATAATCTATGGTGTCTTAGCCTTCATCTTCAGTTTGGTTGCTTCAATCGAATCACCAATCTTCTATTTACGCAAAAATAATGAAGCGGAAGCAATCAATGTTCTGCGTCAACTGCAGAGTCCTCAAGTTGTAACAACCGAGACATACGCCCTGCTTTGTGAGAACAAACGATTGCTGCAGGAGGACGATGCCAGAGGATCTGCTATTAATGCTGCCACAGGTCTGACGCTACTTTTAAGGATGTGTCTGCTCCGTGCTTATGTAACAATGTCAATCGCAGTTCCATTTAACGTTATGCTGTCACTATCCGCAACTTTAAGTGACAATGATTCATGGGGTCTGCCTACTTATGGTATGATTCGACTTATCGGTACAGTAATCGCTGTTTCTACCCTGGACTCGGTGGGGCGCAAGGGACTTACTGGGCTATCAATACTTATTGGCGGCGGACTTCTAATTGGTGTGGGATCGGTATTCGAAGATACATTAGAACAGAGCAATCTAGAACAAATGGGATTAGTTTTGAAATTGCTGATTGCCTATCAGGCATGCATCGGACTGGCGGCACCAGCTAGCACATGTTACATGGGAGAAGCCTTTTCGGTATCAGTGAAGCCATACTTTATCCTGGTTATAGTTGTCATTGAAAACATCATTCAGATTATTATTTGCAATACGTTTAAATCAGGAATTTCACGGTACACATATACTCTGGGTGCCTTACAGATTCTCTATGCAATAAGATTCTTTTTTTACATGCCGGAGACCAAGCAAACCACTCTACGTGAAGCTTTGGCAAAATTCAATAAGACAGAAAATTTGTGTAAAAAAAATCGTACTTGAAAACTCCATTACATATGTTGTGATTTTATTTTTAATAAGAGATTATAATAAAACTAAATACTTTATTACTAAATACTTGTTTTTTTTTTAATTTTTCAAAGGCCAACCACAAGTGGAGCGGGTCAACCAGCTGTATCATACCGCGGAAGATTTGCCCCACCTTAAATCTGAGTGTAAAAGCAAACTTAATTAAGAAAATGGACACGTTGACACTAATGGTTATTTGGCACCAATGGTGGCATTAGGTGCCAAACACATTCTTTCGTTTTTTCATATTCTGCCAATGGGGGACCATTGGCATTAGGTGCCAAACACATTCTTTCGTTTTTTCATAATCTGCCAATGGGGGACCATTGGCATTAGATGCCAAACACATTTTTTCGTTTTTTCATATTCTGCCAATGGGGGACCCTTGGCACTAGGTGCCAAACATATTCTTTCATTTTTTCATATTCCATTGGCATTAGATGCCAAACACATTTTTTCGTTTTTTCATATTCTGCCAATGGGGGACCCTTGGCACTAGGTGCCAAACACATTCTTTCGTTTTTTCATAATCTGCCAATGGGAGACCATTGGCATTAGATGCCAAACACATTTTTTCGTTTTTTCATATTCTGCCAATGGGGGACCATTGGCATTAGGTGCCAAACAGATTCTTTCGTTTTTTCATATTCTGCCAATGGGGGATCATTGGCATTAGATGCCAAACAAGTTCTTTCGTTTTTTCATATTCTGCCAATGGGGGACCATTGGCATTAGGTGCCAAACAGATTCTTTCGTTTTTTCATATTCTGCCAATGGGGGATCATTGGCATTAGATGCCAAACAAGTTCTTTCGTTTTTTCATATTCTGCCAATGGGGGACCATTGGCATTAGGTGCCAAACAAATTCTTTCGTTTTTTCATATTCTGCCAATGGGGGACCATTGGCATTAGATGCCAAACCCATTTTTTCGTTTTTTCATATTCTGCCAATGGGGGACCATTGGCATTAGGTGCCAAACAGATTCTTTCGTTTTTTCATATTCTGCCAATGGGGGACCATTGGCATTAGGTGCCAAACAGATTCTTTCGTTTTTTCATATTCTGCCAATGGGGGACCATTGGCATTAGATGCCAAACCTATTTTTTCGTTTTTTCATATTCTGCCAATGGGGGACCATTGGCATTAGGTGCCAAACAGATTCTTTCGTTTTTTCATATTCTGCCAATGGGGGACCATTGGCATTAGATGCCAAACACATTCTTTCGTTTTTTCATATTCTGCCAATGGGGGACCCTTGGCACTAGGTGCCAAACACATTCTTTCGTTTTTTCATATTCTGCCAATGGGGGATCATTGGCATTAGATGCCAAACACATTTTTTCGTTTTTTCATATTCTGCCAATGGGGGACCCTTGGCACTAGGTGCCAAACACATTCTTTCGTTTTTTCATAATCTGCCAATGGGGGACCATTGGCATTAGATGCCAAACACATTTTTTCGCTTGTTCATATTCTGCCAATGGGGGACCATTGGCATTAGGTGCCAAACAGATTCTTTCGTTTTTTCATATTCTGCCAATGGGGGATCATTGGCATTAGATGCCAAACAAGTTCTTTCGTTTTTTCATATTCTGCCAATGGGGGACCATTGGCATTAGGTGCCAAACAGATTCTTTCGTTTTTTCATATTCTGCCAATGGGGGATCATTGGCATTAGATGCCAAACAAGTTCTTTCGTTTTTTCATATTCTGCCAATGGGGGACCATTGGCATTAGGTGCCAAACAAATTCTTTCGTTTTCTCATATTCTGCCAATGGGGGACCATTGGCATTAGATGCCAAACCCATTTTTTCGTTTTTTCATATTCTGCCAATGGGGGACCATTGGCATTAGGTGCCAAACAGATTCTTTCGTTTTTTCATATTCTGCCAATGGGGGACCATTGGCATTAGGTGCCAAACAGATTCTTTCGTTTTTTCATATTCTGCCAATGGGGGACCATTGGCATTAGATGCCAAACCTATTTTTTCGTTTTTTCATATTCTGCCAATGGGGGACCATTGGCATTAGGTGCCAAACAGATTCTTTCGTTTTTTCATATTCTGCCAATGGGGGACCATTGGCATTAGATGCCAAACACATTCTTTCGTTTTTTCATATTCTGCCAATGGGGGACCATTGGCATTAGATGCCAAACACATTCTTTCGTTTTTTCATATTCTGCCAATGGGGGACCATTGGCATTAAATGCCACACACATTCTTTCGTTTTTTCATATTCTGCCAATGGGGGACCATTGGCATTAGATGCCAAACAAATTCTTTCGTTTTTTCATATTCTGCCAATGGGGGACCATTGGCATTAGATGCCAAACAGATTCTTTCGTTTTTTCATATTCTGCCAATGGGGGACCATTGGCATTAGATGCCAAACACATTCTTTCGTTTTTTCATATTCTGCCAATGGGGGACCATTGGCATTAGATGCCAAACAGATTCTTTCGTTTTTTCATATTCTGCCAATGGGGGACCATTGGCATTAGATGCCAAACACATTCTTTCGTTTTTTCATATTCTGCCAATGGGGGACCATTGGCATTAAATGCCACACACATTCTTTCGTTTTTTCATATTCTGCCAATGGGGGACCATTGGCATTAGATGCCAAACAAATTCTTTCGTTTTTTCATATTCTGCCAATGGGGGACCTTTGGAATTAGATGCCAATCACATTCTTTCGTTTTTTCATATTCTGCCAATGAGGGACCATTGGCATTAGGTGCCAAACAGATTCTTTCGTTTTTTCATATTCTGCCAATGGGCGACCATTGGCATTAGGTGCCAAACAAATTCTTTCGTTTTTTCATATTCTGCCAATGGCGGACCATTGGCATTAGATGCCAAACACATTCTTTCGTTTTTTCATATTCTGCCAATGGGGGACCATTGGCATTAGGTGAGAAACAGATTCTTTCGTTTTTTCATATTCTGCCAATGGGGGACCATTGGCATTAGATGCCAAACAGATTCTTTCGTTTTTTCATATTCTGCCAATGGGGGACCATTGGCATTGGATGTCAAACCTATTTTTTCGTTTTTTCATATTCTGCCAATGGGGGACCATTGGCATTAGATGCCAAACACATTCTTTCGTTTTTTCATATTCTGCCAATGGGGGACCATTGGCACTAGGTGCCAAACAGATTCTTTCGTTTTTTCATATTCTGCCAATGGGGGACCATTGGCATTAGATGCCAAACACATTCTTTTTTTTTTTCATATTCTGCCAATGGGGGACCATTGGCATTAAATGCCACACACATTCTTTCGTTTTTTCATATTCTGCCAATGGGGGACCATTGGCATTAGATGCCAACCCATTTTTTCGTTTTTTCATATTCTGCCAATGGGGGACCATTGGCATTAAATGCCAAACACATTCTTTCGTTTTTTCATATTCTGCCAATGGGGGATCATTGGCATTAGATGCCAAACACATTTCTTCGTTTTTTCATATTCTGCCAATGGGGGACCATTGGCATTAGATGCCAAACAAATTCTTTCGTTTTTTCATATTCTGCCAATGGGGGACCTTTGGAATTAGATGCCAATCACATTCTTTCGTTTTTTCATATTCTGCCAATGGGGGACCATTGGCATTAGATGCCAAACCCATTTTTTCGTTTTTTCATATTCTGCCAATGAGGGACCATTGGCATTAGGTGCCAAACAGATTCTTTCGTTTTTTCATATTCTGCCAATGGGCGACCATTGGCATTAGGTGCCAAACAAATTCTTTCGTTTTTTCATATTCTGCCAATGGGGGACCATTGGCATTAGATGCCAAACCCATTTTTTCGTTTTTTCATATTCTGCCAATGGGGGACCATTGGCATTAGGTGCCAAACAGATTCTTTCGTTTTTTCATATTCTGCCAATGGGGGACCATTGGCATTAGATGCCAAACAGATTCTTTCGTTTTTTCATATTCTGCCAATGGGGGACCATTGGCATTAGGTGCCAAACACTTTTTTCATTTTTTCATATTCTGCCAATGGGGGACCATTGGCATTAGATGCCAAACACATTCTTTCGTTTTTTCATATTCTGCCAATGGGGGACCATTGGCATTAAATGCCACACACATTCTTTCGTTTTTCATATTCTGCCAATGGGGGACCATTGGCATTAGATGCCAAACACATTCTTTCGTTTTTTCATATTCTGCCAATGGGGGACCATTGGCATTAGATGCCAAACACATTTTTTCGTTTTTTCATATTCTGCCAATGGGGGACCATTGGCATTAGGTGCCAAACAGATTCTTTCGTTTTTTCATATTCTGCCAATAGGGGACCATTGGCATTAGATGCCAAACAGATTCTTTCGTTTTTTCATATTCTGCCAATGGGGGATCATTGGCATTAGGTGCCAAACAAATTCTTTCGTTTTTTCATATTCTGCCAATGGGGGACCATTGGCATTAGGTGCCAAACAGATTCTTTCGTTTTTTCATATTCTGCCAATGGGGGACCATTGGCATTAGGTGCCAAACAAATTCTTTCGTTTTCTCATATTCTGCCAATGGGGGACCATTGGCATTAGATGCCAAACAAATGCTTTCGTTTTTTCATATTCTGCCAATGGGGGACCATTGGCATTAGGTGCCAAACAAATTCTTTCGTTTTTTCATATTCTGCCAATGGGAGACCATTGGCATTAGATGCCAAACACATTTTTTCGTTTGTTCATATTCTGCCAATGGGGGACCATTGGCATTAGGTGCCAAACAAATTCTTTCGTTTTTTCATATTCTGCCAATGGGGGACCATTGGCAGTAGATGCCAAACAGATTCTTTCGTTTTTTCATATTCTGCCAATGGGGGACCATTGGCATTAGGTGCCAAACAAATTCTTTCGTTTTTTCATATTCTGCCAATGGAGGACCATTGGCATTAGGTGCCAAACACATTCTTTCGTTTTTTCATATTCTGCCAATGGGGGACCATTGGCATTAGGTGCCAAACAAATTCTTTCGTTTTTTCATATTCTGCCAATGGGGGACCATTGGCATTAGATGCCAAACACATTTTTTCGTTTTTTCATATTCTGCCAATGGGGGACCATTGGCATTAGGTGCCAAACAAATTCTTTCGTTTTTTCATATTCTGCCAATGGGGGACCATTGGCATTAGGTGAGAAACACATTTTTTCGTTTTTTCATATTCCGCGAATGGGGGACCATTGGCATTAAATGCCACACACATTCTTTCGTTTTTTCATATTCTGCCAATGGGGGACCATTGGCATTAGATGCCAACCCATTTTTTCGGTTTTTCATATTCTGCCAATGGGGGACCATTGGCATTAGATGCCAAACACATTCTCTCGTTTTTTCATATTTTGCCAATGGGGGACCATTGGCATTAGGTGAGAAACACATTTTTTCGTTTTTTCATATTCTGCCAATGGGGGACCATTGGCATTAGATGCCAAACAGATTCTTTCGTTTTTTCATATTCTGCCAATGGGGGACCATTGGCATTAGGTGCCAAACAAATTCTTTCGTTTTTTCATATTCTGCCAATGGAGGACCATTGGCATTAGGTGCCAAACACATTCTTTCGTTTTTTCATATTCTGCCAATGGGGGACCATTGGCATTAGGTGAGAAACAGATTCTTTCGTTATTTCATATTCTGCCAATGGGGGACCATTGGCATTAGATGCCAAACCCATTTTTTCGTTTTTTCATATTCTGCCAATGGGGGACCATTGGCATTAGGTGCCAAACAAATTCTGTCGTTTTTTCATATTCTGCCAATGGGGGACCATTGGCATTAGATGCCAAACACTTTCTTTCGTTTTTTCATATTCTGCCAATGGGGGACCATTGGCATTAGGTGAGAAACACATTTTTTCGTTTTTTCATATTCTGCCAATGGGGGACCATTGGCATTAGATGCCAAACCCATTTTTTCGTTTTTTCATATTCTGCCAATGGGGGACCATTGGCATTAGATGCCAAACACATTCTTTCGTTTTTTCATATTCTGCCAATGGGGGACCATTGGCATTAGATGCCAAACAAGTTCTTTCGTTTTTTCATATTCTGCCAATGGGGGACCATTGGCATTAGATGCCAAACAGATTCTTTCGTTTTTTCTTATTCTGCCAATGGGGGACCATTGGCATTAGGTGCCAAACAAATTCTTTCGTTTTTTCATATTCTGCCAATGGGGGACCATTGGCATTAGGTGCCAAACAGATTCTTTCGTTTTTTCATATTCTGCCAATGGGGGACCATTGGCATTAGGTGCCAAACAAATTCTTTCGTTTTCTCATATTCTGCCAATGGGGGACCATTGGCATTAGATGCCAAACAAATTCTTTCGTTTTTTCATATTCTGCCAATGGGGGACCATTGGCATTAGGTGCCAAACAAATTCTTTCGTTTTTTCATATTCTGCCAATGGTCCCCCATTGGCATTAGATGCCAAACACATTCTTTCGTTTTTTCATATTCTGCCAATGGGGGACCATTGGCATTAGATGCCAAACACATTTTTTCGTTTTTTCATATTCTGCCAATGGGGGACCATTGGCATTAGGTGCCAAACAGATTCTTTCGTTTTTTCATATTCTGCCAATGGGGGACCATTGGCATTAGATGCCAAACACTTTCTTTCGTTTTTTCATATTCTGCCAATGGTCCCCCATTGGCATTAGATGCCAAACACATTCTTTCGTTTTTTCATATTCTGCCAATGGGGGACCATTGGCATTAGATGCCAAACCCATTTTTTCGTTTTTTCATATTCTGCCAATGGGGGACCATTGGCATTAGATGCCAAACAGATTCTTTCGTTTTTTCATATTCTGCCAATGGGGGATCATTGGCATTAGGTGCCAAACAAATTCTTTCGTTTTTTCATATTCTGCCAATGGGGGACCATTGGCATTAGATGCCAAACAGATTCTTTCGTTTTTTCATATTCTGCCAATGGGGGATCATTGGCATTAGGTGCCAAACAAATTCTTTCGTTTTTTCATATTCTGCCAATGGGGGACCATTGGCATTAGGTGCCAAACAAATTCTTTCGTTTTCTCATATTCTGCCAATGGGGGACCATTGGCATTAGATGCCAAACAAATGCTTTCGTTTTTTCATATTCTGCCAATGGGGGACCATTGGCATTAGATGCCAAACAAATTCTTTCGTTTTTTCATATTCTGCCAATGGGGGACCATTGGCATTAGGTGCCAAACAAATTCTTTCGTTTTTTCATATTCTGCCAATGGGGGACCATTGGCATTAGATGCCAAACACATTTTTTCGTTTTTTCATATTCTGCCAATGGGGGACCATTGGCATTAGGTGCCAAACAGATTCTTTCGTTTTTTCATATTCTGCCAATGGGGGACCATTGGCATTAGGTGCCAAACAAATTCTTTCGTTTTTTCATATTCTGCCAATGGTCCCCCATTGGCATTAGATGCCAAACACATTCTTTCGTTTTTTCATATTCTGCCAATGGGGAACCATTGGCATTAGATGCCAAACCCATTTTTTCGTTTTTTCATATTTTGCCAATGGGGGACCATTGGCATTAGATGCCAAACACATTCTTTCGTTTTTTCATATTCTGCCAATGGGGGACCATTGGCATTAGATGCCAAACCCATTTTTTCGTTTTTTCATATTCTGCCAATGGGGGACCATTGGCATTAGATGCCAAACAGATTCTTTCGTTTTTTCATATTCTGCCAATGGGGGATCATTGGCATTAGGTGCCAAACAAATTCTTTCGTTTTTTCATATTCTGCCAATGGGGGACCATTGGCATTAGGTGCCAAACAGATTCTTTCGTTTTTTCATATTCTGCCAATGGGGGACCATTGGCATTAGGTGCCAAACAAATTCTTTCGTTTTCTCATATTCTGCCAATGGGGGACCATTGGCATTAGATGCCAAACAAATGCTTTCGTTTTTTCATATTCTGCCAATGGGGGACCATTGGCATTAGGTGCCAAACAAATTCTTTCGTTTTTTCATATTCTGCCAATGGGAGACCATTGGCATTAGATGCCAAACACATTTTTTCGTTTGTTCATATTCTGCCAATGGGGGACCATTGGCATTAGGTGCCAAACAAATTCTTTCTTTTTTTCATATTCTGCCAATGGGGGACCATTGGCATTAGGTGCCAAACAAATTCTTTCTTTTTTTCATATTCTGCCAATGGGGGACCATTGGCATTAGGTGCCAAACAAATTCTTTCGTTTTCTCATATTCTGCCAATGGGGGACCATTGGCATTAGATGCCAAACAAATTCTTTCGTTTTTTCATATTCTGCCAATGGGGGACCATTGGCATTAGGTGAGAAACACATTTTTTCGTTTTTTCATATTCCGCGAATGGGGGACCATTGGCATTAAATGCCACACACATTCTTTCGTTTTTTCATATTCTGCCAATGGGGGACCATTGGCATTAGATGTCAACCCATTTTTTCGGTTTTTCATATTCTGCCAATGGGGGACCATTGGCATTAGATGCCAAACACATTCTTTCGTTTTTTCATATTTTGCCAATGGGGGACCATTGGCATTAGGTGAGAAACACATTTTTTCGTTTTTTCATATTCTGCCAATGGGGGACCATTGGCATTAGATGCCAAACAGATTCTTTCGTTTTTTCATATTCTGCCAATGGGGGACCATTGGCATTAGGTGCCAAACAAATTCTTTCGTTTTTTCATATTCTGCCAATGGAGGACCATTGGCATTAGGTGCCAAACACATTCTTTCGTTTTTTCATATTCTGCCAATGGGGGACCATTGGCATTAAATGCCACACACATTTTTTCGTTTTTTCATATTCTGCCAATGGGGGACCATTGGCATTAGATGCCAAACCCATTTTTTCGTTTTTTCATATTCTGCCAATGGGGGACCATTGGCATTAGATGCCAAACACATTCTTTCGTTTTTTCATATTCTGCCAATGGGGGACCATTGGCATTAGATGCCAAACAAGTTCTTTCGTTTTTTCATATTCTGCCAATGGGGGACCATTGGCATTAGATGCCAAACAGATTCTTTCGTTTTTTCTTATTCTGCCAATGGGGGACCATTGGCATTAGGTGCCAAACAAATTCTTTCGTTTTTTCATATTCTGCCAATGGGGGACCATTGGCATTAGGTGCCAAACAGATTCTTTCGTTTTTTCATATTCTGCCAATGGGGGACCATTGGCATTAGGTGCCAAACAAATTCTTTCGTTTTCTCATATTCTGCCAATGGGGGACCATTGGCATTAGATGCCAAACAAATTCTTTCGTTTTTTCATATTCTGCCAATGGGGGACCATTGGCATTAGGTGCCAAACAAATTCTTTCGTTTTTTCATATTCTGCCAATGGGGGACCATTGGCATTAGATGCCAAACACATTTTTTCGTTTGTTCATATTCTGCCAATGGGGGACCATTGGCATTAGGTGCCAAACAAATTCTTTCGTTTTTTCATATTCTGCCAATGGGGGACCATTGGCATTAGATGCCAAACAGATACTTTCGTTTTTTCATATTCTGCCAATGGGGGACCATTGGCATTAGGTGCCAAACAAATTCTTTCGTTTTTTTATATTCTGCCAATGGGGGACCATTGGCATTAGGTGCCAAACACATTCTTTCGTTTTTTCATATTCTGCCAATGGGGGACCATTGGCATTAGGTGCCAAACAGATTCTTTCGTTTTTTCATATTCTGCCAATAGGGGACCATTGGCATTAGATGCCAAACAAATTCTGTCGTTTTTTCATATTCTGCCAATGGGGGACCATTGGCATTAGATGCCAAACACATTTTTTCGTTTTTTCATATTCTGCCAATGGGGGACCATTGGCATTAGGTGCCAAACAGATTCTTTCGTTTTTTCATATTCTGCCAATAGGGGACCATTGGCATTAGATGCCAAACAAATTCTGTCGTTTTTTCATATTCTGCCAATGGGGGACCATTGGCATTAGGTGAGAAACACATTTTTTCGTTTTTTCATATTCTGCCAATGGGGGACCATTGGCATTAGATGCCAAACCCATTTTTTCGTTTTTTCATATTTTGCCAATGGGGGACCATTGGCATTAGATGCCAAACACATTCTTTCGTTTTTTCATATTCTGCCAATGGGGGACCATTGGCATTAGATGCCAAACAAGTTCTTTCGTTTTTTCATATTCTGCCAATGGGGGACCATTGGCATTAGATGCCAAACAGATTCTTTCGTTTTTTCATATTCTGCCAATGGGGGACCATTGGCATTAGGTGCCAAACAAATTCTTTCGTTTTTTCATATTCTGCCAATGGGGGACCATTGGCATTAGGTGCCAAACAGATTCTTTCGTTTTTTCATATTCTGCCAATGGGGGACCATTGGCATTAGGTGCCAAACAAATTCTTTCGTTTTCTCATATTCTGCCAATGGGGGACCATTGGCATTAGATGCCAAACAAATTCTTTCGTTTTTTCATATTCTGCCAATGGGGGACCATTGGCATTAGGTGCCAAACAAATTCTTTCGTTTTTTCATATTCTGCCAATGGGGGACCATTGGCATTAGATGCCAAACACATTTTTTCGTTTGTTCATATTCTGCCAATGGGGGACCATTGGCATTAGGTGCCAAACAAATTCTTTCGTTTTTTCATATTCTGCCAATGGGGGACCATTGGCATTAGATGCCAAACAAATTCTTTAGATTTTTCATATTCTGCCAATGGGGGACCATTGGCATTAGGTGCCAAACAAATTCTGTCGTTTTTTCATATTCTGCCAATGGGGGACCATTGGCATTAGGTGCCAAACAGATTCTTTCGTTTTTTCATATTCTGCCAATGGGGGACCATTGGCATTAGGTGCCAAACAAATTCTTTCGTTTTTTCATATTCTGCCAATGGGGGACCATTGGCATTAGATGCCAAACACATTCTTTCGTTTTTTCATATTTTGCCAATGGAGGACCATTGGCATTAGATGCCAACCCATTTTTTCGGTTTTTCATATTCTGCCAATGGGGGACCATTGGCATTAGTTGCCAAACACATTCTTTCGTTTTTTCATATTTTGCCAATGGGGGACCATTGGCATTAGGTGAGAAACACATTTTTTCGTTTTTTCATATTCTGCCAATGGGGGACCATTGGCATTAGATGCCAAACAGATTCTTTCGTTTTTTCATATTCTGCCAATGGGGGACCATTGGCATTAGATGCCAAACACATTTTTTCGTTTTTTCATATTCTGCCAATGGGGGACCATTGGCATTAGGTGCCAAACAGATTCTTTCGTTTTTTCATATTCTGCCAATGGGGGACCATTGGCATTAGGTGCCAAACAAATTCTTTCGTTTTTTCATATTCTGCCAATGGGGGACCATTGGCATTAGATGCCAAACAAATTCTTTCGTTTTTTCATATTCTGCCAATGGGGGACCATTGGCATTAGGTGAGAAACACATTTTTTCGTTTTTTCATATTCCGCGAATGGGGGACCATTGGCATTAAATGCCACACACATTCTTTCGTTTTTTCATATTCTGCCAATGGGGGACCATTGGCATTAGATGCCAACCCATTTTTTCGGTTTTTCATATTCTGCCAATGGGGGAACATTGGCATTAGATGCCAAACACATTCTTTCGTTTTTTCATATTTTGCCAATGGGGGACCATTGGCATTAGGTGAGAAACACATTTTTTCGTTTTTTCATATTCTGCCAATGGGGGACCATTGGCATTAGATGCCAAACAGATTCTTTCGTTTTTTCATATTCTGCCAATGGGGGACCATTGGCATTAGGTGCCAAACAAATTCTTTCGTTTTTTCATATTCTGCCAATGGGGGACCATTGGCATTAGGTGCCAAACACATTCTTTCGTTTTTTCATATTCTGCCAATGGGGGACCATTGGCATTAGGTGAGAAACAGATTCTTTCGTTATTTCATATTCTGCCAATGGGGGACCATTGGCATTAGATGCCAAACCCATTTTTTCGTTTTTTCATATTCTGCCAATGGGGGACCATTGGCATTAGATGCCAAACACATTTTTTCGTTTTTTCATATTCTGCCAATGGGGGACCATTGGCATTAGGTGCCAAACAGATTCTTTCGTTTTTTCATATTCTGCCAATAGGGGACCATTGGCATTAGATGCCAAACAAATTCTGTCGTTTTTTCATATTCTGCCAATGGGGGACCATTGGCATTAGATGCCAAACACTTTCTTTCGTTTTTTCATATTCTGCCAATGGGGGACCATTGGCATTAGGTGAGAAACACATTTTTTCGTTTTTTCATATTCTGCCAATGGGGGACCATTGGCATTAGATGCCAAACCCATTTTTTCGTTTTTTCATATTTTGCCAATGGGGGACCATTGGCATTAGATGCCAAACACATTCTTTCGTTTTTTCATATTCTGCCAATGGGGGACCATTGGCATTAGATGCCAAACAAGTTCTTTCGTTTTTTCATATTCTGCCAATGGGGGACCATTGGCATTAGATGCCAAACAGATTCTTTCGTTTTTTCATATTCTGCCAATGGGGGACCATTGGCATTAGGTGCCAAACAGATTCTTTCGTTTTTTCATATTCTGCCAATGGGGGACCATTGGCATTAGGTGCCAAACAAATTCTTTCGTTTTCTCATATTCTGCCAATGGGGGACCATTGGCATTAGATGCCAAACAAATTCTTTCGTTTTTTCATATTCTGCCAATGGGGGACCATTGGCATTAGGTGCCAAACAAATTCTTTCGTTTTTTCATATTCTGCCAATGGGGGACCATTGGCATTAGGTGCCAAACAGATTCTTTCGTTTTTTCATATTCTGCCAATGGGGGACCATTGGCATTAGGTGCCAAACAAATTCTTTCGTTTTTTCATATTCTGCCAATGGAGGACCATTGGCATTAGATGCCAAACAGATTCTTTCGTTTTTTCATATTCTGCCAATGGGGGACCATTGGCATTAGGTGCCAAACAAATTCTTTCGTTTTTTCATATTCTGCCAATGGGGGACCATTGGCATTAGGTGCCAAACAGATTCTTTCGTTTTTTCATATTCTGCCAATGGGGGACCATTGGCATTAGGTGCCAAACAAATTCTTTCGTTTTTTCATATTCTGCCAATGGGGGACCATTGGCATTAGATGCCAAACACATTTTTTCGTTTTTTCATATTCTGCCAATGGGGGACCATTGGCATTAGGTGCCAAACAAATTCTTTCGTTTTCTCATATTCTGCCAATGGGGGACCATTGGCATTAGATGCCAAACAAATTCTTTCGTTTTTTCATATTCTGCCAATGGGGGACCATTGGCATTAGATGCCAAACAGATTCTTTCGTTTTTTCATATTCTGATAATGGGGGACCATTGGCACTAGGTGCCAAACAGATTCTTTCGTTTTTTCATATTCTGCCAATGGGGGACCATTGGCATTAGATGCCAAACAAGTTCTTTCGTTTTTTCATATTCTGCCAATGGGGGACTATTGGCATTAGGTGCTAAACAGATTCTTTCGTTTCTTCATATTCTGCCAATGGGGGACCATTGGCATTAGGTGCCAAACACTTTTTTTTTCGTTTGTTCATATTCTGCCAATGGGGGACCATTGGCATTAGATGCCAAACACATTTTTTCGTTTTTTCATATTCTGCCAATGGGGGACCATTGGCATTAGGTGCCAAACAGATTCTTTCGTTTTTTCATATTCTGCCAATGGGGGACCATTGGCATTAGGTGCCAAACAAATTCTTTCGTTTTTTCATATTCTGCCAATAGGGGACCATTGGCACTAGGTGCCAAACAGATTCTTTCGTTTTTTCATATTCTGCCAATGGGGGACCATTGGCATTAGGTGCCAAACAAATTCTTTCGTTTTTTCATATTCTGCCAATGGGGGACCATTGGCATTAGATGCCAAACACATTTTTTCGTTTTTTCATATTCTGCCAATGGGGGACCATTGGCATTAGGTGCCAAACAAATTCTTTCGTTTTCTCATATTCTGCCAATGGGGGACCATTGGCATTAGATGCCAAACAAATTCTTTCGTTTTTTCATATTCTGCCAATGGGGGACCATTGGCATTAGGTGAGAAACACATTTTTTCGTTTTTTCATATTCCGCCAATGGGGGACCATTGGCATTAAATGCCACACACATTCTTTCGTTTTTTCATATTCTACCAATGGGAGACCATTGGCATTAGATGCCAAACAGATTCTTTCGTTTTTTCATATTCTGCCCATGGGGGACCATTGGCATTAGGTGAGAAACAGATTCTTTCGTTATTTCATATTCTGCCAATGGGGGACCATTGGCATTAGATGCCAAACACATTTTTTCGTTTTTTCATATTCTGCCAATGGGGGACCATTGGCATTAGGTGCCAAACAGATTCTTTCGTTTTTTCATATTCTGCCAATAGGGGACCATTGGCATTAGATGCCAAACAAATTCTGTCGTTTTTTCATATTCTGCCAATGGGGGACCATTGGCATTAGATGCCAAACACTTTCTTTCGTTTTTTCATATTCTGCCAATGGGGGACCATTGGCATTAGATGCCAAACAAGTTCTTTCGTTTTTTCATATTCTGCCAATGGGGGACCATTGGCATTAGATGCCAAACAGATTCTTTCGTTTTTTCATATTCTGCCAATGGGGGACCATTGGCATTAGGTGCCAAACAAATTCTTTCGTTTTTTCATATTCTGCCAATGGGGGACCATTGGCATTAGGTGCCAAACAGATTCTTTCGTTTTTTCATATTCTGCCAATGGGGGACCATTGGCATTAGGTGCCAAACAAATTCTTTCGTTTTCTCATATTCTGCCAATGGGGGACCATTGGCATTAGATGCCAAACAAATTCTTTCGTTTTTTCATATTCTGCCAATGGGGGACCATTGGCATTAGGTGCCAAACAAATTCTTTCGTTTTTTCATATTCTGCCAATGGGGGACCATTGGCATTAGATGCCAAACACATTCTTTCGTTTTTTCATATTCTGATAATGGGGGACCATTGGCACTAGGTGCCAAACAAGTTCTTTCGTTTTTTCATATTCTGCCAATGGGGGACTATTGGCATTAGATGCTAAACAGATTCTTTCGTTTCTTCATATTCTGCCAATGGGGGACCATTGGCATTAGGTGCCAAACACTTTTTTTTCGTTTGTTCATATTCTGCCAATGGGGGACCATTGGCATTAGATGCCAAACACATTTTTTCGTTTTTTCATATTCTGCCAATGGGGGACCATTGGCATTAGGTGCCAAACAAATTCTTTCGTTTTTTCATATTCTGCCAATGGGGGACCATTGGCATTAGATGCCAAACACATTTTTTCGTTTGTTCATATTCTGCCAATGGGGGACCATTGGCATTAGGTGCCAAACAAATTCTTTCGTTTTTTCATATTCTGCCAATGGGGGACCATTGGCATTAGATGCCAAACAGATTCTTTCGTTTTTTCATATTCTGCCAATGGGGGACCATTGGCATTAGGTGCCAAACAAATTCTTTCGTTTTTTCATATTCTGCCAATGGGGGACCATTGGCATTAGGTGCCAAACAGATTCTTTCGTTTTTTCATATTCTGCCAATGGGGGACCATTGGCATTAGGTGCCAAACAAATTCTTTCGTTTTTTCATATTCTGCCAATGGGGGACCATTGGCATTAGATGCCAAACACATTTTTTCGTTTTTTCATATTCTGCCAATGGGGGACCATTGGCATTAGGTGCCAAACAAATTCTTTCGTTTTCTCATATTCTGCCAATGGGGACCATTGGCATTAGATGCCAAACAAATTCTTTCGTTTTTTCATATTCTGCCAATGGGGGACCATTGGCATTAGATGCCAAACACATTCTTTCGTTTTTTCATATTCTGCCAATGGGGGACTATTGGCATTAGGTGCTAAACAGATTCTTTCGTTTCTTCATATTCTGCCAATGGGGGACCATTGGCATTAGATGCCAAACACATTTTTTCGTTTTTTCATATTCTGCCAATGGGGGACCATTGGCATTAGATGCCAAACACATTTTTTCGTTTTTTCATATTCTGCCAATGGGGGACCATTGGCATTAGGTGCCAAACAGATTCTTTCGTTTTTTCATATTCTGCCAATGGGGGACCATTGGCATTAGGTGCCAAACAAATTCTTTCGTTTTTTCATATTCTGCCAATAGGGGACCATTGGCACTAGGTGCCAAACAGATTCTTTCGTTTTTTCATATTCTGCCAATGGGGGACCATTGGCATTAGATGCCAAACACATTCTTTCGTTTTTCATATTCTGCCAATGGGGGACCATTGGCATTAGGTGCCAAACAAATTCTTTCGTTTTTTCATATTCTGCCAATGGGGGACCATTGGCATTAGGTGCCAAACAAATTCTTTCGTTTTTTCATATTCTGCCAATGGGGGACCATTGGCATTAGGTGCCAAACAGATTCTTTCGTTTTTTCATATTCTGCCGATAGGGGACCATTGGCATTAGGTGCCAAACAAATTCTTTCGTTTTTTCATATTCTGCCAATGGGGGACCATTGGCATTAGGTGAGAAACACATTTTTTCGTTTTTTCATATTCCGCCAATGGGGGACCATTGGCATTAAATGCCACACACATTCTTTCGTTTTTTCATATTCTGCCAATGGGGGACCATTGGCATTAGATGCCAACCCATTTTTTCGGTTTTTCATATTCTGCCAATGGGGGACCATTGGCATTAGATGCCAAACACATTCTTTCGTTTTTTCATATTTTGCCAATGGGGGACCATTGGCATTAGGTGAGAAACACATTTTTTCGTTTTTTCATATTTTGCTAATGGGGGACCATTGGCATTAGATGCCAAACAGATTCTTTCGTTTTTTCATATTCTGCCAATGGGGGACCATTGGCATTAGTAGCCAAACAAATTCTTTCGTTTTTTCATATTCTGCCAATGGGGGACCATTGGCATTAGGTGCCAAACAAATTCTTTCGTTTTTTCATATTCTGCCAATGGGGGACCGTTGGCATTAGGTGCCAAACAGATTCTTTCGTTTTTTCATATTCTGCCAATAGGGGACCATTGGCATTAGATGCCAAACAAATTCTGTCGTTTTTTCATATTCTGCCAATGGGGGACCATTGGCATTAGATGCCAAACACTTTCTTTCGTTTTTTCATATTCTGCCAATGGGGGACCATTGGCATTAGGTGAGAAACACATTTTTTCGTTTTTTCATATTCTGCCAATGGGGGACCATTGGCATTAGATGCCAAACACATTCTTTCGTTTTTTCATATTCTGCCAATGGGGGACCATTGGCATTAGATGCCAAACAAGTTCTTTCGTTTTTTCATATTCTGCCAATGGGGGACCATTGGCATTAGATGCCAAACAGATTCTTTCGTTTTTTCATATTCTGCCAATGGGGGACTATTGGCATTAGGTGCTAAACAGATTCTTTCGTTTCTTCATATTCTGCCAATGGGGGACCATTGGCATTAGGTGCCAAACACATTTTTTCGTTTGTTCATATTCTGCCAATGGGAGACCATTGGCACTAGGTGCCAAACAGATTCTTTCGTTTTTTCATATTCTGCCAATAGGGGACCATTGGCATTAGGTGCCAAACAGATTCTTTCGTTTTTTCATATTCTGCCAATGGGGGACCATTGGCACTAGGTGCCAAACAGATTCTTTCGTTTTTTCATATTCTGCCAATGGGGGACCATTGGCACTAGGTGCCAAACAGACTCTTTCGTTTTTTCATATTCTGCCAATGGGGGACCATTGGCATTAGGTGCCAAACAGATTCTTTCGTTTTTTCATATTCTGCCAATGGGGGACCATTGGCATTAGGTGCCAAACAAATTCTTTCGTTTTTTCATATTCTGCCAATGGGGGACCATTGGCATTAGATGCCAAACACATTTTTTCGTTTTTTCATATTCTGCCAATGGAGGACCATTGGCATTAGGTGCCAAACACATTCTTTCGTTTTTTCATATTCTGATAATGGGGGACCATTGGCACTAGGTGCCAAACAGATTCTTTCGTTTTTTCATATTCTGCCAACGGGGGACCATTGGCATTAGATGCCAAACAAGTTCTTTCGTTTTTTCATATTCTGCCAATGGGGGACTATTGGCATTAGGTGCTAAACAGATTCTTTCGTTTCTTCATATTCTGCCAATGGGGGACCATTGGCATTAGGTGCCAAACACTTTTTTTTCGTTTGTTCATATTCTGCCAATGGGGGACCATTGGCATTAGATGCCAAACACATTTTTTCGTTTTTTCATATTCTGCCAATGGGGGGCCATTGGCATTAGGTGCCAAACAGATTCTTTCGTTTTTTCATATTCTGCCAATGGGGGACCATTGGCATTAGGTGCCAAACAAATTCTTTCGTTTTTTCATATTCTGCCAATAGGGGACCATTGGCACTAGGTGCCAAACAGATTCTTTCGTTTTTTCATATTCTGCCAATGGGGGACCATTGGCATTAGATGCCAAACACATTCTTGCGTTTTTTCATATTCTGCCAATGGGGGACCATTGGCATTAGATGCCAACCCATTTTTTCGTTTTTTCATATTCTGCCAATGGGGGACCATTGGCATTAGATGCCAAACACATTCTTTCGTTTTTTCATATTCTGCCAATGGGGGATCATTGGCATTAGATGCCAAACACATTTCTTCGTTTTTTCATATTCTGCCAATGGGGGACCATTGGCATTAGATGCCAAACAAATTCTTTCGTTTTTTCATATTCTGCCAATGGGGGACCATTGGCATTAGATGCCAAACCCATTTTTTCGTTTTTACATATTCTGCCAATGAGGGACCATTGGCATTAGGTGCCAAACAGATTCTTTCGTTTTTTCATATTCTGCCAATGGGCGACCATTGGCATTAGGTGCCAAACAAATTCTTTCGTTTTTTCATATTCTGCTAATGGGGGACCATTGGCATTAGATGCCAAACCCATTTTTTCGTCTTTTCATATTCTGCCAATGGGGGACCATTGGCATTAGATGCCAAACAGATTCTTTTGTTTTTTCATATTCTGCCAATGGGGGACCATTGGCATTAGGTGCCAAACAGATTCTTTCGTTTTTTCATATTCTGCCAATGGGGGACCATTGGCATTAGATGCCAAACACATTCTTTCGTTTTTTCATATTCTGCCAATGGGGGACCATTGGCACTAGGTGCCAAACAGATTCTTTCGTTTTTTCATATTCTGCCAATGGGAGACCATTGGCATTAGATGCCAAACACAGTTTTTCGTTTGTCCATATTCTGCCAATGGGGGACCATTGGCATTAGGTGCCAAACAAATTCTTTCGTTTTTTCATATTCTGCCAATGGGGGACCATTGGCATTAGATGCCAAACAGATTCTTTCGTTTTTTCATATTCTGCCAATGGGGGACCATTGGCATTAGGTGCTAAACAGATTCTTTCGTTTCTTCATATTCTGCCAATGGGGGACCATTGGCATTAGGTGCCAAACACATTTTTTCGTTTGTTCATATTCTGCCAATGGGAGACCATTGGCACTAGGTGCCAAACAGATTCTTTCGTTTTTTCATATTCTGCCAATGGGGGACCATTGGCACTAGGTGCCAAACAGATTCTTTCGTTTTTTCATATTCTGCCAATGGGGGACCATTGGCATTAGATGCCAAACCCATTTTTTCGTTTTTTCATATTTTGCCAATGGGGGACCATTGGCATTAGATGCCAAACACATTCTTTCGTTTTTTCATATTCTGCCAATGGGGGACCATTGGCATTAGATGCCAAACCCATTTTTTCGTTTTTTCATATTCTGCCAATGGGGGACCATTGGCATTAGATGCCAAACAGATTCTTTCGTTTTTTCATATTCTGCCAATGGGGGACCATTGGCATTAGGTGCCAAACAAATTCTTTCGTTTTTTCATATTCTGCCAATGGGGGACCATTGGCATTAGGTGCCAAACAGATTCTTTCGTTTTTTCATATTCTGCCAATGGGGGACCATTGGCATTAGGTGCCAAACAAATTCTTTCGTTTTCTCATATTCTGCCAATGGGGGACCATTGGCATTAGATGCCAAACAAATGCTTTCGTTTTTTCATATTCTGCCAATGGGGGACCATTGGCATTAGGTGCCAAACAAATTCTTTCGTTTTTTCATATTCTGCCAATGGGAGACCATTGGCATTAGATGCCAAACACATTTTTTCGTTTATTCATATTCTGCCAATGGGGGACCATTGGCACTAGGTGCCAAACAGATTCTTTCGTTTTTTCATATTCTGCCAATGGGCGACCATTGGCATTAGGTGCCAAACAAATTCTTTCGTTTTTTCATATTCTGCCAATGGGGGACCATTGGCATTAGGTGAGAAACACATTTTTTCGTTTTTTCATATTCTGCCAATGGGGGACCATTGGCATTAGGTGCCAAACAGATTCTTTCGTTTTTTCATATTCTGCCAATGGGGGACCATTGGCACTAGGTGCCAAAGAGATTCTTTCGTTTTTTCATATTCTGCCAATGGGGGACCATTGGCACTAGGTGCCAAACAGATTCTTTCGTTTTTTCATATTCTGCCAATGGGGGACCATTGGCATTAGATGCCAAACCCATTTTTTCGTTTTTTCATATTTTGCCAATGGGGGACCATTGGCATTAGATGCCAAACACATTCTTTCGTTTTTTCATATTCTGCCAATGGGGGACCATTGGCATTAGATGCCAAACCCATTTTTTCGTTTTTTCATATTCTGCCAATGGGGGACCATTGGCATTAGATGCCAAACAGATTCTTTCGTTTTTTCATATTCTGCCAATGGGGGACCATTGGCATTAGGTGCCAAACAAATTCTTTCGTTTTTTCATATTCTGCCAATGGGGGACCATTGGCATTAGGTGCCAAACAGATTCTTTCGTTTTTTCATATTCTGCCAATGGGGGACCATTGGCATTAGGTGCCAAACAAATTCTTTCGTTTTCTCATATTCTGCCAATGGGGGACCATTGGCATTAGATGCCAAACAAATGCTTTCGTTTTTTCATATTCTGCCAATGGGGGACCATTGGCATTAGGTGCCAAACAAATTCTTTCGTTTTTTCATATTCTGCCAATGGGAGACCATTGGCATTAGATGCCAAACACATTTTTTCGTTTATTCATATTCTGCCAATGGGGGACCATTGGCATTAGATGCCAAACCCATTTTTTAGTTTTTTCATATTCTTCCAATGGGGGACCATTGGCATTAGATGCCAAACAAGTTCTTTCGTTTTTTCATATTCTGCCAATGGGGGACCATTGGCATTAGATGCCAAACCCATTTTTTCGTTTTTTCATATTCTGCCAATGGGGGACCATTGGCATTAGATGCCAAACACTTTTTTTTCGTTTTTCCATATTCTGCCAATGGGGGACCATTGGCATTAGATGTCAAACCTAATTTTTCGTTTTTTCATATTCCGCCAATGGGGGACCATTGGCATTAGATGCCAAACACATTCTTTCGTTTTTTCATATTCTGCCAATGGGGGACCATTGGCATTAGGTGCCAAACAGATTCTTTCGTTTTTTCATATTCTGCCAATGGGGGACCATTGGCATTAGATGCCAAACACATTCTTTCGTTTTTTCATATTCTGCCAATGGGGGACCATTGGCATTAGGTGCCAAACAGATTCTTTCGTTTTTTCATATTCTGCCAATGGGGGACCATTGGCATTAGATGCCAAACACATTCTTTCGTTTTTTCATATTCTGCCAATGGGGGACCATTGGCATTAGATGCCAACGGATTTTTTCGTTTTTCCATATTCTGCCAATGGGGGACCATTGGCATTAGATGTCAAACCTAATTTTTCGTTTTTTCATATTCTGCCAATGGGGGACCATTGGCATTAGATGCCAAACACATTCTTTCGTTTTTTCATATTCTGCCAATGGGGGACCATTGGCATTAGGTGCCAAACAGATTCTTTCGTTTTTTCATATTCTGCCAATGGGGGACCATTGGCATTAAATGCCACACACATTCTTTCGTTTTTTCATATTCTGCCAATGGGGGACCATTGGCATTAGATGCCAACCCATTTTTTCGTTTTTCCATATTCTGCCAATGGGGGACCATTGGCATTAGATGTCAAACCTAATTTTTCGTTTTTCCATATTCTGCCAATGGGGGACCATTGGCATTAGATGCCAAACACATTCTTTCGTTTTTTCATATTCTGCCAATGGGGGACCATTGGCATTAGATGCCAACCCATTTTTTCGTTTTTTCATATTCTGCCAATGGGGGATCATTGGCATTAGATGCCAAACACATTTCTTCGTTTTTTCATATTCTACCAATGGGGGACCATTGGCATTAAATGCCACACACATTCTTTCGTTTTTTCATATTCTGCCAATGGGGGACCATTGGCATTAGATGCCAACCCATTTTTTCGTTTTTTCATATTCTGCCAATGGGGGACCATTGGCATTAGATGCCAAACCCATTTTTTCGTTTTTTCATATTCTGCCAATGAGGGACCATTGGCATTAGGTGCCAAACAGATTCTTTCGTTTTTTCATATTCTGCCAATGGGCGACCATTGGCATTAGGTGCCAAACAAATTCTTTCGTTTTTTCATATTCTGCCAATGGGGGACCATTGGCATTAGATGCCAAACAAGTTCTTTCGTCTTTTCATATTCTGCCAATGGGGGACCATTGGCATTAGATGCCAAACAAGTTCTTTCGTCTTTTCATATTCTGCCAATGGGGGACCATTGGCATTAGATGCCAAACAGATTCTTTCGTTTTTTCATATTCTGCCAATGGGGGACCATTAGCATTAGGTGCCAAACAGATTCTTTCGTTTTTTCATATTCTGCCAATGGGGGACCATTGGCATTAGATGCCAAACCTATTTTTTCGTTTTTTCATATTCTGCCAATGGGGGACCATTGGCATTAGGTGCCAAACAGATTCTTTCGTTTTTTCATATTCTGCCAATGGGGGACCATTGGCATTAGATGCCAAACACATTCTTTCGTTTTTTCATATTCTGCCAATGGGGGACCATTGGCATTAGGTGAGAAACACATTTTTTCGTTTTTTCATATTCTGCCAATGGGGGACCATTAGCATTAGGTGCCAAACAGATTCTTTCGTTTTTTCATATTCTGCCAATGGGGGACCATTGGCATTAGGTGCCAAACAGATTCTTTCGTTTTTTCATATTCTGCCAATGGGGGACCATTGGCATTAGATGCCAAACCTATTTTTTCGTTTTTTCATATTCTGCCAATGGGGGACCATTGGCATTAGGTGCCAAACAGATTCTTTCGTTTTTTCATATTCTGCCAATGGGGGACCATTGGCATTAGATGCCAAACACATTCTTTCGTTTTTTCATATTCTGCCAATGGGGGACCATTGGCATTAGGTGAGAAACACATTTTTTCGTTTTTTCATATTCTGCCAATGGGGGACCATTGGCATTAGGTGAGAAACACATTTTTTCGTTTTTTCATATTCTGCCAATGGGGGACCATTGGCATTAGGTGCCAAACACTTTTTTCGTTTTTTCATATTCTGCCAATGGGGGACCATTGGCATTAGATGCCAAACACATTCTTTCGTTTTTTCATATTCTGCCAATGGGGGACCATTGGCATTAGGTGAGAAACACATTTTTTCGTTTTTTCATATTCTGCCAATGGGGGACCATTGGCATTAGGTGAGAAACAGATTCTTTCGTTTTTTCATATTCTGCCAATGGGGGACCATTGTCATTAGATGCCAAACACATTCTTTCGTTTTTTCATATTCTGCCAATGGGGGACCATTGGCATTAGATACCAAACACATTTTTTCGTTTTTTCATATTCTGCCAATGGGGGACCATTGGCATTAGATGCCAAACACATTCTTTCGTTTTTTCATATTCTGATAATGGGGGACCAGTGGCACTAGGTGCCAAACATATTCTTTCGTTTTTTCATATTCTGCCAATGGGGGACCATTGGCATTAGATGCCAAACAAGTTCTTTCGTTTTTTCATATTCTGCCAATGGGGGACCATTGGCATTAGGCGCCAAACAGATTCTTTCGTTTCTTCATATTCTGCCAATGGGGGACCATTGGCACTAGGTGCCAAACAGATTCTTTCGTTTTTTCATATTCTGCCAATGGGGGACCATTGGCACTAGGTGCCAAACAGATTCTTTCGTTTTTTTCATATTCTGCCAATGGGGGACCATTGGCACTAGGTGCCAAACAGATTCTTTCGTTTTTTCATATTCTGCCAATGGGGGACCATTGGCATTAGTTGCCAAACAGATTCTTTCGTTTTTTCATATTCTGCCAATGGGGGACCATTGGCACTAGGTGCCAAACAGATTCTTTCGTTTTTTCATATTCTGCCAATGGGGGACCATTGGCATTAGATGCCAAACAAGTTCTTTCGTTTTCTCATATTCTGCCAATGGGGGACCATTGGCATTAGGTGCTAAACAGATTCTTTCGTTTCTTCATATTCTGCCAATGGGGGACCATTGGCATTAGGTGCCAAACACATTTTTTCGTTTGTTCATATTCTGCCAATGGGAGACCATTGGCACTAGGTGCCAAACAGATTCTTTCGTTTTTTCATATTCTGCCAATAGGGGACCATTGGCATTAGGTGCCAAACAGATTCTTTCGTTTTTTCATATTCTGCCAATGGGGGACCATTGGCATTAGATGCCAAACCCATTTTTTCGTTTTTTCATATTCTGCCAATGGGGGACCATTGGCACTAGGTGCCAAACAGATTCTTTCGTTTTTTCATATTCTGCCAATGGGGGACCATTGGCATTAGATGCCAAACACATTCTTTCGTTTTTTCATATTCTGCCAATGGGGGACCATTGGCATTAGATGCCAAACCCATTTTTTCGTTTTTTCATATTCTGCCAATGGGGGACCATTGGCATTAGATGCCAAACAGATTCTTTCGTTTTTTCATATTCTGCCAATGGGGGACCATTGGCACTAGGTGCCAAACAGATTCTTTCGTTTTTTCATATTCTGCCAATGGGGGACCATTGGCACTAGGTGCCAAACAGATTCTTTCGTTTTTTCATATTCTGCCAATGGGGGACCATTGGCATTAGGTGCCAAACAGATTCTTTCGTTTTTTCATATTCTGCCAATGGGGGACCATTGGCACTAGGTGCCAAACAGATTCTTTCGTTTTTTCATATTCTGCCAATGGGGGACCATTGGCATTAGATGCCAAACACATTTTTTCGTTTGTTCATATTCTGCCAATGGGGGACCATTGGCATTAGGTGCCAAACAAATTTTTTCGTTTTTTCATATTCTGAGAATGGCGGACCGTTGGCATTAGGTGCCAAACAAGTTCTTTCGTCTTTTCATATTCTGCCAATGGGGGACCATTGGCATTAGATGCCAAACCCATTTTTTCGTTTTTTCATATTCTGATAATGGGGGACCATTGGCACTAGGTGCCAAACAAATTCTTTCGTTTTTTCATATTCTGCCAATGGGGGACCATTGGCATTAGATGCCAAACACATTCTTTCGTTTTTTCATATTCTGCCAATGGGGGACCATTGGCATTAGGTGCCAAACAGATTCTTTCGTTTTTTCATATTCTGCCAATGGGGGACCATTGGCATTAGATGCCAAACCCATTTTTTCGTTTTTTCATATTCTGCCAATGGGGGACCATTGGCATTAGGTGCCAAACAGATTCTTTCGTTTTTTCATATTCTGCCAATGGGGGACTATTGGCATTAGGTGCCAAACAGATTCTTTCGTTTTTTCATATTCTGCCAATGGGGGACCATTGGCATTAGATGCCAAACAGATTCTTTCGTTTTTTCATATTCTGCCAATGGGGGACCATTGGCATTAGATGCCAAACACATTTTTTCGTTTTTTCATATTCTGCCAATGGGGGACCATTGGCATTAGGTGCCAAACACATTCTTTCGTTTTCTCATATTCTGCCAATGGGGGACCATTGGCATTAGATGCCAAACAAATTCTTTCGTTTTTTCATATTCTGCCAATGGGGGACCATTGGCATTAGATGCCAAACACATTCTTTCGTTTTTTCATATTCTGCCAATGGGGGACCATTGGCATTAGGTGCCAAACAAATTCTTTCGTTTTTTCATATTCTGCCAATGGGGGACCATTGGCATTAGGTGCCAAACAGATTCTTTCGTTTTTTCATATTCTGCCAATAGGGGACCATTGGCATTAGATGCCAAACAAATTCTGTCGTTTTTTCATATTCTGCCAATGGGGGACCATTGGCATTAGATGCCAAACAGATTCTTTCGTTTTTTCATATTCTGCCAATGGGGGACCATTGGCATTAGATGCCAAACACATTCTTTCGTTTTTTCATATTCTGCCAATGGGGGACCATTGGCATTAGATGCCAAACACTTTCTTTCGTTTTTTCATATTCTGCCAATGGGGGACCATTGGCATTAGATGCCAAACACATTCTTTCTTTTTTTCATATTCTGCCAATGGGGGACCATTGGCATTAGGTGCCAAACACTTTCTTTCGTTTTTTCATATTCTGCCAATGGGGGACCATTGGCATTAGATGCCAAACACATTCTTTCGTTTTTCATATTCTGCCAATGGGGGACCATTGGCATTAGATGCCAAACCCATTTTTTCGTTTGTTCATATTCTGCCAATGGGGGACCATTGGCACTAGGTGCCAAACAGATTCTTTCGTTTTTTCATATTCTGCCAATGGGGGAGCATTGGCATTAGGTGCCAAACAAATTCTTTCGTTTTTTCATATTCTGCCAATGGGGGACCATTGGCATTAGATGCCAAACACATTTTTTCGTTTCTTCATATTCTGCCAATGGGGGACCATTGGCATTAGGTGCCAAACACATTCTTTCGTTTTTTCATATTCTGCCAATGGGGGACCATTGGCATTAGATGCCAAACAAATTCTTTCGTTTTTTCATATTCTGCCAATGGGGGACCATTGGCATTAGATGCCAAACACATTCTTTCGTTTTTTCATATTCTGATAATGGGGGACCATTGGCACTAGGTGCCAAACAGATTCTTTCGTTTTTTCATATTCTGCCAATGGGGGACCATTGGCATTAGATGCCAAACAAGTTCTTTCGTTTTCTCATATTCTGCCAATGGGGGACCATTGGCATTAGGTGCTAAACAGATTCTTTCGTTTCTTCATATTCTGCCAATGGGGGACCATTGGCATTAGGTGCCAAACACATTTTTTCGTTTGTTCATATTCTGCCAATGGGAGACCATTGGCACTAGGTGCCAAACAGATTCTTTCGTTTTTTCATATTCTGCCAATAGGGGACCATTGGCATTAGGTGCCAAACAGATTCTTTCGTTTTTTCATATTCTGCCAATGGGGGACCATTGGCATTAGATGCCAAACCCATTTTTTCGTTTTTTCATATTCTGCCAATGGGGGACCATTGGCACTAGGTGCCAAACAGATTCTTTCGTTTTTTCATATTCTGCCAATGGGGGACCATTGGCATTAGATGCCAAACACATTCTTTCGTTTTTTCATATTCTGCCAATGGGGGACCATTGGCATTAGATGCCAAACCCATTTTTTCGTTTTTTCATATTCTGCCAATGGGGGACCATTGGCATTAGATGCCAAACAGATTCTTTCGTTTTTTCATATTCTGCCAATGGGGGACCATTGGCACTAGGTGCCAAACAGATTCTTTCGTTTTTTCATATTCTGCCAATGGGGGACCATTGGCACTAGGTGCCAAACAGATTCTTTCGTTTTTTCATATTCTGCCAATGGGGGACCATTGGCATTAGGTGCCAAACAGATTCTTTCGTTTTTTCATATTCTGCCAATGGGGGACCATTGGCACTAGGTGCCAAACAGATTCTTTCGTTTTTTCATATTCTGCCAATGGGGGACCATTGGCATTAGATGCCAAACACATTTTTTCGTTTGTTCATATTCTGCCAATGGGGGACCATTGGCATTAGGTGCCAAACAAATTTTTTCGTTTTTTCATATTCTGAGAATGGCGGACCGTTGGCATTAGGTGCCAAACAAGTTCTTTCGTCTTTTCATATTCTGCCAATGGGGGACCATTGGCATTAGATGCCAAACCCATTTTTTCGTTTTTTCATATTCTGATAATGGGGGACCATTGGCACTAGGTGCCAAACAAATTCTTTCGTTTTTTCATATTCTGCCAATGCGGGACCATTGGCATTAGATGCCAAACACATTCTTTCGTTTTTTCATATTCTGCCAATGGGGGACCATTGGCATTAGGTGCCAAACAGATTCTTTCGTTTTTTCATATTCTGCCAATGGGGGACCATTGGCATTAGATGCCAAACCCATTTTTTCGTTTTTTCATATTCTGCCAATGGGGGACCATTGGCATTAGGTGCCAAACAGATTCTTTCGTTTTTTCATATTCTGCCAATGGGGGACTATTGGCATTAGGTGCCAAACAGATTCTTTCGTTTTTTCATATTCTGCCAATGGGGGACCATTGGCATTAGATGCCAAACAGATTCTTTCGTTTTTTCATATTCTGCCAATGGGGGACCATTGGCATTAGATGCCAAACACATTTTTTCGTTTTTTCATATTCTGCCAATGGGGGACCATTGGCATTAGGTGCCAAACACATTCTTTCGTTTTCTCATATTCTGCCAATGGGGGACCATTGGCATTAGGTGCCAAAAACATTCTTTCGTTTTTTCATATTCTGCCAATATGGGACCATTGGCATTAGATGCCAAACCCATTTTTTCGTTTTTTCATATTCTGCCAATGGGGGACCATTGGCATTAGATGCCAAACAGATTCTTTCGTTTTTTCATATTCTGCCAATGGGGGACCATTGGCATTAGGTGCCAAACAGATTCTTTCGTTTTTTCATATTCTGCCAATAGGGGACCATTGGCATTAGATGCCAAACAAATTCTGTCGTTTTTTCATATTCTGCCAATGGGGGACCATTGGCATTAGGTGCCAAACAGATTCTTTCGTTTTTTCATATTCTGCCAATAGGGGACCATTGGCATTAGATGCCAAACAAATTCTTTCGTTTTTTCATATTCTGCCAATGGGGGACCATTGGCATTAGATGCCAAACACATTCTTTCGTTTTTTCATATTCTGCCAATGGGGGACCATTGGCATTAGATGCCAAACACTTTCTTTCGTTTTTTCATATTCTGCCAATGGGGGACCATTGGCATTAGGTGCCAAACCCATTTTTTCGTTTTTTCATATTCTGCCAATGGGGGACCATTGGCATTAGATGCCAAACAGATTCTTTCGTTTTTTCATATTCTGCCAATGGGGGACCATTGGCATTAGATGCCAAACAAGTTCTTTCGTTTTCTCATATTCTGCCAATGGGGGACCATTGGCATTAGGTGCTAAACAGATTCTTTCGTTTCTTCATATTCTGCCAATGGGGGACCATTGGCATTAGGTGCCAAACACATTTTTTCGTTTGTTCATATTCTGCCAATGGGAGACCATTGGCACTAGGTGCCAAACAGATTCTTTCGTTTTTTCATATTCTGCCAATAGGGGACCATTGGCATTAGGTGCCAAACAGATTCTTTCGTTTTTTCATATTCTGCCAATGGGGGACCATTGGCATTAGATGCCAAACCCATTTTTTCGTTTTTTCATATTCTGCCAATGGGGGACCATTGGCATTAGATGCCAAACACATTTTTTCGTTTTTTCATATTCTGCCAATGGGGGACCATTGGCATTAGGTGCCAAACACATTCTTTCGTTTTCTCATATTCTGCCAATGGGGGACCATTGGCATTAGGTGCCAAAAACATTCTTTCGTTTTTTCATATTCTGCCAATATGGGACCATTGGCATTAGATGCCAAACCCATTTTTTCGTTTTTTCATATTCTGCCAATGGGGGACCATTGGCATTAGATGCCAAACAGATTCTTTCGTTTTTTCATATTCTGCCAATGGGGGACCATTGGCATTAGGTGCCAAACAGATTCTTTCGTTTTTTCATATTCTGCCAATAGGGGACCATTGGCATTAGATGCCAAACAAATTCTGTCGTTTTTTCATATTCTGCCAATGGGGGACCATTGGCATTAGGTGCCAAACAGATTCTTTCGTTTTTTCATATTCTGCTAATAGGGGACCATTGGCATTAGATGCCAAACAAATTCTTTCGTTTTTTCATATTCTGCCAATGGGGGACCATTGGCATTAGATGCCAAACACATTCTTTCGTTTTTTCATATTCTGCCAATGGGGGACCATTGGCATTAGATGCCAAACACTTTCTTTCGTTTTTTCATATTCTGCCAATGGGGGACCATTGGCATTAGGTGCCAAACCCATTTTTTCGTTTTTTCATATTCTGCCAATGGGGGACCATTGGCATTAGATGCCAAACAGATTCTTTCGTTTTTTCATATTCTGCCAATGGGGGACCATTGGCATTAGATGCCAAACAAGTTCTTTCGTTTTTTCATATTCTGCCAATGGAGGACCATTGGCATTAGATGCCAAACAGATTCTTTCGATTTTTCATATTCTGCCAATGGGGGACCATTGGCATTAGATGCCAAACACATTTTTTCGTTTTTTCATATTCTGCCAATGGGGGACCATTGGCATTAGGTGAGAAACAGATTCTTTCGTTTTTTCATATTCTGCCAATGGGGGACCATTGGCATTAGATGCCAAACACATTCTTTCGTTTTTTCATATTCTGCCAATGGGGGACCATTGGCATTAGATGCCAAACACATTTTTTCGTTTTTTCATATTCTGCCAATGGGGGACCATTGGCATTAGGTGCCAAACAGATTCTTTCGTTTTTTCATATTCTGCCAATAGGGGACCATTGGCATTAGATGCCAAACACATTCTTTCGTTTTTTCATATTTTGCCAATGGGGGACCATTGGCATTAGGTGAGAAACACATTTTTTCGTTTTTTCATATTCTGCCAATGGGGGACCATTGGCATTAGATGCCAAACAGATTCTTTCGTTTTTTCATATTCTGCCAATGGGGGACCATTGGCATTAGGTGCCAAACAGATTCTTTCGTTTTTTCATATTCTGCCAATGGGGGACCATTGGCATTAGATGCCAAACAGATTCTTTCGTTTTTTCATATTCTGCCAATGGGGCACCATTGGCATTAGGTGCCAAACAGATCCTTTCGTTTTTTCATATTCTGCCAATGGAGGACCATTGGCATTAGATGCCAAACAGATTCTTTCGTTTTTTCATATTCTGCCAATGGGGGACCATTGGCATTAGGTGGCAAAAACATTCTTTCGTTTTTTCATATTCTGCCAATGGGGGACCATTGGCATTAGATGCCAAACAGATTCTTTCGTTTTTTCATATTCTGCCAATGGGGGACCATTGGCATTAGGTGCCAAACAGATTCTTTCGTTTTTTCATATTCTGCCAATGGGGGACCATTGGCATTAGATGCCAAACAGATTCTTTCGTTTTTTCATATTCTGCCAATGGGGGACCATTGGCATTAGGTGCCAAACACTTTTTTCGTTTTTTCATATTCTGCCAATGGGGGACCATTGGCATTAGATGCCAAACACATTCTTTCGTTTTTTCATATTTTGCCAATGGGGGACCATTGGCATTAGATGCCAAACACATTCTTTCTTTTTTTCATATTCTGCCAATGGGGGACCATTGGCATTAGGTGCCAAACACTTTCTTTCGTTTTTTCATATTCTGCCAATGGGGGACCATTGGCATTAGATGCCAAACACATTCTTTCGTTTTTTTCATATTCTGCCAATGGGGGACCATTGGCATTAGGTGAGAAACAGATTCTTTCGTTTTTTCATATTCTGCCAATGGGGGACCATTGGCATTAGATGCCAAACACATTCTTTCGTTTTTTCATATTCTGCCAATGGGGGACCATTGGCATTAGATGCCAAACACATTTTTTCGTTTTTTCATATTCTGCCAATGGGGGACCATTGGCATTAGGTGCCAAAAAGATTCTTTCGTTTTTTGATATTCTGCCAATAGGGGACCATTGGCATTAGATGCCAAACAAATTCTGTCGTTTTTTCATATTCTGCCAATGGGGGACCATTGGCATTAGATGCCAAACACATTCTTTCGTTTTTTCATATTCTGCCAATGGGGGACCATTGGCATTAGATGCCAAACACATTCTTTCGTTTTTTCATATTCTGCCAATGGGGGACCATTGGCATTAGATGCCAAACACATTCTTTCGTTTTTTCATATTTTGCCAATGGGGGACCATTAGCATTAGGTGAGAAACACATTTTTTCGTTTTTTCATATTCTGCCAATGGGGGACCATTGGCATTAGATGCCAAACAGATTCTTTCGTTTTTTCATATTCTGCCAATGGGGGACCATTGGCATTAGGTGCCAAACACTTTTTTCGTTTTTTCATATTCTGCCAATGGGGGACCATTGGCATTAGATGCCAAACACATTCTTTCGTTTTTTCATATTCTGCCAATGGGGGACCATTGGCATTAGATGCCAAACACATTTTTTCGTTTTTTCATATTCTGCCAATGGGGGACCATTGGCATTAGGTGCCAAACACTTTCTTTCGTTTTTTCATATTCTGCCAATGGGGGACCATTGGCATTAGATGCCAAACACATTCTTTCGTTTTTTCATATTCTGCCAATGGGGGACCATTGGCATTAGATGCCAAACACATTTTTTCGTTTTTTCATATTCTGCCAATGGGGGACCATTGGCATTAGGTGCCAAACAGATTCTGTCGTTTTTTCATATTCTGCCAATAGGGGACCATTGGCATTAGATGCCAAACAAATTCTGTCGTTTTTTCATATTCTGCCAATGGGGGACCATTGGCATTAGATGCCAAACACATTCTTTCGTTTTTTCATATTCTGCCAATGGGGGACCATTGGCATTAGATGCCAAACACATTCTTTCGTTTTTTCATATTCTGCCAATGGGGGACCATTGGCATTAGATGCCAAACACATTCTTTCGTTTTTTCATATTTTGCCAATGGGGGACCATTGGCATTAGGTGAGAAACACATTTTTTCGTTTTTTCATATTCTGCCAATGGGGGACCATTGGCATTAGATGCCAAACAGATTCTTTCGTTTTTTCATATTCTGCCAATGGGGGACCATTGGCATTAGGTGAGAAACACTTTTTTCGTTTTTTCATATTCTGCCAATGGGGGACCATTGGCATTAGATGCCAAACACATTCTTTCGTTTTTTCATATTCTGCCAATGGGGGACCATTGGCATTAGGTGCCAAACACTTTTTTCGTTTTTTCATATTCTGCCAATGGGGGACCATTGGCATTAGATGCCAAACACATTTTTTCGTTTTTTCATATTCTGCCAATGGGGGACCATTGGCATTAGATGCCAAACACATTCTTTCGTTTTTTCATATTCTGCCAATGGGGGACCATTGGCATTAGGTGAGAAACAGATTCTTTCGTTTTTTCATATTCTGCCAATGGGGGACCATTGGCATTAGATGCCAAACACATTCTTTCGTTTTTTCATATTCTGCCAATGGGGGACCATTGGCATTAGATGCCAAACACATTTTTTCGTTTTTTCATATTCTGCCAATGGGGGACCATTGGCATTAGGTGCCAAACAGATTCTTTCGTTTTTTCATATTCTGCCAATAGGGGACCATTGGCATTAGATGCCAAACACATTCTTTCGTTTTTTCATATTCTGCCAATGGGGGACCATTGGCATTAGATGCCAAACACTTTCTTTCGTTTTTTCATATTCTGCCAATGGGGGACCATTGGCATTAGATGCCAAACACATTTTTTCGTTTTTTCATATTCTGCCAATGGGGGACCATTGGCATTAGATGCCAAACAGATTCTTTCGTTTTTTCATATTCTGCCAATGGGGGACCATTGGCATTAGGTGCCAAAAACATTCTTTCGTTTTTTCATATTCTGCCAATGGGGGACCATTGGCATTAGGTGCCAAACAGATTCTTTCGTTTTTTCATATTCTGCCAATGGGGGACCATTGGCATTAGGTGCCAAACAAATTCTTTCGTTTTCTCATATTCTGCCAATGGGGGACCATTGGCATTAGATGCCAAACAAATGCTTTCGTTTTTTCATATTCTGCCAATGGGGGACCATTGGCATTAGGTGCCAAACAAATTCTTTCGTTTTTTCATATTCTGCCAATGGGAGACCATTGGCATTAGATGCCAAACACATTTTTTCGTTTGTTCATATTCTGCCAATGGGGGACCATTGGCATTAGGTGCCAAACAAATTCTTTCGTTTTTTCATATTCTGCCAATGGGGGACCATTGGCATTAGGTGCCAAACAAATTCTTTCGTTTTTTCATATTCTGCCAATGGGAGACCATTGGCATTAGATGCCAAACACATTTTTTCGTTTGTTCATATTCTGCCAATGGGGGACCATTGGCATTAGATGCCAAACCCATTTTTTCGTTTTTTCATATTTTGCCAATGGGGGACCATTGGCATTAGATGCCAAACACATTCTTTCGCTTTTTAATATTCTGCCAATGGGGGACCATTGGCATTAGATGCCAAACCCATTTTTTCGTTTTTTCATATTCTGCCAATGGGGGACCATTGGCATTAGATGCCAAACAGATTCTTTCGTTTTTTCATATTCTGCCAATGGGGGACCATTGGCATTAGGTGCCAAACAAATTCTTTCGTTTTTTCATATTCTGCCAATGGGGGACCATTGGCATTAGATGCCAAACAGATTCTTTCGTTTTTTCATATTCTGCCAATGGGGGACCATTGGCATTAGGTGCCAAACAAATTCTTTCGTTTTCTCATATTCTGCCAATGGGGGACCATTGGCATTAGATGCCAAACAAATGTTTTGTTTTTTCATATTCTGCCAATGGGGGACCATTGGCATTAGGTGCCAAACAAATTCTTTCGTTTTTTCATATTCTGCCAATGGGAGACCATTGGCATTAGATGCCAAACACATTTTTTCGTTTGTTCATATTCTGCCAATGGGGGACCATTGGCATTAGGTGCCAAACAAATTCTTTCGTTTTTTCATATTCTGCCAATGGGGGACCATTGGCATTAGATGCCAAACACATTTTTTCGTTTTTTCATATTCTGCCAATGGGGGACCATTGGCATTAGGTGCCAAACAAATTCTTTCGTTTTCTCATATTCTGCCAATGGGGGACCATTGGCATTAGATGCCAAACAAGTTCTTTCGTTTTTTCATATTCTGCCAATGGGGGACCATTGGCATTAGGTGCCAAACAAATTCTTTCGTTTTCTCATATTCTGCCAATGGGGGACCATTGGCATTAGATGCCAAACAAATTCTTTCGTTTTTTCATATTCTGCCAATGGGGGACCATTGGCATTAGATGCCAAACACATTCTTTCGTTTTTTCATATTCTGATAATGGGGGACCATTGGCACTAGGTGCCAAACAGATTCTTTCGTTTTTTCATATTCTGCCAATGGGGGACCATTGGCACTAGGTGCCAAACAGATTCTTTCGTTTTTTCATATTCTGCCAATGGGGGACCATTGGCATTAGGTGCCAAACAAATTCTTTCGTTTTTTCATATTCTGCCAATGGGAGACCATTGGCATTAGATGCCAAACACATTTTTTCGTTTGTTCATATTCTGCCAATGGGGGACCATTGGCATTAGGTGCCAAACAAATTCTTTCGTTTTTTCATATTCTGCCAATGGGGGACCATTGGCATTAGATGCCAAACACATTTTTTCGTTTTTTCATATTCTGCCAATGGGGGACCATTGGCATTAGGTGCCAAACAAATTCTTTCGTTTTCTCATATTCTGCCAATGGGGGACCATTGGCATTAGATGCCAAACAAGTTCTTTCGTTTTTTCATATTCTGCCAATGGGGGACCATTGGCATTAGGTGCCAAACAGATTCTTTCGTTTCTTCATATTCTGCCAATGGGGGACCATTGGCATTAGGTGCCAAACACATTTTTTCGTTTGTTCATATTCTGCCAATGGGAGACCATTGGCACTAGGTGCCAAACAGATTCTTTCGTTTTTTCATATTCTGCCAATAGGGGACCATTGGCATTAGGTGCCAAACAGATTCTTTCGTTTTTTTATATTCTGCCAATGGGGGACCATTGGCACTAGGTGCCAAACAGATTCTTTCGTTTTTTCATATTCTGCCAATGGGGGACCATTGGCATTAGGTGCCAAACAGATTCTTTCGTTTTTTCATATTCTGCCAATGGGGGACCATTGGCACTAGGTGCCAAACAGATTCTTTCGTTTTATCATATTCTGCCAATGGGGGACCATTGGCATTAGATGCCAAACACATTCTTTCGTTTTTTCAAATTCTGCCAATGGGGGACCATTGGCATTAGATGCCAAACACATTCTTTCGTTTTTTCATATTCTGCCAATGGGGGACCATTGGCATTAGATGCCAAACCCATTTTTTCGTTTTTTCATATTCTGCCAATGGGGGACCATTGGCATTAGATGCCAAACAGATTCTTTGGTTTTTTCATATTCTGCCAATGGGGGACCATTGGCATTAGGTGCCAAACAAATTCTTTCGTTTTCTCATATTCTGCCAATGGGGGACCATTGGCATTAGGTGCCAAACAAATTCTTTCGTTTTTTCATATTCTGCCAATGGGGGACCATTGGCATTAGATGCCAAACACATTTTTTCGTTTGTTCATATTCTGCCAATGGGGGACCATTGGCATTAGGTGCCAAACAAATTCTTTCGTTTTTTCATATTCTGCCAATGGGGGACCATTGGCATTAGGTGCCAAACAAATTCTTTCGTTTGTTCATATTCTGCCAATGGGGGACCATTGGCATTAGATGCCAAACACATTTTTCGTTTTTTCATATTCTGCCAATGGGGGACCATTGGCATTAGGTGCCAAACAAATTCTTTCGTTTTCTCATATTCTGCCAATGGGGGACCATTGGCATTAGATGCCAAACAAATTCTTTCGTTTTTTCATATTCTGCCAATGGGGGACCATTGGCATTAGATGCCAAACACATTCTTTCGTTTTTTCATATTCTGATAATGGGGGACCATTGGCACTAGGTGCCAAACACATTTTTTCGTTTTTTCATATTCTGCCAATGGGGGACCATTGGCATTAGATGCCAAACAAGTTCTTTCGTTTTCTCATATTCTGCCAATGGGGGACCATTGGCATTAGGTGCTAAACAGATTCTTTCGTTTCTTCATATTCTGCCAATGGGGGACCATTGGCATTAGGTGCCAAACACATTTTTTCGTTTGTTCATATTCTGCCAATGGGAGACCATTGGCACTAGGTGCCAAACAGATTCTTTCGTTTTTTCATATTCTGCCAATGGGGGACCATTGGCATTAGGTGCCAAACACATTCTTTCGTTTTTTCATATTCTGCCAATGGGGGACCATTGGCATTAGGTGCCAAACACATTTTTTCGTTTTTTCATATTCTGCCAATGGGAGACCATTGGCACTAGGTGCCAAACAGATGCTTTCGTTTTTTCATATTCTGCCAATAGGGGACCATTGGCATTAGGTGCCAAACAGATTCTTTCGTTTTTTCATATTCTGCCAATGGGGCACCATTGGCACTAGGTGCCAAACAGATTCTTTCGTTTTTTCATATTCTGCCAATGGGGGACCATTGGCATTAGATGCCAAACACATTCTTTCGTTTTTTCATATTCTGCCAATGGGGGACCATTGGCATTAGATGCCAAACCCATTTTTTCGTTTTTTCATATTCTGCCAATGGGGGACCATTGGCATTAGATGCCAAACAGATTCTTTCGTTTTTTCATATTCTTCCAATGGGGGACCATTGGCATTAGGTGCCAAACAAATTCTTTCGTTTTTTCATATTCTGCCAATGGGGGACCATTGGCATTAGGTGCCAAACAGATTCTTTCGTTTTTTCATATTCTGCCAATGGGGGACCATTGGCATTAGGTGCCAAACAAATTCTTTCGTTTTTTTCATATTCTGCCAATGGGGGACCATTGGCATTAGGTGCCAAACAGATTCTTTCGTTTTTTCATATTCTGCCAATGGGGGACCATTGGCATTAGGTGCCAAACACATTTTTTCGTTTGTTCATATTCTGCCAATGGGAGACCATTGGCACTAGGTGCCAAACAGATTCTTTCGTTTTTTCATATTCTGCCAATAGGGGACCATTGGCATTAGGTGCCAAACAGATTCTTTCGTTTTTTCATATTCTGCCAATGGGGGACCATTGGCACTAGGTGCCAAACAGATTCTTTCGTTTTTTCATATTCTGCCAATGGGGGACCATTGGCATTAGATGCCAAACACATTCTTTCGTTTTTTCATATTCTGCCAATGGGGGACCATTGGCTTAAGATGCCAAACCCATTTTTTCGTTTTTTCATATTCTGCCAATGGGGGACCATTGGCATTAGATGCCAAACAGATTCTTTCGTTTTTTCATATTCTGCCAATGGGGGACCATTGGCATTAGGTGCCAAACAAATTCTTTCGTTTTTTCATATTCTGCCAATGGGGGACCATTGGCATTAGATGCCAAACAGATTCTTTCGTTTTTTCATATTCTGCCAATGGGGGACCATTGGCATTAGGTGCCAAACACATTCTTGCGTTTTTTCATATTCTGCCAATGGGGGACCATTGGCATTAGATGCCAAACACATTTTTTCGTTTTTTCATATTCTGCCAATGGGGGACCATTGGCATTAGGTGCCAAACAAATTCTTTCGTTTTCTCATATTCTGCCAATGGGGGACCATTGGCATTAGATGCCAAACAAATTCTTTCGTTTTTTCATATTCTGCCAATGGGGAACCATTGGCATTAGATGCCAAACACATTCTTTCGTTTTTTCATATTCTGATAATGGGGGACCATTGGCACTAGGTGCCAAACAGATTCTTTCGTTTTTTCATATTCTGCCAATGGGGGACCATTGGCATTAGATGCCAAACAAGTTCTTTCGTTTTTTCATATTCTGCCAATGGGGGACCATTGGCATTAGATGCCAAACACATTTTTTCGTTTTTTCATATTCTGCCAATGGGGGACCATTGGCATTAGGTGCCAAACAGATTCTTTCGTTTTTTCATATTCTGCCAACGGTGGACCATTGGCATTAGGTGCCAAACAAATTCTTTCGTTTTTTCATATTCTGCCAATGGGGGACCATTGGCATTAGATGCCAAACAGATTCTTTCGTTTTTTCATATTCTGCCAATGGGGGACCATTGGCATTAGGTGCCAAACAAATTCTTTCGTTTTTTCATATTCTGCCAATGGGGGACCATTGGCATTAGGTGCCAAACAAATTCTTTCGTTTTTTCATATTCTGCCAATGGGGGACCATTGGCATTAGATGCCAAACACATTTTTTCGTTTGTTCATATTCTGCCAATGGGGGACCATTGGCATTAGGTGCCAAACAAATTCTTTCGTTTTTTCATATTCTGCCAATGGGGGACCATTGGCATTAGATGCCAAACAGATTTTTCGTTTTTTCATATTCTGCCAATGGGGGACCATTGGCATTAGGTGCCAAACACATTCTTTCGTTTTTTCATATTCTGCCAATGGGGGACCATTGGCATTAGATGCCAAACACATTTTTTCGTTTTTTCATATTCTGCCAATGGGGGACCATTGGCATTAGGTGCCAAACAAATTCTTTCGTTTTCTCATATTCTGCCAATGGGGGACCATTGGCATTAGATGCCAAACACATTTGTTCGTTTTTTCATATTCTGCCAATGGGAGACCATTGGCATTAGATGCCAAGCACATTCTTTCGTTTTTTCATATTCTGATAATGGGGGACCATTGGCACTAGGTGCCAAACAGATTCTTTCGTTTTTTCATATTCTGCCAATGGGGGACCATTGGCATTAGATGCCAAACAAGTTCTTTCGTTTTTTCATATTCTGCCAATGGGGGACCATTGGCATTAGATGCCAAACACATTTTTTCGTTTTTTCATATTCTGCCAATGGGGGACCATTGGCATTAGGTGCCAAACAGATTCTTTCGTTTTTTCATATTCTGCCAATGGGGGACCATTGGCATTAGGTGCCAAACAGATTCTTTCGTTTTTTCATATTCTGCCAATGGAGGACCATTGGCATTAGGTGCCAAACAAATTCTTTTGTTTTTTCATATTCTGCCAATGGGGGACCATTGGCATTAGGTGCCAAACAGATTCTTTCGTTTTTTCATATTCTGCCAATGGGGGACCATTGGCATTAGGTGCCAAACACATTTTTTCGTTTGTTCATATTCTGCCAATGGGAGACCATTGGCACTAGGTGCTAAACAGATTCTTTCGTTTTTTCATATTCTGCCAATAGGGGACCATTGGCATTAGGTGCCAAACAGATTCTTTCGTTTTTTCATATTCTGCCAATGGGGGACCATTGGCATTAGATGCCAAACACATTCTTTCGTTTTTTCATATTCTGCCAATGGGGGACCATTGGCATTAGATGCCAAACCCATTTTTTCGTTTTTTCATATTCTGCCAATGGGGGACCATTGGCATTAGATGCCAAACAGATTCTTTCGTTTTTTCATATTCTGCCAATGGGGGACCATTGGCATTAGGTGCCAAACAAATTCTTTCGTTTTTTCATATTCTGCCAATGGGGGACCATTGGCATTAGGTGCCAAACAAATTCTTTCGTTTTTTCATATTCTGCCAATGGGGGACCATTGGCATTAGATGCCAAACACATTTTTTCGTTTGTTCATATTCTGCCAATGGGGGACCATTGGCATTAGATGCCAAACAGATTCTTTCGTTTTTTCATATTCTGCCAATGGGGGACCATTGGCATTAGGTGCCAAACAAATTCTTTCGTTTTTTCATATTCTGCCAATGGGGGACCATTGGCATTAGATGCCAAACACATTTTTTCGTTTGTTCATATTCTGCCAATGGGGGACCATTGGCATTAGGTGCCAAACAAATTCTTTCGTTTTTTCATATTCTGCCAATGGAGGACCATTGGCATTAGATGCCAAACAGATTCTTTCGTTTTTTCATATTCTGCCAATGGGGGACCATTGGCATTAGGTGCCAAACACATTCTTTCGTTTTTTCATATTCTGCCAATGGGGGACCATTGGCATTAGATGCCAAACACATTTTTTCGTTTTTTCATATTCTGCCAATGGGGGACCATTGGCATTAGGTGCCAAACAAATTCTTTCGTTTTCTCATATTCTGCCAATGGGGGACCATTGGCATTAGATGCCAAACAAATTCTTTCGTTTTTTCATATTCTGCCAATGTTGGACCCTTGGCATTAGATGCCAAACACATTTTTTCGTTTTTTCATATTCTGCCAATGGGGGACCATTGGCATTAGGTGCCAAACAGATTCTTTCGTTTTTTCATATTCTGCCAATAGGGGACCATTGGCATTAGATGCCAAACAAATTCTGTCGTTTTTTCATATTCTGCCAATGGGGGACCATTGGCATTAGATGCCAAACAAATTCTGTCGTTTTTTCATATTCTGCCAATGGGGGACCATTGGCATTAGATGCCAAACACATTCTTTCGTTTTTTCATATTCTGCCAATGGGGGACCATTGGCATTAGATGCCAAACACATTCTTTCGTTTTTTCATATTCCGCCAATGGGGGACCATTGGCATTAGATGCCAAACACATTCTTTCGGTTTTTCATATTCTGCCAATGGGGGACCATTGGCATTAGATGCCAAACACATTCTTTCGTTTTTTCATATTCTGCCAATGGGGGACCATTGGCATTAGATGCCAAACACATTCTTTCGTTTTTTCATATTTTGCCAATGGGGGACCATTGGCATTAGGTGAGAAACACATTTTTTCGTTTTTTCATATTCTGCCAATGGGGGACCATTGGCATGAGATGCCAAACAGATTCTTTCGTTTTTTCATATTCTGCCAATGGGGGACCATTGGCATTAGGTGCCAAACACTTTTTTCATTTTTTCATATTCTGCCAATGGGGGACCATTGGCATTAGATGCCAAACACATTCTTTCGTTTTTTCATATTCTGCCAATGGGGGACCATTGGCATTAGATGCCAAACAGATTCTTTCGTTTTTTCATATTCTGCCAATGGGGGACCATTGGCATTAGATGCCAAACACATTCTTTCGTTTTTTCATATTCTGCCAATAGGGGACCATTGGCATTAGGTGCCAAACAGATTCTTTCGTTTTTTCATATTCTGCCAATGGGGGACCATTGGCATTAGATGCCAAACAGATTCTTTCGTTTTTTCATATTCTGCCAATGGGGGACCATTGGCATTAGATGCCAAACACATTCTTTCGTTTTTTCATATTCTGCCAATGGGGGACCATTGGCATTAGATGCCAAACCCATTTTTTCGTTTTTTCATATTCTGCCAATGGGGGACCATTGGCATTAGATGCCAAACACATTTTTTCGTTTTTTCATATTCTGCCAATGGGAGACCATTGGCACTAGGTGCCAAACAGATTCTTTCGTTTTTTCATATTCTGCCAATAGGGGACCATTGGCATTAGGTGCCAAACAGATTCTTTCGTTTTTTCATATTCTGCCAATGGGGGACCATTGGCACTAGGTGCCAAACAGATTCTTTCGTTTTTTCATATTCTGCCAATGGGCGACCATTGGCATTAGATGCCAAACACTTTCTTTCGTTTTTTCATATTCTGCCAATGGGGGACCATTGGCATTAGATGCCAAACACATTTTTTCGTTTTTTCATATTCTGCCAATGGGGGACCATTGGCATTAGGTGAGAAACAGATTCTTTCGTTTTTTCATATTCTGCCAATGGGGGACCATTGGCATTAGATGCCAAACACATTCTTTCGTTTTTTCATATTCTGCCAATGGGGGACCATTGGCATTAGATGCCAAACACATTTTTTCGTTTTTTCATATTCTGCCAATGGGGGACCATTGGCATTAGGTGCCAAACAGATTCTTTCGTTTTTTCATATTCTGCCAATGGGCGACCATTGGCATTAGATGCCAAACACTTCCTTTCGTTTTTTCATATTCTGCCAATGGGGGACCATTGGCATTAGATGCCAAACAAATTCTGTCGTTTTTTCATATTCTGCCAATGGGGGACCATTGGCATTAGATGCCAAACACTTTCTTTCGTTTTTTCATATTCTGCCAATGGGGGACCATTGGCATTAGGTGAGAAACACATTTTTTCGTTTTTTCATATTCTGCCAATGGGGGACCATTGGCATTAGATGCCAAACCCATTTTTTCGTTTTTTCATATTTTGCCAATGGGGGACCATTGGCATTAGATGCCAAACACATTCTTTCGCTTTTTAATATTCTGCCAATGGGGGACCATTGGCATTAGATGCCAAACCCATTTTTTCGTTTTTTCATATTCTGCCAATGGGGGACCATTGGCATTAGATGCCAAACAGATTCTTTCGTTTTTTCATATTCTGCCAATGGGGGACCATTGGCATTAGGTGCCAAACAAATTCTTTCGTTTTTTCATATTCTGCCAATGGGGGACCATTGGCATTAGGTGCCAAACAGATTCTTTCGTTTTTTCATATTCTGCCAATGGGGGACCATTGGCATTAGGTGCCAAACAAATTCTTTCGTTTTCTCATATTCTGCCAATGGGGGACCATTGGCATTAGATGCCAAACAAATGTTTTCGTTTTTTCATATTCTGCCAATGGGGGACCATTGGCATTAGGTGCCAAACAAATTCTTTCGTTTTTTCATATTCTGCCAATGGGAGACCATGGGCATTAGATGCCAAACACATTTTTTCGTTTGTTCATATTCTGCCAATGGGGGACCATTGGCATTAGGTGCCAAACAAATTCTTTCGTTTTTTCATATTCTGCCAATGGGGGACCATTGGCATTAGATGCCAAACAGATTCTTTCGTTTTTTCATATTCTGCCAATGGGGGACCATTGGCATTAGGTGCCAAACAAATTCTTTCGTTTTTTCATATTCTGCCAATGGGGGACCATTGGCATTAGGTGCCAAACAGATTCTTTCGTTTTTTCATATTCTGCCAATGGGGGACCATTGGCATTAGGTGCCAAACAAATTCTTTCGTTTTTTCATATTCTGCCAATGGCGGACCATTGGCATTAGATGCCAAACACATTTTTTCGTTTTTTCATATTCTGCCAATGGGGGACCATTGGCATTAGGTGCCAAACAAATTCTTTCGTTTTCTCATATTCTGCCAATGGGGGACCATTGGCATTAGATGCCAAACACATTCTTTCGTTTTTTCATATTCTGATAATGGGGGACCATTGGCACTAGGTGCCAAACAGATTCTTTCGTTTTTTCATATTCTGCCAATGGGGGACCATTGGCATTAGATGCCAAACAAGTTCTTTCGTTTTTTCATATTCTGCCAATGGGGGACCATTGGCATTAGGTGCCAAACAGATTCTTTCGTTTCTTCATATTCTGCCAATGGGGGACCATTGGCATTAGGTGCCAAACACATTTTTTCGTTTGTTCATATTCTGCCAATGGGAGACCATTGGCACTAGGTGCCAAACAGATTCTTTCGTTTTTTCATATTCTGCCAATAGGGGACCATTGGCATTAGGTGCCAAACAGATTCTTTCGGTTTTTCATATTCTGCCAATGGGGGACCATTGGCACTAGGTGCCAAACAGATTCTTTCGTTTTTTCATATTCTGCCAATGGGGGACCATTGGCACTAGGTGCCAAACACTTTCTTTCGTTTTTTCATATTCTGCCAATGGGGGACCATTGGCACTAGGTGCCAAACAGATTCTTTCGTTTTATCATATTCTGCCAATGGGGGACCATTGGCATTAGATGCCAAACACATTCTTTAGTTTTTTCATATTCTGCCAATGGGGGACCATTGGCATTAGATGCCAAACACATTCTTTCGTTTTTTCATATTCTGCCAATGGGGGACCATTGGCATTAGATGCCAAACCCATTTTTTCGTTTTTTCATATTCTGCCAATGGGGGACCATTGGCATTAGATGCCAAACAGATTCTTTCGCTTTTTCATATTCTGCCAATGGGGGACCATTGGCATTAGGTGCCAAACAAATTCTTTCGTTTTCTCATATTCTGCCAATGGGGGACCATTGGCATTAGGTGTCAAACAAATTCTTTCGTTTTTTCATATTCTGCCAATGGGGGACCATTGGCATTAGATGCCAAACACATTTTTTCGTTTGTTCATATTCTGCCAATGGGGGACCATTGGCATTAGGTGCCAAACAAATTCTTTCGTTTTTTCATATTCTGCCAATGGGGGACCATTGGCATTAGATGCCAAACAGATTCTTTCGTTTTTTCATATTCTGCCAATGGGGGACCATTGGCATTAGGTGCCAAACAAATTCTTTCGTTTTTTCATATTCTGCCAATGGGGGACCATTGGCATTAGGTGCCAAACAAATTCTTTCGTTTTTTCATATTCTGCCAATGGGGGACCATTGGCATTAGGTGCCAAACAAATTCTTTCGTTTTCTCATATTCTGCCAATGGGGGACCATTGGCATTAGATGCCAAACAAATTCTTTCGTTTTTTCATATTCTGCCAATGGGGGACCATTGGCATTAGATGCCAAACACATTCTTTCGTTTTTTCATATTCTGATAATGGGGGACCATTGGCACTAGGTGCCAAACAGATTCTTACGTTTTTTCATATTCTGCCAATGGGGGACCATTTGCACTAGGTGCCAAACAGATTCTTTCGTTTTTTCATATTCTGCCAATGGGGGACCATTGGCATTAGGTGAGAAACAGATTCTTTCGTTTTTTCATATTCTGCCAATGGGGGACCATTGGCATTAGATGCCAAACACATTCTTTCGTTTTTTCATATTCTGCCAATGGGGGACCATTGGCATTAGATGCCAAACACATTTTTTCGTTTTTTCATATTCTGCCAATGGGGGACCATTGGCATTAGGTGCCAAACAGATTCCTTCGTTTTTTCATATTCTGCCAATAGGGGACCATTGGCATTAGATGCCAAACAAATTCTGTCGTTTTTTCATATTCTGCCAATGGGGGACCATTGGCATTAGATGCCAAACACATTCTTTCGTTTTTTCATATTCTGCCAATGGGGGACCATTGGCATTAGGTGAGAAACACATTTTTTCGTTTTTTCATATTCTGCCAATGGGGGACCATTGGCATTAGATGCCAAACAGATTCTTTCGTTTTTTCATATTCTGCCAATGGGGGACCATTGGCATTAGGTGCCAAACACTTTTTTCGTTTTTTCATATTCTGCCAATGGGGGACCATTGGCATTAGATGCCAAACACATTCTTTCGTTTTTTCATATTCTGCCAATGGGGGACCATTGGCATTAGGTGAGAAACAGATTCTTTCGTTTTTTCATATTCTGCCAATGGGGGACCATTGGCATTAGATGCCAAACACATTTTTTCGTTTTTTCATATTCTGCCAATGGGGGACCATTGGCATTAGGTGCCAAACAGATTCTTTCGTTTTTTCATATTCTGCCAATAGGGGACCATTGGCATTAGATGCCAAACAAATTCTGTCGTTTTTTCATATTCTGCCAATGGGCGACCATTGGCATTAGATGCCAAACCCATTTTTTCGTTTTTTCATATTCTGCCAATGGGGGACCATTGGCATTAGATGCCAAACAGATTCTTTCGTTCTTTCATATTCTGCCAATGGGGGACCATTGGCATTAGGTGCCAAACAAATTCTTTCGTTTTTTCATATTCTGCCAATGGGGGACCATTGGCATTAGATGCCAAACAGATTCTTTCGTTTTTTCATATTCTGCCAATGGGGGACCATTGGCATTAGGTGCCAAACAGATTCTTTCGTTTTTTCATATTCTGCCAATGGGGGACCATTGGCATTAGGTGCCAAACACATTTTTTCGTTTGTTCATATTCTGCCAATGGGAGACCATTGGCACTAGGTGCCAAACAGATTCTTTCGTTTTTTCATATTCTGCCAATAGGGGACCATTGGCATTAGGTGCCAAACAGATTCTTTCGTTTTTTCATATTCTGCCAATGGGGGACCATTGGCACTAGGTGCCAAACAGATTCTTTCGTTTTTTCATATTCTGCCAATGGGGGACCATTGGCATTAGATGCCAAACACATTCTTTCGTTTTTTCATATTCTGCCAATGGGGGACCATTGGCATTAGATGCCAAACCCATTTTTTCGTTTTTTCATATTCTGCCAATGGGGGACCATTGGCATTAGATGCCAAACAGATTCTTTCGTTTTTTCATATTCTGCCAATGGGGGACCATTGGCATTAGGTGCCAAACAAATTCTTTCGTTTTTTCATATTCTGCCAATGGGGGACCATTGGCATTAGGTGCCAAACAAATTCTTTCGTTTTTTCATATTCTGCCAATGGGGGACCATTGGCATTAGATGCCAAACACATTTTTTCGTTTGTTCATATTCTGCCAATGGGGGACCATTGGCATTAGGTGCCAAACAGATTCTTTCGTTTTTTCATATTCTGCCAATGGGGGACCATTGGCATTAGGTGCCAAACACATTCTTTCGTTTTTTCATATTCTGCCAATGGGGGACCATTGGCATTAGATGCCAAACACATTTTTTCGTTTTTTCATATTCTGCCAATGGGGGACCATTGGCATTAGGTGCCAAACAAATTCTTTCGTTTTCTCATATTCTGCCAATGGGGGACCATTGGCATTAGATGCCAAACAAATTCTTTCGTTTTTTCATATTCTGCCAATGGGGGACCATTGGCATTAGATGCCAAACACATTCTTTCGTTTTTTCATATTCTGATAATGGGGGACCATTGGCACTGGGTGCCAAACAGATTCTTTCGTTTTTTCATATTCTGCCAAGTGGGGACCATTGGCATTAGATGCCAAACAAGTTCTTTCGTTTTTTCATATTCTGCCAATGGGGGACCATTGGCATTAGGTGCTAAACAGATTCTTTCGTTTCTTTATATTCTGCCAATGGGGGACCATTGGCATTAGGTGCCAAACCCATTTTTTCGTTTGTTCATATTCTGCCAATGGGAGACCATTGGCACTAGGTGCCAAACAGATTCTTTCGTTTTTTCATATTCTGCCAATAGGGGACCATTGGCATTAGGTGCCAAACCCATTTTTTCGTTTTTTCATATTCTGCCAATGGGGGACCATTGGCACTAGGTGCCAAACAGATTCTTTCGTTTTTTCATATTCTGCCAATGGGGGACCATTGGCACTAGGTGCCAAACAGATTCTTTCGTTTTTTCATATTCTGCCAATGGGGGGCCATTGGCATTAGGTGCCAAACACTTTCTTTCGTTTTTTCATATTCTGCCAATGGGGGACCATTGGCATTAGATGCCAAACACATTCTTTCTTTTTTTCATATTCTGCCAATGGGGGACCATTGGCATTAGATGCCAAAAACATTTCTTCGTTTTTTCATATTCTGCCAATGGGGGACCATTGGCATTAGGTGCCAAACAGATTATTTCGTTTTTTCATATTCTGTCAATGGGGGACCATTGGCATTAGATGCCAAACACTTTTTTTTCGTTTTTTCATATTCTGCCAATGGGGGACCATTGGCATTAGATGCCAAACACATTTTTTCTTTTTTTCATATTCTGCCAATGGGGGACCATTGGCATTAGATGCCAAACCCATTTTTTCGTTTTTTCATATTCTGCCAATGGGGGACCATTGGCATTAGATGCCAAACAGATTCTTTCGATTTTTCATATTCTGCCAATGGGGGACCATTGGCATTAGATGCCAAACACATTCTTTCGTTTTCTCATATTCTGCCAATGGGGGACCATTGGCATTAGGTGCCAAACAGATTCATTCGTTTTTTCATATTCTGCCAATGGGGGACCATTGGCATTAGATGCCAAACCCATTTTTTCGTTTTTTCATATTCTGCCAATGGGGGACCATTGGCATTAGATGCCAAACAGATTCTTTCGTTTTTTCATATTCTGCCAATGGGGGACCATTGGCATTAGATGCCAAACACATTCTTTCGTTTTTTCATATTCTGCCAATGGGGGACCATTGGCATTAGGTGCCAAACAGATTCTTTCGTTTTTTCATATTCTGCCAATGGGGGACCATTGGCATTAGGTGCCAAACAGATTCTTTCGTTTTTTCATATTCTGCCAATAGGGGACCATTGGCATTAGATGCCAAACAAATTCTGTCGTTTTTTCATATTCTGCCAATGGGGGACCATTGGCATTAGATGCCAAACAAATTCTGTCGTTTTTTCATATTCTGCCAATGGGGGACCATTGGCATTAGATGCCAAACACATTCTTTCTTTTTTTCATATTCTGCCAATGGGGGACCATTGGCATTAGGTGCCAAACACTTTCTTTCGTTTTCTCATATTCTGCCAATGGGGGACCATTGGCATTAGATGCCAAACACTTTCTTTCGTTTTTTCATATTCTGCCAATGGGGGACCATTGGCATTAGATGCCAAACACTTTCTTTCGTTTTTTCATATTCTGCCAATGGGGGACCATTGGCATTAGATGCCAAACACATTCTTTCTTTTTTTCATATTCTGCCAATGGGGGACCATTGGCATTAGGTGCCAAACACTTTCTTTCGTTTTTTCATATTCTGCCAATGGGGGACCATTGGCATTAGATGCCAAACACATTCTTTCGTTTTTCATATTCTGCCAATGGGGGACCATTGGCATTAGGTGCCAAACACTTTCTTTCGTTTTTTCATATTCTGCCAATGGGGGACCATTGGCATTAGATGCCAAACACATTCTTTCTTTTTTTCATATTCTGCCAATGGGGGACCATTGGCACTAGGTGCCAAACAGATTCTTTCGTTTTTTCATATTCTGCGAATGGGGGACCATTGGCATTAGGTGCCAAACAGATTCTTTCGTTCTTTCATATTCTGCCAATGGGGAACCATTGGCATTAGGTGCCAAACAGATTCTTTCGTTTTTTCATATTCTGCCAATGGGGGACCATTGGCATTAGATGCCAAACACATTTCTTCGTTTTTTCATATTCTGCCAATGGGGGACCATTGGCATTAGATGCCAAACACATTCTTTCGTTTTTTCATATTCTGCCAATGGGACACCAGTGGCATTAGATGCCAAACACATTTTTTCGTTTGTTCATATACTGCCAATGGGGGACCATTGGCATTAGGTGCCAAACAAATTCTTTCGTTTTTTCATATTCTGCCAATGGGGGACCATTGGCATTAGGTGCCAAACAAGTTCTTTCGTTTTTTCATATTCTGCCAATGGGGGACCATTGGCATTAGATGCCAAACACATTCTTTCGTTTTTTCATATTCTGCCAATGGGGGACCATTGGCATTAGGTGCCAAACAGATTCTTTCGTTTTTTCATATTCTGCCAATGGGGGACCATTGGCATTAGATGCCAAACACATTCTTTCGTTTTTTCATATTCTGATAATGGGGGACCATTGGCACTGGGTGCCAAACAGATTCTTTCGTTTTTTCATATTCTGCCAAGTGGGGACCATTGGCATTAGATGCCAAACAAGTTCTTTCGTTTTTTCATATTCTGCCAATGGGGGACCATTGGCATTAGGTGCTAAACAGATTCTTTCGTTTCTTTATATTCTGCCAATGGGGGACCATTGGCATTAGGTGCCAAACCCATTTTTTCGTTTGTTCATATTCTGCCAATGGGAGACCATTGGCACTAGGTGCCAAACAGATTCTTTCGTTTTTTCATATTCTGCCAATAGGGGACCATTGGCATTAGGTGCCAAACCCATTTTTTCGTTTTTTCATATTCTGCCAATGGGGGACCATTGGCACTAGGTGCCAAACAGATTCTTTCGTTTTTTCATATTCTGCCAATGGGGGACCATTGGCACTAGGTGCCAAACAGATTCTTTCGTTTTTTCATATTCTGCCAATGGGGGGCCATTGGCATTAGGTGCCAAACACTTTCTTTCGTTTTTTCATATTCTGCCAATGGGGGACCATTGGCATTAGATGCCAAACACATTCTTTCTTTTTTTCATATTCTGCCAATGGGGGACCATTGGCATTAGATGCCAAAAACATTTCTTCGTTTTTTCATATTCTGCCAATGGGGGACCATTGGCATTAGGTGCCAAACAGATTATTTCGTTTTTTCATATTCTGTCAATGGGGGACCATTGGCATTAGATGCCAAACACTTTTTTTTCGTTTTTTCATATTCTGCCAATGGGGGACCATTGGCATTAGATGCCAAACACATTTTTTCTTTTTTTCATATTCTGCCAATGGGGGACCATTGGCATTAGATGCCAAACCCATTTTTTCGTTTTTTCATATTCTGCCAATGGGGGACCATTGGCATTAGATGCCAAACAGATTCTTTCGATTTTTCATATTCTGCCAATGGGGGACCATTGGCATTAGATGCCAAACACATTCTTTCGTTTTCTCATATTCTGCCAATGGGGGACCATTGGCATTAGGTGCCAAACAGATTCATTCGTTTTTTCATATTCTGCCAATGGGGGACCATTGGCATTAGATGCCAAACCCATTTTTTCGTTTTTTCATATTCTGCCAATGGGGGACCATTGGCATTAGATGCCAAACAGATTCTTTCGTTTTTTCATATTCTGCCAATGGGGGACCATTGGCATTAGATGCCAAACACATTCTTTCGTTTTTTCATATTCTGCCAATGGGGGACCATTGGCATTAGGTGCCAAACAGATTCTTTCGTTTTTTCATATTCTGCCAATGGGGGACCATTGGCATTAGGTGCCAAACAGATTCTTTCGTTTTTTCATATTCTGCCAATGGGGGACCATTGGCATTAGATGCCAAACAAATTCTGTCGTTTTTTCATATTCTGCCAATGGGGGACCATTGGCATTAGATGCCAAACACATTCTTTCTTTTTTTCATATTCTGCCAATGGGGGACCATTGGCATTAGGTGCCAAACACTTTCTTTCGTTTTCTCATATTCTGCCAATGGGGGACCATTGGCATTAGATGCCAAACACTTTCTTTCGTTTTTTCATATTCTGCCAATGGGGGACCATTGGCATTAGATGCCAAACACTTTCTTTCGTTTTTTCATATTCTGCCAATGGGGGACCATTGGCATTAGATGCCAAACACATTCTTTCTTTTTTTCATATTCTGCCAATGGGGGACCATTGGCATTAGGTGCCAAACACTTTCTTTCGTTTTTTCATATTCTGCCAATGGGGGACCATTGGCATTAGATGCCAAACACATTCTTTCGTTTTTCATATTCTGCCAATGGGGGACCATTGGCATTAGGTGCCAAACACTTTCTTTCGTTTTTTCATATTCTGCCAATGGGGGACCATTGGCATTAGATGCCAAACACATTCTTTCTTTTTTTCATATTCTGCCAATGGGGGACCATTGGCACTAGGTGCCAAACAGATTCTTTCGTTTTTTCATATTCTGCGAATGGGGGACCATTGGCATTAGGTGCCAAACAGATTCTTTCGTTCTTTCATATTCTGCCAATGGGGAACCATTGGCATTAGGTGCCAAACAGATTCTTTCGTTTTTTCATATTCTGCCAATGGGGGACCATTGGCATTAGATGCCAAACACATTTCTTCGTTTTTTCATATTCTGCCAATGGGGGACCATTGGCATTAGATGCCAAACACATTCTTTCGTTTTTTCATATTCTGCCAATGGGACACCAGTGGCATTAGATGCCAAACACATTTTTTCGTTTGTTCATATACTGCCAATGGGGGACCATTGGCATTAGGTGCCAAACAAATTCTTTCGTTTTTTCATATTCTGCCAATGGGGGACCATTGGCATTAGGTGCCAAACAAGTTCTTTCGTTTTTTCATATTCTGCCAATGGGGGACCATTGGCATTAGATGCCAAACACATTCTTTCGTTTTTTCATATTCTGCCAATGGGGGACCATTGGCATTAGGTGCCAAACAGATTCTTTCGTTTTTTCATATTCTGCCAATGGGGGACCATTGGCATTAGATGCCAAACCCATTTTTTCGTTTTTTCATATTCTGCCAATGGGGGACCATTGGCATTAGGTGCCAAACACATTCTTTCGTTTTTTCATATTCTGCCAATGGGGGACCATTGGCATTAGATGCCAAACCCATTTTTTCGTTTTTTCATATTCTGATAATGGGGGACCATTGGCACTAGGTGCCAAACACATTTTTTCGTTTTTTCATATTCTGCCAATGGGGGACCAGTGGCATTAGATGATAAACACATTCTTTCGTTTTTTCATATTCTGCCAATGGGGAACCATTGGCATTAGGTGCCAAACAGATTCTTTCGTTTTTTCATATTCTGCCAATGGGGAACCATTGGCATTAGGTGCCAAACAGATTCTTTCGTTTTTTCATATTCTGCCAATGGGGGACCATTGGCATTAGATGCCAAACACATTCTTTCGTTTTTTCATATTCTGCCAATGGGGGACCTTTGGCATTAGGTGCCAAACCGATTCTTTCGTTTTTTCATATTCTGCCAATGGGGGACCATTGGCATTAGGTGCCAAACAAGTTCTTTCGTTTTTTCATATTCTGCCAATGGGGGACCATTGGCATTAGATGCCAAACACATTCTTTCGTTTTTTCATATTCTGCCAATGGGGGCCATTGGCATTAGGTGCCAAACAGATTCTTTCGTTTTTTCATATTCTGCCAATGGGGGACCATTGGCATTAGATGCCAAACCCATTTTTTCGTTTTTTCATATTCTGCCATTGGGGGACCATTGGCATTAGGTGCCAAACAGATTCTTTCGTTTCTTCATATTCTGCCAATGGGGGACCATTGGCATTAGGTGCCAAACAAATTCTTTCGTCTTTTCATATTCTGCCAATGGGGGACCATTGGCATTAGATGCCAAACACATTCTTTCGTTTTTCATATTCTGCCAATGGGGGACCATTGGCATTAGGTGCCAAACACTTTCTTTCGTTTTTTCATATTCTGCCAATGGGGGACCATTGGCATTAGATGCCAAACACATTCTTTCTTTTTTTCATATTCTGCCAATGGGGGACCATTGGCACTAGGTGCCAAACAGATTCTTTCGTTTTTTCATATTCTGCGAATGGGGGACCATTGGCATTAGGTGCCAAACAGATTCTTTCGTTCTTTCATATTCTGCCAATGGGGAACCATTGGCATTAGGTGCCAAACAGATTCTTTCGTTTTTTCATATTCTGCCAATGGGGGACCATTGGCATTAGAAGCCAAACACATTTCTTCGTTTTTTCATATTCTGCCAATGGGGGACCATTGGCATTAGATGCCAAACACATTCTTTCGTTTTTTCATATTCTGCCAATGGGACACCAGTGGCATTAGATGCCAAACACATTTTTTCGTTTGTTCATATACTGCCAATGGGGGACCATTGGCATTAGGTGCCAAACAAATTCTTTCGTTTTTTCATATTCTGCCAATGGGGGACCATTGGCATTAGGTGCCAAACAAGTTCTTTCGTTTTTTCATATTCTGCCAATGGGGGACCATTGGCATTAGATGCCAAACACATTCTTTCGTTTTTTCATATTCTGCCAATGGGGGACCATTGGCATTAGGTGCCAAACAGATTCTTTCGTTTTTTCATATTCTGCCAATGGGGGACCATTGGCATTAGATGCCAAGCCCATTTTTTCGTTTTTTCATATTCTGCCAATGGGGGACCATTGGCATTAGGTGCCAAACACATTCTTTCGTTTTTTCATATTCTGCCAATGGGGGACCATTGGCATTAGATGCCAAACCCATTTTTTCGTTTTTTCATATTCTGATAATGGGGGACCATTGGCACTAGGTGCCAAACAGATTCTTTCGTTTTTTCATATTCTGCCAATGGGGGACCAGTGGCATTAGATGATAAACACATTCTTTCGTTTTTTCATATTCTGCCAATGGGGAACCATTGGCATTAGGTGCCAAACAGATTCTTTCGTTTTTTCATATTCTGCCAATGGGGAACCATTGGCATTAGGTGCCAAACAGATTCTTTCGTTTTTTCATATTCTGCCAATGGGGGACCATTGGCATTAGATGCCAAACCCATTTTTTCGTTTTTTCATATTCTGCCATTGGGGGACCATTGGCATTAGGTGCCAAACAGATTCTTTCGTTTCTTCATATTCTGCCAATGGGGGACCATTGGCATTAGGTGCCAAACAAGTTCTTTCGTTTTTTCATATTCTGCCAATGGGGGACCATTGGCATTAGATGCCAAACACATTTTTTTTTTTTTTCATATTCTGCCAATGGGGGACCATTGGCATTAGATGCCAAACAAATTCTTTCGTTTTTTCATATTCTGCCAATGGGGGACCATTGGCATTAGATGCCAAACAGATTCTTTCGATTTTTCATATTCTGCCAATGGGGGACCATTGGCATTAGATGCCAAACACATTCTTTCGTTTTCTCATATTCCGCCATTGGGGGACCATTGGCATTAGGTGCCAAACAGATTCTTTCGTTTTTTCATATTCTGCCAATGGGGGACCATTGGCATTAGATGCCAAACAGATTCTTTCGTTTTTTCATATTCTGCCAATGGGGGACCATTGGCATTAGATGCCAAACACATTCTTTCGTTTTTTCATATTCTGCCAATGGGGGACCATTGGCATTAGGTGCCAAACAGATTCTTTCGTTTTTTCATATTCTGCCAATGGGGGACCATTGGCATTAGGTGCCAAACAGATTCTTTCGTTTTTTCATATTCTGCCAATGGGGGACCATTGGCATTAGATGCCAAACAAATTCTGTCGTTTTTTCATATTCTGCCAATGGGGGACCATTGGCATTAGGTGCCAAACAGATTCTTTCGTTTTTTCATATTCTGCCAATAGGGGACCATTGGCATTAGATGCCAAACAAATTCTGTCGTTTTTTCATATTCTGCCAATGGGGGACCATTGGCATTAGATGCCAAACACTTTCTTTCGTTTTTTCATATTCTGCCAATGGGGGACCATTGGCATTAGATGCCAAACCCATTTTTTCGTTTTTTCATATTCTGCCAATGGGGGACCATTGGCATTAGATGCCAAACACATTCTTTCTTTTTTTCATATTCTGCCAATGGGGGACCATTGGCATTAGGTGCCAAACACTTTCTTTCGTTTTTTCATATTCTGCCAATGGGGGACCATTGGCATTAGATGTCAAACACATTCTTTCGTTTTTCATATTCTGCCAATGGGGGACCATTGGCATTAGGTGCCAAACACTTTCTTTCGTTTTTTCATATTCTGCCAATGGGGGACCATTGGCATTAGATGCCAAACACATTCTTTCTTTTTTTCATATTCTGCCAATGGGGGACCATTGGCACTAGGTGCCAAACAGATTCTTTCGTTTTTTCATATTCTGCGAATGGGGGACCATTGGCATTAGGTGCCAAACAGATTCTTTCGTTCTTTCATATTCTGCCAATGGGGGACCATTGGCATTAGGTGCCAAACAGATTCTTTCGTTTTTTCATATTCTGCCAATAGGGGACCATTGGCATTAGATGCCAAACAAATTCTGTCGTTTTTTCATATTCTGCCAATGGGGGACCATTGGCATTAGATGCCAAACCCATTTTTTCGTTTTTTCATATTCTGCCAATGGGGGACCATTGGCATTAGATGCCAAACACATTCTTTCGTTTTTTCATATTCTGCCAATGGGGGACCATTGGCATTAGATGCCAAACACATTCTTTCTTTTTTTCATATTCTGCCAATGGGGGACCATTGGCATTAGGTGCCAAACACTTTCTTTCGTTTTTTCATATTCTGCCAATGGGGGACCATTGGCATTAGATGCCAAACACATTCTTTCGTTTTTTCATATTCTGCTAATGGGGGACCATTGGCATTAGATGCCAAACACATTCTTTCGTTTTTTCATATTCTGCCAATGGGGGACCATTGGCATTAGGTGCCAAGCACTTTCTTTCGTTTTTTCATATTCTGCCAATGGGGGACCATTGGCATTAGATGCCAAACACATTCTTTCGTTTTTTTATATTCTGCCAATGGGGGACCATTGGCATTAGATGCCAAACACATTCTTTCGTTTTCTCATATTCTGCCAATGGGGGACCATTGGCATTAGATGCCAAACACATTTTTTCGTTTTTTCATATTCTGCCAATGGGGGACCATTGGCATTAGGTGCCAAACAGATTTTTTCGTTTTTTCATATTCTGCCAATGGGGGACCATTGGCATTAGATGCCAAACACTTTCTTTCGTTTTTTCATATTCTGCCAATGGGGGACCATTGGCATTAGATGCCAAAAATATTCTGTCGTTTTTTCATATTCTGCCAATGGGGGACCATTGGCATTAGATGCCAAACACATTTTTTCGTTTTTTCATATTCTGCCAATGGGGGACCGTTGGCATTAGATGCCAAACACATTCTTTCGTTTTCTCATATTCTGCCAATGGGGGACCATTGGCATTAGATGCCAAACACATTCTTTCGTTTTCTCATATTCTGCCAATGGGGGACCATTGGCATTAGATGCCAAACACATTTTTTCGTTTTTTCATATTCTGCCAATGGGGGACCATTGGCACTAGGTGCCAAACAGATTCTTTCGTTTTTTCATATTCTGCCAATGGGGGACCATTGGCATTAGGTGCCAAACAGATTTTTTCGTTTTTTCATATTCTGCCAATAGGGGACCATTGGCATTAGATGCCAAACAAATTCTGTCGTTTTTTCATATTCTGCCAATGGAGGACCATTGGCATTAGATGCCAAACACATTTTTTCTTTTTTTCATATTCTGCCAATGGAGGACCATTGGCACTAGATGCCAAACAAATTCTGTCGTTTTTTCATATTCTGCCAATGGGGGACCATTGGCATTAGATGCTAAACACATTCTTTCGTTTTTTCATATTCTGCCAATGGGGGACCATTGGCATTAGGTGCCAAACAGATTCTTTCGTTTTTTCATATTCTGCCAATGGGGGACCATTGGCATTAGATGCCAAACACATTCTTTCGTTTTTTCATATTCTGCCAATGGGGGACCATTGGCATTAGATGCCAAACACTTTCTTTCGTTTTTTCATATTCTGCCAATAGGGGACCATTGGCATTAGATGCCAAACCCATTTTTTCGTTTTTTCATATTCTGCCAATGGGGGACCATTGGCATTAGATGCCAAACACATTCTTTCGTTTTTTCATATTCTGCCAATGGGGGACCATTGGCTTTAGATGCCAAACACATTCTTTCGTTTTTTCATATTCTGCCAATGGGGGACCATTGGCATTAGGTGCCAAACACATTGTTTCGTTTTTTCATATTCTGCCAATGGGGTACCATTGGCATTAGGTGCCAAACAGATTCTTTCGTTTTTTCATATTCTGCCAATGGGGGACCATTGGCATTAGATGCCAAACAAATTCTGTCGTTTTTTCATATTCTGCCAATGGGGGACCATTGGCATTAGATGCCAAACACATTTTTTCGTTTGTTCATATTCTGCCAATGGGGGACCATTGGCATTAGGTGCCAAACAGATCCTTTCGTTTTTTCATATTCTGCCAATAGGGGACCATTGGCATTAGATGCCAAACAAATTCTGTCGTTTTTTCATATTCTGCCAATGGGGGACCATTGGCATTAGATGCCAAACACATTCTTTCGTTTTTTCATATTCTGCCAATGGGGGACCATTGGCATTAGGTGCCAAACACATTCTTTCGTTTTTTCATATTCTGCCAATGGGGGACCATTGGCTTTAGATGATAAACACATTTTTTCGTTTTTTCATATTCTGCCAATGGGGGACCATTGGCTTTAGATGATAAACACATTTTTTCGTTTTTTCATATTCTGCCAATGGGGGACCATTGGCATTAGATGCCAAACACATTTTTTCGTTTTTTCATATTCTGCCAATGGGGGACCATTGGCTTTAGATGATAAACACATTTTTTCGTTTTTTCATATTCTGCCAATGGGGGACCATTGGCATTAGGTGCCAAACACATTTTTTCGTTTTTTCATATTCTGCCAATGGGGGACCATTGGCTTTAGATGATAAACACATTTTTTCGTTTTTTCATATTCTGCCAATGGGGGACCATTGGCATTAGATGCCAAACACATTTTTTCGTTTTTTCATATTCTGCCAATGGGGGACCATTGGCTTTAGATGATAAACACATTTTTTCGTTTTTTCATATTCTGCCAATGGGGGACCATTGGCATTAGGTGCCAAACACATTTTTTCGTTTTTTCATATTCTGCCAATGGGGGACCATTGGCATTAGGTGCCAAGCAGATTTTTTCGTTTTTTCATATTCTGCCAATGGGGGACCATTGGCATTAGGTGCCAAACAGATCCTTTCGTTTTTTCATATTCTGCCAATAGGGGACCATTGGCATTAGATGCCAAACAAATTCTGTCGTTTTTTCATATTCTGCCAATGGGGGACCATTGGCATTAGATGCCAAACACATTCTTTCGTTTTTTCATATTCTGCCAATGGGGGACCATTGGCATTAGGTGCCAAACACATTCTTTCGTTTTTTCATATTCTGCCAATGGGGGACCATTGGCTTTAGATGATAAACACATTTTTTCGTTTTTTCATATTCTGCCAATGGGGGACCATTGGCTTTAGATGATAAACACATTTTTTCGTTTTTTCATATTCTGCCAATGGGGGACCATTGGCATTAGATGCCAAACACATTTTTTCGTTTTTTCATATTCTGCCAATGGGGGACCATTGGCTTTAGATGATAAACACATTTTTTCGTTTTTTCATATTCTGCCAATGGGGGACCATTGGCATTAGGTGCCAAGCAGATTTTTTCGTTTTTTCATATTCTGCCAATGGGGGACCATTGGCATTAGGTGCCAAACACATTTTTTCGTTTTTTCATATTCTGCCAATGGGGGACCATTGACATTAGGTGAGAAACGCATTTTTTCGTTTTTTCATATTCTGCCAATGGGGGACCATTGGCATTAGATGCCAAACACATTTTTTCGTTTTTTCATATTCTGCCAATGGGGGACCATTGGCATTAGGTGTCAAACAAGTTCTTTCGTCTTTTCATATTCTGCCAATGGGGGACCATTGGCATTAGATGCCAAACAGATTCTTTCGTTTTTTCATATTCTGCCAATGGGGGACCATTGGCATTAGGTGCCAAACACATTCTTTCGTTTTTTCATATTCTGCCAATGGGGGACCATTGGCATTAGGTGCCAAACAAATTCTTTCGTTTTCTCATATTCTGCCAATGGGGGACCATTGGCATTAGATGCCAAACCCATTTTTTCGTTTTTTCATATTCTGCCAATGGCGGACCATTGGCTTTAGATGATAAACACATTTTTTCGTTTTTTCATATTCTGCCAATGGGGGACCATTGACATTAGATGCCAAACACATTTTTTCGTTTTTTCATATTCTGCCAATGGGGGACCATTGGCATTAGGTGTCAAACAAGTTCTTTCGTCTTTTCATATTCTGCCAATGGGGGACCATTGGCATTAGATGCCAAACAGATTCTTTCGTTTTTTCATATTCTGCCAATGGGGGACCATTGGCATTAGGTGCCAAACACATTCTTTCGTTTTTTCATATTCTGCCAATGGGGGACCATTGGCATTAGGTGCCAAACAAATTCTTTCGTTTTCTCATATTCTGCCAATGGGGGACCATTGGCATTAGATGCCAAACCCATTTTTTCGTTTTTTCATATTCTGCCAATGGGGGACCATTGGCAATAGGTGCCAAACACATTCTTTCGTTTTTTCATATTCTGCCAATGGGGGACCATTGGCATTAGATGCCAAACAAATTCTTTCGTTTTCTCATATTCTGCCAATGGGGGACCATTGGCATTAGGTGCCAAACAAATTCTTTCGTTTTTTCATATTCTGCCAATGGGGGACCATTGGCATTAGGTGCCAAACAAATTCTTTCGTTTTCTCATATTCTGCCAATGGTGGACCATTGGCATTAGGTGCCAAACAAATTCTTTCGTTTTTTCATATTCTGCCAATGGGGGACCATTGGCATTAGATGCCAAACAGATTCCTTCGTTTTTTCATATTCTGCCAATGGGGGACCATTGGCATTAGGTGCCAAACACATTCTTTCGTTTTTTCATATTCTGCCAATGGGGGACCATTGGCATTAGATGCCAAACACATTCTTTCGTTTTTTCATATTCTGCCAATGGGGGACCATTGGCATTAGGTGCCAAACAGATTCTTTCGTTTTTTCATATTCTGCCAATGGGGGACCATTGGCATTAGGTGCCAAACACATTCTTTCGTTTTTTCATATTCTGCCAATGGGGGACCATTGGCATTAGGTGCCAAACAGATTCTTTCGTTTTTTCATATTCTGCCAATGGGGGACCATTGGCATTAGGTGCCAAACACATTCTTTCGTTTTTTCATATTCTGCCAATGGGGGACCATTGGCATTAGGTGCCAAACAGATTCTTTCGTTTTTTCATATTCTGCCAATGGGGGACCATTGGCATTAGGTGCCAAACAGATTCTTTCGTTTTTTCATATTCTGCCAATGGGGGACCATTGGCATTAGGTGCCAAACAAATTCTTTCGTTTTTTCATATTCTGCCAATGGGGGACCATTGGCATTAGGTGCCAAACACATTCTTTCGTTTTTTCATATTCTGCCAATGGGGGACCATTGGCATTAGATGCCAAACAGATTCTTTCGTTTTTTCATATTCTGCCAATGGGGGACCATTGGCATTAGGTGCCAAACACATTCTTTCGTTTTTTCATATTCTGCCAATGGGGGACCATTGGCATTAGGTGCCAAACAAATTCTTTCGTTTTCTCATATTCTGCCAATGGGGGACCATTGGCATTAGATGCCAAACCCATTTTTTCGTTTTTTCATATTCTGCCAATGGGGGACCATTGGCAATAGGTGCCAAACACATTCTTTCGTTTTTTCATATTCTGCCAATGGGGGACCATTGGCATTAGGTGCCAAACAAATTCTTTCGTTTTCTCATATTCTGCCAATGGGGGACCATTGGCATTAGGTGCCAAACAAATTCTTTCGTTTTTTCATATTCTGCCAATGGGGGACCATTGGCATTAGGTGCCAAACAAATTCTTTCGTTTTCTCATATTCTGCCAATGGTGGACCATTGGCATTAGATGCCAAACACATTCTTTCGTTTTTTCATATTCTGCCAATGGGGGACCATTGGCATTAGGTGCCAAACAAATTCTTTCGTTTTCTCATATTCTGCCAATGGGGGACCATTGGCATTAGGTGCCAAACAAATTCTTTCGTTTTTTCATATTCTGCCAATGGGGGACCATTGGCATTAGGTGCCAAACACATTCTTTCGTTTTTTCATATTCTGCCAATGGGGGACCATTGGCATTAGATGCCAAACAGATTCTTTCGTTTTTTCATATTCTGCCAATGGGGGACCATTATCATTAGGTGCCAAACACATTCTTTCGTTTTTTCATATTCTGCCAATGGGGGACCATTGGCATTAGGTGCCAAACAAATTCTTTCGTTTTCTCATATTCTGCCAATGGGGGACCATTGGCATTAGATGCCAAACCCATTTTTTCGTTTTTTCATATTCTGCCAATGGGGGACCATTGGCAATAGGTGCCAAACACATTCTTTCGTTTTTTCATATTCTGCCAATGGGGGACCATTGGCATTAGGTGCCAAACAAATTCTTTCGTTTTCTCATATTCTGCCAATGGGGGACCATTGGCATTAGGTGCCAAACAAATTCTTTCGTTTTTTCATATTCTGCCAATGGGGGACCATTGGCATTAGGTGCCAAACAAATTCTTTCGTTTTCTCATATTCTGCCAATGGTCCCTCATATTCTGCCAAACCCATTTATTCGTTTTTTCATATTCTGCCAATGGGGGACCATTGGCATTAGGTGCCAAACACATTCTTTCGTTTTTTCATATTCTGCCAATGGGGGACCATTGGCATTAGGTGCCAAACAAATTCTTTCGTTTTCTCATATTCTGCCAATGGGGGACCATTGGCATTAGGTGCCAAACAAATTCTTTCGTTTTTTCATATTCTGCCAATGGGGGACCATTGGCATTAGGTGCCAAACAAATTCTTTCGTTTTCTCATATTCTGCCAATGGTCCCTCATATTCTGCCAAACCCATTTATTCGTTTTTTCATATTCTGCCAATGGGGGACCATTGGCATTAGGTGCCAAACAAATTCTTTCGTTTTTTCATATTCTGCCAATGGGGGACCATTGGCATTAGGTGCCAAACACATTCTTTCGTCTTTTCATATTCTGCCAATGGGGGACCATTGGCATTAGATGCCAAACAGATTCTTTCGTTTTTTCATATTCTGCCAATGGGGGACCATTGGCATTAGGTGCCAAACACATTCTTTCGTTTTTTCATATTCTGCCAATGGGGGACCATTGGCATTAGGTGCCAAACACATTCTTTCGTTTTTTCATATTCTGCCAATGGGGGACCATTGGCATTAGATGCCAAACAGATTCTTTCGTTTTTTCATATTCTGCCAATGGGGGACCATTGGCATTAGGTGCCAAACACATTCTTTCGTTTTTTCATATTCTGCCAATGGGGGACCATTGGCATTAGGTGCCAAACAAATTCTTTCGTTTTCTCATATTCTGCCAATGGGGGACCATTGGCATTAGATGCCAAACCCATTTTTTCGTTTTTTCATATTCTGCCAATGGGGGACCATTGGCAATAGGTGCCAAACACATTCTTTCGTTTTTTCATATTCTGCCAATGGGGGACCATTGGCATTAGGTGCCAAACAAATTCTTTCGTTTTCTCATATTCTGCCAATGGGGGACCATTGGCATTAGGTGCCAAACAAATTCTTTCGTTTTCTCATATTCTGCCAATGGTGGACCATTGGCATTAGATGCCAAACACATTCTTTCGTTTTTTCATATTCTGCCAATGGGGGACCATTGGCATTAGGTGCCAAACAAATTCTTTCGTTTTCTCATATTCTGCCAATGGGGGACCATTGGCATTAGGTGCCAAACAAATTCTTTCGTTTTTTCATATTCTGCCAATGGGGGACCATTGGCATTAGGTGCCAAACACATTCTTTCGTTTTTTCATATTCTGCCAATGGGGGACCATTGGCATTAGATGCCAAACAGATTCTTTCGTTTTTTCATATTCTGCCAATGGGGGACCATTATCATTAGGTGCCAAACACATTCTTTCGTTTTTTCATATTCTGCCAATGGGGGACCATTGGCATTAGGTGCCAAACAAATTCTTTCGTTTTCTCATATTCTGCCAATGGGGGACCATTGGCATTAGATGCCAAACCCATTTTTTCGTTTTTTCATATTCTGCCAATGGGGGACCATTGGCAATAGGTGCCAAACACATTCTTTCGTTTTTTCATATTCTGCCAATGGGGGACCATTGGCATTAGGTGCCAAACAAATTCTTTCGTTTTCTCATATTCTGCCAATGGGGGACCATTGGCATTAGGTGCCAAACAAATTCTTTCGTTTTTTCATATTCTGCCAATGGGGGACCATTGGCATTAGGTGCCAAACAAATTCTTTCGTTTTCTCATATTCTGCCAATGGTCCCTCATATTCTGCCAAACCCATTTATTCGTTTTTTCATATTCTGCCAATGGGGGACCATTGGCATTAGGTGCCAAACACATTCTTTCGTTTTTTCATATTCTGCCAATGGGGGACCATTGGCATTAGGTGCCAAACAAATTCTTTCGTTTTCTCATATTCTGCCAATGGGGGACCATTGGCATTAGGTGCCAAACAAATTCTTTCGTTTTTTCATATTCTGCCAATGGGGGACCATTGGCATTAGGTGCCAAACAAATTCTTTCGTTTTCTCATATTCTGCCAATGGTCCCTCATATTCTGCCAAACCCATTTATTCGTTTTTTCATATTCTGCCAATGGGGGACCATTGGCATTAGGTGCCAAACAAATTCTTTCGTTTTTTCATATTCTGCCAATGGGGGACCATTGGCATTAGGTGCCAAACACATTCTTTCGTCTTTTCATATTCTGCCAATGGGGGACCATTGGCATTAGATGCCAAACAGATTCTTTCGTTTTTTCATATTCTGCCAATGGGGGACCATTGGCATTAGGTGCCAAACACATTCTTTCGTTTTTTCATATTCTGCCAATGGGGGACCATTGGCATTAGGTGCCAAACAAATTCTTTCGTTTTCTCATATTCTGCCAATGGGGGACCATTAGCATTAGATGCCAAACCCATTTTTTCGTTTTTTCATATTCTGCCAATGGGGGACCATTGGCAATAGGTGCCAAACACATTCTTTCGTTTTTTCATATTCTGCCAATGGGGGACCATTGGCATTAGGTGCCAAACAAATTCTTTCGTTTTCTCATATTCTGCCAATGGGGGACCATTGGCATTAGGTGCCAAACAAATTCTTTCGTTTTTTCATATTCTGCCAATGGGGGACCATTGGCATTAGGTGCCAAACACATTCTTTCGTTTTCTCATATTCTGCCAATGGGGGACCATTGGCATTAGGTGCCAAACAAATTCTTTCGTTTTTTCATATTCTGCCAATGGGGGACCATTGGCATTAGGTGCCAAACAAATTCTTTCGTTTTCTCATATTCTGCCAATATGGGACCATTGGCATTAGGTGCCAAACAAATTCTTTCGTTTTTTCATATTCTGCCAATGGGGGACCATTGGTATTAGATGCCAAACAGATTCCTTCGTTTTTTCATATACTGCCAATGGGGGACCATTGGCATTAGGTGCCAAACACATTCTTTCGTTTTTTCATATTCTGCCAATGGGGGACCATTGGCATTAGGTGCCAAACACATTCTTTCGTTTTTTCATATTCTGCCAATGGGGGACCATTGGCATTAGGTGCCAAACAAATTCTTTCGTTTTCTCATATTCTGCCAATGGGGGACCATTGGCATTAGGTGCCAAACAAATTCTTTCGTTTTTTCATATTCTGCCAATGGGGGACCATTGGCATTAGGTGCCAAACACATTCTTTCGTTTTTTCATATTCTGCCAATGGGGGACCATTGGCATTAGGTGCCAAACACATTCTTTCGTTTTTTCATATTCTGCCAATGGGGGACCATTGGCATTAGATGCCAAACAGATTCTTTCGTTTTTTCATATTCTGCCAATGGGGGACCATTGGCATTAGGTGCCAAACACATTCTTTCATTTTTTCATATTCTGCCAATGGGGGACCATTGGCATTAGGTGCCAAACAAATTCTTTCGTTTTCTCATATTCTGCCAATGGGGGACCATTGGCATTAGATGCCAAACCCATTTTTTCGTTTTTTCATATTCTGCCAATGGGGGACCATTGGCAATAGGTGCCAAACACATTCTTTCGTTTTTTCATATTCTGCCAATGGGGGACCATTGGCATTAGGTGCCAAACAAATTCTTTCGTTTTCTCATATTCTGCCAATGGGGGACCATTGGCATTAGGTGCCAAACAAATTCTTTCGTTTTTTCATATTCTGCCAATGGGGGACCATTGGCATTAGGTGCCAAACAAATTCTTTCGCTTTTTCATATTCTGCCAATGGGGGACCATTGGCATTAGATGCCAAACAGATTCTTTCGTTTTTTCATATTCTGCCAATGGGGGACCATTGGCATTAGGTGCCAAACACATTCTTTCGTTTTTTCATATTCTGCCAATGGGGGACCATTGGCATTAGGTGCCAAACAAATTCTTCCGTTTTCTCATATTCTGCCAACGGGGGACCATTGGCATTAGGTGCCAAACAGATTCTTTCGCTTTTTCATATTCTGCCAATGGGGGACCATTGGCATTAGATGCCAAACAGATTCTTTCGTTTTTTCATATTCTGCCAATGGGGGACCATTGGCATTAGGTGCCAAACACATTCTTTCGTTTTTTCATATTCTGCCAATGGTCCCCCATTGGCATTAGATGCCAAACACATTTTTTCGTTTGTTCATATTCTGCCAACGGGGGACCATTGGCATTAGATGCCAAACACATTTTTTCGTTTCTTCATATTCTGCCAATGGGGGACCATTGGCATTAGGTGAGAAACACATTTTTTCGTTTTTTCATATTCTGCCAATGGGGGACCATTGGCATTAGATGCCAAACACATTTTTTCGTTTTTTCATATTCTGCCAATGGGGGACCATTGGCATTAGGTGCCAAACAGATTCTTTCGTTTTTTCATATTCTGCCAATGGGGGACCATTGGCATTAGATGCCAAACACATTTTTTCGTTTTTTCATATTCTGCCAATGGGGGACCATTGGCATTAGGTGCCAAAAACATTCTTTCGTTTTTTCATATTCTGCCAATGGGGGACCATTGGCATTAGATGCCAAACACATTTTTTCGTTTTTTCATATTCTGCCAATGGGGGACCATTGGCATTAGGTGCCAAAAACATTTTTTCGTTTTTTCATATTCTGCCAATGGGGGACCATTGGCATTAGGTGCCAAACAGATTCTTTCGCTTTTTCATATTCTGCCAATGGGGGACCATTGGCATTAGATGCCAAACAGATTCTTTCGTTTTTTCATATTCTGCCAATGGGGGACCATTGGCATTAGGTGCCAAACACATTCTTTCGTTTTTTCATATTCTGCCAATGGTCCCCCATTGGCATTAGATGCCAAACACATTTTTTCGTTTGTTCATATTCTGCCAACGGGGGACCATTGGCATTAGATGCCAAACACATTTTTTCGTTTCTTCATATTCTGCCAATGGGGGACCATTGGCATTAGGTGAGAAACACATTTTTTCGTTTTTTCATATTCTGCCAATGGGGGACCATTGGCATTAGATGCCAAACACATTTTTTCGTTTTTTCATATTCTGCCAATGGGGGACCATTGGCATTAGGTGCCAAACAGATTCTTTCGTTTTTTCATATTCTGCCAATGGGGGACCATTGGCATTAGATGCCAAACACATTTTTTCGTTTTTTCATATTCTGCCAATGGGGGACCATTGGCATTAGGTGCCAAAAACATTCTTTCGTTTTTTCATATTCTGCCAATGGGGGACCATTGGCATTAGATGCCAAACACATTTTTTCGTTTTTTCATATTCTGCCAATGGGGGACCATTGGCATTAGGTGCCAAAAACATTTTTTCGTTTTTTCATATTCTGCCAATGGGGGACCATTGGCATTAGGTGCCAAACACATTTTTTCGTTTTTTCATATTCTGCTAATGGGATACCATTGGCATTAGGTGCCAAACAGATTCTTTCGTTTTTTCATATTCTGCCGATGGGGGACCATTGGCATTAGGTGAGAAACACATTTTTTCGTTTTTTCATATTCTGCCAATGGGGGACCATTGGCATTAGGTGCCAAAAACATTCTTTCGTTTTTTCATATTCTGCCAATGGGGGACCATTGGCACTAGGTGCCAAACAGATTCTTTCGTTTTTTCATATTCTGCCAATGGGGGACCATTGGCATTAGGTGAGAAACACATTTTTTCGTTTTTTCATATTCTGCCAATGGGGGACCATTGGCACTAGGTGCCAAACAGATTCTTTCGTTTTTTCATATTCTGCCAATGGGGGACCATTGGCATTAGGTGCCAAACACATTTTTTCGTTTTTTCATATTCTGCCAATGGGGGACCATTGGCATTAGATGCCAAACACATTTTTTCGTTTTTTCATATTCTGCCAATGGGGGACCATTGGCATTAGGTGCCAAACACATTTTTTCGTTTTTTCATATTCTGCCAATGGGGGACCATTGGCATTAGGTGCCAAACAGATTCTTTCGTTTTTTCATATTCTGCCAATGGGGGACCATTGGCATTAGGTGCCAAAAACAATCTTTCGTTTTTTCATATTCTGCCAATGGGGGACCATTGGCATTAGATGCCAAACACATTTTTTCGTTTGTTCATATTCTGCCAATGGGGACCATTGGCATTAGGTGCCAAACAGATTCTTTCGTTTTTTCATATTCTGCCAATGGGGGACCATTGGCACTAGGTGCCAAACAGATTCTTTCGTTTTTTCATATTCTGCCAATGGGGGACCATTGGCATTAGGTGCCAAACACATTCTTTCGTTTTTTCATATTCTGCCAATGGGGGACCATTGGCATTAGATGCCAAACACATTTTTTCGTTTTTTCATATTCTGCCAATGGGGGACCATTGGCATTAGGTGCCAAACAGATTCTTTCGTTTTTTCATATTCTGCCAATGGGGGACCATTGGCATTAGGTGAGAAACACATTTTTTCGTTTTTTCATATTCTGCCAATGGGGGACCATTGGCATTAGATGCCAAACACATTTTTTCGTTTTTTCATATTCTGCCAATGGGGGACCATTGGCATTAGGTGCCAAACAGATTCTTTCGTTTTTTCATATTCTGCCAATGGGGGACCATTGGCATTAGATGCCAAACACATTTTTTCGTTTGTTCATATTCTGCCAATGGGGGACCATTGGCATTATATGCCAAACACATTCTTTCGTTTTTTCATATTCTGCCAATGGGGGACCATTGGCATTAGATGCCAAACACATTTTTTAGTTTTTTCATATTCTGCCAATTAGGGACCATTGGCATTAGGTGCCAAAAACATTCTTTCGTTTTTTCATATTCTGCCAATGGGGGACCATTGGCATTAGATGCCAAACACATTTTTTCGTTTGTTCATATTCTGCCAATGGGGGACCATTGGCATTAGGTGCCAAACACATTCTTTCGTTTTTTCATATTCTGCCAATGGGGGACCATTGGCATTAGATGCCAAACACATTTTTTCGCTTGTTAATATTCTGCCAATGGGGGACCATTGGCATTAGGTGAGAAACACATTTTTTCGTTTTTTCATATTCTGCCAATGGGGGACCATTGGCATTAGATGCCAAACACATTTTTTCGTTTTTTCATATTCTGCCAATGGGGGACCATTGGCATTAGATGCCAAACACATTTTTTCGTTTTTTCATATTCTGCCAATGGGGGACCATTGGCACTAGGTGCCAAACAGATTCTTTCGTTTTTTCATATTCTGCCAATGGGGGACCATTGGCATTAGGTGCGAAACACATTTTTTCGTTTTTTCATATTCTGCCAATGGGGGACCATTGGCATTAGGTGCCAAACAGATTCTTTCGTTTTTTCATATTCTGCCAATGGGGGACCATTGGCATTAGGTGCCAAAAACATTTTTTCGTTTTTTCATATTCTGCCAATGGGGGACCATTGGCATTAGATGCCAAACACATTTTTTCGTTTGTTCATATTCTGCCAATGGGGGACCATTGGCATTAGGTGCCAAACAGATTCTTTCGTTTTTTCATATTCTGCCAATGGGGAACCATTGGCATTAGATGCCAAACACATTTTTTCGTTTTTTCATATTCTGCCAATGGGGGACCATTGGCATTAGGTGCCAAAAACATTCTTTCGTTTTTTCATATTCTGCCAATGGGGGACCATTGGCATTAGGTGCCAAACAGATTCTTTCGTTTTTTCATATTCTGCCAATGGGGGACCATTGGCATTAGGTGCCAAACACATTCTTTCGTTTTTTCATATTCTGCCAATGGGGGACCATTGGCATTAGATGCCAAACACATTTTTTCGTTTTTTCATATTCTGCCAATGGGGGACCATTGGCATTAGGTGCCAAAAACATTCTTTCGTTTTTTCATATTCTGCCAATGGGGGACCATTGGCATTAGGTGAGAAACACATTTTTTCGTTTTCTCATATTCTGCCAATGGGGGACCATTGGCATTAGGTGAGAAACACATTTTTTCGTTTTTTCATATTCTGCCAATGGGGGACCATTGGCATTAGGTGCCAAAAACATTCTTTCGTTTTTTCATATTCTGCCAATGGGGGACCATTGGCATTAGGTGCCAAACACATTTTTTCGTTTTTTCATATTCTGCCAATGGGGGACCATTGGCACTAGGTGCCAAACAGATTCTTTCGTTTTTTCATATTCTGCCAATGGGGGACCATTGGCATTAGGTGAGAAACACATTTTTTCGTTTTTTCATATTCTGCCAATGGGGGACCATTGGCATTAGGTGCCAAAAACATTCTTTCGTTTTTTCATATTCTGCCAATGGGGGACCATTGGCATTAGGTAAGAAACACATTTTTTCGTTTTCTCATATTCTGCCAATGGGGGACCATTGGCATTAGGTGCCAAACACATTTTTTCGTTTTTTCATATTCTGCCAATGGGGGACCATTGGCATTAGGTGCCAAAAACATTCTTTCGTTTTTTCATATTCTGCCAATGGGGGACCATTGGCATTAGGTGCCAAACACATTTTTTCGTTTTTTCATATTCTGCCAATGGGGGACCATTGGCACTAGGTGCCAAACAGATTCTTTCGTTTTTTCATATTCTGCCAATGGGGGACCATTGGCATTAGGTGCCAAACACATTTTTTCGTTTTTTCATATTCTGCCAATGGCGGACCATTGGCATTAGGTGCCAAACACATTTTTTCGTTTTTTCATATTCTGCCAATGGGGGACCATTGGCATTAGATGCCAAACACATTTTTTCGTTTTTTCATATTCTGCCAATGGGGGACCATTGGCATTAGGTGCCAAACAGATGCTTTCGTTTTTTCATATTCTGCCAATGGGGGACCATTGGCATTAGGTGAGAAACACATTTTTTCGTTTTTTCATATTCTGCCAATGGGGGACCATTGGCATTAGATGCCAAACACATTTTTTCGTTTTTTCATATTCTGCCAATGGGGGACCATTGGCATTAGATGCCAAACACATTTTTTCGTTTGTTCATATTCTGCCAATGGGGGACCATTGGCATTAGGTGCCAAAAACATTCTTTCGTTTTTTCATATTCTGCCAATGGGGGACCATTGGCATTAGATGCCAAACAGATTCTTTCGCTTTTTCATATTCTGCCAATGGGGGACCATTGGCATTAGGTGCCAAACACATTCTTTCGTTTTTTCATATTCTGCCAATGGGGGACCATTGGCACTAGGTGCCAAACAGATTCTTTCGTTTTTTCATATTCTGCCAATGGGGAACCATTGGCATTAGGTGCCAAACAGATGCTTTCGTTTTTTCATATTCTGCCAATGGGGGACCATTGGCATTAGGTGCCAAACAGATTCTTTCGTTTTTTCATATTCTGCCAATGGGGAACCATTGGCATTAGATGCCAAACACATTTTTTCGCTTGTTCATATTCTGCCAATGGGGGACCATTGGCATTAGGTGAGAAACACATTTTTTCGTTTTTTCATATTCTGCCAATGGGGGACCATTGGCATTAGGTGCCAAAAACATTCTTTCGTTTTTTCATATTCTGCCAATGGGGGACCATTGGCATTAGATGCCAAACACATTTTTTCGTTTGTTCATATTCTGCCAATGGGGGACCATTGGCATTAGGTGCCAAACAGATTCTTTCGTTTTTTCATATTCTGCCAATGGGGGACCATTGGCATTAGGTGAGAAACACATTTTTTCGTTTTTTCATATTCTGCCAATGGGGGACCATTGGCATTAGATGCCAAACACATTTTTTCGTTTTTTCATATTCTGCCAATGGGGGACCATTGGCATTAGGTGCCAAAAACATTTTTTCGTTTTTTCATATTCTGCCAATGGGGGACCATTGGCATTAGGTGCCAAACAGATTCTTTCGTTTTTTCATATTCTGCCAATGGGGGACCATTGGCATTAGGTGAGAAACACATTTTTTCGTTTTTTCATATTCTGCCAATGGGGGACCATTGGCATTAGATGCCAAACACATTTTTTCGTTTTTTCATATTCTGCCAATGGGGGACCATTGGCATTAGATGCCAAACACATTTTTTCGTTTGTTCATATTCTGCCAATGGGGGACCATTGGCATTAGATGCCAAACACATTTTTTCGTTTTTTCATATTCTGCCAATGGGGGACCATTGGCATTAGATGCCAAACACATTTTTTCGTTTTTTCATATTCTGCCAATGGGGGACCATTGGCATTAGGTGCCAAACAGATGCTTTCGTTTTTTCATATTCTGCCAATGGGGGACCATTGGCATTAGGTGCCAAACAGATTCTTTCGTTTTTTCATATTCTGCCAATGGGGAACCATTGGCATTAGATGCCAAACACATTTTTTCGCTTGTTCATATTCTGCCAATGGGGGACCATTGGCATTAGGTGAGAAACACATTTTTTCGTTTTTTCATATTCTGCCAATGGGGGACCATTGGCATTAGGTGCCAAAAACATTCTTTCGTTTTTTCATATTCTGCCAATGGGGGACCATTGGCATTAGATGCCAAACACATTTTTTCGTTTGTTCATATTCTGCCAATGGGGGACCATTGGCATTAGGTGCCAAACACATTCTTTCGTTTTTTCATATTCTGCCAATGGGGGACCATTGGCATTTGGTGCCAAAAACATTCTTTCGTTTTTTCTTATTCTGCCAATGGGGGACCATTGGCATTAGATGCCAAACACATTTTTTCGTTTTTTCATATTCTGCCAATGGGGGACCATTGGCATTAGGTGCCAAACACATTCTTTCGTTTTTTCATATTCTGCCAATGGGGGACCATTGGCACTAGGTGCCAAACAGATTCTTTCGTTTTTTCATATTCTGCCAATGGGGGACCATTGGCATTAGGTGCCAAACACATTCTTTCGTTTTTCATATTCTGCCAATGGGGGACCATTGGCATTAGGTGCCAAACACATTCTTTCGTTTTTTCATATTCTGCCAATGGGGGACCATTGGCATTAGATGCCAAACACATCTTTTCGTTTGTTCATATTCTGCCAATGGGGGACCATTGGCATTAGGTGCCAAACACATTCTTTCGTTTTTTCATATTCTGCCAATGGGGGACCATTGACATTAGGTGAGAAACGCATTTTTTCGTTTTTTCATATTCTGCCAATGGGGGACCATTGGCATTAGATGCCAAACACATTTTTTCGTTTTTTCATATTCTGCCAATGGGGGACCATTGGCACTAGGTGCCAAACAGATTCTTTCGTTTTTTCATATTCTGCCAATGGCGGACCATTGGCATTAGGTGCCAAACACATTTTTTCGTTTTTTCATATTCTGCCAATGGGGGACCATTGGCACTAGGTGCCAAACAGATTCTTTCGTTTTTTCATATTCTGCCAATGGGGGACCATTGGCATTAGGTGCCAAACACATTCTTTCGTTTTTTCATATTCTGCCAATGGGGGACCATTGGCATTAGATGCCAAACACATTCTTTCGTTTTTCATATTCTGCCAATGGGGGACCATTGGCATTAGGTGAGAAACACATTTTTTCGTTTTTTCATATTCTGCCAATGGGGGACCATTGGCATTAGGTGCCAAACACATTCTTTCGTTTTTTCATATTCTGCCAATGGGGGACCATTGGCATTAGATGCCAAACACATCTTTTCGTTTGTTCATATTCTGCCAATGGGGGACCATTGGCATTAGGTGCCAAACACATTTTTTCGTTTTTTCATATTCTGCCAATGGGGGACCATTGACATTAGGTGAGAAACGCATTTTTTCGTTTTTTCATATTCTGCCAATGGGGGACCATTGGCATTAGATGCCAAACACATTTTTTCGTTTGTTCATATTCTGCCAATGGGGGACCATTGGCATTAGGTGCCAAACACATTCTTTCGTTTTTTCATATTCTGCCAATGGGGGACCATTGGCATTAGGTGCCAAAAACATTCTTTCGTTTTTTCATATTCTGCCAATGGGGGACCATTGGCATTAGGTGAGAAACACATTTTTTCGTTTTTTCATATTCTGCCAATGGGGGACCATTGGCATTAGGTGCCAAACACATTTTTTCGTTTTTTCATATTCTGCCAATGGGGGACCATTGGCATTAGGTGCCAAAAGCATTCTTTCGTTTTTTCATATTCTGCCAATGGGGGACCATTGGCATTAGGTGCCAAACACATTTTTTCGTTTTTTCATATTCTGCCAATGGGGGACCATTGGCACTAGGTGCCAAACAGATTCTTTCGTTTTTTCATATTCTGCCAATGGCGGACCATTGGCATTAGGTGCCAAACACATTTTTTCGTTTTTTCATATTCTGCCAATGGGGGACCATTGGCATTAGATGCCAAACACATTTTTTCGTTTGTTCATATTCTGCCAATGGGGGACCATTGGCATTAGGTGCCAAACACATTCTTTCGTTTTTTCATATTCTGCCAATGGGGGACCATTGGCATTAGATGCCAAACACATTTTTTCGTTTTTTCATATTCTGCCAATGGGGGACCATTGGCATTAGGTGCCAAAAACATTCTTTCGTTTTTTCATATTCTGCCAATGGGGGACCATTGGCATTAGATGCCAAACACATTTTTTGTTTGTTCATATTCTGCCAATGGGGGACCATTGGCATTAGGTGCCAAACACATTCTTTCGTTTTTTCATATTCTGCCAATGGGGGACCATTGGCATTAGATGCCAAACACATTTTTTCGTTTTTTCATATTCTGCCAATGGGGGACCATTGGCATTAGGTGCCAAAAACATTCTTTCGTTTTTTCATATTCTGCCAATGGGGGACCATTGGCATTAGGTGAGAAACACATTTTTTCGTTTTTTCATATTCTGCCAATGGGGGACCATTGGCATTAGGTGCCAAACACATTTTTTCGTTTTTCATATTCTGCCAATGGGGGACCATTGGCATTAGGTGCCAAAAACATTCTTTCGTTTTTTCATATTCTGCCAATGGGGGACCATTGGCATTAGGTGCCAAACACATTTTTTCGTTTTTTCATATTCTGCCAATGGGGGACCATTGGCACTAGGTGCCAAACAGATTCTTTCGTTTTTTCATATTCTGCCAATGGCGGACCATTGGCATTAGGTGCCAAACACATTTTTTCGTTTTTTCATATTCTGCCAATGGGGGACCATTGGCATTAGGTGAGAAACACATTTTTTCGTTTTTTCATATTCTGCCAATGGGGGACCATTGGCATTAGGTGCCAAAAACATTCTTTCGTTTTTTCATATTCTGCCAATGGGGGACCATTGGCATTAGATGCCAAACACATTTTTTCGTTTGTTCATATTCTGCCAATGGGGGACCATTGGCATTAGGTGCCAAAAACATTCTTTCATTTTTTCATATTCTGCCAATGGGGGACCATTGGCATTAGATGCCAAACACATTTTTTCGTTTGTTCATATTCTGCCAATGGGGGACCATTGGCATTAGGTGCCAAACACATTCTTTCGTTTTTTCATATTCTGCCAATGGGGGACCATTGGCATTAGATGCCAAACAGATTCTTTCGTTTCTTCATATTCTGCCAATGGGGGACCATTGGCATTAGGTGCCAAAAACATTTTTTCGTTTTTTCATATTCTGCCAATGGGGGACCATTGGCATTAGGTGAGAAACACATTTTTTCGTTTTTTCATATTCTGCCAATGGGGGACCATTGGCATTAGGTGCCAAAAACATTCTTTCGTTTTTTCATATTCTGCCAATGGGGGACCATTGGCATTAGATGCCAAACACATTTTTTCGTTTGTTCATATTCTGCCAATGGGGGACCATTGGCATTAGGTGCCAAAAACATTCTTTCGTTTTTTCATATTCTGCCAATGGGGGACCATTGGCATTAGATGCCAAACACATTTTTTCGTTTGTTCATATTCTGCCAATGGGGGACCATTGGCATTAGGTGAGAAACACATTTTTTCGTTTTTTCATATTCTGCCAATGGGGGACCATTGGCATTAGGTGCCAAAAACATTCTTTCGTTTTTTCATATTCTGCCAATGGGGGACCATTGGCATTAGATGCCAAACACATTTTTTCGTTTTTTCATATTCTGCCAATGGGGGACCATTGGCATTAGGTGCCAAAAACATTCTTTCGTTTTTTCATATTCTGCCAATGGGGGACCATTGGCATTAGATGCCAAATACATTTTTTCGTTTTCTCGTATTCTGCCAATGGGGGACCATTGGCATTAGGTGCCAAACACATTCTTTCGCTTGTTCATATTCTGCCAATGGGGGACCATTGGCATTAGGTGAGAAACACATTTTTTCGTTTTTTCATATTCTGCCAATGGGGGACCATTGGCATTAGGTGTCAAAAACATTCTTTCGTTTTTTCATATTCTGCCAATGGGGGACCATTGGCATTAGATGCCAAACACATTTTTTCGTTTGTTCATATTCTGCCAATGGGGGACCATTGGCATTAGGTGCCAAAAACATTCTTTCATTTTTTCATATTCTGCCAATGGGGGACCATTGGCATTAGATGCCAAACACATTTTTTCGTTTGTTCATATTCTGCCAATGGGGGACCATTGGCATTAGGTGCCAAACACATTCTTTCGTTTTTTCATATTCTGCCAATGGGGGACCATTGGCATTAGATGCCAAACAGATTCTTTCGTTTCTTCATATTCTGCCAATGGGGGACCATTGGCATTAGGTGCCAAAAACATTTTTTCGTTTTTTCATATTCTGCCAATGGGGGACCATTGGCATTAGGTGAGAAACACATTTTTTCGTTTTTTCATATTCTGCCAATGGGGGACCATTGGCATTAGGTGCCAAAAACATTCTTTCGTTTTTTCATATTCTGCCAATGGGGGACCATTGGCATTAGATGCCAAACACATTTTTTCGTTTGTTCATATTCTGCCAATGGGGGACCATTGGCATTAGGTGCCAAAAACATTCTTTCGTTTTTTCATATTCTGCCAATGGGAGACCATTGGCATTAGATGCCAAACACATTTTTTCGTTTGTTCATATTCTGCCAATGGGGGACCATTGGCATTAGGTGAGAAACACATTTTTTCGTTTTTTCATATTCTGCCAATGGGGGACCATTGGCATTAGGTGCCAAAAACATTCTTTCGTTTTTTCATATTCTGCCAATGGGGGACCATTGGCATTAGATGCCAAACACATTTTTTCGTTTTTTCATATTCTGCCAATGGGGGACCATTGGCATTAGGTGCCAAACAGATGCTTTCGTTTTTTCATATTCTGCCAATGGGGGACCATTGGCATTAGGTGCCAAAAACATTCTTTCGTTTTTTCATATTCTGCCAATGGGGGACCATTGGCATTAGATGCCAAACACATTTTTTCGTTTGTTCATATTCTGCCAATGGGGGACCATTGGCATTAGGTGAGAAACACATTTTTTCGTTTTTTCATATTCTGCCAATGGGGGACCATTGGCATTAGTTGCCAAACACATTTTTTCGTTTTTTCATATTCTGCCAATGGGGGACCATTGGCATTAGGTGCCAAAAACATTCTTTCGTTTTTTCATATTCTGCCAATGGGGGACCATTGGCATTAGGTGCCAAACACATTTTTTCGTTTTTTCATATTCTGCCAATGGGGGACCATTGGCACTAGGTGCCAAACAGATTCTTTCGTTTTTTCATATTCTGCCAATGGGGGACCATTGGCATTAGGTGAGAAACACATTTTTTCGTTTTTTCATATTCTGCCAATGGGGGACCATTGGCATTAGGTGCCAAACAGATGCTTTCGTTTTTTCATATTCTGCCAATGGGGGACCATTGGCATTAGGTGCCAAACAGATGCTTTCGTTTTTTCATATTCTGCCAATGGGGGACCATTGGCATTAGGTGAGAAACACATTTTTTCGTTTTTTCATATTCTGCCAATGGGGGACCATTGGCATTAGGTGCCAAACAGATTCTTTCGTTTTTTCATATTCTGCCAATGGGGGACCATTGGCATTAGGTGAGAAACACATTTTTTCGTTTTTTCATATTCTGCCAATGGGGGACCATTGGCATTAGATGCCAAACACAGTTTTTCGTTATTTCATATTCTGCCAATGGGGGACCATTGGCATTAGATGCCAAACACATTTTTTCGTTTTTTCATATTCTGCCAATGGGGGACCATTGGCAATAGGTGCCAAACAGATGCTTTCGTTTTTTCATATTCTGCCAATGGGGGACCATTGGCATTAGGTGAGAAACACATTTTTTCGTTTTTTCATATTCTGCCAATGGGGGACCATTGGCATTAGGTGCCAAACACATTTTTTCGTTTTTTCATATTCTGCCAATGGGGGACCATTGGCACTAGGTGCCAAACAGATTCTTTCGTTTTTTCATATTCTGCCAATGGCGGACCATTGGCATTAGGTGCCAAACACATTTTTTCGTTTTTTCATATTCTGCCAATGGGGGACCATTGGCATTAGATGCCAAACACATTTTTTCGTTTGTTCATATTCTGCCAATGGGGGACTATTGGCATTAGGTGCCAAACACATTCTTTCGTTTTTTCATATTCTGCCAATGGGGGACCATTGGCATTAGATGCCAAACACATTTTTTCGTTTTTTCATATTCTGCCAATGGGGGACCATTGGCATTAGGTGCCAAACACATTTTTTCGTTTTTTCATATTCTGCCAATGGGGGACCATTGGCACTAGGTGCCAAACAGATTCTTTCGTTTTTTCATATTCTTCCAATGGCGGACCATTGGCATTAGGTGCCAAACACATTTTTTCGTTTTTTCATATTCTGCCAATGGGGGACCATTGGCATTAGATGCCAAACACATTTTTTCGTTTGTTCATATTCTGCCAATGGGGGACTATTGGCATTAGGTGCCAAACACATTCTTTCGTTTTTTCATATTCTGCCAATGGGGGACTATTGGCATTAGGTGCCAAACACATTTTTTCGTTTTTTCATATTCTGCCAATGGGGGACCATTGGCATTAGGTGCCAAAAACATTCTTTCGTTTTTTCATATTCTGCCAATGGGGGACCATTGGCATTAGGTGAGAAACACATTTTTTCGTTTTTTCATATTCTGCCAATGGGGGACCATTGGCATTAGGTGCCAAACACATTTTTTCTTTTTTTCATATTCTGCCAATGGGGGACCATTGGCATTAGGTGCCAAAAACATTCTTTCGTTTTTTCATATTCTGCCAATGGGGGACCATTGGCATTAGGTGCCAAACACATTTTTTCGTTTTTTCATATTCTGCCAATGGGGGACCATTGGCACTAGGTGCCAAACAGATTCTTTCGTTTTTTCATATTCTGCCAATGGCGGACCATTGGCATTAGGTGCCAAACACATTTTTTCGTTTTTTCATATTCTGCCAATGGGGGACCATTAGCATTAGATGCCAAACACATTTTTTCGTTTTTTCATATTCTGCCAATGGGGGACCATTGGCATTAGGTGCCAAACAGATGCTTTCGTTTTTTCATATTCTGCCAATGGGGGACCATTGGCATTAGGTGAGAAACACATTTTTTCGTTTTTTCATATTCTGCCAATGGGGGACCATTGGCATTAGATGCCAAACACATTTTTTCGTTTTTTCATATTCTGCCAATGGGGGACCATTGGCATTAGGTGCCAAAAACATTCTTTCGTTTTTTCATATTCTGCCAATGGGGGACCATTGGCATTAGATGCCAAACACATTTTTTCGTTTGTTCATATTCTGCCAATGGGGGACCATTGGCATTAGGTGCCAAACAGATTCTTTCGTTTTTTCATATTCTGCCAATGGGGAACCATTGGCATTAGATGCCAAACACATTTTTTCGTTTTTTCATATTCTGCCAATGGGGGACCATTGGCATTAGGTGCCAAAAACATTCTTTCGTTTTTTCATATTCTGCCAATGGGGGACCATTGGCATTAGATGCCAAACACATTTTTTCGTTTGTTCATATTCTGCCAATGGGGGACCATTGGCATTAGGTGCCAAAAACATTCTTTCGTTTTTTCATATTCTGCCAATGGGGGACCATTGGCATTAGATGCCAAACACATTTTTTCGTTTTTTCATATTCTGCCAATGGGGGACCATTGGCATTAGGTGCCAAACACATTCTTTCGTTTTTTCATATTCTGCCAATGGGGGACCATTGGCATTAGATGCCAAACACATTTTTTCGCTTGTTCATATTCTGCCAATGGGGGACCATTGGCATTAGGTGAGAAACACATTTTTTCGTTTTTTCATATTCTGCCAATGGGGGACCATTGGCATTAGGTGCCAAAAACATTCTTTCGTTTTTTCATATTCTGCCAATGGGGGACCATTGGCATTAGATGCCAAACACATTTTTTCGTTTGTTCATATTCTGCCAATGGGGGACCATTGGCATTAGGTGCCAAACACATTCTTTCGTTTTTTCATATTCTGCCAATGGGGGACCATTGGCATTAGATGCCAAACACATTTTTTCGCTTGTTCATATTCTGCCAATGGGGGACCATTGGCATTAGGTGAGAAACACATTTTTTCGTTTTTTCATATTCTGCCAATGGGGGACCATTGGCATTAGATGCCAAACACATTTTTTCGTTTGTTCATATTCTGCCAATGGGGGACCATTGGCATTAGGTGCCAAAAACATTCTTTCGTTTTTTCATATTCTGCCAATGGGGGACCATTGGCATTAGATGCCAAACACATTTTTTCGTTTGTTCATATTCTGCCAATGGGGGACCATTGGCATTAGGTGCCAAACAGATTCTTTCGTTTTTTCATATTCTGCCAATGGGGAACCATTGGCATTAGATGCCAAACACATTTTTTCGTTTTTTCATATTCTGCCAATGGGGGACCATTGGCATTAGGTGCCAAAAACATTCTTTCGTTTTTTCATATTCTGCCAATGGGGGACCATTGGCATTAGATGCCAAACACATTTTTTCGTTTGTTCATATTCTGCCAATGGGGGACCATTGGCATTAGGTGCCAAACACATTCTTTCGTTTTTTCATATTCTGCCAATGGGGGACCATTGGCATTAGATGCCAAACACATTTTTTCGCTTGTTCATATTCTGCCAATGGGGGACCATTGGCATTAGGTGAGAAACAAATTTTTTTGGTTTTTTCATATTCTGCCAATGGGGGACCATTGGCATTAGGTGCCAAAAACATTCTTTCGTTTTTTCATATTCTGCCAATGGGGGACCATTGGCATTAGATGCCAAACACATTTTTTCGTTTGTTCATATTCTGCCAATGGGGGACCATTGGCATTAGGTGCCAAAAACATTCTTTCATTTTTTCATATTCTGCCAATGGGGGACCATTGGCATTAGATGCCAAACACATTTTTTCGTTTGTTCATATTCTGCCAATGGGGGACCATTGGCATTAGGTGCCAAACACATTCTTTCGTTTTTTCATATTCTGCCAATGGGGGACCATTGGCATTAGATGCCAAACAGATTCTTTCGTTTCTTCATATTCTGCCAATGGGGGACCATTGGCATTAGGTGCCAAAAACATTCTTTCGTTTTTTCATATTCTGCCAATGGGGGACCATTGGCATTAGGTGAGAAACACATTTTTTCGTTTTTTCATATTCTGCCAATGGGGGACCATTGGCATTAGGTGCCAAACACATTCTTTCGTTTTTTCATATTCTGCCAATGGGGGACCATTGGCATTAGATGCCAAACACATTTTTTCGCTTGTTCATATTCTGCCAATGGGGGACCATTGGCATTAGGTGAGAAACACATTTTTTCGTTTTTTCATATTCTGCCAATAGGGGACCATTGGCATTAGGTGCCAAAAACATTCTTTCGTTTTTTCATATTCTGCCAATGGGGGACCATTGGCATTAGGTGCCAAACACATTTTTTCGTTTTTTCATATTCTGCCAATGGGGGACCATTGGCACTAGGTGCCAAACAGATTCTTTCGTTTTTTCATATTCTGCCAATGGGGGACCATTGGCATTAGGTGCCAAACAGATGCTTTCGTTTTTTCATATTCTGCCAATGGGGGACCATTGGCATTAGGTGAGAAACACATTTTTTCGTTTTTTCATATTCTGCCAATGGGGGACCATTGGCATTAGGTGCCAAACAGATGCTTTCGTTTTTTCATATTCTGCCAATGGGGGACCGTTGGCATTAGGTGAGAAACACATTTTTTCGTTTTTTCATATTCTGCCAATGGGGGACCATTGGCATTAGATGCCAAACACAGTTTTTCGTTATTTCATATTCTGCCAATGGGGGACCATTGGCATTAGATGCCAAACACATTTTTTCGTTTTTTCATATTCTGCCAATGGGGGACCATTGGCATTAGGTGCCAAACACATTTTTTCGTTTGTTCATATTCTGCCAATGGAGGACCATTGGCATTAGGTGCCAAACACATTCTTTCGTTTTTTCATATTCTGCCAATGGGGGACCATTGGCATTAGATGCCAAACACATTCTTTCGTTTTTTCATATTCTGCCAATGGGGGACCATTGGCATTAGATGCCAAACACATTTTTTCGTTTCTTCATATTCTGCCAATGGGGGACCATTGGCATTAGGTGCCAAAAACATTCTTTCGTTTTTTCATATTCTGCCAATGGGGGACCATTGGCATTAGATGCCAAACACATTTTTTCGTTTTTTCATATTCTGCCAATGGGGGACCATTGGCATTAGATGCCAAACACATTTTTTCGTTTTTTCATATTCTGCCAATGGGGGACCATTGGCATTAGGTGCCAAACAGATGCTTTCGTTTTTTCATATTCTGCCAATGGGGGACCATTGGCATTAGGTGCCAAACAGATTCTTTCGTTTTTTCATAGTCTGCCAATGGGGGACCATTGGCATTAGGTGCCAAACAGATTCTTTCGTTTTTTCATATTCTGCCAATGGGGAACCATTGGCATTAGATGCCAAACACATTTTTTCGCTTGTTCATATTCTGCCAATGGGGGACCACTGGCATTAGGTGAGAAACACATTTTTTCGTTTTTTCATATTCTGCCAATGGGGGACCATTGGCATTAGGTGCCAAAAACATTCTTTCGTTTTTTCATATTCTGCCAATGGGGGACCATTGGCATTAGATGCCAAACACATTTTTTCGTTTGTTCATATTCTGCCAATGGGGGACCATTGGCACTAGGTGCCAAACAGATTCTTTCGTTTTTTCATATTCTGCCAATGGGGGACCATTGGCATTAGGTGCCAAACAGATTCTTTCGTTTTTTCATATTCTGCCAATGGGGGACCATTGGCATTAGGTGCCAAACAGATTCTTTCGTTTTTTCATATTCTGCCAATGGGGGACCATTGGCATTAGATGCCAAACACATTTTTTCGTTTTTTCATATTCTGCCAATGGGGGACCATTGGCATTAGGTGCCAAACAGATTCTTTCGTTTTTTCATATTCTGCCAATGGGGGACCATTGGCATTAGATGCCAAACACATTTTTTCGTTTTTTCATATTCTGCCAATGGGGGACCATTGGCATTAGGTGCCAAAAACATTCTTTCGTTTTTTCATATTCTGCCAATGGGGGACCATTGGCATTAGGTGCCAAACAGATTCTTTCGTTTTTTCATATTCTGCCAATGGGGGACCATTGGCATTAGATGCCAAACACATTTTTTCCTTTGTTCATATTCTGCCAATGGGGGACCATTGGCATTAGGTGCCAAACAGATTCTTTCGTTTTTTCATATTCTGCCAATGGGGAACCATTGGCATTAGATGCCAAACACATTTTTTCGTTTTTTCATATTCTGCCAATGGGGGACCATTGGCATTAGGTGCCAAAAACATTTTTTCGTTTTTTCATATTCTGCCAATGGGGGACCATTGGCATTAGATGCCAAACACATTTTTTCGTTTGTTCATATTCTGCCAATGGGGGACCATTGGCATTAGGTGCCAAACACATTCTTTCGTTTTTTCATATTCTGCCAATGGGGGACCATTGGCATTAGATGCCAAACACATTCTTTCGTTTTTTCATATTCTGCCAATGGGGGACCATTGGCATTAGATGCCAAACACATTCTTTCGTTTCTTCATATTCTGCCAATGGGGGACCATTGGCATTAGGTGCCAAAAACATTCTTTCGTTTTTTCATATTCTGCCAATGGGGGACCATTGGCATTAGATGCCAAACACATTTTTTCGTTTGTTCATATTCTGCCAATGGGGGACCATTGGCACTAGGTGCCAAACAGATTCTTTCGTTTTTTCATATTCTGCCAATGGGGGACCATTGGCATTAGGTGCCAAACAGATTCTTTCGTTTTTTCATATTCTGCCAATGGGGGACCATTGGCATTAGGTGCCAAACAGATTCTTTCGTTTTTTCATATTCTGCCAATGGGGGACCATTGGCATTAGATGCCAAACACATTTTTTCGTTTTTTCATATTCTGCCAATGGGGGACCATTGGCATTAGGTGCCAAACACATTCTTTCGTTTTTTCATATTCTGCCAATGGGGGACCATTGGCACTAGGTGCCAAACAGATTCTTTCGTTTTTTCATATTCTGCCAATGGGGGACCATTGGCATTAGGTGAGAAACACATTTTTTCGTTTTTTCATATTCTGCCAATGGGGGACCATTGGCATTAGGTGCCAAACACATTCTTTCGTTTTTTCATATTCTGCCAATGGGGGACCATTGGCATTAGGTGAGAAACACATTTTTTCGTTTTTTCATATTCTGCCAATGGGGGACCATTGGCATTAGGTGCCAAAAACATTCTTTCGTTTTTTCATATTCTGCCAATGGGGGACCATTGGCATTAGATGCCAAACACATTTTTTCGTTTTTTCATATTCTGCCAATGGGGGACCATTGGCATTAGGTGCCAAACACATTCTTTCGTTTTTTCATATTCTGCCAATGGGGGACCATTGGCATTAGATGCCAAACACATTTTTTCGTTTGTTCATATTCTGCCAATGGGGGACCATTGGCATTAGGTGCCAAACAGATTCTTTCGTTTTTTCATATTCTGCCAATGGGGGACCATTGGCATTAGGTGCCAAACAGATTCTTTCGTTTTTTCATATTCTGCCAATGGGGGACCATTGGCATTAGGTGCCAAACACATTTTTTCGTTTTTTCATATTCTGCCAATGGGGGACCATTGGCATTAGGTGCCAAAAACATTCTTTCGTTTTTTCATATTCTGCCAATGGGGGACCATTGGCATTAGATGCCAAACACATTTTTTCGTTTGTTCATATTCTGCCAATGGGGGACCATTGGCATTAGGTGCCAAACAGATTCTTTCGTTTTTTCATATTCTGCCAATGGGGAACCATTGGCATTAGATGCCAAACACATTTTTTCGTTTTTTCATATTCTGCCAATGGGGGACCATTGGCATTAGGTGCCAAAAACATTTTTTCGTTTTTTCATATTCTGCCAATGGGGGACCATTGGCATTAGATGCCAAACACATTTTTTCGTTTGTTCATATTCTGCCAATGGGGGACCATTGGCATTAGGTGCCAAACACATTCTTTCGTTTTTTCATATTCTGCCAATGGGGGACCATTGGCATTAGATGCCAAACACATTTTTTCGCTTGTTCATATTCTGCCAATGGGGGACCATTGGCATTAGGTGAGAAACACATTTTTTCGTTTTTTCATATTCTGCCAATGGGGGACCATTGGCATTAGGTGCCAAAAACATTCTTTCGTTTTTTCATATTCTGCCAATGGGGGACCATTGGCATTAGATGCCAAACACATTTTTTCGTTTGTTCATATTCTGCCAATGGGGGACCATTGGCATTAGGTGCCAAACACATTCTTTCGTTTTTTCATATTCTGCCAATGGGGGACCATTGGCATTAGGTGCCAAAAACATTCTTTCGTTTTTTCATATTCTGCCAATGGGGGACCATTGGCATTAGATGCCAAACACATTTTTTCGTTTGTTCATATTCTGCCAATGGGGGACCATTGGCATTAGATGCCAAACACATTCTTTCGTTTCTTCATATTCTGCCAATGGGGGACCATTGGCATTAGGTGCCAAAAACATTCTTTCGTTTTTTCATATTCTGCCAATGGGGGACCATTGGCATTAGATGCCAAACACATTTTTTCGTTTTTTCATATTCTGCCAATGGGGGACCATTGGCATTAGATGCCAAACACATTTTTTCGTTTTTTCATATTCTGCCAATGGGGGACCATTGGCATTAGGTGCCAAACAGATGCTTTCGTTTTTTCATATTCTGCCAATGGGGGACCATTGGCATTAGGTGCCAAACAGATTCTTTCGTTTTTTCATATTCTGCCAATGGGGAACCATTGGCATTAGATGCCAAACACATTTTTTCGCTTGTTCATATTCTGCCAATGGGGGACCATTGGCATTAGGTGAGAAACACATTTTTTCGTTTTTTCATATTCTGCCAATGGGGGACCATTGGCATTAGGTGCCAAAAACATTCTTTCGTTTTTTCATATTCTGCCAATGGGGGACCATTGGCATTAGATGCCAAACACATTTTTTCGTTTGTTCATATTCTGCCAATGGGGGACCATTGGCATTAGGTGCCAAACACATTCTTTCGTTTTTTCATATTCTGCCAATGGGGGACCATTGGCATTAGGTGCCAAACAGATGCTTTCGTTTTTTCATATTCTGCCAATGGGGGACCATTGGCATTAGGTGCCAAACAGATTCTTTCGTTTTTTCATATTCTGCCAATGGGGAACCATTGGCATTAGATGCCAAACACATTTTTTCGCTTGTTCATATTCTGCCAATGGGGGACCATTGGCATTAGGTGAGAAACACATTTTTTCGTTTTTTCATATTCTGCCAATGGGGGACCATTGGCATTAGATGCCAAACACATTTTTTCGTTTTTTCATATTCTGCCAATGGGGGACCATTGGCATTAGGTGCCAAAAACATTCTTTCGTTTTTTCATATTCTGCCAATGGGGGACCATTGGCATTAGATGCCAAACACATTTTTTCGTTTGTTCATATTCTGCCAATGGGGGACCATTGGCATTAGGTGCCAAACACATTCTTTCGTTTTTTCATATTCTGCCAATGGGGGACCATTGGCATTAGATGCCAAACACATTTTTTCGCTTGTTCATATTCTGCCAATGGGGGACCATTGGCATTAGGTGAGAAACACATTTTTTCGTTTTTTCATATTCTGCCAATGGGGGACCATTGGCATTAGGTGCCAAAAACATTCTTTCGTTTTTTCATATTCTGCCAATGGGGGACCATTGGCATTAGATGCCAAACACATTTTTTCGTTTGTTCATATTCTGCCAATGGGGGACCATTGGCATTAGGTGCCAAACACATTCTTTCGTTTTTTCATATTCTGCCAATGGGGGACCATTGGCATTAGATGCCAAACACATTTTTTCGTTTTTTCATATTCTGCCAATGGGGGACCATTGGCATTAGGTGCCAAAAACATTCTTTCGTTTTTTCATATTCTGCCAATGGGGGACCATTGGCATTAGGTGAGAAACACATTTTTTCGTTTTCTCATATTCTGCCAATGGGGGACCATTGGCATTAGGTGCCAAACACATTTTTTCGTTTTTTCATATTCTGCACATGGGGGACCATTGGCATTAGGTGCCAAAAACATTCTTTCGTTTTTTCATATTCTGCCAATGGGGGACCATTGGCATTAGGTGCCAAACACATTTTTTCGTTTTTTCATATTCTGCCAATGGGGGACCATTGGCATTAGATGCCAAACACATTTTTTCGCTTGTTCATATTCTGCCAATGGGGGACCATTGGCATTAGGTGAGAAACACATTTTTTCGTTTTTTCATATTCTGCCAATGGGGGACCATTGGCATTAGGTGCCAAAAACATTCTTTCGTTTTTTCATATTCTGCCAATGGGGGACCATTGGCATTAGATGCCAAACACATTTTTTCGTTTTTTCATATTCTGCCAATGGGGGACCATTGGCATTAGATGCCAAACACATTTTTTCGTTTTTTCATATTCTGCCAATGGGGGACCATTGGCATTAGATGCCAAACACATTTTTTCGTTTTTTCATATTCTGCCAATGGGGGACCATTGGCATTAGGTGAGAAACACATTTTTTCGTTTTTTCATATTCTGCCAATGGGGGACCATTGGCATTAGATGCCAAACACATTTTTTCGTTTTTTCATATTCTGCCAATGGGGGACCATTGGCATTAGGTGCCAAAAACATTCTTTCGTTTTTTCATATTCTGCCAATGGGGGACCATTGGCATTAGATGCCAAACACATTTTTTCGTTTGTTCATATTCTGCCAATGGGGGACCATTGGCATTAGGTGAGAAACACATTTTTTCGTTTTTTCATATTCTGCCAATGGGGGACCATTGGCATTAGGTGCCAAAAACATTCTTTCGTTTTTTCATATTCTGCCAATGGGGGACCATTGGCATTAGATGCCAAACACATTTTTTCGTTTTTTCATATTCTGCCAATGGGGGACCATTGGCACTAGGTGCCAAACAGATTCTTTCGTTTTTTCATATTCTGCCAATGGCGGACCATTGGCATTAGGTGCCAAACACATTTTTTCGTTTTTTCATATTCTGCCAATGGGGGACCATTGGCATTAGATGCCAAACACATTTTTTCGTTTTTTCATATTCTGCCAATGGGGGACCATTGGCATTAGATGCCAAACACATTTTTTCGTTTTTTCATATTCTGCCAATGGGGGACCATTGGCATTAGGTGAGAAACACATTTTTTCGTTTTTTCATATTCTGCCAATGGGGGACCATTGGCATTAGATGCCAAACACATTTTTTCGTTTTTTCATATTCTGCCAATGGGGGACCATTGGCATTAGGTGCCAAAAACATTCTTTCGTTTTTTCATATTCTGCCAATGGGGGACCATTGGCATTAGATGCCAAACACATTTTTTCGTTTGTTCATATTCTGCCAATGGGGGACCATTGGCATTAGGTGCCAAACAGATTCTTTCGTTTTTTCATATTCTGCCAATGGGGAACCATTGGCATTAGATGCCAAACACATTTTTTCGTTTTTTCATATTCTGCCAATGGGGGACCATTGGCATTAGGTGCCAAAAACATTCTTTCGTTTTTCCATATTCTGCCAATGGGGGACCATTGGCATTAGATGCCAAACACATTTTTTCGTTTGTTCATATTCTGCCAATGGGGGACCATTGGCATTAGGTGCCAAACACATTCTTTCGTTTTTTCATATTCTGCCAATGGGGGACCATTGGCATTAGATGCCAAACACATTTTTTCGCTTGTTCATATTCTGCCAATGGGGGACCATTGGCATTAGGTGAGAAACACATTTTTTCGTTTTTTCATATTCTGCCAATGGGGGACCATTGGCATTAGGTGCCAAAAACATTCTTTCGTTTTTTCATATTCTGCCAATGGGGGACCATTGGCATTAGATGCCAAACACATTTTTTCGTTTGTTCATATTCTGCCAATGGGGGACCATTGGCATTAGGTGCCAAAAACATTCTTTCGTTTTTTCATATTCTGCCAATGGGGGACCATTGGCATTAGGTGCCAAACAGATTCTTTCGTTTTTTCATATTCTGCCAATGGGGGACCATTGGCATTAGATGCCAAACACATTTTTTCGTTTGTTCATATTCTGCCAATGGGGGACCATTGGCATTAGGTGCCAAACACATTCTTTCGTTTTTTCATATTCTGCCAATGGGGGACCATTGGCATTAGATGCCAAACACATTTTTTCGTTTTTTCATATTCTGCCAATGGGGGACCATTGGCATTAGGTGCCAAAAACATTCTTTCGTTTTTTCATATTCTGCCAATGGGGGACCATTGGCATTAGGTGAGAAACACATTTTTTCGTTTTCTCATATTCTGCCAATGGGGGACCATTGGCATTAGGTGCCAAACACATTTTTTCGTTTTTTCATATTCTGCCAATGGGGGACCATTGGCATTAGGTGCCAAAAACATTCTTTCGTTTTTTCATATTCTGCCAATGGGGGACCATTGGCATTAGGTGCCAAACACATTTTTTCGTTTTTTCATATTCTGCCAATGGGGGACCATTGGCACTAGGTGCCAAACAGATTCTTTCGTTTTTTCATATTCTGCCAATGGCGGACCATTGGCATTAGGTGCCAAACACATTTTTTCGTTTTTTCATATTCTGCCAATGGGGGACCATTGGCATTAGATGCCAAACACATTTTTTCGTTTTTTCATATTCTGCCAATGGGGGACCATTGGCATTAGATGCCAAACACATTTTTTCGTTTTTTCATATTCTGCCAATGGGGGACCATTGGCATTAGGTGCCAAAAACATTCTTTCGTTTTTTCATATTCTGCCAATGGGGGACCATTGGCATTAGATGCCAAACACATTTTTTCGTTTGTTCATATTCTGCCAATGGGGGACCATTGGCATTAGGTGCCAAACAGATTCTTTCGTTTTTTCATATTCTGCCAATGGGGAACCATTGGCATTAGATGCCAAACACATTTTTTCGTTTTTTCATATTCTGCCAATGGGGGACCATTGGCATTAGGTGCCAAAAACATTCTTTCGATTTTCCATATTCTGCCAATGGGGGACCATTGGCATTAGATGCCAAACACATTTTTTCGTTTGTTCATATTCTGCCAATGGGGGACCATTGGCATTAGGTGCCAAACACATTCTTTCGTTTTTTCATATTCTGCCAATGGGGGACCATTGGCATTAGATGCCAAACACATTTTTTCGCTTGTTCATATTCTGCCAATGGGGGACCATTGGCATTAGATGCCAAACACATTTTTTCGTTTTTTCATATTCTGCCAATGGGGGACCATTGGCATTAGGTGCCAAACACATTCTCTCGTTTTTTCATATTCTGCCAATGGGGGACCATTGGCATTAGATGCCAAACACATTTTTTCGTTTGTTCATATTCTGCCAATGGGGGACCATTGGCATTAGGTGCCAAAAACATTCTTTCGTTTTTTCATATTCTGCCAATGGGGGACCATTGGCATTAGATGCCAAACACATTTAATCTTTTTTTCATATTCTGCCAATGGGGGACCATTGGCATTAGGTGCCAAACAGATTCTTTCGTTTTTTCATATTCTGCCAATGGGGGACCATTGGCATTAGATGCCAAACAGATTCTTTCGTTTCTTCATATTCTGCCAATGGGGGACCATTGGCATTAGGTGCCAAAAACATTCTTTCGTTTTTTCATATTCTGCCAATGGGGGACCATTGGCATTAGGTGAGAAACACATTTTTTCGTTTTCTCATATTCTGCCAATGGGGGACCATTGGCATTAGGTGCCAAACACATTTTTTCGTTTTTTCATATTCTGCCAATGGGGGACCATTGGCATTAGGTGCCAAAAACATTCTTTCGTTTTTTCATATTCTGCCAATGGGGGACCATTGGCATTAGGTGCCAAACACATTTTTTCGTTTTTTCATATTCTGCCAATGGGGGACCATTGGCACTAGGTGCCAAACAGATTCTTTCGTTTTTTCATATTCTGCCAATGGGGGACCATTGGCATTAGGTGAGAAACACATTTTTTCGTTTTTTCATATTCTGCCAATGGGGGACCATTGGCATTAGGTGCCAAACAGATGCTTTCGTTTTTTCATATTCTGCCAATGGGGGACCATTGGCATTAGGTGAGAAACACATTTTTTCGTTTTTTCATATTCTGCCAATGGGGGACCATTGGCATTAGATGCCAAACACAGTTTTTCGTTATTTCATATTCTGCCAATGGGGGACCATTGGCATTAGATGCCAAACACATTTTTTCGTTTTTTCATATTCTGCCAATGGGGGACCATTGGCATTAGGTGCCAAACACATTTTTTCGTTTTTTCATATTCTGCCAATGGGGGACCATTGGCATTAGGTGCCAAACAGATGCTTTCGTTTTTTCATATTCTGCCAATGGGGGACCATTGGCATTAGGTGAGAAACACATTTTTTCGTTTTTTCATATTCTGCCAATGGGGGACCATTGGCATTAGGTGCCAAACAGATGCTTTCGTTTTTTCATATTCTGCCAATGGGGGACCATTGGCATTAGATGCCAAACACAGTTTTTCGTTATTTCATATTCTGCCAATGGGGGACCATTGGCATTAGATGCCAAACACATTTTTTCGTTTTTTCATATTCTGCCAATGGGGGACCATTGGCATTAGGTGCCAAACACATTTTTTCGTTTTTTCATATTCTGCTAATGGGGGACCATTGGCATTAGGTGCCAAACAGATTCTTTCGTTTTTTCATATTCTGCCAATGGGGGACCATTGGCATTAGATGCCAAACACATTTTTTCGTTTTTTCATATTCTGCCAATGGGGGACCATTGGCATTAGGTGCCAAACACATTCTTTCGTTTTTTCATATTCTGCTTATGGGGGACCATTGGCATTAGGTGCCAAATACATTCTTTCGTTTTTTCATATTCTGCCAATGGGGGACCATTGGCATTAGATGCCAAACACATTTTTTCGTTTGTTCATATTCTGCAAATGGAGGACCATTGGCATTAGGTGCCAAACACATTCTGCCAATGGGGGACCATTGGCATTAGATGCCAAACAAATTTTTTCGTTTTTTCATATTCTGCCAATGGGGGACCATTGGCACTACGTGCCAAACAGATTCTTTCGTTTTTTCATATTCTGCCAATGGGGGACCATTGGCATTAGGTGAGAAACACATTTTTTCGTTTTTTCATATTCTGCCAATGGGGGACCATTGGCATTAGATGCCAAACACATTTTTTCGTTTGTTCATATTCTGCCAATGGGGGACCATTGGCACTAGGTGCCAAACAGATTCTTTCGTTTTTTCATATTCTGCCAATGGGGGACCATTGGCATTAGATGCCAAACACATTTTTTCGTTTTCTCATATTCTGCCAATGGGGGACCATTGGCATTAGGTGCCAAACACATTCTTTCGTTTTTTCATATTCTGCCAATGGGGGACCATTGGCATTAGGTGCCAAACAGATTCTTTCGTTTTTTCATATTCTGCCAATGGGGGACCATTGGCATTAGATGCCAAACACATTTTTTCGTTTGTTCATATTCTGCAAATGGAGGACCATTGGCATTAGGTGCCAAACACATTCTGCCAATGGGGGACCATTGGCATTAGATGCCAAACAAATTTTTTCGTTTTTTCATATTCTGCCAATGGGGGACCATTGGCACTACGTGCCAAACAGATTCTTTCGTTTTTTCATATTCTGCCAATGGGGGACCATTGGCATTAGGTGAGAAACACATTTTTTCGTTTTTTCATATTCTGCCAATGGGGGACCATTGGCATTAGATGCCAAACACATTTTTTCGTTTGTTCATATTCTGCCAATGGGGGACCATTGGCACTAGGTGCCAAACAGATTCTTTCGTTTTTTCATATTCTGCCAATGGGGGACCATTGGCATTAGATGCCAAACACATTTTTCCGCTTGTTCATATTCTGCCAATGGGGGACCATTGGCATTAGGTGAGAAACACATTTTTTCGTTTTTTCATATTCTGCCAATGGGGGACCATTGGCACTAGGTGCCAAACAGATTCTTTCGTTTTTTCATATTCTGCCAATGGGGGACCATTAGCATTAGGTGCCAAACACATTTTTTCGTTTTTTCATATTCTGCCAATGGGGGACCATTGGCATTAGATGCCAAACACATTTTTTCGTTTTTTCATATTCTGCCAATGGGGGACCATTGGCATTAGGTGCCAAACACATTTTTTCGTTTTTTCATATTCTGCCAATGGGGGACCATTGGCATTAGATGCCAAACACATTTTTTCGTTTTTTCATATTCTGCCAATGGGGGACCATTGGCATTAGGTGCCAAAAACAATCTTTCGTTTTCTCATATTCTGCCAATGGGGGACCATTAGATGCCAAACACATTTTTTCGTTTGTTCATATTCTGCCAATGGGGGACCATTGGCATTAGGTGCCAAACACATTTTTTCATTTTTCATATTCTGCCAATGGGGGACCATTGGCATTAGGTGCCAAAGACATTTTTTCGTTTTTTCATATTCTGCTAATGGGGGACCATTGGCATTAGGTGCCAAACAGATTCTTTCGTTTTTTCATATTCTGCCAATGGGGGACCATTTTCATTAGGTGCCAAAAACAATCTTTCGTTTTTTCATATTCTGCCAATGGGGGACCATTGGCATTAGGTGCCAAACACATTTTTTCGTTTTTTCATATTCTGCCAATGGGGGACCATTGGCATTAGATGCCAAATACATTTTTTCGTTTTTTCATATTCTGCCAATGGGGGACCATTGGCATTAGGTGCCAAACAGATTCTTTCGTTTTTTCATATTCTGCCAATGGGGGACCATTGGCATTAGGTGCCAAACAGATTCTTTCGTTTTTTCATATTCTGCCAATGGGGGACCATTGGCACTAGGTGCCAAACAGATTCTTTCGTTTTTTCATATTCTGCCAATGGGGGACCATTGGCATTAGGTGCCAAACACATTTTTTCGTTTTTTCATATTCTGCCAATGGGGGACCATTGGCATTAGATGCCAAACACATTTTTTCGTTTTTTCATATTCTGCCAATGGGGGACCATTGGCATTAGGTGAGAAACACATTTTTTCGTTTTTTCATATTCTGCCAATGGGGGACCATTGGCATTAGGTGCCAAACAGATTCTTTCGTTTTTTCATATTCTGCCAATGGGGGACCATTGGCACTAGGTGCCAAACAGATTCTTTCGTTTTTTCATATTCTGCCAATGGGGGACCATTGGCATTAGATGCCAAACACATTTTTTCGTTTGTTCATATTCTGCCAATGGGGGACCATTGGCACTAGGTGCCAAACAGATTCTTTCGTTTTTTCATATTCTGCCAATGGGGGACCATTGGCATTAGGTGCCAAACAGATTCTTTCGTTTTTTCATATTCTGCCAATGGGGGACCATTGGCATTAGATGCCAAACACATTTTTTCGTTTTTTCATATTCTGCCAATGGGGGACCATTGGCATTAGGTGCCAAACAGATTCTTTCGTTTTTTCATATTCTGCCAATGGGGGACCATTGGCATTAGGTGCCAAACACATTTTTTCGTTTTTTCATATTCTGCCAATGGGGGACCATTGGCATTAGGTGCCAAACACATTTTTTCGTTTTTTCATATTCTGCTAATGGATGACCATTGGCATTAGGTGCCAAACAGATTCTTTCGTTTTTTCATATTCTGCCAATGGGGGACCATTGGCATTAGGTGAGAAACACATTTTTTCGTTTTTTCATATTCTGCCAATGGGGGACCATTGGCATTAGGTGCCAAACAGATTCTTTCGTTTTTTCATATTCTGCCAATGGGGGACCATTGGCACTAGGTGCCAAACAGATTCTTTCGTTTTTTCATATTCTGCCAATGGGGGACCATTGGCATTAGATGCCAAACACATTTTTTCGTTTGTTCATATTCTGCCAATGGGGGACCATTGGCACTAGGTGCCAAACAGATTCTTTCGTTTTTTCATATTCTGCCAATGGGGGACCATTGGCATTAGGTGCCAAACAGATTCTTTCGTTTTTTCATATTCTGCCAATGGGGGACCATTGGCATTAGATGCCAAACACATTTTTTCGTTTTTTCATATTCTGCCAATGGGGGACCATTGGCATTAGGTGCCAAACAGATTCTTTCTTTTTTTCATATTCTGCCAATGGGGGACCATTGGCACTAGGTGCCAAACACATTTTTTCGTTTTTTCATATTCTGCCAATGGGGGACCATTGGCATTAGATGCCAAACACATTTTTTCGTTTTTTCATATTCTGCCAATGGGGGACCATTGGCACTAGGTGCCAAACAGATTCTTTCTTTTTTTCATATTCTGCCAATGGGGGACCATTGGCACTAGGTGCCAAACACATTTTTTCGTTTTTTCATATTCTGCCAATGGGGGACCATTGGCATTAGATGCCAAACACATTTTTTCGTTTTTTCATATTCTGCCAATGGGGGACCATTGGCATTAGGTGCCAAACACATTTTTTCGTTTTTTCATATTCTGCCAATGGGGGACCATTGGCATTAGGTGCCAAACAGATTCTTTCGTTTTTTCATATTCTGCCAATGGGGGACCATTGGCATTAGGTGCCAAACAGATTCTTTCTTTTTTTCATATTCTGCCAATGGGGGACCATTGGCACTAGGTGCCAAACACATTTTTTCGTTTTTTCATATTCTGCCAATGGGGGACCATTGGCATTAGATGCCAAACACATTTTTTCGTTTTTTCATATTCTGCCAATGGGGGACCATTGGCACTAGGTGCCAAACAGATTCTTTCTTTTTTTCATATTCTGCCAATGGGGGACCATTGGCACTAGGTGCCAAACACATTTTTTCGTTTTTTCATATTCTGCCAATGGGGGACCATTGGCATTAGATGCCAAACACATTTTTTCGTTTTTTCATATTCTGCCAATGGGGGACCATTGGCATTAGGTGCCAAACAGATTCTTTCGTTTTTTCATATTCTGCCAGTGGGGGACCATTGGCATTAGGTGAGAAACACATTTTTTCGTTTTTTCATATTCTGCCAATGGGGGACCATTGGCATTAGATGCCAAACACATTTTTTCGTTTTTTCATATTCTGCCAATGGGGGACCATTTTCATTAGGTGCCAAAAACAATCTTTCGTTTTTTCATATTCTGCCAATGGGGGACCATTGGCATTAGATGCCAAACACATTTTTTCGTTTTTTCATATCCTGTCAATGGGGGACCATTGGCATTAGGTGCCAAACACATTTTTTCGTTTTTTCATATTCTGCCAATGGGGGACCATTGGAATTAGGTGCCAAACACATTTTTTCGTTTTTTCATATTCTGCTAATGGGGGACCATTGGCATTAGGTGCCAAACAGATTCTTTCGTTTTTTCATATTCTGCCAATGGGGGACCATTGGCATTAGGTGAGAAACACATTTTTTCGTTTTTTCATATTCTGCCAATGGGGGACCATTGGCATTAGGTGCCAAACACATTTTTTCGTTTTTTCATATTCTGCCAATGGGGGACCATTGGAATTAGGTGCCAAACACATTTTTTCGTTTTTTCATATTCTGCTAATGGGGGACCATTGGCATTAGGTGCCAAACAGATTCTTTCGTTTTTTCATATTCTGCCAATGGGGGACCATTGGCATTAGGTGAGAAACACATTTTTTCGTTTTTTCATATTCTGCCAATGGGGGACCATTGGCATTAGGTGCCAAACAGATTCTTTCGTTTTTTCATATTCTGCCAATGGGGGACCATTGGCACTAGGTGCCAAACAGATTCTTTCGTTTTTTCATATTCTGCCAATGGGGGACCATTGGCATTAGGTGAGAAACACATTTTTTCGTTTTTTCATATTCTGCCAATGGGGGACCATTGGCACTAGGTGCCAAACAGATTCTTTCGTTTTTTCATATTCTGCCAATGGGGGACCATTGGCATTAGGTGCCAAACACATTTTTTCGTTTTTTCATATTCTGCCAATGGGGGACCATTGGAATTAGGTGCCAAACAGATTCTTTCGTTTTTTCATATTCTGCCAATGGGGGACCATTGGCATTAGGTGAGAAACACATTTTTTCGTTTTTTCATATTCTGCCAATGGGGGACCATTGGCATTAGGTGCCAAACAGATTCTTTCGTTTTTTCATAATCTGCCAATGGGGGACCATTGGCATTAGATGCCAAACACATTTTTTCGCTTGTTCATATTCTGCCAATGGGGGACCATTGGCATTAGGTGAGAAACACATTTTTTCGTTTTTTTTATATTCTGCCAATGGGCGACCATTGGCATTAGATGCCAAACACATTTTTTCGTTTTTTCATATTCTGCCAATGGGGGACCATTGGCATTAGGTGCCAAACAGATTCTTTCGTTTTTTCATAATCTGCCAATGGGGGACCATTGGCATTAGATGCCAAACACATTTTTTCGCTTGTTCATATTCTGCCAATGGGGGACCATTGGCATTAGGTGAGAAACACATTTTTTCGTTTTTTTTATATTCTGCCAATGGGCGACCATTGGCATTAGATGCCAAACACATTTTTTCGTTTTTTCATATTCTGCCAATGGGGGACCATTGGCATTAGGTGCCAAACACATTTTTTCGTTTTTTCATATTCTGCCAATGGGGGACCATTGGCACTAGGTGCCAAACAGATTCTTTCGTTTTTTCATATTCTGCCAATGGAGGACCATTGGCATTAGGTGAGAAACACATTTTTTCGTTTCTTCATATTCTGCCAATGGGGGACCATTGGCATTAGGTGCCAAACAGATTCTTTCGTTTTTTCATATTCTGCCAATGGGGGACCATTGGCATTAGGTGAGAAACACATTTTTTCGTTTTTTCATATTCTGCCAATGGGGGACCATTGGCATTAGATGCCAAACAGATTCTTTCGTTTTTTCATATTCTGCCAATGGGGGACCATTGGCATTAGGTGCCAAACAGATGCTTTCGTTTTTTCATATTCTGCCAATGGGGGACCATTGGCATTAGGTGCCAGACACATTTTTTCGTTTTTTCATATTCTGCCAATGGGGGACCATTGGCATTAGATGCCAAACACATTTTTTCGTTTTTTCATATTCTGCCAATGGGGGACCATTGGCATTAGGTGCCAAACACATTCTTTCGTTTTTTCATATTCTGCTTATGGGGGACCATTGGCATTAGGTGCCAAGCACATTCTTTCGTTTTTTCATATTCTGCCAATGGGGGACCTTTGGCATTAGGTGCCAAACACATTCTTTCGTTTTTTCATATTCTGCTTATGGGGGACCATTGGCATTAGGTGCCAAGCACATTCTTTCGTTTTTTCATATTCTGCCAATGGGGGACCATTGGCATTAGATGCCAAACACATTTTTTCGTTTTTTCATATTCTGCCAATGGAGGACCATTGGCATTAGGTGCCAAACACATTCTTTCGTTTTTTCATATTCTGCCAATGGGGGACCATTGGCATTAGATGCCAAACACATTTTTTCGTTTTTTCATATTCTGCCAATGGGGGACCATTGGCATTAGGTGAGAAACACATTTTTTCGTTTTTTCATATTCTGCCAATGGGGGACCATTGGCATTAGGTGCCAAACAGATTCTTTCGTTTTTTCATATTCTGCCAATGGGGGACCATTGGCACTACGTGCCAAACAGATTCTTTCGTTTTTTCATATTCTGCCAATGGGGGACCATTGGCATTAGGTGCCCAACACATTCTTTCGTTTTTTCATATTCTGCCAATGGGGGACCATTGGCATTAGATGCCAAACACATTTTTTCGTTTTTTCATATTCTGCCAATGGGGGACCATTGGCATTAGGTGAGAAACACATTTTTTCGTTTTTTCATATTCTGCCAATGGGGGACCATTGGCATTAGATGCCAAACACATTTTTTCGTTTTTTCATATTCTGCCAATGGGGGACCATTGGCATTAGGTGCCAAACACATTCTTTCGTTTTTTCATATTCTGCCAATGGGGGACCATTGGCATTAGATGCCAAACACATTTTTTCGTTTTTTCATATTCTGCCAATGGGGGACCATTGGCATTAGGTGCCAAACACATTCTTTCGTTTTTTCATATTCTGCCAATGGGGGACCATTGGCATTAGATGCCAAACACATTTTTTCGTTTTTTCATATTCTGCCAATGGGGGACCATTAGCATTAGGTGCCAAGCACATTCTTTCGTTTTTTCATATTCTGCCAATGGGGGACCATTGGCATTAGGTGAGAAACACATTTTTTCGTTTTTTCATATTCTGCCAATGGGGGACCATTGGCATTAAATGCCAAACACATTTTTTCGTTTTTTCATATTCTGCCAATGGGGGACCATTGGCATTAGATGCCAAACACATTTTTTCGTTTTTTCATATTCTGCCAATGGGGGACCATTGGCATTAGGTGCCAAACACATTCTTTCGTTTTTTCATATTCTGCCAATGGGGGACCATTGGCATTAGGTGCCAAACAGATTCTTTCGTTTTTTCATATTCTGCCAATGGGGGACCATTGGCACTACGTGCCAAACAGATTCTTTCGTTTTTTCATATTCTGCCAATGGGGGACCATTGGCATTAGGTGCCAAACACATTCTTTCGTTTTTTCATATTCTGCCAATGGAGGACCATTGGCATTAGGTGCCAAACACATTTTTTCGTTTTTTCATATTCTGCCAATGGGGGACCATTGGCATTAGATGCCAAACACATTTTTTCGTTTTTTCATATTCTGCCAATGGGGGACCATTGGCATTAGGTGCCAAACAGATGCTTTCGTTTTTTCATATTCTGCCAATGGGGGACCATTGGCATTAGGTGCCAGACACATTTTTTCGTTTTTTCATATTCTGCCAATGGGGGACCATTGGCATTAGATGCCAAACACATTTTTTCGTTTTTTCATATTCTGCCAATGGGGGACCATTGGCATTAGATGCCAAACACATTTTTTCGTTTTTTCATATTCTGCCAATGGGGGACCATTGGCATTAGGTGCCAAACACATTCTTTCGTTTTTTCATATTCTGCCAATGGGGGACCATTGGCATTAGGTGAGAAACACATTCTTTCGTTTTTTCATATTCTGCCAATGGGGGACCATTGGCATTAGGTGCCAAACACATTCTTTCGTTTTTTCATATTCTGCCAATGGGGGACCATTGGCATTAGGTGCCAAACAGATTCTTTCGCTTTTTCATATTCTGCCAATGGGGGACCATTGGCATTAGGTGCCAAACAAATTCTTTCGTTTTCTCATATTCTGCCAATGGGGGACCATTGGCATAAGATGCCAAACCCATTTTTTCGTTTTTTCATATTCTGCCAATGGGGGACCATTGGCATTAGGTGCCAAACACATTCTTTCGTTTTTTCATATTCTGCCAATGGGGGACCATTAGCATTAGATGCCAAACACATTTTTTCGTTTGTTCATATTCTGCCAATTTGGGACCATTGGCATTAGATGCCAAACACATTTTTTCGTTTTTTCATATTCTGCCAATGGGGGACCATTGGCATTAGGTGAGAAACACATTTTTTCGTTTTTTCATATTCTGCCAATGGTGGACCATTGGCATTAGGTGCCAAACAGATTCTTTCGTTTTTTCATATTCTGCCAATGGGGGACCATTGGCACTACGTGCCAAACAGATTCTTTCGTTTTTTCATATTCTGCCAATGGGGGACCATTGGCATTAGGTGCCATACACATTCTTTCGTTTTTTCATATTCTGCCAATGGGGGACCATTGGCATTAGATGCCAAACCCATTTTCTCGTTTTTTCATATTCTGCCAATGGGGGACCATTGGCATTAGATGCCAAACACATTCTTTCGTTTTTTCATATTCTGCCAATGGGGGACCATTGGCATTAGATGCCAAACCCATTTTCTCGTTTTTCATATTCTGCCAATGGGGGACCATTGGCATTAGGTGCCAAATACATTCTTTCGTTTTTTCATATTCTGCCAATGGGGGACCATTGGCATTAGATGCCAAACACATTTTTTCGTTTGTTCATATTCTGCCAATGGGGGACCATTAACATTAGATGGTAAACACATTCTTTCGTTTTTTCATATTCTGCCAATGGAGGACCATTGGCATTAGGTGCCAAACACATTCTTTCGTTTTTTCATATTCTGCCAATGGGGGACCATTGGCATTAGGTGCCAAACAGATTCTTTCGTTTTTTCATATCCTGCCAATGGGGGACCATTAACATTAGATGGTAAACACATTCTTTCGTTTTTTCATATTCTGCCAATGGAGGACCATTGGCATTAGGTGCCAAACACATTCTTTCGTTTTTTCATATTCTGCCAATGGGGGACCATTGGCATTAGATGCCAAACACATTTTTTCGTTTTTTCATATTCTGATAATGGGGGACCATTGACATTAGGTGCCAAACAGATTCTTTCGTTTTTTCATATTCTGCCAATGGGGGACCATTGGCATTAGGTGCCAAACACATTTTTTCGTTTTTTCATATTCTGCCAATGGGGGACCATTGGCATTAGATGCCAAACACATTTTTTCGTTTTTTCATATTCTGCCAATGGGGGACCATTGACATTAGGTGCCAAACAGATTCTTTCGTTTTTTCATATTCTGCCAATGGGGGACCATTAACATTAGATGCCAAACAGATTCTTTCGTTTTTTCATATTCTGCCAATGGGGGACCATTGGCATTAGATGCCAAACAGATTCTTTGGTTTTTTCATATTCTGCCAATGGGGGACCATTGGCATTAGGTGCCACACATTCTTTCGTTTTTTCATATTCTGCCAATGGGGGACCATTGGCACTAGGTGCCAAACACATTCTTTCGTTTTTTCATATTCTGCCAATGGGGGACCATTGGCATTAGATGCCAAACACATTTTTTCGTTACTCATATTCTGCCAATGGGGGACCATTGACATTAGGTGCCAAACAGATTCTTTCGTTTTTTCATATTCTGCCAATGGGGGACCATTGGCATTAGATGCCAAACCCATTTTCTCGTTTTTTCATATTCTGCCAATGGGGGACCATTGGCATTAGATGCCAAACACATTCTTTCGTTTTTTCATATTCTGCCAATGTGGGACCATTGGCATTAGATGCCAAACACATTTTTTCGTTTGTTCATATTCTGCCAATGGGGGACCATTGGCATTAGGTGCCAAATACATTCTTTCGTTTTTTCTTATTCTGCCAATGGGGGACCATTGGCGTTAGGTGCCAAACAGATTCTTTCGTTTTTTCATATTCTGCCAATGGGGGACCATTGGCATTAGGTGCCAAACAAATTCTTTCGTTTTTTCATATTCTGCCAATGGGGGACCATTGGCATTAGATGCCAAACCCATTTTTTCATTTTTTCATATTCTGCCAATGGAGGACCATTGGCATTAGGTGCCAAACAGATTCTTTCGTTTTTTCATATTCTGCCAATGGGGGACCATTGGCACTAGGTGCCAAACAGATTCTTTCGTTTTTTCATATTCTGCCAATGGGGGACCATTGGCATTAGGTGCCATACACATTCTTTCGTTTTTTCATATTCTGCCAATGGGGGACCATTGGCATTAGATGCCAAACACATTCTTTCGTTTTTTCATATTCTGCCAATGGGGGACCATTGGCATTAGGTGCCAAACAGATTCTTTCGTTTTTTCATATTCTGCCAATGGGGGACCATTGGCATTAGGTGCCAAACAAATTCTTTTGTTTTCTCATATTCTGCCAATGGGGGACCATTGGCATTAGATGCCAAACCCATTTTTTCGTTTTTTCATATTCTGCCAATGGGGGACCATTGGCATTAGATGCCAAACACATTCTTTCGTTTTTTCATATTCTGCCATTGGGGGACCATTGGCATTAGATGCCAAACACATTTTTTCGTTTTTTCATATTCTGCCAATGGGGGACCATTGGCATTAGGTGCCAAATACATTCTTTCGTTTTTTCATATTCTGCCAATGGGGGATAATTGGCATTAGGTGCCAAAAACATTCTTTCGTTTTTTCATATTCTGCCAATGGGGGACCATTGGCATTAGATGCCAAACACATTCTTTCGTTTTTTCATATTCTGCCATTGGGGGACCATTGGCATTAGATGCCAAACACATTTTTTCGTTTTTTCATATTCTGCCAATGGGGGACCATTGGCATTAGGTGCCAAATACATTCTTTCGTTTTTTCATATTCTGCCAATGGGGGATAATTGGCATTAGGTGCCAAAAACATTCTTTCGTTTTTTCATATTCTGCCAATGGGGGACCATTGGCATTAGATGCCAAACACATTTTTTCGTTTTTTCATATTCTGCCAATGGAGGACCATTGGCATTAGATGCCAAACACATTTTTTCGTTTTTTCATATTCTGCCAATGGGGGACCATTGGCATTAGATGCCAAACAGATTCTTTCGTTTTTTCATATTCTGCCAATGGAGGACCATTAACATTAGATGCCAAACACATTCTTTCGTTTTTTCATATTCTGCCAATGGGGGACCATTGGCATTAGGTGCCAAACACATTCTTTCGTTTTTTCATATTCTGCCAATGGGGGACCATTGACACTAGGTGCCAAACAGATTCTTTCGTTTTTTCATATTCTGCCAATGGGGGACCATTGGCATTAGGTGCCATACACATTCTTTCGTTTTTTCATATTCTGCCAATGGGGGACCATTGGCATTAGGTGCCAAACACTTTCTTTCGTTTTTTCATATTCTGCCAATGGGGGACCATTGGCATAAGGTGCCAAATACATTCTTTCGTTTTTTCATATTCTGCCAATGGGGGACCATTGGCATTAGGTGCCAAACAGATTCTTTCGTTTTTTCATATTCTGCCAATGGGGGACCATTGGCATTAGGTGCCAAACAAATTCTTTCGTTTTCTCATATTCTGCCAATGGGGGACCATTGGCATTAGATGCCAAACCCATTTTTTCATTTTTTCATATTCTGCCAATGGAGGACCATTGGCATTAGGTGCCAAACAGATTCTTTCGTTTTTTCATATTCTGCCAATGGGGGACCATTGGCACTAGGTGCCAAACGGATTCTTTCGTTTTTTCATATTCTGCCAATGGGGGACCATTGGCATTAGGTGCCAAACACATTTTTTCGTTTTTTCATATTCTGCCAATGGGGGACCATTGGCATTAGATGCCAAACACATTTTTTCGTTTTTTCATATTCTGCCAATTGGGGACAATTGGCATTAGGTGCCAAACACATTCTTTCGTTTTTTCATATTCTGCCAATGGGGGACCATTGGCATTAGGTGCCAAACAGATTCTTTCGTTTTTTCATATTCTGCCAATGGGGGACCATTGGCATTAGGTGCCATACACATTCTTTCGTTTTTTCATATTCTGCCAATGGGGGACCATTGGCATTAGATGCCAAACACATTCTTTCGTTTTTTCATATTCTGCCAATGGGGGACCATTGGCATTAGGTGCCAAACAGATTCTTTCGTTTTTTCATATTCTGCCAATGGGGGACCATTGGCATTAGGTGCCAAACAAATTCTTTTGTTTTCTCATATTCTGCCAATGGGGGACCATTGGCATTAGATGCCAAACCCATTTTTTCGTTTTTTCATATTCTGCCAATGGGGGACCATTGGCATTAGATGCCAAACACATTGTTGAGAAATTAAATCATTTTTAAAATCTAGTTAGAATCTAATTATGAATTTATATAATTTGCTATTGTTAAAAATCTTAATTCTTAATTCTACCTACCTAACTTATGTTATTTACCCTATTAATATCTTATATAATATATACGTAATATCCACCTTATCATGTTCCGTTGCCATCATACATATGGCGCTAAAATATGTGCACTTGCAAATGTTGATAAACTGTGTAGCTGAGAGCATATTTTACCGGTGCATATTTTTTGGCTACATGAGTGCGTTGCATTGACTGACTCTTGCACTTTGTCAGCAGCCACCACCTCAGTAACATTCATTGTCGTCTTAACCAGTGCGTTTAATTCATTATAATTGTCTTGATTTAATAAACATCATTATAACGTTTGCAGAAACCTGTGTTTATTCATAATCAAAGTTGGTCCTTCACGACGGATTTTTAATTAATCGGGATATAGGCAGTTTTGATATACATTTTTGTTGTTTTTGTGATGGTGTGCTAATCGGCGGGTGCGAGGAGAACCTGTGCTTCATTATACATACATATGTATATATACGTACATGCTGCTGCTGCTGTGCTAATTGAGAAGGTAAAATTGTATCAAATATAATAATTGTGACTCGGTGCTGCTGTTTCTGGAGTTTATCTTGAGCTTTCTGTAAGGAAGTGTTCTTGGAAGATTTGCGCCTTGTTTCTGGGCTTTTGGTGAAGGCTTCGGTCCACGTGTTCGATTCGTTGATACGTATATAAATCTGCTCGGTCGTTATGGAAGTGCTAAAGCAATCGCGGGGTCATATCAAGGGTGCAATTACACGTGCTTTTAATTTTGCCCAAAATATCTCCGCTGATACCACGGTTGAAATTTTAGAAATTCGGTTGGAACGTTTGTCCGACACGTGGAAGGAATTTTGCTCAAATCAAAATGCGCTTTTTGAATTTCATGGTGAAGATGGGTACGGTAACCCAGAGGAAGACTTTGTTATCGTAGAAACGAAATATATTGCAGCAAAGGGTGCATTTGTGAAAGCCATAAGGGAAAGGCTCCCCGCGTCGGGTGGGAGGTTAGACGAATCAGTAGACATTTTGGCGAGGCAACAATCCGCTTTTTTCGAGCAATTTGAGAAATCCTTTTCCTTAAACCGCGAAGAAAAACTGTCCCATGAGGTTGAACTTCCAAAATACCACATCGAGCCGTTCTCGGGTGATTATCGGGCGTGGCCGGGCTTTCGTGACATTTTTCTCGGAAGTATTGACTGCAACAAAAAACTGTCGGGTGCACAGAAACTGCGATATTTAAAATCATTTTTGCGAGATAAGGCAGCGGATTTGTTAAGTCAAACCATTATATCCGATTCGAACTATGAGCAGGCGTGGGAGAAGCTTGACCGCAAATACAGTAAGCCGCTATATATGATCAACGAATACATCGAAAGTTTTTTGAAGTTGCCGTCGATGGCAATCGTTCATGGCGCGCAATTACGGAAGCTAGTTGATAAAGCTGACGAGGTCCTTCGCGGGTTATCAGCGCTTAAGTCAGAAAGCAGAGATCCGTGGCTTATCTATCTCTTGCTGAATAAAACGGACAATGATACGCGGAAGGCTTGGGCTTTGGAAAAAAGGAATTCCGAAGATTCCACAATTCAAGAACTAATCGAATTTTTAGAGGTCCGGTGTAGTGCTTTAGAGGCAAGTGAACCAAAAACTCGAGTTAGCTCCGGTCAATCGCGCTCGGGCGGCAATCCGAACAATATCAAAACATTAACGGTTTCCAAATTTTCCTGCCCTAAGTGTACGGAAAACCATTCCCTTCCCCAATGTTCACAGTTTCTAGCTATGTCCACCACCTCACGTCGTAACTTCGCTAGGGATCAAAGGCTCTGTTATAATTGTCTGGGCACAAAGCATTCTTCGTCAAGATGTCGAGTACGAGCTCGCTGTTCTCGTTGTGGTACTCGTCACCACACCTTAGTGCACCAGGACAATCCTGATCGGGTCTCAAAAGACAGAAATTTCGTGGATCCCGTGGATGAACCCACTTCTTCGTCTTCTGCTGCAGGTCTATCCTCTTCGATTGTGAGTAATCACATCAAAAATAGTATTCGTCCGACCGGCATTTTACCAACTGTTGTGGTTAGGGTGGTGGATGCTATAGGTAACACTCAGCATTGTCGTGCGCTGCTCGATACTGGATCTCAGGTTTCATTTGTAACCGAAGCTTTGGTGAAGAGATTAGGCCTTCAACGTCGTCATGCTCGGGTACCAATTTCCGGAATTTCGTCGCTGGAAGCAGGTGTTACTCATGGTGCCGTGACACTTGATTTATATTCTCGATTTGGTGCACATCAAATGGAAGTCGAAGCTTACATTTTGGACCATATAACTTCGCAGACGCCTCTTCTTCCCTTCGAATTGGGTAATCTCTCACATCTTAATGACCTTCAATTAGCCGATCCAGGATTTAACACGCCCGGACCTATCGATATTTTGCTTGGTTCGGATAGGGCTTGGAGCATGTTGTGTGATGGACGTCGCACAGATGCTAGTGGTAATGTAGTCGCGCACAATTCGGTCTTCGGTTGGGTAGTTACCGGCAATCTCATTCCGAGTGAGGTAATTTCGCTGCATGTTGGATTGGACATTGATGTACTTCTAAAAGCGTTTTGGGAAATTGAGGAGCTACATTCCCCGACTAACGATGAGGACGTTGTGGATGCGCATTTCTCAAAAACTTTCTCTCGCGCCCCTGACAACAAGTATATTGTCGAGTTACCATTTATTCATGATGAGGTGAAGTTCAGTAACACACTTTCAGGCGCGTTAACAAGATTGTACGGGTTGGAACGTCGTTTTTCCCGGAATGAAGGTCTTCGCACAGAATACTGCAAGTTTTTAAAGGTGTATGAGGAGTTAGGGCACATGGAGCGTATTCCTGAAGACGAAATTGAACCCACTTCTGGTAAGGTCTTTTATTTGCCGCATCACGCAGTTATCACACATAAGATGCGGGTTGTTTTCGATGGTTCGCATAAAGATACAAGCGGTCTTAGCCTCAACGAGACTTTACATAGTGGACCTCCCCTACAGCGGAATTTAATCAATGTGTACATTCAATTCCGTCTCTTTAAGTATGTTTTTTGTGCGGACATTGTGAAAATGTTCCGCCAAATTTGGGTGGATACAAAACACCGTGATTTCCAAAGGATCGTATGGAGAGAATCTCCTAATGAGCCCATTGCCCACTTTCGTTTAAGTACAGTGACTTATGGTACCAAACCTGCACCCTTTTTGTCGTTGCGAGTCCTTAGGCAGTTAGCCAAGGACTATAAGCATAAATTTCCTTTAGCTGCACATGCAATTCTGCGCAACTCATACATTGATGATTTTGCTCCCGGTTCGGATTCAGTGTCTGGAATCGTGGATTTGAAGGAGCAGCTGATAGGGTTACTTGCCTGCGGGGGGTTGCAGTTGAGCAAATGGAGCTCGAATTGTTGGTCGATTATTCGCGATACGGATTGTGATCAAACTATTTCTTTCGAGGTGAACGGTGAGGGTCATTGGAAGAAGGTTTTGGGACTAGTTTGGCATCCGTACCATGACATTTTCACTTTTAGGATCTCGCTGGAGGATCAACCAATACCCACTAAAAGAAAGCTGTTGTCTGAGGTAGCAAGGATCTTCGATCCTATAGGATTCCTGGCTCCATCCACTATCCTATTTAAGATATTGTTTCAGGAGCTATGGATGGACAAAACCAAAATAGGATGGGATGATCCGTTACCAGACAGAGTCGCTCAAAAATGGACGTCGTACCGACAGCAGCTACCCTGTTTTGAAAACCTTAAAATTTCAAGAAGGTACACCTTAAATTCTAAGTGTTTTGAGTTAATAGGGTTCTCCGATGCCTCGGAGAAAGCATATTCAGCAGTGGTGTATGCACGCAGTACCTCCGATACTGGAGCCGTTGAAATTCAACTTGTTGCAGCTAAAACCCGCGTTGCACCTGTAAAGCAACAGTCGATCCCAAGACTTGAGCTTTGTGGAGCCCTCCTCTTAAGTCGTTTAGTCGCACTCATTTGTGATTCGCTGGATGTAAAACCCACACAAATTTTCGCTTTCAGTGATTCGAAAATCGTTTTGGATTGGCTCTCTTCCGCTCCCCGTAGATGGAAACCATTTGTCGCGAATAGGACTTCGGAGATTCTGGATATTCTGCCCCGCTCTGCGTGGAATCATGTTCGCTCTGAAGAGAATCCTGCCGATTGTGCTTCCCGAGGAATTGAGCCGAGTAAGTTGGTGGAGCTGGACATATGGTGGCAAGGTCCGGCTTGGATACATGCGGGGTTGGAGCATTGGCCATCTGTTGAGTACATAACCGAAGCGGAAGAGGTGTTCGAAGAAAGAAGCAGGCCTGCGGCGGTTCATATTTCATCCCCGGTTGAGCATTTCCTGGAGGGGCTAACTGCTAAAGTGTCTTCGTGGTCGAGGTGTATTCGAGTGGTGGCTTTTATTCTCCGTTTTGCCCATAACTGTAGGGTTAGGAAAACCTGCAAGGATCCCCTATGTAGTTTCCTGTCGTTGCATGAGCACAGAAGTGCTAAAATAGCTATTCTATTGTGGGTTCAGGAAGGCGCCTTTAGGGAAGAGATTCTTGCCCTAAAATCAGGAAACCAGGTTTCAACCTGGTCCAAATTAATTTCATTATCGCCATTTTTGGATGAGGAAAGATTGCTGCGTGTTGGTGGCAGAATTTCTCAGGCTGTGGATGTGCCTTTCAGCATAAAACACCCAATCATTCTGCCAAAGCATCATGGAATCACTCAAAAAATCCTTTTGGACGCTCATCATAAGTTCTTACACGCTGGAGTTTCCGAGTTATTTGCGCTAGCTCGACAAGAATATTGGATACTTGGCAGCCGAACCTTGATTCGAAAACTTGTTTTTGAGTGCAACCGCTGCTTTCGATTGCGTCGAGCTACTTCTTCACAAATCATGGGGGACTTACCATCTTGTCGAATTTCACCTTCTTTTCCTTTCGCCCGCACAGGTTGTGACTATGCTGGACCCATTACCCTTCGGTTGTCTAAGGGAAGGAAGCCAAAGCTAACCAAAGGATACTTTGCGCTGTTCGTGTGCATGGTGACTAAGGCACTACATCTGGAAGTGGTTAGCGACCTCACAACGGAGGCGTTCCTGGCGGCCTTTCGTCGATTTGTTGCTAGACGAGGCAAATGCAGCGTTGTCTACTCAGATAATGGAACCAATTTTTTAGGAGCTGCGCGCCACCTTTCCGATGTCTACAAATTGGTGCGATCTAGGACGCACAACGAGGAAATTACCAACTCATTGGCTGCAGACAGCATCAAGTGGGAGTTTATACCACCGCACAGTCCTCATTTCGGTGGTATTTGGGAGTCAGGAGTAAAATGCGTAAAGCAGCATCTTCGTCGCGTTGTTGGCAGCAACATTTTAACTTTTGAAGAAATGTCCACTTTGTTGTCCCAAATTGAAGCCATATTAAATTCTAGGCCCCTTTGTCCCATTTCCGATGTCGATTTAAATCCGCTAACCCCTTCTCACTTTCTTATAGGAAGGCCATACACTGCCCTACCAGAACCGGAGCTGCTGGACATTGCTACTAATCGGCTAAACCGGTGGGAACTCGTCCAAAATATGGTGCAGGGGTTCTGGCGACGTTGGAACACCGACTATCTGACATCGCTGCAGCAACGACCTAAATGGACAAAACCTACTAGGGATCTTCAAGTGGGAGATCTAGTCGTCGTCAAGGAGCCAAACCTACCGCCCTCCAAATGGTCTCTGGGAAGAGTAGAAGAGGTCCACCCGGGTCAGGATGGTCATGTTCGGGTGGTGTCACTCCGCACCAAAGGCGGAAAGTTCAAGCGTCCCATCACCAAGTTAGCCGTTTTGCCATGTCCCTGAAATCCTTCAGCGGGGGCGGCATGTTGAGAAATTAAATCATTTTTAAAATCTAGTTAGAATCTAATTATGAATTTATATAATTTGCTATTGTTAAAAATCTTAATTCTTAATTCTACCTACCTAACTTATGTTATTTACCCTATTAATATCTTATATAATATATACGTAATATCCACCTTATCATGTTCCGTTGCCATCATACATATGGCGCTAAAATATGTGCACTTGCAAATGTTGATAAACTGTGTAGCTGAGAGCATATTTTACCGGTGCATATTTTTTGGCTACATGAGTGCGTTGCATTGACTGACTCTTGCACTTTGTCAGCAGCCACCACCTCAGTAACATTCATTGTCGTCTTAACCAGTGCGTTTAATTCATTATAATTGTCTTGATTTAATAAACATCATTATAACGTTTGCAGAAACCTGTGTTTATTCATAATCACACATTCTTTCGTTTTTTCATATTCTGCCATTGGGGGACCATTGGCATTAGATGCCAAACACATTTTTTCGTTTTTTCATATTCTGCCAATGGGGGACCATTGGCATTAGGTGCCAAATACATTCTTTCGTTTTTTCATATTCTGCCAATGGGGGACCATTGGCATTAGATGCCAAACACATTCTATCGTTTTTTCATATTCTGCCAATGGGGGACCATTGGCATTAGATGCCAAACACATTTTTTGGTTTTTTCATATTCTGCCAATGGGGGACCATTGGCATTAGATGCCAAACACATTTTTTCGTTTTTTCATATTCTGCCAATGGGGGACCATTGGCATTAGATGCCAAACACATTCTTTCGTTTTTTCATATTCTGCCAATGGGGGACCATTGGCATTAGGTGCCAAACACATTTTTTCGTTTTTTCATATTCTGCCAATGGGGGACCATTGGCATTAGGTGCCAAACAGATGCTTTCGTTTTTTCATATTCTGCCAATGGGGGAACATTGACATTAGGTGCCAAACAAATTTTTTCGTTTTTTCATATTCTGCCAATGGGGGACCATTAACATTAGATGCCAAACAGATTCTTTCGTTTTTTCATATTCTGCCAATGGGGGACCATTGGCATTAGGTGCCAAACAGATTTTTTCGTTTTTTCATATTCTGCCAATGGGGGACCATTGGCATTAGATGCCAAACACATTTTTTCGTTTTTTCATATTCTGCCAATGGGGGACCATTGGCATTAGATGCCAAACAGATTCTCTCGTTTTTTCATATTCTGCCAATGGGGGACCATTGGCATTAGATGCCAAACAGATTCTTTCGTTTTTTCATATTCTGCCAATGGGGGACCATTGACATTAGGTGCCAAACAGATTCTTTCGTTTTTTCATATTCTGCCAATGGGGGACCATTGGCATTAGATGCCAAACAGATTCTTTCGTTTTTTCATATTCTGCCAATGGGGGACCATTGGCATTAGATGCCAAACAAATTCTTTCGTTTTCTCATATTCTGCCAATGGGGGACCATTGGCATTAGGTGCCAAACAGATGCTTTCGTTTTTTCATATTCTGCCAATGGGGGAACATTGACATTAGGTGCCAAACAAATTTTTTCGTTTTTTCATATTCTGCCAATGGGGGACCATTAACATTAGATGCCAAACAGATTCTTTCGTTTTTTCATATTCTGCCAATGGGGGACCATTGGCATTAGGTGCCAAACAGATTTTTTCGTTTTTTTCATATTCTGCCAATGGGGGACCATTGGCATTAGATGCCAAACAGATTCTCTCGTTTTTTCATATTCTGCCAATGGGGGACCATTGGCATTAGGTGCCAAACAGATTCTTTCGTTTTTTCATATTCTGCCAATGGGGGACCATTGGCATTAGATGCCAAACAGATTCTTTCGTTTTTTCATATTCTGCCAATGGGGGACCATTGACATTAGGTGCCAAACAGATTCTTTCGTTTTTTCATATTCTGCCAATGGGGGACCATTGGCATTAGATGCCAAACAGATTCTTTCGTTTTTTCATATTCTGCCAATGGGGGACCATTGGCATTAGGTGGCAAAAACATTCTTTCGTTTTTTCATATTCTGCCAATGGGGGACCATTGGCATTAGGTGCCAAACAGATTCTTTCGTTTTTTCATATTCTGCCAATGGGGGACCATTGGCATTAGATGCCAAACAAATTCTTTCGTTTTTTCATATTCTGCAAATGGGGGACCATTGGCATTAGATGCAAAACCCATTTTTTCGTTTTTTCATATTCTGCCAATGGGGGACCATTGGCATTAGGTGCCAAATACATTCTTTAGTATTTTCATATTCTGCCAATGGGGGACCATTGGCATTAGGTGCCAAATACATTCTTTCGTTTTTTCATATTCTGCCAATGGGGGACCATTGGCATTAGATGCCAAACACATTCTTTCGTTTTTTCATATTCTGCCAATGGGGGACCATTGGCACTAGGTGCCAAACAGATTCTTTCGTTTTTTCATATTCTGCCAATGGGGGACCATTGGCATTAGGTGCCATACACATTCTTTCGTTTTTTCATATTCTGCCAATGGGGGACCATTGGCATTAGGTGCCAAACAGATTCTTTCGTTTTTTCATATTCTGCCAATGGTGGACCATTGGCATTAGGTGCCAAACAGATTCTTTCGTTTTTTCATATTCTGCCAATGGGGGACCATTGGCATTAGGTGCCAAACAAATTCTTTCGTTTTCTCATATTCTGCCAATGGGGGACCATTGGCATTAGATGCCAAACCCATTTTTTCGTTTTTTCATATTCTGCCAATGGGGGACCATTGGCATTAGATGCCAAACACATTCTTTCATTTTTTCATATTCAGCCATTGGGGGACCATTGGCATTAGATGCCAAACACATTTTTTCGTTTTTTCATATTCTGCCAATGGGGGACCATTGGCGTTAGGTGCCAAATACATTCTTTCGTTTTTTCATATTCTGCCAATGGGGGACCATTGGCATTAGGTGCCAAACAAATTCTTTCGTTTTCTCATATTCTGCCAATGGGGGACCATTGGCATTAGATGCCAAACCCATTCTTTCGTTTTTTCATATTCTGCCAATGGGGGACCATTGGCATTAGATGCCAAACAGATTCTTTCGTTTTTTCATATTCTGCCAATGGGGGACCATTGGCATTAGGTGCCAAATACATTCTTTCGTTTTTTCATATTCTGCCAATGGGGGACCATTGGCATTAGATGCCAAACACATTTTTTCGTTTTTTCATATTCTGCCAATGGGGGACCATTGGCATTAGATGCCAAACACATTCTTTCGTTTTTTCATATTCTGCCAATGGGGGACCATTGGCATTAGGTGCCAAACACATTTTTTCGTTTTTTCATATTCCGCCAATGGGGGACCATTGGCATTAGGTGCCAAACAGATGCTTTCGTTTTTTCATATTCTGCCAATGGGGGACCATTGACATTAGGTGCCAAACAGATTTTTTCGTTTTTTCATATTCTGCCAATGGGGGACCATTAACATTAGATGCCAAACAGATTCTTTCGTTTTTTCATATTCTGCCAATGGGGGACCATTGGCATTAGATGCCAAACAGATTCTTTGGTTTTTTCATATTCTGCCAATGGGGGACCATTGGCATTAGGCGCCAAACAGATTCTTTCGTTTTTTCATATTCTGCCAATGGGGGACCATTGGCATTAGATGCCAAACACATTTTTTCGTTTTTTCATATTCTGCCAATGGGGGACCATTGGCATTAGATGCCAAACACATTTTTTCGTTTTTTCATATTCTGCCAATGGGGGACCATTGGCATTAGATGCCAAACAGATTCTTTCGTTTTTTCATATTCTGCCAATGGGGGACCATTGGCATTAGATGCCAAACAGATTCTTTCGTTTTTTCATATTCTGCCAATGGGGGACCATTGGCATTAGGTGCCAAACACATTCTTTCGTTTTTTCATATTCTGCCAATGGGGGACCATTGGCATTAGGTGCCAAACAGATTCTTTCGTTTTTTCATATTCTGCCAATGGGGGACCATTGGCATTAGATGCCAAACACATTTTTTCGTTTTTTCATATTCTGCCAATGGGGGACCATTGGCATTAGATGCCAAACACATTTTTTCGTTTTTTCATATTCTGCCAATGGGGGACCATTGGCATTAGATGCCAAACAGATTCTTTCGTTTTTTCATATTCTGCCAATGGGGGACCATTGGCATTAGGCGCCAAACAGATTCTTTCGTTTTTTCATATTCTGCCAATGGGGGACCATTGGCATTAGATGCCAAACACATTTTTTCGTTTTTTCATATTCTGCCAATGGGGGACCATTGGCATTAGATGCCAAACACATTTTTTCGTTTTTTCATATTCTGCCAATGGGGGACCATTGGCATTAGATGCCAAACAGATTCTTTCGTTTTTTCATATTCTGCCAATGGGGGACCATTGGCATTAGATGCCAAACAGATTCTTTCGTTTTTTCATATTCTGCCAATGGGGGACCATTGGCATTAGGTGCCAAACACATTCTTTCGTTTTTTCATATTCTGCCAATGGGGGACCATTGGCATTAGGTGCCAAACAGATTCTTTCGTTTTTTCATATTCTGCCAATGAGGGACCATTGGCATTAGATGCCAAACACATTTTTTCGTTTTTTCATATTCTGCCAATGGGGGACCATTGGCATTAGGTGCCAAACAGATTCTTTCGTTTTTTCATATTCTGCCAATGGGGGACCATTGGCATTAGGTGCCAAACAGATTCTTTCGTTTTTTCATATTCTGCCAATGGGGGACCATTGGCATTAGGTGCCAAACACATTCTTTCGTTTTTTCATATTCTGCCAATGGGGGACCATTAACATTAGATGCCAAACAGATTCTTTCGTTTTTTCATATTCTGCCAATGGGGGACCATTGGCATTAGATGCCAAACAGATTCTTTCGTTTTTTCATATTCTACCAATGGGGGACCATTGGCATTAGGTGCCAATCAGATTCTTTCGTTTTTTCATATTCTGCCAATGGGGGACCATTGGCATTAGATGCCAAACAAATTCTTTCGTTTTCTCATATTCTGCCAATGGGGGACCATTGGCATTAGATGCAAAACAGATTCTTTCGTTTTTTCATATTCTGCCAATGGGGGACCATTGGCATTAGGTGCCAAACACATTCTTTCGTTTTTTCATATTCTGCCAATGGGGGACCATTAACATTAGATGCCAAACAGATTCTTTCGTTTTTTCATATTCTGCCAATGGGGGACCATTGGCATTAGATGCCAAACAGATTCTTTCGTTTTTTCATATTCTGCCAATGGGGGACCATTGGCATTAGATGCCAAACAGATTCTTTCGTTTTTTCATATTCTACCAATGGGGGACCATTGGCATTAGGTGCCAAACACATTCTTTCGTTTTTTCATATTCTGCCAATGGGGGACCATTAACATTAGATGCCAAACAGATTCTTTCGTTTTTTCATATTCTGCCAATGGGGGACCATTGGCATTAGATGCCAAACAGATTCTTTCGTTTTTTCATATTCTACCAATGGGGGACCATTGGCATTAGGTGCCAATCAGATTCTTTCGTTTTTTCATATTCTACCAATGGGGGACCATTGGCATTAGGTGCCAATCAGATTCTTTCGTTTTTTCATATTCTGCCAATGGGGGACCATTGGCATTAGGTGCCAAACACATTCTTTCGTTTTTTCATATTCTGCCAATGGGGGACCATTGGCATTAGGTGCCAAACAGATTCTTTCGTTTTTTCATATTCTGCCAATGGGGGACCATTGGCATTAGGTGCCAAACAGATTCTTTCGTTTTTTCATATTCTGCCAATGGGGGACCATTGGCATTAGGTGCCAAACACATTCTTTCGTTTTTTCATATTCTGCCAATGGGGGACCATTAACATTAGATGCCAAACAGATTCTTTCGTTTTTTCATATTCTGCCAATGGGGGACCATTGGCATTAGATGCCAAACAGATTCTTTCGTTTTTTCATATTCTGCCAATGGGGGACCATTGGCATTAGATGCCAAACAGATTCTTTCGTTTTTTCATATTCTGCCAATGGGGGACCATTGGCATTAGATGCCAAACAGATTCTTTCGTTTTTTCATATTCTGCCAATGGGGGACCATTGGCATTAGGTGCCAAACACATTCTTTCGTTTTTTCATATTCTGCCAATGGGGGACCATTGGCATTAGGTGCCAAACAGATTCTTTCGTTTTTTCATATTCTGCCAATGGGGGACCATTGGCATTAGATGCCAAACACATTTTTTCGTTTTTTCATATTCTGCCAATGGGGGACCATTGGCATTAGGTGCCAAACACATTCTTTCGTTTTTTCATATTCTGCCAATGGGGGACCATTAACATTAGATGCCAAACAGATTCTTTCGTTTTTTCATATTCTGCCAATGGGGGACCATTGGCATTAGGTGCCAAACACATTCTTTCGTTTTTTCATATTCTGCCAATGGGGGACCATTGGCATTAGGTGCCAAACAGATTCTTTCGTTTTCTCATATTCTGCCAATGGGGGACCATTGGCATTAGATGCCAAACACATTTTTTCGTTTTTTCATATTCTGCCAATGGGGGACCATTGGCATTAGATGCCAAACAGATTCTTTCGTTTTTTCATATTCTGCCAATGAGGGACCATTGGCATTAGATGCCAAACAGATTCTTTCGTTTTTTCATATTCTGCCAATGGGGGACCATTGGCATTAGATGCCAAACACATTTTTTGGTTTTTTCATATTCTGCCAATGGGGGACCATTGGCATTAGGTGCCAAATACATTCTTTCGTTTTTTCATATTCTGCCAATGGGGGACCATTGGCATTAGGTGCCAAACAGATGCTTTCTTTTTTTCATATTCTGCCAATGGGGGACCATTGACATTAGGTGCCAAACAGATGCTTTCGTTTTTTCATATTCTGCCAATGGGGGACCATTGGCATTAGATGCCAAACACATTTTTTGGTTTTTTCATATTCTGCCAATGGGGGACCATTGGCATTAGATGCCAAACACATTTTTTCGTTTTTTCATATTCTGCCAATGGGGGACCATTGGCATTAGATGCCAAACACATTCTTTCGTTTTTTCATATTCTGCCAATGGGGGACCATTGGCATTAGGTGCCAAACACATTTTTTCGTTTTTTCATATTCTGCCAATGGGGGACCATTGGCATTAGGTGCCAAACAGATGCTTTCGTTTTTTCATATTCTGCCAATGGGGGAACATTGACATTAGGTGCCAAACAAATTTTTTCGTTTTTTCATATTCTGCCAATGGGGGACCATTAACATTAGATGCCAAACAGATTCTTTCGTTTTTTCATATTCTGCCAATGGGGGACCATTGGCATTAGGTGCCAAAAACATTCTTTCGTTTTTTCATATTCTGCCAATGGGGGACCATTGGCATTAGATGCCAAACAGATTCTTTCGTTTTTTCATATTCTGCCAATGGGGGACCATTGGCATTAGGTGCCAAACAGATTCTTTCGTTTTTTCATATTCTGCCAATGGGGGACCATTGGCATTAGATGCCAAACAAATTCTTTCGTTTTCTCATATTCTGCCAATGGGGGACCATTGGCATTAGATGCAAAACCCATTTTTTCGTTTTTTCATATTCTGCCAATGGGGGACCATTGGCATTAGATGCCAAACAGATTCTTTCGTTTTTTCATATTCTGCCAATGGGGGACCATTGGCATTAGATGCCAAACAGATTCTTTAGTTTTTTCATATTCTGCCAATGGGGGACCATTGGCATTAGGTGCCAAATACATTCTTTCGTTTTTTCATATTCTGCCAATGGGGGACCATTGGCATTAGATGCCAAACACATTTTTTCGTTTTTTCATATTCTGCCAATGGGGGACCATTGGCATTAGATGCCAAACACATTCTTTCGTTTTTTCATATTCTGCCAATGGGGGACCATTGGCATTAGGTGCCAAACACATTTTTTCGTTTTTTCATATTCCGCCAATGGGGGACCATTGGCATTAGGTGCCAAACAGATGCTTTCGTTTTTTCATATTCTGCCAATGGGGGACCATTGACATTAAGTGCCAAACAGATTCTTTCGTTTTTTCATATTCTGCCAATGGGGGACCATTAACATTAGATGCCAAACAGATTCTTTCGTTTTTTCATATTCTGCCAATGGGGGACCATTGGCATTAGATGCCAAACAGATTCTTTGGTTTTTTCATATTCTGCCAATGGGGGACCATTGGCATTAGGCGCCAAACAGATTCTTTCGTTTTTTCATATTCTGCCAATGGAGGACCATTGGCATTAGATGCCAAACACATTTTTTCGTTTTTTCATATTCTGCCAATGGGGGACCATTGGCATTAGATGCCAAACACATTTTTTCGTTTTTTCATATTCTGCCAATGGGGGACCATTGGCATTAGATGAAAAACACATTCATTCGTTTTTTCATATTCTGCCAATGGGGGACCATTGGCATTAGATGCCAAACAGATTCTTTCGTTTTTTCATATTCTACCAATGGGGGACCATTGGCATTAGGTGCCAAACACATTCTTTCGTTTTTTCATATTCTGCCAATGGGGGACCATTGGCAATAGGTGCCAAACAGATTCTTTCGTTTTTTCATATTCTGCCAATGGGGGACCATTGGCATTAGATGCCAAACACATTTTTTCGTTTTTTCATATTCTGCCAATGGGGGACCATTGGCATTAGATACCAAACACATTCTTTCGTTTTTTCATATTCTGCCAATGGGGGACCATTGGCATTAGATGCCAAACACATTTTTTCGTTTTTTCATATTCTGCCAATGGGGGACCATTGGCATTAGGTGCCAAACAGATTCTTTCGTTTTTTCATATTCTGCCAATGGGGGACCATTGGCATTAGGTGCCAAACACATTCTTTCGTTTTTTCATATTCTGCCAATGGGGGACCATTAACATTAGATGCCAAACAGATTCTTTCGTTTTTTCATATTCTGCCAATGGGGGACCATTGGCATTAGATGCCAAACAGATTCTTTCGTTTTTTCATATTCTACCAATGGGGGACCATTGGCATTAGGTGCCAATCAGATTCTTTCGTTTTTTCATATTCTGCCAATGGTGGACCATTGGCATTAGATGCCAAACACATTTTTTCGTTTTTTCATATTCTGCCAATGGGGGACCATTGGCATTAGATACCAAACACATTCTTTCGTTTTTTCATATTCTGCCAATGGGGGACCATTGGCATTAGGTGCCAAACACTTTTTTCGTTTTCTCATATTCTGCCAATGGGGGACCATTGGCATTAGATGCAAAACCCATTTTTTCGTTTTTTCATATTCTGCCAATGAGGGACCATTGGCATTAGATGCCAAACAGATTCTTTCGTTTTTTCATATTCTGCCAATGGGGGACCATTGGCATTAGGTGCCAAACAGATGCTTTCGTTTTTTCATATTCTGCCAATGGGGGACCATTGACATTAGGTGCCAAACAGATGCTTTCGTTTTTTCATATTCTGCCAATGGGGGACCATTGGCATTAGATGCCAAACACATTTTTTGGTTTTTTCATATTCTGCCAATGGGGGACCATTGGCATTAGATGCCAAACACATTTTTTCGTTTTTTCATATTCTGCCAATGGGGGACCATTGGCATTAGATGCCAAACACATTCTTTCGTTTTTTCATATTCTGCCAATGGGGGACCATTGGCATTAGGTGCCAAACACATTTTTTCGTTTTTTCATATTCTGCCAATGGGGGACCATTGGCATTAGGTGCCAAACAGATGCTTTCGTTTTTTCATATTCTGCCAATGGGGGAACATTGACATTAGGTGCCAAACAAATTTTTTCGTTTTTTCATATTCTGCCAATGGGGGACCATTAACATTAGATGCCAAACAGATTCTTTCGTTTTTTCATATTCTGCCAATGGGGGACCATTGGCATTAGGTGCCAAACAGATTTTTTCGTTTTTTCATATTCTGCCAATGGGGGACCATTGGCATTAGATGCCAAACACATTTTTTCGTTTTTTCATATTCTGCCAATGGGGGACCATTGGCATTAGATGCCAAACAGATTCTCTCGTTTTTTCATATTCTGCCAATGGGGGAACATTGACATTAGGTGCCAAACAAATTTTTTCGTTTTTTCATATTCTGCCAATGGGGGACCATTAACATTAGATGCCAAACAGATTCTTTCGTTTTTTCATATTCTGCCAATGGGGGACCATTGGCATTAGGTGCCAAACAGATTTTTTCGTTTTTTCATATTCTGCCAATGGGGGACCATTGGCATTAGATGCCAAACAGATTCTCTCGTTTTTTCATATTCTGCCAATGGGGGACCATTGGCATTAGGTGCCAAACAGATTCTTTCGTTTTTTCATATTCTGCCAATGGGGGACCATTGGCATTAGATGCCAAACAGATTCTTTCGTTTTTTCATATTCTGGCAATGGGGGACCATTGGCATTAGGTGCCAAACAGATTCTTTCGTTTTTTCATATTCTGCCAATGGGGGACCATTGGCATTAGATGCCAAACACATTTTTTCGCTTTTTCATATTCTGCCAATGGGGGACCATTGGCACTAGATGCCAAACACATTCTTTCGTTTTTTCATATTCTGCCAATGGGGGACCATTGACATTAGGTGCCTAACACATTCTTTCGTTTTTTCATATTCTGCCAATGGGGGACCATTGGCATTAGGTGCCAAACAGATTCTTTCGTTTTTTCATATTCTGCCAATGGGGGACCATTGGCATTAGATGCCAAACACATTCTTTCGTTTTTTCATATTCTGCCAATGGGGGACCATTGGCATTAGATGCCAAACACATTTTTTCGTTTTTTCATATTCTGCCAATGGGGGACCATTGGCATTAGATGCCAAACAGATTCTTTCGTTTTTTCATATTCTGCCAATGGGGGACCATTGGCATTAGATGCCAAACACATTTTTCGTTTTTTCATATTCTGCCAATGGGGGACCATTGGCATTAGATGCCAAACAGATTCTTTCGTTTTTTCATATTCTGCCAATGGGGGACTATTGACATTATTTGCCAAACCGATTCTTTCGTTTTTTCATATTCTGCCAATGGGGGACCATTGGCATTAGGTGCCAAACAGATTCTTTCGTTTTTTCATATTCTGCCAATGGGGGACCATTGGCATTAGATGCCAAACACATTTTTTCGTTTTTTCATATTCTGCCAATGGAGGACCATTGGCATTAGGTGCCAAACAGATTCTTTCGTTTTTTCATATTATGCCCATGGGGGACCATTGGCATTAGGTGCCAAACACATTTTTTCGTTTTTTCATATTCTGCCAATGGGGGACCATTGGCATTAGGTGCCAAACAGATTCTTTCGTTTTTTCATATTCTGCCAATGGGGGACTATTGACATTAGGTGCCAAACACATTCTTTCGTTTTTTCATATTCTGCCAATGGGGGACCATTGGCATTAGGTGCCAAACAGATTCTTTCGTTTTTTCATATTCTGCCAATGGGGGACCATTGGCATTAGATGCCAAACACATTTTTTCGTTTTTTCATATTCTGCCAATGGGGGACCATTGGCATTAGGTGCCAAACACATTTTTTCGTTTTTTCATATTCTGCCAATGGGGGCCCATTGGCATTAGATGCCAAACACATTCTTTCGTTTTTTCATATTCTGCCAATGGGGGACCATTGGCATTAGGTGAGAAACACATTTTTTCGTTTTTTCATATTCTGCCAATGGTCCCCCATTGGGACCATTGGCATTAGATGCCAAACAGATTCTTTCGTTTTTTCATATTCTGCCAATGGGGGACCATTGGCATTAGGTGCCAAACAGATTCTTTCGTTTTTTCATATTCTGCCATTGGGGGACCATTGGCATTAGATGCCAAACCCATTTTTTCGTTTTTTCATATTCTGCCAATGGGGGACCATTGGCATTAGATGCCAAACAGATTCTTTCGTTTTTTCATATTCTGCCAATGGGGGACCATTGGCATTAGGTGCCAAACAGATTCTTTCGTTTTTTCATATTCTGCCAATGGGGGACCATTGGCATTAGGTGCCAAACACATTCTTTCGTTTTTTCATATTCTGCCAATGGGGGACCATTGGCATTAGGTGCCAAACAGATTCTTTCGTTTTTTCATATTCTGCCAATGGGGGACCATTGGCATTAGGTGCCAAACACATTTTTTCGTTTTTTCATATTCTGCCAATGGGAGACCATTGGCATTAGATGCCAAACACATTTTTTCGTTTTTTCATATTCTGCCAATGGGGGACCATTGGCATTAGATGCCAAACACATTCTTACGTTTTTTCATATTCTGCCAATGGGGGATCATTGGCATTAGGTGCCAAACACATTCTTACGTTTTTTCATATTCTGCCAATGGGGGACCATTGGCATTAGGTGCCAAACAGATTCTTTCGTTTTTTCATATTCTGCCAATGGGGGACCATTGGCATTAGGTGCCAAACAGATTCTTTCGTTTTTTCATATTCTGCCAATGGGGGACCATTGGCATTAGGTGCCAAACACATTCTTTCGTTTTTTCATATTCTGCCAATGGGGGACCATTGGCATTAGGTGCCAAACAGATTCTTTCGTTTTTTCATATTCTGCCAATGGGGGACCATTGGCATTAGGTGCCAAACACATTTTTTCGTTTTTTCATATTCTGCCAATGGGAGACCATTGGCATTAGATGCCAAACACATTTTTTCGTTTTTTCATATTCTGCCAATGGGGGACCATTGGCATTAGATGCCAAACACATTCTTACGTTTTTTCATATTCTGCCAATGGGGGATCATTGGCATTAGGTGCCAAACACATTCTTACGTTTTTTCATATTCTGCCAATGGGGGACCATTGGCATTAGGTGCCAAACCGATTCTTTCGTTTTTTCATATTCTGCCAATGGGGGACCATTGGCATTAGGTGCCAAACAAATTCTTTCGTTTTCTCATATTCTGCCAATGGGGGACCATTGGCACTAGATGCCAAACAGATTCTTTCGTTTTTTCATATTCTGCCAATGGGGGACCATTGGCATTAGGTGCCAAAAACATTCTTTCGTTTTTTCATATTCTGCCAATGGGGGACCATTGGCATTAGGTGCCAAACAGATTTTTTCGTTTTTTCATATTCTGCCAATGGGGGACCATTGGCATTAGATGCCAAACACATTTTTTCGTTTTTTCATATTCTGCCAATGGGGGACCATTTGCATTAGATGCCAAACACATTCTTTCGTTTTCTCATATTCTGGCAATGGGGGACCATTGGCATTAGGTGCCAAACAGATTTTTTCGTTTTTTCATATTCTGCCAATGAGGGACCATTGGCATTAGGTGCCAAACAAATTCTTTCGTTTTTTCATATTCTGCCAATGGGGGACCATTGGCATTAGATGCCAAACAGATTCTTTCGTTTTTTCATATTCTGCCAATGGGGGACCATTGGCATTAGGTGCCAAACAGATTCTTTCGTTTTTTCATATTCTGCCAATGGGGGACCATTGGCATTAGGTGCCAAACAGATTCTTTCGTTTTTTCATATTCTGCCAATGGGGGACCATTGGCATTAGATGCCAAACACATTCTTTCGTTTTTTCATATTCTTCCAATGGGGGACCATTGGCATTAGGTGCCAAATACATTCTTTCGTTTTTTCATATTCTGCCAATGGGGGACCATTGGCTTTAGGTGCCAAACAGATTCTTTCGTTTTTTCATATTCTACCAATGGGGGACCATTGGCATTAGGTGCCAAACAGATTCTTTCGTTTTTTCATATTCTACCAATGGGGGACCATTGGCATTAGGTGCCAAACAGATTCTTTCGTTTTTTCATATTCTGCCAATGGGGGACCATTGGCATTAGGTGCCAAACAGATTCTTTCGTTTTTTCATATTCTGCCAATGGGGGACCATTGGCATTAGATGCCAAACACATTTTTTCGTTTTTTCATATTCTGCCAATGGTCCTCCATTGGCATTAGATGCCAAACAGATTCTTTCGTTTTTTCATATTCTGCCAATGGGGGACCATTGGCATTAGATGCCAAACAAATTTTTTAGTTTTTTCATATTCTGCCAGTGGGGGACCATTGGCATTAGATGCCAAACACATTTTTTCGTTTTTTCATATTCTGCCAATGGGGGACCATTGGCATTAGATGCCAAACAGATTCTTTCGTTTTTTCATATTCTGCCAATGGGGGACCATTGGCATTAGGTGCCAAACAGATTCTTTCGTTTTTTCATATTCTGCCAATGGGGGACTATTGACATTAGGTGCCAAACAGATTCTTTCGTTTTTTCATATTCTGCCAATGGGGGACCATTGGCATTAGGTGCCAAACAGATTCTTTCGTTTTTTCATATTCTACCAATGGGGGACCATTGGCATTAGGTGCCAAACACATTTTTTCGTTTTTTCATATTCTGCCAATGGGGGACCATTGGCATTAGGTGCCAAACAGATTCTTTCGTTTTTTCATATTATGCCCATGGGGGACCATTGGCATTAGGTGCCAAACAGATTCTTTCGTTTTTTCATATTCTGCCAATGGGGGACCATTGGCATTAGGTGCCAAACAGATTCTTTCGTTTTTTCATATTCTGCCAATGGGGGACTATTGACATTAGGTGCCAAACAGATTCTTTGGTTTTTTTATATTCTGCCAATGGGGGACCATTGGCATTAGGTGCCAAACAGATTCTTTCGTTTTTTCATATTCTGCCAATGGGGGACCATTGGCATTAGATGCCAAACACATTTTTTCGTTTTTTCATATTCTGCCAATGGGGGACCATTGGCATTAGGTGCCAAACACATTTTTTCGTTTTTTCATATTCTGCCAATGGGGGCCCATTGGCATTAGATGCCAAACACATTCTTTCGTTTTTTCATATTCTGCCAATGGGGGACCATTGGCATTAGGTGCCAAACAGATTCTTTCGTTTTTTCATATTCTGCCAATGGGGGACCATTGGCATTAGGTGCCAAACAGATTCTTTCGTTTTTTCATATTCTGCCAATGGGGGACCATTGGCATTAGATGCCAAACACATTTTTTCGTTTTTTCATATTCTGCCAATGGGGGACCATTGGCATTAGGTGCCAAACAGATTCTTTCGTTTTTTCATATTCTGCCAATGGGGGACCATTGGCATTAGGTGCCAAACAGATTCTTTCGTTTTTTCATATTCTGCCAATGGGGGACTATTGACATTAGGTGCCAAACAGATTCTTTCGTTTTTTCATATTCTGCCAATGGGGGACCATTGGCATTAGGTGCCAAACAGATTCTTTCGTTTTTTCATATTCTGCCAATGGGGGACCATTGGCATTAGGTGCCAAACAGATTCTTTCGTTTTTTCATATTATGCCCATGGGGGACCATTGGCATTAGGTGCCAAACAGATTCTTTCGTTTTTTCATATTCTGCCAATGGGGGACCATTGGCATTAGGTGCCAAACAGATTCTTTCGTTTTTTCATATTCTGCCAATGGGGGACTATTGACATTAGGTGCCAAACAGATTCTTTCGTTTTTTCATATTCTGCCAATGGGGGACCATTGGCATTAGGTGCCAAATAGATTCTTTCGTTTTTTCATATTCTGCCAATGGGGGACCATTGGCATTAGATGCCAAACACATTTTTTCGTTTTTTCATATTCTGCCAATGGGGGACCATTGGCATTAGGTGCCAAACAGATTCTTTTGTTTTTTCATATTATGCCCATGGGGGACCATTGGCATTAGGTGCCAAACAGATTCTTTCGTTTTTTCATATTCTGCCAATGGGGGACCATTGGCATTAGGTGCCAAACAGATTCTTTCGTTTTTTCATATTCTGCCAATGGGGGACTATTGACATTAGGTGCCAAACAGATTCTTCCGTTTTTTCATATTCTGCCAATGGGGGACCATTGGCATTAGGTGCCAAACAGATTCTTTCGTTTTTTCATATTCTGCCAATGGGGGACCATTGGAATTAGGTGCCAAACACATTTTTTCGTTTTTTCATATTCTGCCAATGGGGGGCCATTAGCATTAGGTGCCAAACACATTTTTTCGTTTTTTCATATTCTGCCAATGGGGGCCCATTGGCATTAGATGCCAAACACATTCTTTCGTTTTTTCATATTCTGCCAATGGGGGACCATTGGCATTAGGTGCCAAACAGATTCTTTCGTTTTTTCATATTCTGCCAATGGGGGACCATTGGCATTAGGTGCCAAACAGATTATTTCGTTTTTTCATATTCTGCCAATGGGGGACCATTGGCATTAGGTGCCAGACAGATTCTTTCGTTTTTTCATATTCTGCCAATGGGGGACCATTAGCATTAGATGCCAAACACATTTTTTCGTTTTTTCATATTCTGCCAATGGGGGACCATTGGCATTAGATGCCAAACAGATTCTTTCGTTTTTTCATATTCTGCCAATGGGGGACCATTGGCATTAGGTGCCAAACACATTCTTTCGTTTTTTCATATTCTGCCAATGGGGGACCATTGGCATTAGATGCCAAACACATTCTTTCGTTTTTTCATATTCTGGCAATGGGGGACCATTGGCATTAGGTGCCAAACACATTTTTCCGTTTTTTCATATTCTGCCAATGGGGGACCATTGGCATTAGGTGCCAAACAGATTCTTTCGTTTTTTCATATTCTGCCAATGGGGGACCATTGGCATTAGGTGCCAAACACATTCTTTCGTTTTTTCATATTCTGCCAATGGGGGACCATTGGCATTAGATGCCAAACACATTTTTTCGTTTTTTCATATTCTGCCAATGGGGGACCATTGGCATTAGATGCCAACACATTTTTTCGTTTTTTCATATTCTGCCAATGGGGGACCATTGGCATTAGATACCAAACACATTCGTTCGTTTTTTCATATTCTGCCAATGGGGGACCATTGGCATTAGATGCCAAACACATTTTTTCGTTTTTTCATATTCTGCCAATGGGGGACCATTGGCATTAGGTGCCAAACAGATTTTTTCGTTTTTTCATATTCTGCCAATGGGGGACCATTGGCATTAGATACCAAACACATTCTTTCGTTTTTTCATATTCTGCCAATGGGGGACTATTGACATTAGGTGCCAAACAGATTCTTTCGTTTTTTCATATTCTGCCATTGGGGGACCATTGGCATTAGATGCCAAACCCATTTTTTCGTTTTTTCATATTCTGCCAATGGGGGACCATTGGCATTAGATGCCAAACAGATTCTTTCGTTTTTTCATATTCTGCCAATGGGGGACCATTGGCATTAGATGCCAAACAGATTCTTTCGTTTTTTCATATTCTGCCAATGGGGGACCATTGGCATTAGGTGCCAAAAACATTCTTTCGTTTTTTCATATTCTGCCAATGGGGGACCATTGGCATTAGATGCCAAACAATGGGGGACCATTGGCATTAGGTGCCAAACAGATGCTTTCGTTTTTTCATATTCTGCCAATGGGGGACCATTGGCACTAGGTGCCAAACAGATTCTTTCGTTTTTTCATATTCTGCCAATGGTGGACCATTGGCACTAGGTGCCAAACAGATTCTTTCGTTTTTTCATATTCTGCCAATGGGGGACCATTGGCATTAGATGCCAAACACATTTTTTCGTTTGTTCATATTCTGCCAATGGGGGACCATTGGCATTAGGTGCCAAACAGATTCTTTCGTTTTTTCATATTCTGCCAATGGGGGACCATTGGCATTAGATGCCAAACACATTTTTTCGTTTTTTCATATTCTGCCAATGGGGGACCATTGGCATTAGATGCCAAACAGATTCTTTCGTTTTTTCATATTCTGCCAATGGGGGACCATTGGCATTAGGTGCCAAACAGATTCTTTCGTTTTTTCATATTCTGCCAATGGGGGACCATTGGCATTAGGTGCCAAAAACATTCTTTCGTTTTTTCATATTCTGCCAATGGGGGACCATTGGCATTAGATGCCAAACAATGGGGGACCATTGGCATTAGGTGCCAAACACATTCTTTCGTTTTTTCATATTCTGCCAATGGGGGACCATTGGCACTACGTGCCAAACAGATTCTTTCGTTTTTTCATATTCTGCCAATGGGGGACCATTGGCATTAGGTGCCAAACAGATTCTTTGGTTTTTTCATATTCTGCCAATGGGGGACCATTGGCATTAGATGCCAAACACATTTTTTCGTTTTTTCATATTCTGCCAATGGGGGACCATTGGCATTAGGTGCCAAACAGATTCTTTCGTTTTTTCATATTCTGCCAATGGGGGACCATTGGCATTAGGTGCCAAACAGATTCTTTCGTTTTTTCATATTCTGCCAATGGGGGACCATTAGCATTAGATGCCAAACACATTTTTTCGTTTTTTCATATTCTGCCAATGGGGGACCATTGGCATTAGATGCCAAACAGATTCTTTCGTTTTTTCATATTCTGCCAATGGGGGACCATTGGCATTAGGTGCCAAACACATTCTTTCGTTTTTTCATATTCTGCCAATGGGGGACCATTGGCATTAGGTGCCAAACACATTTTTTCGTTTTTTCATATTCCGCCAATGGGAGACCATTGGCATTAGATGCCAAACACATTCTTTCGTTTTTTCATATTCTGCCAATGGGGGACCATTGGCATTAGATGCCAAACACATTTTTTCGTTTTTTCATATTCTGCCAATGGGGGACCATTGGCATTAGATGCCAACACATTTTTTCGTTTTCTGCCATTGGGGGACCATTGGCATTAGATGCCAAACCCATTTTTTCGTTTTTTCATATTCTGCCAATGGGGGACCATTGGCATTAGATGCCAAACAGATTCAATGGGGGACCATTGGCATTAGATGCCAAACACATTTTTTCGTTTGTTCATATTCTGCCAATGGGGGACCATTGGCATTAGGTGCCAAACAGATTCTTTCGTCTTTTCATATTCTGCCAATGGGCGACCATTGGCACTAGGTGCCAAACAGATTCTTTCGTTTTTTCATATTCTGCCAATGGGGGACCATTGGCATTAGATACCAAACACATTCGTTCGTTTTTTCATATTCTGCCAATGGGGGACCATTGGCATTAGATGCCAAACACATTTTTTCGTTTTTTCATATTCTGCCAATGGGGGACCATTGGCATTAGGTGCCAAACAGATTTTTTCGTTTTTTCATATTCTGCCAATGGGGGACCATTGGCATTAGATACCAAACACATTCTTTCGTTTTTTCATATTCTGCCAATGGGGGACTATTGACATTAGGTGCCAAACAGATTCTTTCGTTTTTTCATATTCTGCCATTGGGGGACCATTGGCATTAGATGCCAAACCCATTTTTTCGTTTTTTCATATTCTGCCAATGGGGGACCATTGGCATTAGATGCCAAACAGATTCAATGGGGGACCATTGGCATTAGATGCCAAACACATTTTTTCGTTTGTTCATATTCTGCCAATGGGGGACCATTGGCATTAGGTGCCAAACAGATTCTTTCGTCTTTTCATATTCTGCCAATGGGCGACCATTGGCACTAGGTGCCAAACAGATTCTTTCGTTTTTTCATATTCTGCCAATGGGGGACCATTGGCATTAGATACCAAACACATTCGTTCGTTTTTTCATATTCTGCCAATGGGGGACCATTGGCATTAGATGCCAAACACATTTTTTCGTTTTTTCATATTCTGCCAATGGGGGACCATTGGCATTAGGTGCCAAACAGATTTTTTCGTTTTTTCATATTCTGCCAATGGGGGACCATTGGCTTTAGATACCAAACACATTCTTTCGTTTTTTCATATTCTGCCAATGGGGGACTATTGACATTAGGTGCCAAACAGATTCTTTCGTTTTTTCATATTCTGCCATTGGGGGACCATTGGCATTAGATGCCAAACCCATTTTTTCGTTTTTTCATATTCTGCCAATGGGGGACCATTGGCATTAGATGCCAAACAGATTCAATGGGGGACCATTGGCATTAGATGCCAAACACATTTTTTCGTTTGTTCATATTCTGCCAATGGGGGACCATTGGCATTAGGTGCCAAACAGATTCTTTCGTCTTTTCATATTCTGCCAATGGGCGACCATTGGCACTAGGTGCCAAACAGATTCTTTCGTTTTTTCATATTCTGCCAATGGGGGACCATTGGCATTAGATACCAAACACATTCGTTCGTTTTTTCATATTCTGCCAATGGGGGACCATTGGCATTAGATGCCAAACACATTTTTTCGTTTTTTCATATTCTGCCAATGGGGGACCATTGGCATTAGGTGCCAAACAGATTTTTTCGTTTTTTCATATTCTGCCAATGGGGGACCATTGGCATTAGATACCAAACACATTCTTTCGTTTTTTCATATTCTGCCAATGGGGGACTATTGACATTAGGTGCCAAACAGATTCTTTCGTTTTTTCATATTCTGCCATTGGGGGACCATTGGCATTAGATGCCAAACCCATTTTTTCGTTTTTTCATATTCTGCCAATGGGGGACCATTGGCATTAGATGCCAAACAGATTCAATGGGGGACCATTGGCATTAGATGCCAAACACATTTTTTCGTTTGTTCATATTCTGCCAATGGGGGACCATTGGCATTAGGTGCCAAACAGATTCTTTCGTCTTTTCATATTCTGCCAATGGGCGACCATTGGCACTAGGTGCCAAACAGATTCTTTCGTTTTTTCATATTCTGCCAATGGGGGACCATTGGCATTAGATGCCAAACACATTTTTTCGTTTTTTCATATTCTGCCAATGGGGGACCATTGGCATTAGATGCCAAACAGATTCTTTCGTTTTTTCATATTCTGCCAATGGGGGACCATTGGCATTAGGTGCCAAACAGATTCTTTCGTTTTTTCATATTCTGCCAATGGGGGACCATTGGCATTAGGTGCCAAACAGATTCTTTCGTTTTTTCATATTCTGCCAATGGGGTACCATTGGCATTAGGTGCCAAAAACTTTCTTTCGTTTTTTCATATTCTGCCAAAGGGGGAACATTGGCATTAGGTGCCAAACAAATTCTTTCATTTTTTCATATTCTGCCAATGGGGGACCATTGGCATTAGGTGCCAAAAACATTCTTTCGTTTTTTCATATTCTGCCAATGGGGGACCATTGGCATTAGATGCCAAACACATTTTTTCGTTTGTTCATATTCTGCCAATGGGGGACCATTGGCATTAGGTGCCAAACAGATTCTTTCGTCTTTTCATATTCTTCCAATGGGCGACCATTGGCACTAGGTGCCAAACAGATTCTTTCGTTTTTTCATATTCTGCCAATGGGGGACCATTGGCATTAGATGCCAAACACATTTTTTCGTTTTTTCATATTCTGCCAATGGGGGACCATTGGCATTAGATGCCAAACAGATTCTTTCGTTTTTTCATATTCTGCCAATGGGGGACCATTGGCATTAGGTGCCAAACAGATTCTTTCGTTTTTTCATATTCTGCCAATGGGGGACCATTGGCATTAGGTGCCAAACAGATTCTTTCGTTTTTTCATATTCTGCCAATGGGGTACCATTGGCATTAGGTGCCAAAAACTTTCTTTCGTTTTTTCATATTCTGCCAAAGGGGGAACATTGGCATTAGGTGCCAAACAAATTCTTTCATTTTTTCATATTCTGCCAATGGGGGACCATTGGCATTAGGTGCCAAAAACATTCTTTCGTTTTTTCATATTCTGCCAATGGGGGACCATTGGCATTAGATGCCAAACACATTTTTTCGTTTGTTCATATTCTGCCAATGGGGGACCATTGGCATTAGATGCCAAACAATGGGGGACCATTGGCATTAGGTGCCAAACAGATTCTTTCGTTTTTTCATATTCTGCCAATGGGGGACCATTGGCACTAGGTGCCAAACAGATTCTTTCGTTTTTTCATATTCTGCCAATGGGGGACCATTGGCACTAGGTGCCAAACAGATTCTTTCGTTTCTTCATATTCTGCCAATGGGGGACCATTGGCATTAGGTGCCAAACACATTCTCTCGTTTTTTCATATTCTGCCAATGGGGGACCATTGGCATTAGATGCCAAACAGATTCTTTCGTTTTTTCATATTCTGCCAATGGGGGACCATTGGCATTAGATGCCAAACACATTCTTTCGTTTTTTCATATTCTGCCAATGGGGGACCATTGGCATTAGATGCCAAACACATTATTTCGTTTTTTCATATTCTGCCAATGGGGGACCATTGGCATTAGGTGCCAAACAGATTCTTTCGTTTTTTCATATTCTGCCAATGGGGGACCATTGGCATTAGGTGCCAAACAAATTCTTTCGTTTTTTCATATTCTGCCAATGGGGGACCATTGGCATTAGGTGCCAAACAAATTCTTTCGTTTTTTCATATTCTGCCAATGGGGGACCATTGGCATTAGATGCCAAACACATTTTTCGTTTTTTCATATTCTGCCAATGGGGGAACATTGGCATTAGATGCCAAACACATTTTTTCGTTTTTTCATATTCTGCCAATGGGGGACCATTGGCATTAGGTGCCAAACAGATTCTTTCGTTTTTTCATATTCTGCCAATGGGGGACCATTGGCATTAGGTGCCAAACAGATTCTTTCGTTTTTTTCATATTCTGCCAATGGGGGACCATTGGCATTAGATGCCAAACACATTTTTTCGTTTATTCATATTCTGCCAATGGGGGACCATTGGCATTAGGTGCCAAACAAATTCTTTCGTTTTTTCATATTCTGCCAATGGGGGACCATTGGCATTAGATGCCAAACACATTTTTCGTTTTTTCATATTCTGCCAATGGGGGAACATTGGCATTAGGTGCCAAACAAATTCTTTCGTTTTTTCATATTCTGCCAATGGGGGACCATTGGCATTAGATGCCAAACACATTCTTTCGTTTTTTCATATTCTGCCAATGGGGGACCATTGGCATTAGATGCCAAACAGATTCTTTCTTTTTTTCATATTCTGCCAATGGGGGACCATTGGCATTAGATGCCAAACACATTTTTTCTTTTTTTCATATTCTGCCAATGGGGGACCATTGGCATTAGATGCCAAACAGATTCTTTCGTTTTTTCATATTCTGGCAATGGGGGACCATTGGCATTAGGTGCCAAACAGATTCTTTCGGTTTTTCATATTCTGCCAATGGGGGACCATTGGCATTAGGTGCCAAACAGATTCTTTCGTTTTTTCATATTCTGCCAATGGGAGACCATTGGCATTAGGTGCCAAACAGATTCTTTCGTTTTTTCATATTCTGGCAATGGGGGACCATTGGCATTAGGTGCCAAACAGATTCTTTCGTTTTTTCATATTCTGCCAATGGGGGACCATTGGCATTACATGCCAAACAGATTTTTTCGTTCTTTCATATTCTGCCAATGGGGGACCATTGGCATTAGATGCCAAACACAGTCATTCGTTTTTTCATATTCTGCCAATGGGAGACCATTGGCATTAGATGCCAAACAAATTCTTTCGTTTTTTCATATTCTGCCAATGGAGGACCATTGGCATTAGATGCCAAACAGATTCTTTCGTTTTTTCATATTCTGCCAATGGGGGACCATTGGCATTAGATGCCAAACAGATTCTTTCGTTTTTTCATATTCTGCCAATGGGGGACCATTGGCATTAGGTGCCAAACAGATTCTTTCGTTTTTTCATATTCTGCCAATGGGGGACCATTGGCATTAGGTGCCAAACAGATTCTTTCGTTTTTTCATATTCTGCCAATGGGGTACCATTGGCATAAGGTGCCAAAAACTTTCTTTCGTTTTTTCATATTCTGCCAAAGGGGGAACATTGGCATTAGGTGCCAAACAAATTCTTTCATTTTTTCATATTCTGCCAATGGGGGACCATTGGCATTAGGTGCCAAAAACATTCTTTCGTTTTTTCATATTCTGCCAATGGGGGACCATTGGCATTAGATGCCAAACACATTTTTTCGTTTGTTCATATTCTGCCAATGGGGGACCATTGGCATTAGGTGCCAAACAGATTCTTTCGTCTTTTCATATTCTGCCAATGGGCGACCATTGGCACTAGGTGCCAAACAGATTCTTTCGTTTTTTCATATTCTGCCAATGGGGGACCATTGGCATTAGATGCCAAACACATTTTTTCGTTTTTTCATATTCTGCCAATGGGGGACCATTGGCATTAGATGCCAAACAGATTCTTTCGTTTTTTCATATTCTGCCAATGGGGGACCATTGGCATTAGGTGCCAAACAGATTCTTTCGTTTTTTCATATTCTGCCAATGGGGGACCATTGGCATTAGGTGCCAAACAGATTCTTTCGTTTTTTCATATTCTGCCAATGGGGTACCATTGGCATTAGGTGCCAAAAACTTTCTTTCGTTTTTTCATATTCTGCCAAAGGGGGAACATTGGCATTAGGTGCCAAACAAATTCTTTCATTTTTTCATATTCTGCCAATGGGGGACCATTGGCATTAGGTGCCAAAAACATTCTTTCGTTTGTTCATATTCTGCCAATGGGGGACCATTGGCATTAGATGCCAAACAATGGGGGACCATTGGCATTAGGTGCCAAACAGATTCTTTCGTTTTTTCATATTCTGCCAATGGGGGACCATTGGCACTAGGTGCCAAACAGATTCTTTCGTTTTTTTCATATTCTGCCAATGGGGGACCATTGGCACTAGGTGCCAAACAGATTCTTTCGTTTCTTCATATTCTGCCAATGGGGGACCATTGGCATTAGGTGCCAAACACATTCTCTCGTTTTTTCATATTCTGCCAATGGGGGACCATTGGCATTAGATGCCAAACAGATTCTTTCGTTTTTTCATATTCTGCCAATGGGGGACCATTGGCATTAGATGCCAAACACATTCTTTCGTTTTTTCATATTCTGCCAATGGGGGACCATTGGCATTAGATGCCAAACACATTATTTCGTTTTTTCATATTCTGCCAATGGGGGACCATTGGCATTAGATGCCGAACACATTTTTTCGTTTTTTCATATTCTGCCAATGGGGGACCATTGGCATTAGATGCCAAACAGATTCTCTCGTTTTTTCATATTCTGCCAATGGGGGACCATTGGCATTAGGTGCCAAACAGATTCTTTCGTTTTTTCATATTCTGCCAATGGCGGACCATTGGCATTAGGTGCCAAACAAATTCTTTCGTTTTTTCATATTCTGCCAATGGGGGACCATTGGCATTAGGTGCCAAACAAATTCTTTCGTTTTTTCATATTCTGCCAATGGGGGACCATTGGCATTAGATGCCAAACACATTTTTCGTTTTTTCATATTCTGCCAATGGGGGAACATTGGCATTAGATGCCAAACACATTTTTTCGTTTTTTCATATTCTGCCAATGGGGGACCATTGGCATTAGGTGCCAAACAGATTCTTTCGTTTTTTCATATTCTGCCAATGGGGGACCATTGGCATTAGGTGCCAAACAGATTCTTTCGTTTTTTTCATATTCTGCCAATGGGGGACCATTGGCATTAGATGCCAAACACATTTTTTCGTTTTTTCATATTCTGCCAATGGGGGACCATTGGCATTAGGTGCCAAAGAAATTCTTTCGTTTTTTCATATTCTGCCAATGGGGGACCATTGGCATTAGATGCCAAACACATTTTTCGTTTTTTCATATTCTGCCAATGGGGGACCATTGGCATTAGGTGCCAAACAAATTCTTTCGTTTTTTCATATTCTGCCAATGGGGGACCATTGGCATTAGATGCCAAACACATTCTTTCGTTTTTTCATATTCTGCCAATGGGGGACCATTGGCATTAGATGCCAAACAGATTCTTTCTTTTTTTCATATTCTGCCAATGGGGGACCATTGGCATTAGATGCCAAACACATTTTTTCTTTTTTTCATATTCTGCCAATGGGGGACCATTGGCATTAGATGCCAAACAGATTCTTTCGTTTTTTCATATTCTGGCAATGGGGGACCATTGGCATTAGGTGCCAAACAGATTCTTTCGGTTTTTCATATTCTGCCAATGGGGGACCATTGGCATTAGGTGCCAAACAGATTCTTTCGTTTTTTCATATTCTGCCAATGGGAGACCATTGGCATTAGGTGCCAAACAGATTCTTTCGTTTTTTCATATTCTGCCAATGGGGGACCATTGGCATTACATGCCAAACAGATTTTTTCGTTCTTTCATATTCTGCCAATGGGGGACCATTGGCATTAGATGCCAAACACAGTCATTCGTTTTTTCATATTCTGCCAATGGGAGACCATTGGCATTAGATGCCAAACAAATTCTTTCGTTTTTTCATATTCTGCCAATGGAGGACCATTGGCATTAGATGCCAAACAGATTCTTTCGTTTTTTCATATTCTGCCAATGGGGGACCATTGGCATTAGATGCCAAACAGATTCTTTCGTTTTTTCATATTCTGGCAATGGGGGACCATTGGCATTAGGTGCCAAACAAATTCTTTCGTTTTTTCATATTCTGGAAATGGGGGACCATTGGCATTAGATGCCAAACACAGTCATTCGTTTTTTCATACTCTGCCAATGGGGGACCATTGGCATTAGATGCCAAACACATTTTTTCGTTTTTTTATATTCTGCCAATGGGGGACCATTGGCATTAGGTGCCAAAAACATTCTTTCGTTTTTTCATATTCTGCCAATGGGGGACCATTGGCATTAGATGCCAAACACATTTTTTCGTTTGTTCATATTCTGCCAATGGGGGACCATTGGCATTAGGTGCCAAACAGATTCTTGCGTTTTTTCATATTCTGCCAATGGGGGACCATTGGCATTAGATGCCAAACAGATTCTTTCTTTTTTTCATATTCTGCCAATGGGGGACCATTGGCATTAGATGCCAAACACATTTTTTCTTTTTTTCATATTCTGCCAATGGTGGACCATTGGCATTAGATGCCAAACAGATTCTTTCGTTTTTTCATATTCTGGCAATGGGGGACCATTGGCATTAGGTGCCAAACAGATTCTTTCGGTTTTTCATATTCTGCCAATGGGGGACCATTGGCATTAGGTGCCAAACAGATTCTTTCGTTTTTTCATATTCTGCCAATGGGGGACCATTGGCATTAGGTGCCAAACAGATTCTTTCGTTTTTTCATATTCTGCCAATGGGGGACCATTGGCATTAGTTGCCAAACAAATTCTTTCGTTTTTTCATATTCTGCCAATGGGGGAACATTGGCATTAGGTGCCAAACAAATTCTTTCGTTTTTTCATATTCTGGAAATGGGGGACCATTGGCATTAGATGCCAAACACAGTCATTCGTTTTTTCATATTCTGCCAATGGGAGACCATTGGCATTAGATGCCAAACAAATTCTTTCGTTTTTTCATATTCTGCCAATGGAGGACCATTGGCAGTAGATGCCAAACAGATTCTTTCGTTTTTTCATATTCTGCCAATGGGGGACCATTGGCATTAGATGCCAAACAGATTCTTTCGTTTTTTCATATTCTGGCAATGGGGGACCATTGGCATTAGGTGCCAAACAAATTCTTTCGTTTTTTCATATTCTGGAAATGGGGGACCATTGGCATTAGATGCCAAACACAGTCATTCGTTTTTTCATATTCTGCCAATGGGGGACCATTGGCATTAGATGCCAAACACATTTTTTCGTTTTTTCATATTCTGCCAATGGGGGACCATTGGCATTAGGTGCCAAAAACATTCTTTCGTTTTTTCATATTCTGCCAATGGGGGACCATTGGCATAAGATGCCAAACAGATTCTCTCTTTTTTTCATATTCTGCCAATGGGGGACCATTGGCATTAGATGCCAAACACATTCTTTCGTTTTTTCATATTCTGCCAACGGGGGACCATTGGCATTAGATGCCAAACAGATTCTTTCTTTTTTTCATATTCTGCCAATGGGGGACCATTGGCATTAGATGCCAAACACATTTTGTCTTTTTTTCATATTCTGCCAATGGGGGACCATTGGCATTAGATGCCAAACAGATTCTTTCGTTTTTTCATATTCTGGCAATGGGGGACCATTGGCATTAGGTGCCAAACAGATTCTTTCGGTTTTTCATATTCTGCCAATGGGGGACCATTGGCATTAGGTGCCAAACAGATTCTTTCGTTTTTTCATATTCTGCCAATGGGGGACCATTGGCATTAGATGCCAAACAGATTCTTTCGTTTTTTCATATTCTGGCAATGGGGGACCATTGGCATTAGGTGCCAAACAGATTCTTTCGGTTTTTCATATTCTGCCAATGGGGGACCATTGGCATTAGGTGCCAAACAGATTCTTTCGTTTTTTCATATTCTGCCAATGGGGGACCATTGGCATTAGGTGCCAAACAGATTCTTTCGTTTTTTCATATTCTGCCAATGGGGGACCATTGGCATTAGGTGCCAAACAGATTCTTTCGTTTTTTCATATTCTGCCAATGGGGGACCATTGGCATTACATGCCAAACAGATTTTTTCGTTCTTTCATATTCTGCCAATGGGGGACCATTGGCATTAGATGCCAAACACAGTCATTCGTTTTTTCATATTCTGCCAATGGGAGACCATTGGCATTAGATGCCAAACAAATTCTTTCGTTTTTTCATATTCTGCCAATGGAGGACCATTGGCATTAGGTGCCAAACAGATTCTTTCGGTTTTTCATATTCTGCCAATGGGGGACCATTGGCATTAGGTGCCAAACAGATTCTTTCGTTTTTTCATATTCTGCCAATGGGGGACCATTGGCATTAGGTGCCAAACAGATTCTTTCGTTTTTTCATATTCTGCCAATGGGGGACCATTGGCATTAGGTGCCAAACAAATTCTTTCGTTTTTTCATATTCTGCCAATGGGGGAACATTGGCATTAGGTGCCAAACAAATTCTTTCGTTTTTTCATATTCTGGAAATGGGGGACCATTGGCATTAGATGCCAAACACAGTCATTCGTTTTTTCATATTCTGCCAATGGGAGACCATTGGCATTAGATGCCAAACAAATTCTTTCGTTTTTTCATATTCTGCCAATGGAGGACCATTGGCATTAGATGCCAAACAGATTCTTTCGTTTTTTCATATTCTGCCAATGGGGGACCATTGGCATTAGATGCCAAACAGATTCTTTCGTTTTTTCATATTCTGGCAATGGGGGACCATTGGCATTAGGTGCCAAACAAATTCTTTCGTTTTTTCATATTCTGGAAATGGGGGACCATTGGCATTAGATGCCAAACACAGTCATTCGTTTTTTCATATTCTGCCAATGGGGGACCATTGGCATTAGATGCCAAACACATTTTTTCGTTTTTTCATATTCTGCCAATGGGGGACCATTGGCATTAGGTGCCAAAAACATTCTTTCGTTTTTTCATATTCTGCCAATGGGGGACCATTGGCATTAGATGCCAAACACATTTTTTCGTTTGTTCATATTCTGCCAATGGGGGACCATTGGCATTAGGTGCCAAACAGATTCTTTCGTTTTTTCATATTCTGCCAATGGGGGACCATTGGCATTAGGTGCCAAACAAATTCTTTCGTTTTTTCATATTCTGGAAATGGGGGACCATTGGCATTAGATGCCAAACACAGTCATTCGTTTTTTCATATTCTGCCAATGGGGGACCATTGGAATTAGGTGCCAAACAAATTCTTTCATTTTTTCATATTCTGCCAATGGGAGAACATTGGCATTAGGTGCCAAACAGATTCTTTCGTTTTTTCATATTCTGCCAATGGGGGACCATTGGCATTAGATGCCAAACACATTTTTTCGTTTTTTCATATTCTGCCAATGGGGGACCATTGGCATTAGATGCCAAACAGATTCTTTCGTTTTTTCATATTCTGCCAATGGGGTACCATTGGCATTAGGTGCCAAAAACTTTCTTTCGTTTTTTCATATTCTGCCAAAGGGGGAACATTGGCATTAGGTGCCAAACAAATTCTTTCATTTTTTCATATTCTGCCAATGGGGGACCATTGGCATTAGGTGCCAAAAACATTCTTTCGTTTTTTCATATTCTGCCAATGGGGGACCATTGGCATTAGATGCCAAACACATTTTTTCGTTTGTTCATATTCTGCCAATGGGGGACCATTGGCATTAGGTGCCAAACAGATTCTTTCGTTTTTTCATATTCTGCCAATGGGGGACCATTGGCATTAGGTGCCAAACAGATTCTTTCGTTTTTTCATATTCTGCCAATGGGGGACCATTGGAATTAGGTGCCAAACAAATTCTTTCATTTTTTCATATTCTGCCAATGGGAGTCCATTGGCATTAGGTGCCAAACAGATTCTTTCGTTTTTTCATATTCTGCCAATGGAGGACCATTGGCATTAGATGCCAAACACATTTTTTCGTTTTTTCATATTCTGCCAATGGGGGACCATTGGCATTAGGTGCCAAACAGATTCTTTCGTTTTTTCATATTCTGCCAATGGGGTACCATTGGCATTAGGTGCCAAACAGATTCTTTCGTTTTTTCATATTCTGCCAATGGGGTACCATTGGCATTAGGTGAGAAGCACATTTTTTCGTTTTTTCATATTCTGCCAATGGGGGACCATTGGCATTAGATGCCAAACACATTATTTCGTTTTTTCATATTCTGCCAATGGAGGACCATTGGCATTAGATGCCAAACAGATTCTTTCGGTTTTTCATATTCTGCCAATGGGGGACCATTGGCATTAGGTGCCAAACAGATTCTTTCGTTTTTTCATATTCTGCCAAAGGGGGAACATTGGCATTAGGTGCCAAACAAATTCTTTCATTTTTTCATATTCTGCCAATGGGAGACCATTGGCATTAGGTGCCAAACAGATTCTTTCGTTTTTTCATATTCTGCCAATGGGGGACCATTGGCATTAGATGCCAAACACATTTTTTCGTTTTTTCATATTCTGCCAATGGGGGACCATTGGCATTAGATGCCAAACACATTATTTCGTTTTTTCATATTCTGCCAATGGAGGACCATTGGCATTAGATGCCAAACAGATTCTTTCGTTTTTTCATATTCTGCCAATGGGGGACCATTGGCATTAGATGCCAAACACATTTTTTCGTTTTTTCATATTCTGGCAATGGGGGACCATTGGCATTAGGTGCCAAACAGATTCTTCGTTTTTTCATGTTCTGCCAATGGGGGACCATTGGCATTAGATGCCAAACAGATTCTTTCGTTTTTTCATATTCTGCCAATGGGGGACCATTGGCATTAGATGCCAAACACATTCTTTCGTTTTTTCATATTCTGCCAATGGGGGACCATTGGCATTAGATGCCAAACACATTTATTCGTTTTTTCATATTCTGCCAATGGGGGACCATTGGCATTAGGTGCCAAACAGATTCTTTCGTTTTTTCATATTCTGCCAATGGGGGACCATTGGCATTAGATGCCAAACACATTATTTCGTTTTTTCATATTCTGCCAATGGGGGACCATTGGCATTAGGTGCCAAACACATTTTTTCGTTTGTTCATATTCTGCCAATGGGGGACCATTGGCATTAGGTGCCAAAAGCATTTTTTCGTTTTTTCATATTCTGCCAATGGGGGACCATTGGCATTAGATGCCAAACACATTCTTTCGTTTTTTCATATTCTGCCAATGGTGGACCATTGGCATTAGATGCCAAACAGATTCTTTCGTTTTTTCATATTCTGCCAATGGGGGACCATTGGCACTAGGTGCCAAACAAATTCTTTCGTTTTTCCATATTCTGCCAATGGGGGACCATTGGCATTAGATGCCAAACAGATTCTTTCGTTTTTTCATATTCTGCCAATGGGGGACCATTGGCACTAGGTGCCAAACAAATTCTTTCGTTTTTCCATATTCTGCCAATGGGGGACCATTGGCATTAGATGCCAAACAGATTCTTTCGTTTTTTCATATTCTGCCAATGGTGGACCATTGGCATTAGATGCCAAACAGATTCTTTCGTTTTTTCATATTCTGCCAATGGGGGACCATTGGCATTAGATGCCAAACACATTATTTCGTTTTTTCATATTCTGCCAATGGGGGACCATTGGCATTAGATGCCAAACAGATCCTTTCGTTTTTTCATATTCTGCCAATGGGTTACCATTGGCATTAGATGCCAAACACATTTTTTCGTTTTTTCATATTCTGCCAATGGGGGACCATTGGCATTAGGTGCCAAAAGCATTTTTTCGTTTTTTCATATTCTGCCAATGGGGGACCATTGGCATTAGATGCCAAACACATTCTTTCGTTTTTTCATATTCTGCCAATGGGGGACCATTGGCATTAGATGCCAAACACATTTTTTCGTTTGTTCATATTCTGCCAATGGGGGACCATTGGCATTAGGTGCCAAACAGATTCTTTCGTTTTTTCATATTCTGCCAATGGAGGACCATTGGCACTAGGTGCCAAACAAATTCTTTCGTTTTTTCATATTCTGCCAATGAGGGACCATTGGCATTAGATGCCAAACACATTTTTTCGTTTTTTCATATTCTGCCAATGGTGGACCATTGGCATTAGATGCCAAACAGATTCTTTCGTTTTTTCATATTCTGCCAATGGGGGACCATTGGCACTAGGTGCCAAACAAATTCTTTCGTTTTTCCATATTCTGCCAATGGGGGACCATTGGCATTAGATGCCAAACAGATTCTTTCGTTTTTTCATATTCTGCCAATGGGGGACCATTGGCACTAGGTGCCAAACAAATTCTTTCGTTTTTCCATATTCTGCCAATGGGGGACCATTGGCATTAGATGCCAAACAGATTCTTTCGTTTTTTCATATTCTGCCAATGGTGGACCATTGGCATTAGATGCCAAACAGATTCTTTCGTTTTTTCATATTCTGCCAATGGGGGACCATTGGCATTAGATGCCAAACAGATTCTTTCGGTTTTTCATATTCTGCCAATAGGGGACCATTAACATTAGATGCCAAACAGATTCTTTCGTTTTTTCATATTCTGCCAATGGGGGACCATTGGCATTAGGTGCCAAACAGATTCTTTCGTTTTTTCATATTCTGCCAATGGGGGACCATTCGCATTAGGTGTCAAACAGATTCTTTCGTATTTTCATATTCTGCCAATGGGGGACCATTGGCATTAGGTGCCAAACAGATTCTTTCGTTTTCTCATATTCTGCCAATGGGGGACCATTGGCATTAGATGCCAAACAGATTCTTTCGTTTTTTCATATTCTGCCAATGGGGGACCATTGGCATTAGGTGTCAAACAGATTCTTTCGTATTTTCATATTCTGCCAATGGGGGACCATTGGCATTAGGTGCCAAACAGATTCTTTCGTTTTCTCATATTCTGCCAATGGGGGACCATTGGCATTAGGTGCCAAACACATTCTTTCGTTTTTTCATATTCTGCCAATGGGGGACCATTAACATTAGATGCCAAACAGATTCTTCGTGTTTTCATATTCTGCCAATGGGGGACCATTGGCATTAGGTGCCAAACAGATTCTTTCGTTTTCTCATATTCTGCCAATGGGGGACCATTGGCATTAGGTGTCAAACAGATTCTTTCGTATTTTCATATTCTGCCAATGGGGGACCATTGGCATTAGGTGCCAAACAGATTCTTTCGTTTTCTCATATTCTGCCAATGGGGGACCATTGGCATTAGGTGCCAAACACATTCTTTCGTTTTTTCATATTCTGCCAATGGGGGACCATTAACATTAGATGCCAAACAGATTCTTCGTTTTTTCATATTCTGCCAATGGGGGACCATTGGCATTAGATGCCAAACAGATTCTTTCGTTTTTTCATATTCTGCCAATGGGGGACCATTGGCATTAGGTGCCAAAAACATTCTTTCGTTTTTTCATATTCTGCCAATGGGGGACCATTAACATTAGATGCCAAACAGATTCTTTCGTTTTTTCATATTCTGCCAATGGGGGACCATTGGCATTAGGTGCCAAACAGATTCTTTCGTTTTTTCATATTCTGCCAATGGGGGACCATTGGCATTAGATGCCAAACAGATTCTTTCGTTTTTTCATATTCTGCCAATGGGGGACCATTGGCATTAGGTGCCAAACAGATTCTTTCGTTTTTTCATATTCTGCCAATGGGGGACCATTGGCATTAGGTGCCAAACAGATTCTTTCGTTTTTTCATATTCTGCCAATGGGGGACCATTGGCATTAGGTGCCAAAAACATTCTTTCGTTTTTTCATATTCTGCCAATGGGGGACCATTAACATTAGATGCCAAACAGATTCTTTCGTTTTTTCATATTCTGCCAATGGGGGACCATTGGCATTAGGTGCCAAACAGATTCTTTCGTTTTTTCATATTCTGCCAATGGGGGACCATTGGCATTAGATGCCAAACAGATTCTTTCGTTTTTTCATATTCTGCCAATGGGGGACCATTGGCATTAGGTGCCAAACAGATTCTTTCGTTTTTTCATATTCTGCCAATGGGGGACCATTGGCATTAGGTGCCAAACAGATTCTTTCGTTTTTTCATATTCTGCCAATGGGGGACCATTGGCATTAGGTGCCAAACAGATTCTTTCGTTTTTTCATATTCTGCCAATGGGGGACCATTGGCATTAGGTGCCAAACAGATTCTTTCGTTTTTTCATATTCTGCCAATGGGGGACCATTGGCATTAGGTGCCAAACAAATTCTTTCGTTTTTTCATATTCTGCCAATGGAGGACCATTGGCATTAGATGCCAAACACATTCTTTCGTTTTTTCATGTTCTGCCAATGGCGGACCATTGGCATTAGATGCCAAACACATTTTTTCGTTTTTTCATATTCTGCCAATGGGAGACCATTGGCATTAGGTGCCAAACAGATTCTTTCGGTTTTTCATATTCTGCCAATGGGGGACCATTGGCATTAGGTGCCAAACGCATTCTTTCGTTTTTTCATATTCTGCCAATGGGGGACCATTGGCATTAGGTGCCAAACAGATTCTTTCGTTTTTTCATATTCTGCCAATGGGGGACCATTGGCATTAGGTGCCAAAAACATTCTTTCGTTTTTTCATATTCTGCCAATGGGGGACCATTGGCATTAGATGCCAAACACATTTTTTCGTTTTTTCATATTCTGCCAATGGGGGACCATTGGCATTAGGTGCCAAACAGATTCTTTCGTATTTTCATATTCTGCCAATGGGGGACCATTGGCATTAGGTGCCAAACAGATTCTTTCGTTTTTTCATATTCTGCCAATGGGGGACCATTAACATTAGATGCCAAACAGATTCTTTCGTTTTTTCATATTCTGCCAATGGGGGACCATTGGCATTAGATGCCAAACAGATTCTTTCGTTTTTTCATATTCTGCCAATGGGGGACCATTGGCATTAGATGCCAAACAGATTCTTTCGTTTTTTCATATTCTGCCAATGGGGGACCATTGGCATTAGATGCCAAACAGATTCTTTCGTTTTTTCATATTCTGCCAATGGGGGACCATTGGCATTAGGTGCCAAACAGATTCTTTCGTTTTTTCATATTCTGCCAATGGGGGACCATTGGCATTAGGTGCCAAACAGATTCTTTCGTTTTTTCATATTCTGCCAATGGAGGACCATTGGCATTAGATGCCAAACAGATTCTTTCGTTTTTTCATATTCTGCCAATGGCGGACCATTGGCATTAGGTGCCAAACAGATTCTTTCGTTTTTTCATATTCTGCCAATGGGGGACCATTGGCATTAGGTGCCAAACAAATTCTTTCGTTTGTTCATATTCTGCCAATGGGGGACCATTGGCATTAGGTGCCAAACAGATTCTTTCGTTTTTTCATATTCTGCCAATGGGGGACCATTGGCATTAGGTGCCAAACAGATTCTTTCGTTTTTTCATATTCTGCCAATGGGGGACCATTGGCATTAGGTGCCAAACACATTCTTTCGTATTTTCATATTCTGCCAATGAGGGACCATTGGCATTAGGTGCCAAACAGATTCTTTCGTTTTTTCATATTCTGCCAATGGGGGACCATTGGCATTAGATGCCAAACGCATTCTTTCGTTTTTTCATATTCTGCCAATGGGGGACCATTGGCATTAGGTGCCAAACAGATTCTTTCGTTTTTTCATATTCTGCCAATGGGGGACCATTGGCATTAGGTGCCAAACGCATTCTTTCGTTTTTTCATATTCTGCCAATGGGGGACCATTGGCATTAGGTGCCAAACAGATTCTTTCGTTTTTTCATATTCTGCCAATGGGGGACCATTGGCATTAGGTGCCAAAAACATTCTTTCGTTTTTTCATATTCTGCCAATGGGGGACCATTGGCATTAGATGCCAAACAGATTCTTTCGTTTTTTCATATTCTGCCAATGGGGGACCATTGGCATTAGGTGCCAAACAGATTCTTTCGTATTTTCATATTCTGCCAATGGGGGACCATTGGCATTAGATGCCAAACACATTTTTTCGTTTTTTCATATTCTGCCAATGGGGGACCATTGGCATTAGATGCCAAACAGATTCTTTCGTTTTTTCATATTCTGCCAATGGCGGACCATTGGCATTAGGTGCCAAACAGATTCTTTCGTTTTTTCATATTCTGCCAATGGGGGACCATTGGCATTAGGTGCCAAACAGATTCTTTCGTTTTTTCATATTCTGCCAATGGGGGACCATTGGCATTAGGTGCCAAACAGATTCTTTCGTTTTTTCATATTCTGCCAATGGGGGACCATTGGCATTAGGTGCCAAACAAATTCTTTCGTTTTTTCATATTCTGCCAATGGGGGACCATTGGCATTAGGTGCCAAACAGATTCTTTCGTTTTTTCATATTCTGCCAATGGGGGACCATTGGCATTAGGTGCCAAAAACATTCTTTCGTTTTTTCATATTCTGCCAATGGGGGACCATTGGCATTAGATGCCAAACACATTTTTTCGTTTTTTCATATTCTGCCAATGGGGGACCATTGGCATTAGGTGCCAAACAGATTCTTTCGTATTTTCATATTCTGCCAATGGGGGACCATTGGCATTAGGTGCCAAACAGATTCTTTCGTTTTTTCATATTCTGCCAATGGGGGACCATTAACATTAGATGCCAAACAGATTCTTTCGTTTTTTCATATTCTGCCAATGGGGGACCATTGGCATTAGATGCCAAACAGATTCTTTCGTTTTTTCATATTCTGCCAATGGGGGACCATTGGCATTAGATGCCAAACAGATTCTTTCGTTTTTTCATATTCTGCCAATGGGGGACCATTGGCATTAGGTGCCAAACAGATTCTTTCGTTTTTTCATATTCTGCCAATGGGGGACCATTGGCATTAGGTGCCAAACAGATTCTTTCGTTTTTTCATATTCTGCCAATGGAGGACCATTGGCATTAGATGCCAAACAGATTCTTTCGTTTTTTCATATTCTGCCAATGGCGGACCATTGGCATTAGGTGCCAAACAGATTCTTTCGTTTTTTCATATTCTGCCAATGGGGGAGCATTGGCATTAGGTGCCAAACAAATTCTTTCGTTTGTTCATATTCTGCCAATGGGGGACCATTAGCATTAGATGCCAAACAGATTCTTTCGTTTTTTCATATTCTGCCAATGGGGGACCATTGGCATTAGGTGCCAAACAGATTCTTTCGTTTTTTCATATTCTGCCAATGGGGGACCATTGGCATTAGATGCCAAACACATTCTTTCGTTTTTCATATTCTGCCAATGGGGGACCATTGGCATTAGGTGCCAAACTAATTCTTTCGTTTTTTCATATTCTGCCAATGGGGGACCATTGGCATTAGGTGCCAAACACATTCTTTCGTTTTTCCATATTCTGCCAATGGGGGACCATTGGCATTAGATGCCAAACACATTCTTTCGTTTTTTCATATTCTGCCAATGGAGGACCATTGGCACTAGGCGCCAAAAAGATTCTTTCGTTTTTTCATATTCTGCCAATGGGGGACCATTGGCATTAGGTGAGAAACAGATTCTTTCGTTTTTTCATATTCTGCCAATGGGGGACCATTGGCATTAGGTGCCAAACACATTCTCTCGTTTTTTCATATTCTGCCAAAGGGGGACCATTGGCATTAGGTGCCAAACATATTCTTTCGTTTTTTCATATTCTGCCAATGGGGGACCATTGGCATTAGACGCCAAACAGATTCTTTCGTTTGTTCATATTCTGCCAATGGGGGACCATTGGCATTAGGTGCCAAACAGATTCTTTCGTTTTTTCATATTCTGCCAATGGGGGACCATTGGCATTAGATGCCAAACACATTCTTTCGTTTTTTCATATTCTGCCAATGGGGGACCATTGGCATTAGGTGCCAAACTAATTCTTTCGTTTTTTCATATTCTGCCAATGGGGGACCATTGGCATTAGGTGCCAAACACATTCTTTCGTTTTTCCATATTCTGCCAATGGGGGACCATTGGCATTAGATGCCAAACACATTTTTTCGTTTTTTCATATTCTGCCAATGGGGGACCATTGGCATTAGATGCCAAACACATTCTTTCGTTTTTTCATATTCTGCCAATGGAGGACCATTGGCACTAGGCGCCAAAAAGATTCTTTCGTTTTTTCATATTCTGCCAATGGGGGACCATTGGCATTAGGTGAGAAACAGATTCTTTCGTTTTTTCATATTCTGCCAATGGGGGACCATTGGCATTAGGTGCCAAACACATTCTCTCGTTTTTTCATATTCTGCCAAAGGGGGACCATTGGCATTAGGTGCCAAACATATTCTTTCGTTTTTTCATATTCTGCCAATAGGGGACCATTGGCATTAGATGCCAAACACATTCTTTCGTTTTTTCATATTCTGCCAATGGGGGACCATTGGCATTAGGTGCCAAACAAATTCTTTCGTTTTCTCATATTCTGCCAATGGGGGACCATTGGCATTAGATGCCAAACACATTCTTTCGTTTTTTCATAATCTGCCAATGGGGGACCATTGGCATTAGATGCCGAACACATTTTTTCGTTTTTTCATACTCTGCCAATGGGGGACCATTGGCATTAGATGCCAAACAGATTCTTTCGTTTTTTCATATTCTGCCAATGGGGGACCATTGGCATTAGATGCCAAACACATTCTTTCGTTTTTTCATATTCTGCCAATGGGGGACCATTAGCATTAGGTGCCAAACAGATTCTTTCGTTTTTTCATATTCTGCCAATAGGGGACCATTGGCATTAGGTGCCAAACAAATTCTTTCGTTTTTTCATATTCTGCCAATGGGGGACCATTGGCATTAGATGCCAAACAGATTCTTTCGTTTTTTCATTTTCTGCCAATGGGGGACCATTGGCATTAGGTGCCAAACACATTCTTTCGTTTTTTCATATTCTGCCAATGGGGGACCATTGGCATTAGGTGCCAAGCAAATTCTTTCGTTTTCTCATATTCTGCCAATGGGGGACCATTGGCATTAGATGCCAAACTCATTTTTTCGTTTTTTCATATTCTGCCAATGGGGGACCATTGGCATTAGATGCCAAACACATTCTTTCGTTTTTTCATATTCTGCCAATGGGGGACCATTGGCATTAGATGCCAAACACATTTTTTCGTTTGTTCATATTCTGCCAATGGGGGACCATTGGCATTAGATGCCAAACACATTCTTTCGTTTTTTCATATTCTGCCAATGGGGGACCATTGGCATTAGATGCCAAACACATTTTTTCGTTTGTTCATATTCTGCCAATGGGGGACCATTGGCATTAGGTGCCAAACAGATTCTTTCGTTTTTTCATATTCTGCCAATGGGGGACCATTGGCACTAGGTGCCAAACAGATTCTTTCGTTTTTTCATATTCTGCCAATGGGGGACCATTGGCATTAGATGAAAAACACATTTTTTCGTTTGTTCATATTCTGCCAATGGGGGACCATTGGCATTAGGTGCCAAACAGATTCTTTCGTTTTTTCATATTCTGCCAATGGGGGACCATTGGCATTAGATGCCAAACACATTCTTTCGTTTTTTCATATTCTGCCAATGGGGGACCATTGGCATTAGATGCCAAACACATTCTTTCGTTTTTTCGTATTCTGCCAATGGGGGACCATTGGCATTAGGTGCCAAACAGATTCTTTCGTTTTTTCATATTCTGCCAATGGGGGACCATTTGCATTAGGTGAGAAACAGATTCTTTCGTTTCTTCACATTTTACCAATGGGGGACCATTGGCATTAGGTGCCAAACACATTCTTTTGTTTTTTCATATTCTGCCAATGGGGGACCATTGGCATTAGATGCCAAACACATTCTTTCGTTTTTTCTTATTCTGCCAATGGGGGACCATTGGCATTAGATGCCAAACACATTTTTTCGTTTTTTCATATTCTGCCAATGGGGGACCATTGGCATTAGGTGCCAAACACATTCTCTCGTTTTTTCATATTCTGCCAATGGGGGACCATTGGCATTAGATGCCAAACACATTCTTTCGTTTTTTCGTATTCTGCCAATGGGGGACCATTGGCATTAGGTGCCAAACAGATTCTTTCGTTTTTTCATATTCTGCCAATGGGGGACCATTGGCATTAGATGCCAAACACATTTTTTCGTTTTTTCATATTCTGCCAATGGGGGACCATTGGCATTAGATGCCAAACACATTTTTTCGTTTATTCATATTCTGCCAATGGGGGACCATTGGCATTATATGCCAAACACATTCTTTCGTTTTTTCATATTCTGCCAATGGGGGACCATTGGCATTATATGCCAAACACATTCTTTCGTTTTTTCATATTCTGCCAATGGGGGACCGTTGGCATTAGATGCCAAACACATTTTTTCGTTTTTTCATATTCTGCCAATGGGGGACCATTGGCATTAGATGCCAAACACATTTTTTCGTTTTTTCATATTCTGCCAATGGGGGACCATTGGCATTAGATGCCAAACACATTTTTTCGTTTTTTCATATTCTGCCAATGGGGGACCATTGGCATTAAATGCCAAACACATTTTTTCGTTTTTTCATATTCTGCCAATGGGGGACCATTGGCATTAGATGCCAAACACATTTTTTCGTTTTTTCATATTCTGCCAATGGGGGACCATTGGCATTAGATGCCAAACACATTTTTTCGTTTTTTCATATTCTGCCAATGGGGGACCTTTGGCATTAGGTGCCAAACAGAATCTTTCGTTTTTTCATATTCTGCCAATGGGGGACCATTGGCATTAGATGCCAAACACATTTTTTCGTTTTTTCATATTCTGCCAATGGGGGACCATTGGCATTAGATGCCAAACACATTTTTTCGTTTTTTCATATTCTGCCAATGGGGGACCATTGGCATTAGATGCCAAACACATTTTTTCGTTTTTTCATATTCTGCCAATGGGGGACCTTTGGCATTAGGTGCCAAACAGAATCTTTCGTTTTTTCATATTCTGCCAATGGGGGACCATTGGCATTAGATGCCAAACACATTTTTTCGTTTTTTCATATTCTGCCAATGGGGGACCATTGGCATTAGATGCCAAACACATTTTTTCGTTTTTTCATATTCTGCCAATGGGGGACCATTGGCATTAGATGCCAAACACATTTTTTCGTTTTTTCATATTCTGCCAATGGGGGACCATTGGCATTAGATGCCAAACACATTTTTTCGTTTTTTCATATTCTGCCAATGGGGGACCATTGGCATTAGGTGCCAAACAGATTATTTCGTTTTTTCATATTCTGCCAATGGGGGACCATTGGCATTAGATGATAAACACATTTTTTCGTTTTTTCATATTCTGCCAATGGGCGACCTTTGGCATTAGGTGCCAAACAGATTCTTTCGTTTTTTCATATTCTGCCAATGGGGGACCATTGCCATTAGATGCCAAACACATTTTTTCGTTTTTTCATATTCTGCCAATGGGGGACCATTGGCATTATGTGCCAAACACATTCTTTCGTTTTTTCATATTCTGCCAATGGGGGACCATTGGCATTAGATGCCAAACACATTCTTTCGTTTTTCATATTCTGCCAATGGGGGACCATTGGCATTATGTGCCAAACACATTCTTTCGTTTTTTTCATATTCTGCCAATGGGGGACCATTGGCATTGGGTGCCAAACAGATTCTTTCGTTTTTTCATATTCTGCCAATGGGGGACCATTGGCATTAGATGCCAAACACATTCTTTCGTTTTTTCATATTCTACCAATGGGGGACCATTGGCATAAGTTGCCAAACACATTCTTTCGGTTTTTCATATTCTGCCAATGGGGGACCATTGGCATTAGGTGCCACACATTCTTTCGTTTTTTCATATTCTGCCAATGGGGGACCATTGGCATTGGGTGCCAAACAGATTCTTTCGTTTTTTCATATTCTGCCAATGGGGGACCATTGGCATTAGGTGCCAAACACATTCTTTCGTTTTTTCATATTCTGCCAATGGGGGACCATTGGCATTAGATGCCAAACACATTTTTTCGTTTTTTCATATTCTGCCAATGGGGGACCATTGGCATTAGATGCCAAACACATTTTTTCGTTTTTTCATATTCTGCCAATGGGGGACCATTGGCATTATATGCCAAACACATTCTTTCGTTTTTTCATATTCTGCCAATGGGGGACCATTGGCATTAGATGCCAAACACATTTTTTCGTTTTTTCATATTCTGCCAATGGGGGACCATTGGCATTAGGTGCCAAACAGATTATTTCGTTTTTTCATATTCTGCCAATGGGGGACCATTGGCATTAGATGCCAAACACATTTTTTCGTTTTTTCATATTCTGCCAATGGGCGACCTTTGGCATTAGGTGCCAAACAGATTCTTTCGTTTTTTCATATTCTGCCAATGGGGGACCATTGGCATTAGATGCCAAACACATTCTTTCGTTTTTTGGCATTAGGTGCCACACATTCTTTCGTTTTTTCATATTCTGCCAATGGGGGACCATTGGCATTAGGTGCCAAACACATTCTTTCGTTTTATCATATTCTGCCAATGGGGGACCATTGGCACTAGGTGAAAAACAGATTCTTTCGTTTTTTCATATTCTGCCAATGGGGGACCATTGGCATTATGTGCCAAACACATTCTTTCGTTTTTTCATATTCTGCCAATGGGGGACCATTGGCATTAGATGCCAAACACATTCTTTCGTTTTTCATATTCTGCCAATGGGGGACCATTGGCATTAGATGCCAAACACATTCTTTCGTTTTTTCATATTCTACCAATGGGGGACCATTGGCATAAGTTGCCAAACACATTCTTTCGGTTTTTCATATTCTGCCAATGGGGGACCATTGGCATTAGGTGCCAAACAGATTCTTTCGTTTTTTCATATTCTGCCAATGGAGGACCATTGGCATTAGATGCCAAACACATTTTTTCGTTTTTTCATATTCTGCCAATGGGCGACCTTTGGCATTAGGTGCCAAACAGATTCTTTCGTTTTTTCATATTCTGCCAATGGGGGACCATTGCCATTAGATGCCAAACACATTTTTTCGTTTTTTCATATTCTGCCAATGGGGGACCATTGGCATTAGATGCCAAACACATTCTTTCGTTTTTTCATATTCTGCCAATGGGGGACCATTGGCATTAGGTGCCACACATTCTTTCGTTTTTTCATATTCTGCCAATGGGGGACCATTGGCATTAGGTGCCAAACACATTCTTTCGTTTTTTCATATTCTGCCAATGGGGGACCATTGGCATTAGATGCCACACATTCTTTCGTTTTTTCATATTCTGCCAATGGGGGACCATTGGCATTAGGTGCCACACATTCTTTCGTTTTTTCATATTCTGCCAATGGGGGACCATTGGCATTAGGTGCCAATCAGATTCTTTCGTTTTTTCATATTCTGCCAATGGGGGACCATTGGCATTATATGCCAAACACATTTTTTCGTTTTTTCATATTCTGCCAATGGGGGACCATTGGCATTAGGTGCCAAACAGATTCTTTCGTTTTTTCATATTCTGCCAATGGGGGACCATTGGCATTAGATGCCAAACACATTTTTTCGTTTTTTCATATTCTGCCAATGGGCGACCTTTGGCATTAGGTGCCAAACAGATTCTTTCGTTTTTTCATATTCTGCCAATGGGGGACCATTGCCATTAGATGCCAAACACATTTTTTCGTTTTTTCATATTCTGCCAATGGGGGACCATTGGCATTAGATGCCAAACACATTCTTTCGTTTTTTCATATTCTGCCAATGGGGGACCATTGGCATTAGGTGCCACACATTCTTTCGTTTTTTCATATTCTGCCAATGGGGGACCATTGGCATTAGGTGCCACACATTCTTTCGTTTTTTCATACTCTGCCAATGGGGGACCATTGGCATTAGATGCCAAACACATTCTTTCGTTTTTTCATATTCTGCCAATGGGGGACCATTGGCATTAGGTGCCACACATTCTTTCGTTTTTTCATATTCTGCCAATGGGGGACCATTGGCATTATGTGCCAAACACATTCTTTCGTTTTTTCATATTCTGCCAATGGGGGACCATTGGCATTAGATGCCAAACAGATTCTTTCGTTTTTTCATATTCTGCCAATGGGGGACCATTGCCATTAGATGCCAAACACATTTTTTCGTTTTTTCATATTCTGCCAATGGGGGACCATTGGCATTATGTGCCAAACACATTCTTTCGTTTTTTTCATATTCTGCCAATGGGGGACCATTGGCATTAGGTGTAACACATTCTTTCGTTTTTTCATATTCTGCCAATGGGGGACCATTGGCATTAGATGCCACACATTCTTTCGTTTTTTCATATTCTGCCAATGGGGGACCATTGGCATTAGGTGCCACACATTCTTTCGTTTTTTCATATTCTGCCAATGGGGGACCATTGGCATTAGGTGCCAATCAGATTCTTTCGTTTTTTCATATTCTGCCAATGGGGGACCATTGGCATTAGATGCCAAACACATTTTTTCGTTTTTTCATATTCTGCCAATGGGCGACCTTTGGCATTAGGTGCCAAACAGATTCTTTCGTTTTTTCATATTCTGCCAATGGGGGACCATTGCCATTAGATGCCAAACACATTTTTTCGTTTTTTCATATTCTGCCAATGGGGGACCATTGGCATTAGATGCCAAACACATTCTTTCGTTTTTTCATATTCTGCCAATGGGGGACCATTGGCATTAGGTGCCACACATTCTTTCGTTTTTTCATATTCTGCCAATGGGGGACCATTGGCATTAGGTGCCAAACACATTCTTTCGTTTTTTCATACTCTGCCAATGGGGGACCATTGGCATTAGATGCCAAACACATTCTTTCGTTTTTTCATATTCTGCCAATGGGGGACCATTGGCATTAGATGCCAAACACATTCTTTCGTTTTTTCATATTCTGCCAATGGGGGACCATTGGCATTAGGTGCCACACATTCTTTCGTTTTTTCATATTCTGCCAATGGGGGACCATTGGCATTAGGTGCCAAACACATTCTTTCGTTTTTTCATACTCTGCCAATGGGGGACCATTGGGTTTTTTCATATTCTGCCAATGGGGGACCATTGGCATTATGTGCCAAACACATTCTTTCGTTTTTTCATATTCTGCCAATGGGGGACCATTGGCATTAGATGCCAAACACATTCTTTCGTTTTTCATATTCTGCCAATGGGGGACCATTGGCATTAGATGCCAAACACATTCTTTCGTTTTTTCGTTTTTTCATATTCTGCCAATGGGGGACCATTGGCATTAGGTGCCAAACACATTCTTTCGTTTTTTCATATTCTGCCAATGGGGGACCATTGGCATTAGATGCCACACATTCTTTCGTTTTTTCATATTCTGCCAATGGGGGACCATTGGCATTAGGTGCCACACATTCTTTCGTTTTTTCATATTCTGCCAATGGGGGACCATTGGCATTAGGTGCCAATCAGATTCTTTCGTTTTTTCATATTCTGCCAATGGGGGACCATTGGCATTATATGCCAAACACATTTTTTCGTTTTTTCATATTCTGCCAATGGGGGACCATTGGCATTAGGTGCCAAACAGATTCTTTCGTTTTTTCATATTCTGCCAATGGGGGACCATTGGCATTAGATGCCAAACACATTTTTTCGTTTTTTCATATTCTGCCAATGGGCGACCTTTGGCATTAGGTGCCAAACAGATTCTTTCGTTTTTTCATATTCTGCCAATGGGGGACCATTGCCATTAGATGCCAAACACATTTTTTCGTTTTTTCATATTCTGCCAATGGGGGACCATTGGCATTAGATGCCAAACACATTCTTTCGTTTTTTCATATTCTGCCAATGGGGGACCATTGGCATTAGGTGCCACACATTCTTTCGTTTTTTCATATTCTGCCAATGGGGGACCATTGGCATTAGGTGCCACACATTCTTTCGTTTTTTCATACTCTGCCAATGGGGGACCATTGGCATTAGATGCCAAACACATTCTTTCGTTTTTTCATATTCTGCCAATGGGGGACCATTGGCATTAGGTGCCACACATTCTTTCGTTTTTTCATATTCTGCCAATGGGGGACCATTGGCATTATGTGCCAAACAGATTCTTTCGTTTTTTCATATTCTGCCAATGGGGGACCATTGGCATTAGATGCCAAACAGATTCTTTCGTTTTTTCATATTCTGCCAATGGGGGACCATTGCCATTAGATGCCAAACACATTTTTTCGTTTTTTCATATTCTGCCAATGGGGGACCATTGGCATTATGTGCCAAACACATTCTTTCGTTTTTTTCATATTCTGCCAATGGGGGACCATTGGCATTAGGTGTAACACATTCTTTCGTTTTTTCATATTCTGCCAATGGGGGACCATTGGCATTAGATGCCACACATTCTTTCGTTTTTTCATATTCTGCCAATGGGGGACCATTGGCATTAGGTGCCACACATTCTTTCGTTTTTTCATATTCTGCCAATGGGGGACCATTGGCATTAGGTGCCAATCAGATTCTTTCGTTTTTTCATATTCTGCCAATGGGGGACCATTGGCATTATATGCCAAACACATTTTTTCGTTTTTTCATATTCTGCCAATGGGGGACCATTGGCATTAGGTGCCAAACAGATTCTTTCGTTTTTTCATATTCTGCCAATGGGGGACCATTGGCATTAGATGCCAAACACATTTTTTCGTTTTTTCATATTCTGCCAATGGGCGACCTTTGGCATTAGGTGCCAAACAGATTCTTTCGTTTTTTCATATTCTGCCAATGGGGGACCATTGCCATTAGATGCCAAACACATTTTTTCGTTTTTTCATATTCTGCCAATGGGGGACCATTGGCATTAGATGCCAAACACATTCTTTCGTTTTTTCATATTCTGCCAATGGGGGACCATTGGCATTAGGTGCCACACATTCTTTCGTTTTTTCATATTCTGCCAATGGGGGACCATTGGCATTAGGTGCCACACATTCTTTCGTTTTTTCATACTCTGCCAATGGGGGACCATTGGCATTAGATGCCAAACACATTCTTTCGTTTTTTCATATTCTGCCAATGGGGGACCATTGGCATTAGGTGCCACACATTCTTTCGTTTTTTCATATTCTGCCAATGGGGGACCATTGGCATTATGTGCCAAACACATTCTTTCGTTTTTTCATATTCTGCCAATGGGGGACCATTGGCATTAGATGCCAAACAGATTCTTTCGTTTTTTCATATTCTGCCAATGGGGGACCATTGCCATTAGATGCCAAACACATTTTTTCGTTTTTTCATATTCTGCCAATGGGGGACCATTGGCATTATGTGCCAAACACATTCTTTCGTTTTTTTCATATTCTGCCAATGGGGGACCATTGGCATTAGGTGTAACACATTCTTTCGTTTTTTCATATTCTGCCAATGGGGGACCATTGGCATTAGGTGCCAAACAGATTCTTTCGTTTTTTCATATTCTGCCAATGGGGGACCATTGGCATTAGGTGCCACACATTCTTTCGTTTTTTCATATTCTGCCAATGGGGGACCATTGGCATTAGGTGCCACACATTCTTTCGTTTTTTCATATTCTGCCAATGGGGGACCATTGGCATTAGGTGCCAATCAGATTCTTTCGTTTTTTCATATTCTGCCAATGGGGGACCATTGGCATTAGGTGCCACACATTCTTTCGTTTTTTCATATTCTGCCAATGGGGGACCATTGGCATTATATGCCAAACACATTTTTTCGTTTTTTCATATTCTGCCAATGGGGGACCATTGGCATTAGGTGCCAAACAGATTCTTTCGTTTTTTCATATTCTGCCAATGGGGGACCATTGGCATTAGATGCCAAACACATTTTTTCGTTTTTTCATATTCTGCCAATGGGCGACCTTTGGCATTAGGTGCCAAACAGATTCTTTCGTTTTTTCATATTCTGCCAATGGGGGACCATTGCCATTAGATGCCAAACACATTTTTTCGTTTTTTCATATTCTGCCAATGGGGGACCATTGGCATTAGATGCCAAACACATTCTTTCGTTTTTTCATATTCTGCCAATGGGGGACCATTGGCATTAGGTGCCACACATTCTTTCGTTTTTTCATACTCTGCCAATGGGGGACCATTGGCATTAGATGCCAAACACATTCTTTCGTTTTTTCATATTCTGCCAATGGGGGACCATTGGCATTAGGTGCCACACATTCTTTCGTTTTTTCATATTCTGCCAATGGGGGACCATTGGCATTATGTGCCAAACACATTCTTTCGTTTTTTCATATTCTGCCAATGGGGGACCATTGGCATTAGATGCCAAACAGATTCTTTCGTTTTTTCATATTCTGCCAATGGGGGACCATTGCCATTAGATGCCAAACACATTTTTTCGTTTTTTCATATTCTGCCAATGGGGGACCATTGGCATTATGTGCCAAACACATTCTTTCGTTTTTTTCATATTCTGCCAATGGGGGACCATTGGCATTAGGTGTAACACATTCTTTCGTTTTTTCATATTCTGCCAATGGGGGACCATTGGCAATAGGTGCCAAACAGATTCTTTCGTTTTTTCATATTCTGCCAATGGGGGACCATTGGCATTAGATGCCAAACACATTTTTTCGTTTTTTCATATTCTGCCAATGGGCGACCTTTGGCATTAGGTGCCAAACAGATTCTTTCGTTTTTTCATATTCTGCCAATGGGGGACCATTGCCATTAGATGCCAAACACATTTTTTCGTTTTTTCATATTCTGCCAATGGGGGACCATTGGCATTATGTGCCAAACACATTCTTTCGTTTTTTTCATATTCTGCCAATGGGGGACCATTGGCATTAGGTGTAACACATTCTTTCGTTTTTTCATATTCTGCCAATGGGGGACCATTGGCATTAGGTGCCAAACAGATTCTTTCGTTTTTTCATATTCTGCCAATGGGGGACCATTGGCATTAGGTGCCAAACAGATTCTTTCGTTTTTCCATATTCTGCCAATGGGGGACCATTGGCATTAGGTGCCACACATTCTTTCGTTTTTTCATATTCTGCCAATGGGGGACCATTGGCATTAGGTGCCAAACAGATTCTTTCGTTTTTTCATATTCTGCCAATGGGGGACCATTGGAATTAGGTGCCACACATTCTTTCGTTTTTCATATTCTGCCAATGGGGGACCATTGGCATTAGGTGCCAAACACATTCTTTCGTTTTTTCATATTCTGCCAATGGGGGACCATTGGCATTAGGTGCCACACATTCTTTCGTTTTTTCATATTCTGCCAATGGGGGACCATTGGCATTAGGTGCCACACATTCTTCCGTTTTATCATATTCTGCCAATGGGGGACCATTGGCATTAGGTGCCAAACACATTCTTTCGTTTTTTCATATTCTGCCAATGGGGGACCATTGGCATTAGGTGCCACACATTCTTTCGTTTTTTCATATTCTGCCAATGGAGGACCATTGGCATTAGGTGCCAAACACATTCTTTCGTTTTTTCATATTCTGCCAATGGGGGACCATTGGCATTAGGTGCCACACATTCTTTCGTTTTTTCATATTCTGCCAATGGGGGACCATTGGCATTAGGTGCCACACATTCTTCCGTTTTTTCATATTCTGCCAATGGGGGACCATTGGCATTAGGTGCCAAACACATTCTTTCGTTTTTTCATATTCTGCCAATGGGGGACCATTGGCATTAGGTGCCACACATTCTTTCGTTTTTTCATATTCTGCCAATGGGGGACCATTGGCATTAGGTGCCAAACACATTCTTTCGTTTTTTCATATGCTGACAATGGGGGACCATTGGCACTAGGTGCCAAACACATTCTTTCGTTTTTTTCATATTCTGCCAATGGGGGACCATTGGCATTAGGTGCCACACATTCTTCCGTTTTTTCATATTCTGCCAATGGGGGACCATTGGCACTAGGTGCCAAACAGATTCTTTCGTTTTTTCATATTCTGCCAATGGGGGACCATTGGCATTAGGTGCCAAACAGATTCTTTCGTTTTTTCATATTCTGCCAATGGGGGACCATTGGCATTATGTGCCAAACACATTCTTTCGTTTTTTCATATTCTGCCAATGGGGGACCATTGGCATTAGGTGCCAAACAGATTCTTTCGTTTTTTCATATTCTGCCAATGGGGGACCATTGGCATTATATGCCAAACACATTTTTTCGTTTTTTCATATTCTGCCAATGGGGGACCATTGGCATTAGGCGCCGAACAGAATCTTTCGTTTTTTCATATTCTGCCAATGGGGGACCTTTGGCATTAGGTGCCAAACAGATTCTTTCGTTTTTTCATATTTTGCCAATGGGGGACCATTTACATTAGATGCCAAACACATTTTTTCGTTTTTTCATATTCTGCCAATGGGAGACCATTGGCATTAGATGCCAAACACATTCTTTCGTTTTTTCATATTCTGCCAATGGGGGACCATTGGCATTAGGTGCCAAACACATTCTTTCGTTTTTTCATATTCTACCAATGGGGGACCATTGGCATAAGTTGCCAAACACATTCCTTCGTTTTTTCATATTCTGCCAATGGGGGTCCATTGGCATTAGGTGCCAAACACATTCTTTCGTTTTTTCATATTCTGCCAATGGGGGACCATTGGCATTAGGTGCCAAACACATTCTTTCTTTTTTTCATATTCTGCCAATGGGGGACCATTGGCATTAGGTGCCACACATTCTTTCGTTTTTTCATATTCTGCCAATGGGGGACCATTGGCATTAGGTGCCAAACAAATTCTTTCGTTTTTTCATATGCTGACAATGGGGGACCATTGGCACTAGGTGCCAAACAGATTCTTTCGTTTTTTCATATTCTGCCAATGGGGGACCATTGGCATTAGGTGCCAAACAGATTCTTTCGTTTTTTTCATATTCTGCCAATGGGGGACCATTGGCATTAGGTGCCACACATTCTTCCGTTTTTTCATATTCTGCCAATGGGGGACCATTGGCACTAGGTGCCAAACAGATTCTTTCGTTTTTTCATATTCTGCCAATGGGGGACCATTGGCATTAGGTGCCAAACAGATTCTTTCGTTTTTTCATATTCTGCCAATGGGGGACCATTGGCATTATGTGCCAAACACATTCTTTCGTTTTTTCATATTCTGCCAATGGGGGACCATTGGCATTAGGTGCCAAACAGATTCTTTCGTTTTTTCATATTCTGCCAATGGGGGACCATTGGCATTAGATGCCAAACACATTTTTTCGTTTTTTCATATTCTGCCAATGGGCGACCTTTGGCATTAGGTGCCAAACAGATTCTTTCGTTTTTTCATATTCTGCCAATGGGGGACCATTGCCATTAGATGCCAAACACATTTTTTCGTTTTTTCATATTCTGCCAATGGGGGACCATTGGCATTAGATGCCAAACACATTCTTTCGTTTTTTCATATTCTGCCAATGGGGGACCATTGGCATTAGGTGCCACACATTCTTTCGTTTTTTCATATTCTGCCAATGGGGGACCATTGGCATTAGGTGCCAAACACATTCTTTCGTTTTTTCATACTCTGCCAATGGGGGACCATTGGCATTAGATGCCAAACACATTCTTTCGTTTTTTCATATTCTGCCAATGGGGGACCATTGGCATTAGATGCCAAACACATTCTTTCGTTTTTTCATATTCTGCCAATGGGGGACCATTGGCATTAGGTGCCACACATTCTTTCGTTTTTTCATATTCTGCCAATGGGGGACCATTGGCATTAGGTGCCAAACACATTCTTTCGTTTTTTCATACTCTGCCAATGGGGGACCATTGGCATTAGATGCCAAACACATTCTTTCGTTTTTTCATATTCTGCCAATGGGGGACCATTGGCATTAGGTGCCACACATTCTTTCGTTTTTTCATATTCTGCCAATGGGGGACCATTGGCATTAGGTGCCAAACACATTCTTTCGTTTTTTCATACTCTGCCAATGGGGGACCATTGGCATTAGATGCCAAACACATTCTTTCGTTTTTTCATATTCTGCCAATGGGGGACCATTGGCATTAGGTGCCACACATTCTTTCGTTTTTTCATATTCTGCCAATGGGGGACCATTGGCATTAGGTGCCAAACAGATTCTTTCGTTTTTTCATATTCTGCCAATGGGGGACCATTGGCATTAGATGCCAAACATATTTTTTCGTTTTTTCATATTCTGCCAATGGGCGACCTTTGGCATTAGGTGCCAAACAGATTCTTTCGTTTTTTCATATTCTGCCAATGGGGGACCATTGCCATTAGATGCCAAACACATTTTTTCGTTTTTTCATATTCTGCCAATGGGGGACCATTGGCATTAGATGCCAAACACATTCTTTCGTTTTTTCATATTCTGCCAATGGGGGACCATTGGCATTAGGTGCCACACATTCTTTCGTTTTTTCATATTCTGCCAATGGGGGACCATTGGCATTAGGTGCCAAACACATTCTTTCGTTTTTTCATACTCTGCCAATGGGGGACCATTGGCATTAGATGCCAAACACATTCTTTCGTTTTTTCATATTCTGCCAATGGGGGACCATTGGCATTAGGTGCCACACATTCTTTCGTTTTTTCATATTCTGCCAATGGGGGACCATTGGCATTAGGTGCCAAACAGATTCTTTCGTTTTTTCATATTCTGCCAATGGGGGACCATTGGCATTAGGTGCCAAACAGATTCTTTCGTTTTTCCATATTCTGCCAATGGGGGACCATTGGCATTAGGTGCCACACATTCTTTCGTTTTTTCATATTCTGCCAATGGGGGACCATTGGCATTAGGTGCCAAACAGATTCTTTCGTTTTTTCATATTCTGCCAATGGGGAACCATTGGCATTAGGTGCCACACATTCTTTCGTTTTTCATATTCTGCCAATGGGGGACCATTGGCATTAGGTGCCAAACACATTCTTTCGTTTTTTCATATTCTGCCAATGGGGGACCATTGGCACTAGGTGCCAAACAGATTCTTTCGTTTTTTCATATTCTGCCAATGGGGGACCATTGGCATTAGGTGCCACACATTCTTTCGTTTTTTCATATTCTGCCAATGGAGGACCATTGGCATTAGGTGCCAAACACATTCTTTCGTTTTTTCATATTCTGCCAATGGGGGACCATTGGCATTAGGTGCCACACATTCTTTCGTTTTTTCATATTCTGCCAATGGGGGACCATTGGCATTAGGTGCCACACATTCTTCCGTTTTTTCATATTCTGCCAATGGGGGACCATTGGCATTAGGTGCCAAACACATTCTTTCTTTTTTTCATATTCTGCCAATGGGGGACCATTGGCATTAGGTGCCACACATTCTTTCGTTTTTTCATATTCTGCCAATGGGGGACCATTGGCATTAGGTGCCAAACACATTCTTTAGTTTTTTCATATTCTGACAATGGGGGACCATTGGCACTAGGTGCCAAACACATTCTTTCGTTTTTTCATATTCTGCCAATGGGGGACCTTTGGCATTAGGCGCCGAACAGAATCTTTCGTTTTTTCATATTCTGCCAATGGGGGACCTTTGGCATTAGGTGCCAAACAGATTCTTTCGTTTTTTCATATTTTGCCAATGGGGGACCATTTACATTAGATGCCAAACACATTTTTTCGTTTTTTCATATTCTGCCAATGGGAGACCATTGGCATTAGATGCCAAACACATTCTTTCGTTTTTTCATATTCTGCCAATGGGGGACCATTGGCATTAGGTGCCAAACACATTCTTTCGTTTTTTCATATTCTACCAATGGGGGACCATTGGCATAAGTTGCCAAACACATTCCTTCGTTTTTTCATATTCTGCCAATGGGGGTCCATTGGCATTAGGTGCCAAACACATTCTTTCGTTTTTTCATATTCTGCCAATGGGGGACCATTGGCATTAGGTGCCAAACACATTCTTTCTTTTTTTCATATTCTGCCAATGGGGGACCATTGGCATTAGGTGCCACACATTCTTTCGTTTTTTCATATTCTGCCAATGGGGGACCATTGGCATTAGGTGCCAAACAAATTCTTTCGTTTTTTCATATGCTGACAATGGGGGACCATTGGCACTAGGTGCCAAACAGATTCTTTCGTTTTTTCATATTCTGCCAATGGGGGACCATTGGCATTAGGTGCCAAACAGATTCTTTCGTTTTTTTCATATTCTGCCAATGGGGGACCATTGGCATTAGGTGCCACACATTCTTCCGTTTTTTCATATTCTGGCAATGGGGGACCATTGGCATTAGGTGCCAAACACATTCTTTCTTTTTTTCATATTCTGCCAATGGGGGACCATTGGCATTAGGTGCCACACATTCTTTCGTTTTTTCATATTCTGCCAATGGGGGACCATTGGCATTAGGTGCCAAACACATTCTTTCGTTTTTTCATATGCTGACAATGGGGGACCATTGGCACTAGGTGCCAAACACATTCTTTCGTTTTTTCATATTCTGCCAATGGGGGACCATTGGCATTAGGCGCCGAACAGAATCTTTCGTTTTTTCATATTCTGCCAATGGGGGACCATTGGCATTAGATGCCAAACACATTTTTTCGTTTTTTCATATTCTGCCAATGGGGGACCATTGGCATTATATGCCAAACACATTCTTTCGTTTCTTCATATTCTGCCAATGGGGGACCATTGGCATTAGATGCCAAACACATTTTTTCGTTTTTTCATATTCTGCCAATGGGGGACCATTGGCATTAGGTGCCAAACAGATTCTTTCGTTTTTTCATATTCTGCCTTTGGCATTAGGTGCCAAACAGATTCTTTCGTTTTTTCATATTTTGCCAATGGGGGACCATTTACATTAGATGCCAAACACATTTTTTCGTTTTTTTATTTTCTGCCAATGGGAGACCATTGGCATTAGATGCCAAACACATTCTTTCGTTTTTTCATATTCTGCCAATGGGAGACCATTGGCATTAGGTGCCAAACACATTCTTTCGTTTTTTCATATTCTGCCAATGGGGGACCATTGGCATTAGATGCCAAACACATTCTTTCGTTTTTTCATATTCTACCAATGGGGGACCATTGGCATAGGTTGCCAAACACATTCTTTCGTTTTTTCATATTCTACCAATGGGGGTCCATTGGCATTAGGTGCCAAACACATTCTTTCGTTTTTTCATATTCTACCAATGGGGGACCGTTGGCATAAGTTGCCAAACACATTCTTTCGTTTTTTCATATTCTGCCAATGGGGGACCATTGGCATTAGGTGCCAAACACATTCTTTCGTTTTTTCATATTCTGCCAATGGGGGACCATTGGCATTAGGTGCCAAACAGATTCTTTCGTTTTTTTCATATTCTGCCAATGGGGGACCATTGGCATTAGGTGCCACACATTCTTCCGTTTTTTCATATTCTGCCAATGGGGGACCATTGGTATTAGGTGCCAAACACATTCTTTCTTTTTTTCATATTCTGCCAATGGGGGACCATTGGCATTAGGTGCCACACATTCTTTCGTTTTTTCATATTCTGCCAATGGGGGACCATTGGCATTAGGTGCCAAACACATTCTTTCGTTTTTTCATATTCTGCCAATGGGGGACCATTGGCATTAGATGCCAAACACATTTTTTCGTTTTTTCATATTCTGCCAATGGGGGACCATTGGCATTATATGCCAAACACATTCTTTCGTTTCTTCATATTCTGCCAATGGGGGACCATTGGCATTAGGTGCCAAACAGATTCTTTCGTTTTTTCATATTCTGCCAATGGGGGACCTTTGGCATTAGGTGCCAAACAGATTCTTTCGTTTTTTCATATTTTGCCAATGGGGGACCATTTACATTAGATGCCAAACACATTTTTTCGTTTTTTTATATTCTGCCAATGGGAGACCATTGGCATTAGATGCCAAACACATTCTTTCGTTTTTTCATATTCTGCCAATGGGAGACCATTGGCATTAGGTGCCAAACACATTCTTTCGTTTTTTCATATTCTGCCAATGGGGGACCATTGGCATTAGATGCCAAACAGATTCTTTCGTTTTTTCATATTCTACCAATGGGGGACCATTGGCATAAGTTGCCAAACACATTCTTTCGTTTTTTCATATTCTGCCAATGGGGGTCCATTGGCATTAGGTGCCAAACACATTCTTTCGTTTTTTCATATTCTACCAATGGGGGACCATTGGCATAAGTTGCCAAACACATTCTTTCGTTTTTTCATATTCTGCCAATGGGGGACCATTGGCATTAGGTGCCACACATTCTTTCGTTTTTTCATATTCTGCCAATGGGGGACCATTGGCATTAGGTGCCAAACACATTCTTTCGTTTTTTCATATTCTGCCAATGGAGGACCATTGGCATTAAGTGTCAAACACATTCTCTCGTTTTTTCATATTCTGCCAATGGGGGACCATTGGCATTAGGTGCCAAACACATTCTTTCGTTTTTTCATATTCTGCCAATGGGGAACCATTGGCATTAGATGCCAAACAGATTCTTTCGGTTTTTCATATTCTGCCAATGGGGGACCATTGGCATTAAGTGCCAAACAGATTCTTTCGTTTTTCCATATTCTGCCAATGGGGGACCATTGGCATTAGGTGCCAAACACATTCTTTCGTTTTTTCATATGCTGACAATGGGGGACCATTGGCACTAGGTGCCAAACAGATTCTTTCGTTTTTTCATATTCTGCCAATGGAGGACCATTGGCATTAGGTGCCAAACACATTCTTTCGTTTTTTCATATTCTGCCAATGGAGGACCATTGGCATTAGGTGCCAAACACATTCTTTCGTTTTTTCATATGCTGACAATGGGGGACCATTGGCACTAGGTGCCAAACAGATTCTTTCGTTTTTTCATATTCTGCCAATGGAGGACCATTGGCATTAGGTGCCAAACACATTCTTTCGTTTTTTCATATTCTGCCAATGGAGGACCATTGGCATTAGGTGCCAAACACATTCTTTCTTTTTTTCATATTCTGCCAATGGGGGACCATTGGCATTAGGTGCCACACATTCTTTCGTTTTTTCATATTCTGCCAATGGGGGACCATTGGCATTAGGTGCCAAACACATTCTTTCGTTTTTTCATATGCTGACAATGGGGGACCATTGGCATTAGATGCCAAACGCATTCTTTCGTTTTTTCATATTCTGCCATTTAAAAGTTGCATACGAAGGAAATCCACCTATCTCTTGCGGCTGGTGCCGGAAGGTCCTTTTTGTTTTGCCGAGATGCGCAAAGGTAGTTTTTTCATATATTTTTCTTTGATCGTATTCTTGCTTCTATGCGGATATATTACGTAGTATTTACAATTCGTAGCAATTCGACGGGGAACGGGTGTGTGTATGATTTGGTTGGATGGATCTTTAAGTATCTATGAGACTACTGAACCGATTTCAAAAATTCAATACTAAAATGGTGACACTTTTGCTATAGTTTTCCTTTGAAAGTTCAATAGGAACAGATCATTCCTAACGACTAGGTTAGGTTAGGTGAGGTAAGAGTGGCAGGCCGCAGATTGCAATCTCACTTAGACCAGATAAGGTCTCTTGTGTTACCACATGGATCTGTATTACACCGGAGAAATACTACCCGCAGAACCAGCCGGAGCTTGTTATGAAGCGCTGGAGGCTGCCTGTGTTTATGTCAGCCAGTTCACTTAGGTTGTGGAAGGAGCTAGCTCCTAAGTATGCTCTTCTTCGAGCTGAGAGGGCCGGACATGTACAAAGAAGGTGGAGAATCGACTCCTCTTTCTCTTCGTCCATGCAGCTTCTACAGAAGTCGTTGTAGAGGAGGCCTCGCCTATAGGCATGTTTGTCAATCGTGCAGTGTCCCGTTATGACACCAACTAGGGTGCTTATTAGCAATCTTTTTCGTCTAATGAGACAGTGAGAACGTTTGAGATCCAGCTTTGGCCAAATCTGCTTGGCGATAAGACAGGTGTTACCAACTGTCCATCTGTGATTTGTGATGTCGATCGCGTTGTTGTTAAGTAGCAGTTTGCAAGTGGCGAGAATCATGCTTAAATTCCCCTTTACCGGAAGAATAGATAGAGTTGTGCCTTCTCTGGCGAGTTCATCAGCCATACAGTTGCCTGGAATGTCTCTGTGCCTCGGCACCCATATTAGGTGAATTTTGAATTGCTCAGCCATCTCGTTAAGGGACAAGCAACAATTTAGGGCTGTTTTTTAGTTGAAGGCGACAGATTCCAGGTATTTTATCGCGGCCTGACTATCGGTAAAAATTGTGATATCCCGAGTGGATATCAGCCACGATAGGGCTTGATATATGGCTAATTGCCATAATCTCGGCTTGGAAGACACTGCAATGGTCAGGCAAACGGAAGGAGATGTTTACGTTCACATCCTTGGAGAATACTCCCCCACACAACTCCAGATTCTGTTTTAGAGCCATCTGTGAAGAAGCAGATAGATCCCTTTCGTTGTAGCTCAAAATCATCCTTCCAGTCAAGTCTGGAAGGGATGGTCGTAACGAAGTTTTTGTCGAATAGGAGTTGTTGAAGGGTGTAATCGGTGCTTTGCGGAAGGAATTCTAAATTGTTCAGAATGGTGGAGTGTCCAGCCCGCAGGATGGACCAATGGTGAAGTTCTTTAATACGTATGACTGCGCTGGCTGCCACTTGTTTACTGTAAATATCTAGCGGAAGCAAATTGACCAGAGTGTCTAGAGCCGCCGTGGGGTTGGTTCTGAGTGCTCCACTGGTATCTAGGCCGATCTTTGCACTTTACAAAGATGGTTACGACTGGTGGCTATGTCCAAGGCTTTCCACCAGACAATTACGCCTAAGTATAAACCTAAGTATGTATGGTGCGCGTCCAAAGCCGCAGGAGGACTGCTAGTTTTGTTATAATCTTTCAACCCAAACAAAGGTCACAAATACTACCGAGTTACCCTTAATTTTTTATAAATTTGTTAACGAAGATGATTTGGGATCGCCAAGACTAATTAGATCGCCAGTTTGACAATCAATCTTATCATTCTGCTGCGTTTCAATCGATTTTCATTCAAATCCCCGCCCATCAAGAAATGACTTCAAGCACTTATTATCGTAATAATAACAATAAAACAAAACAAAAAAAAACCCCTGATAGGGATATCTTGTTTCGATAGCCTTTAATATTGATAAATCTTTTATTCAACAATCGAACGCTGTGAGAAACATCACGAAAGTACACAATTCGTCATGGATAAAGGCAAACAAAAGCCTTATATTGTAAATCTTCAGCTGGGACTACAATCACAAACTCCTCAAGATGAGCACCTGCCTTCAACACCACGTCAAATACCGGATCCCGATTTGCGGACAAGCTATCAACCACCAGAACTTGGTTGGTATGAGGATTTACAAAGGAACAAACCGCAATTGTATTCATTAGCTGCAGGTAGGTTTGTGAATTAAAATTTGCTTAAGTCAGTCTTTTTACATAGATTTAGATAAAGCTACCTGATAAGACTTGCATTCTTGGAAAAGTGATAATAACTGTGAAAAGTTAACCAAAGTAAAGCCAAATTGAAAAGCATTTCCACTGCGCGTTTATTTTTACAAAATATATACATTTAAGGCTTATCGTCTTCTGTCATTGCAATCGAAAGGTTATAAATATACTGGAAAGCTATCGCGGTATTAGTAGTTTATCTTCTAACAAAGTAGAAAGCTTTTATAAGTTATTTACTTTGGATTCCATGAAATCTAGTTATTTTTAAAGTAGATAACGAACGCTATTGTCACAGAGAGTTTTGCAATGGAGATTAGCGTAGAGTTTTAACATTCAATCGATCTGTCAAAACTGACAGTAATGACAATTTGGTAAGCTTATTAAGACAGCGCAGCTGTGGCACCATAAGAGACTGTCAGACAGACTGCCTTTTCTTTCCTTTTTATTACAATCTGCGCCGTAATGTTAAGTCTCCCATGTTTCTATTTTTGTTGGCTATTCGAACCTCGCAGCTAGGTAGGTAGAAGTGGTTAGATCTGGTGAAACCTGCCAGAGACACAAGTAGCGCGGATGCACCGTTTTGATACCACAACTCACGTGACCTGGATGTTGATGGGCGTGGCTAAGATTGTGTTTTTCAAATCCATCCTGTGGAGTTAAGAAAATGAATGATGTTACATAGTTTGATGGTGGAGATCTCGGCTAGTTCCTTGAAAAAAGGTTTTCCGAGTGTGCGCTGCCTAGCTCTGGCTAGTGCTGGGCAGTCACAGAGGAAGTGAAATATGGTTTCCATTTCGCGAGAATTGCCGCAACTTCGGCAGTTGGGGTTGGACGGGATGCCTAACTTGGCAGCGTGAGGGCCGATTGGCCAGTGACCCGTAATAATTGCTGTGATTCTTGCAGTCTCAATGCGGTTCCTATTAATTTGGTCATTCGTTCTGCTTTTATCATAGGTGGGCCATATCTGTATCGATATGGTGCAGGTTCGTAGACTTCTCCACCTAGAGTTGGCAATAGCGAGAAAGTGTTGGAAAATTTTACCCTTGATGAGTCCCATGGGGGGGCAGACTGACTCCGCAAGGGAGACATCCAGGGCAGAACCACATCTGGCTAACGCGTCGGTTCTCTCGTTCCCCTCTATGTTACTATGGCCGGGAACCCAGAGGAGGTGATATTGAACCGAGCGCTTGCCTGCGTTAAAGTTTCCTTACACTGCTCAACTAGTTTAGAAGACGAAGTAAGTGAGTGGAGCGCTTTGATGGCAGCCTGGCTATCAATAAAGATTCCTATGCTGTTTGAGGTACCTCGCAGCTTACTTACTTACTTAAGGCGGCGCTACAGTCCGGGGTGGACCTGGGCCTCAACCAACAAGCGTCTCCAGCCAGCTCGATCTTTAGCTAGCTGCCTCCAGTTTCGCACGCTAAGTTGGTTGAGGTCCCCTTCAACTTGCGCGCGCCACCTGAGTCGCGGTCTTCCTCTACTGCGCTGTCCCTCGGGGGCGGATTCGAAGATTTTTCGGGCCGGAGCATTGGTGTCCATCCGCTCTACATGACCCAGCCACCTCAGTCGTTGGACCTTCACTCTTCTGGCTAAGTCGATGTCGCTGTACAGCCCGTACAGTTCGTCGTTGTATCTCCTCCTCCACTCACCGTCTATGCAGACGGGACCGAAAATCACCCGAAGAATTTTCCTCTCGAAACAGCCAAGAGCACCCTCATCCACTTTTGATAAAGTCCATGCCTCTGCGCCGTAGAGCAGGACTGGGATTATTAAGGTCTTATATAGGGTCACTTTTGTTGTTCGAGAGAGGGCTTTGCTAGTCAATTGCCTTCTTAGCCCAAAGAAGCAGCGATTGGCAAGGGTTATTCTTCGTCTGATCTCAGCGCTGGTGTCATTGTCTGAATTGATAGCGGATCCTAGGTAGACAAAGTCCTTAACTACCTCAAAGTTATATCTGTCGAGGGAGACGTTCTGTCCGAGACGTCGGTGTTGAGTGTCCTTTCTTGTTGACAGCATATACTTGGTCTTGCCCTCATTTACCGTTAAACCCATCTTTGCCGCTTCCGTCTCAATACTCGCGAAAGCGCCACTGACATCACGCTGCTTTCTTCCGATTATGTCAATATCATTGGCGTATGCGAGTAATTGGACGGACTTTTGAAAGATTGTGCCTCTTGTGTTGGCGCGCGAGTTTTGCACAATTCTTTCAAGAATGATATTAAAAAAGTCGCATGACAGCGCATCGCCTTGTCTAAATCCTTTTTTGACATCAAAGGTCTCGGTGAGTTCTTTACCGACCTTGATGGAGCAGCGTGCATTCTCCATCGTCATCCTGCACAAACGGACGAGTTTTGCAGGGATGCCAAAACTAGACATAGCTCTGTATAGCTCGTCTCTATAAATGCTGTCATACGCGGCCTTAAAATCGATGAATAGATGGTGTGTATCGATTTGGAGCTCATGGGTTTTTTCCAAGATCTGCCGTAGTGTGAATATTTGGTCGATGGTGGACTTTCCTGGCCTAAAGCCACACTGATATGGATCAGGTTGCTGACGAACGGCTTCAGACGTTCACACAATACGGCAGATAAGATCTTGTAGGCGATGTTAATTAGACTAATACCTCTGTAGTTGGCGCAGTTTAGAGGGTCTCCTTTCTTGAGGATCGGACAAACAATGCTGAGGTTCCATTCATCGGGCATACTTTCTTCCGACCATATTTTACAGATGAGTTGGTGTAAGCTCAGCAGCTTTGTTGGATTTCAGCTTAGATATGGCTATCTTCACTTCATCCAGGTCGGGTGGACGGAATTGTTGGTCTCCATCGTCCAGATTGAAAGGTTCATTCTGCCTGACAGCGGTATTTGGTTTGTCGTCGCCGTTATACAGTCTACAGAAATACTCCTTCCAAATCCTCAGCATCGACTGCGATTCTACTACTATGTTCCCTTGCTCGTCTCTACAGGCTTCGGTTCGGGGTTTGTGTCGTTGGCATGTATTTTTTACCTTTTGGTAAAACTTCCGAATCTCATTCCTGGAGTAGCATCTCTCGATTTCCTCGACCGCGCGTTTCTCATGCTCCTTCTTTTTTCTCCTGAGAAGCCGGTGCTCGTCTCTCCTCTTCTGCTCATAGAGCTCGTGAGCAGCTCTGGTCCTTCTATGCAGCGCCTCGCAGTATTAGCTTGTCTTTGCGGTGTTCGGGATATCCGCACCCGTACCTTGGCTACAACAAGGTAATGATCCGAGTCGATGTTGGCCCCTCGGAACGTTCGGACATCCATAATACTGGAGGAGTGCCTTGCGTCGATCGCAATATGGTCAATCTGGTTGACGGTTGATTGATCAGGAGATCTCCAAGTCCCCTTATGAATATCGAGATGCGGGATGCCCTCCCTTCCTAGCTTGGTATTAAAATCGCCAAGGACAATTTTAATGTCATAACTAGGGCACTGCTCGTAAGTCTTGTCCAAGAGCTCGTAGAAGCTATCTTTGGTGTCGTCATCTTTCTCCTCTGTGGGGGCGTGCGCGCATATGAGGCTAATGTTGGCAAATTTAGCCTTGATACGGATTGTTACGAGGCGTTCGTTAACATGCCGAAAACTCAAGACTTCTTGCCTAAGTCTGCCTCTAATAACAAATCCGCATCCAAATAAGCGCTGCTTTTGCCGTCGATAGCAATCGCCGTAGTAGATGTCGCAGCTTTTCATCCTCTTTTTGTCCGGCCCATCCCATCGCATTTCTTGAATGGCGGTAACGTCTGCTTTGCAGCAGTCTAGGGCCTCCGCTAGTTGTTCGGCTGCACCTGGCCTATTAAGGGACCTAACATTCCACGTACAGATCCGAAGTTCGTTGTCCTTATTTCGTTTGCAGGGGTTGTCAACAGTAGATCCGTCCGTATCCGAGGCTTGTGGTTGCTTCGTAACTATTGTTTTTTTTCCATGGCCGGGCAGTTACCCCGGCGGCACAACCCCCAACCTGGAGGGCCAGTTCCATTTTAGAAACCCCTAGGACGAGGGGTCGGTTAGACCGAAGCCAGTAGCCCATTCGGGGATGTGAGCGCTGCCGTTGGTCCATTTAGAGCTCATCCGCCACCATCTCTTTTCCAAGACCCTGACTTAGTCTCGGAAATCCTTACCGGCCTGAGCTCCAAATATGTTGGGGTAGCCCGGATAAGGTTTTATTTTATTTGTTCCGGGATTTCTTCACCGTTGATTCCATCTGGGGAATTCATCCGCTGTCCCGTTTATAGTGCTGCTATTTTTGTCTGCTGGTCAGCACTCGCGCTTATAAGTTTGGCAAGTCGAGTCCGGATGGACATCGACCAGTACCCGACGGTTACCATTTGGAGGTAAAATAAGCACAATTGATGTGTAGAAACAGTTACAACACTGGGCATCGCCAAGTTGACGCCTCTCAGTGCCTACCCTATTTCTACAACATCCAACCGACCTCGCAGCTAGGTTTGAAGATTATCCTGACTTAGACCTAAAGTTTTTCATTCATTTATTCGTTAAGATAAAAATTACTTAAATTCACGGAAGGAAGATCCACAACGGACAACGGCCCTTCCCTCGGTCAGGATCCTTATAGGGAAACATAGAGATAAATACGTGAACGACGACTATTAGGGTGACTATGTTATGTAGAGCGGATTAACACCGATGCTGCAGCCTGAAGAGTCTTCAATTCCATCCCTGAGAGACTAGGAAGAAGCGGCCAACCTCATCTCCGACGGCATGCGCAAATGGATTGTGATGTCAACTCAACCAACTCAGTGTACGCAGAAACAATAATGTATTCGTACCTGTATATGCACGAAGCATAATAGGGCGGTTGGATTGAGCGCGCTTATTGGGTGAGCATTCTCCGTGAGAAATGTCTTGAATTCAAGGTTAAAAGGTTCCTTGTGTATATGCAAAAATAATCACCAAACTGCAAGCTTGTCCAAGTAAGATTTCATATTTGTATCGGTTTTGCAATGCTCCACCTTTTTTACACAAAAACTACGTGAATCGACCTAATGCTTCTGTTAAGTTAGACTTTTTCGTGACATCCTAACCCACTAAATCCTATGTAAATGTTGTAACTGTTGCAACATCTTTTCATTTCCAGCCGTGTTAGTTTTCACATCTGGTGGCATGAGTCTTGCTTGGAGCCTTGGATTTTCCTGGGTATACTCCGATCTAAGCCATTTGACCGTAACGCATACGCAAATTTGTTGGTTTCTAGCTGTAATCATTGGCGCATGCCTGAGCACCATATTCATCGATAAGCTAGAGAAGCGTATTTTGAATGTAAGTTGCACCATCATCGCTAGCAGATCAAAGGCTTCTAATGAACACAAATTTATTTTATTTTCAGCTTTGGGCGTCTGGTCTGGTGTTCATAAATGGCATCCTCTTCGTTTCGACACCTGAAAGTTCGATTGCAATCATTTTTGCACGTTATTGTGATGGAATCGCAGTTGGTATGACTATAATTGCAGCCATTGTAGCTGGTTCAGAACAGGCGGTTAAAAGATTTCGAGGAATCGCATTGACATCGGAATCCATTGGTATTATGAGTGGGATCCTGTTGAGAGCGATTTTTACTAGCGCTTGGAACACCAGCTGGAGTATCAGTTGCAATCGAATGCAAGGCATATTGGCTTTGATACTCGGTGCATTGGCATTGGTGTGCACATCTTTCTTGACCAAGGAATCACCAATTTTCTTCTTACGTAAGGGAGATGAGACAGCAGCAATTAGTTCACTTAAAAGCCTTCAAACGACAAGAGAAGCCACACATGAGACATATAATCTGTTGTACGAGAATAAACATTTGCTTCAGGAGGACATCAACAGAGAAAGCATCAAGAACCTAACTTTCAGTTACGTGCCAATTCTAAAGTTATGCCTCTATCGTATGCTTGTTGCGATGTCCTTTTCGTTGCCACTTAATTGGGGTCTTCTGCAGGCTTCCAGTGAGATTATTGACGGTGACAGCTCCTGGGGTTTGTACATTTATGCAATTATGCGAATGATTGGGGTTATAGTTGCTGTTTTCACCGTGGACACCATCGGAAGAAGAGAACCCACAGCAATTGCCATGTTCACCGGTGGTGGACTACTTTTTGGTGTTGGAGCAGTATTCGCAGGCGATTTCTATCCGGATGATGAGACTAAAATACAAACAGCTATTGCTTTACTGTCGGTCTATCAATTGTTTTCTGGAGCAGCAGTACCAGCATGTACCATATACTTGGGAGAAGCTTTTTCAGTTTCTGTGAAACCGTTTTTTATTCTTGTGGCAGTTATTTTTGAAAATATTATTCAAATTATTGTTTGCTGTGCTTTTGGATACACCGTTAAATCAGTGGCAGATTATTGTTTCACTTTAGGTGCATTGCAGTTTCTGTTTGCGATTTGCTTTGTCATTGTTATGCCAGAGACTAAGAAGACTTCTTTGCGAGAGGCGTTAAAGAGGTTCAGGACTAATATAAATATAGTTTACCGATAGATAGCGTTACTCACAAAATGTGCGTTTTCTTTATATTTTTACATATATATATGTGTAAACAGCAGGGTAACACGTTGCTACACTTAAGTTTTAGCCGAGCCACAGTGTGTGTTTTGGCATCGATGAGGCATCCTGCAAGTATGATCAGTACCCTAAAAGAAGGAATGATTCGCTTTAATAAAATACAAATGGATGATGAGTATAGATTTGAAATTCATGGATTTCTCTAGGATCTTCTGGTTCACAAATGGTCTTGACCACACTTCGACACGATCATAGTTTACAAACAATTTAGAGTATCTTGTGTCCATCGTAATGTGATCAACTACTAAGATTCTGCACGTCATGCTTAAGACATTACTCATGGAAGCGATCTATGGCTAAGTCATCTTCTTCCGCATATCCCTTTCAGTACCGACAAAATTAAACATCATTCGATTTGCACACGCGCTTTTCACACAAAACACAAAAATGTCAAGAATAAGAAATTTTTAATGCGAACAACACAATTGATGCATTTGGAACTTTAAAATTAAGAAATTGCAGAGAGAACTGAAAAAAAAAAAAAAAAAAACGGAGACTAATTTACCCGCACAAATGTGTTAGTGGGTACTGAAAGGGATATGACGTCGATGTTTTCAAATGTAGACTCACAGCGATTCCGAGGCTTTCATCACGATGTTTGCCTTCCCAATTGTGATACTTATGGCGGCATAAAATGGAAATCATTTCGAAATTTGTACTTCTTCGCGAAGAATTTTCTTCAAAGTAATTTATAAGGACTTCGTAACATTTTTTGGTCGATCTTTGTAAGGCTTATATCGCAAGCTATGTGAACACCTTGCCATCAATGGGCAATATAAGTGCTACAGCAAAGCTAAAGAGTGAAACCTTCTTCCCATGAAATTAATAACAAAACTACGGATCCGTTGCTTCAAAACAGTCCTGAAACTTTAATCTACCAAATGAAAACTCTTAACAATTAAATTCCTACACATATCTTTATTTTTTATTCGTGAACTTGTTAAAAACTAAACAGCAAGCGCGTCATTCTGGGTCTCATGACTCAGTTGTGTCTGCAAGTTTGATAATTTGTTCTTAAGCACCTGAACGCCCATTATAACAATATTCTCCGGCTTTAGAGCACCTGCCGACTCGACGTTGTAAAAGAATTTATTCGGTTTAATCTGCCAATTGTATGGCGCCTCAAACTGATCATCATCCAACTCAGTGTGTTCACTCTTTGGCCACTCATCTGGTTTGGGATACAAAGTATGCCTCATTGCATTGTCAGGATCGTATTCAAAGCAAACACCAGCGGTTGGATTCCATTTCGCATGTTCCTTTCCGAATCCTTTCTTAGCATACGCCCTCAACTTGAGTTCTTGTCCTTTACGCAGTTTTATTATCAATATCTCGTCTGTGTTCTCTCCATACTCGTTATCCTCTTCGTTTTGCAAACGCGATGTAACCGGTAAAACCTTTGCATTGCTTGACTTCAAATCAGCCGTGGTAACATGACGTGTTTGTTCCTCTGCACACTTAACATCCAAAGTAAATTCAACACTGCACTCGGGACAGAAATCCAAACAAACACACTCTCGAGTGTATTGGAGTCTCTCGACAACTTCATCGGAAATCAATGGAATTAACCCAATGCGATGGGCTAGAAATTCATCGGATAAAACTGTTGAATTGGCTTCCAACTGCACCCAATCTATAGCCAGTGTTGGAGTTTCTGCTATGAAAACACGACGCAAGCTGTTGGCCACGCTCAAATCAGTGTCTTCGACGATAAACTTTACATTGTCGTCGGTCAATTCGGCAATAGTTACAGATGGTGTGTTAGCATAAGGCATATTTTAATTGTAACAAATTACACAAGGAAGTTGGATTAGTAATTACCCGTAGATAGACGTTATTTTTTAAGGAATTACAGAAAAACTTGCAACTTTTAGTGATTTCCAAAATGCACTCTTCAAATCAACCGGGTAGCTGTCAGAAATGTCAAACACACAAGCGGCAAGATAAATGAGTGAACACAGCGTCAACATTTTTAAATGGGTGAGTTCAGTCGATGTTTGCAGGGTTTTGATAAACAGTATAAAGGAATCAAAGTTAAGTGTTATAATTTTTAAGATGTTTTTTTCATTTATTTTGGATTAGAGAACGTTAACTAATTTGTAAATGAATACAATGGACAATGTGCGTAATGTTGGTGAGTTCTAGTTTATAAAGTCCAGTACGGCGTTCAAATGAAACTAAATTTACCACGGAAAATAACAATTACCAAAGTAGCTGTTATAGATTCGCAGAATTGACAAAGTCCTTATTCAAAATAGGTTTTGATTTAGCAGCCTGGGTATTGGACGTTTATAATTTACAACATTAGATTTCAGCAGCTGTACTTGTGGTATTGGTGGAATTGACGTCATGATGAACATTTTAGCTATAGTTTTACCACATTTACTTTTACTGCGAAATAAAACAAAAATCTCAATGTTAAACTTATTTTATTTCCCAAATAAAGCTTTAAAAGTTCAAAAAAACAAAAACAATATAATTTGTCTTTAACACATGTTCAGGCTTAATAAAATCGTACAACAAGACTTTAAACTGATCATACAAGTATTCTACGCACTATCCTCTATTCAAGTCTAAGATTCAGAATCTTTTTAAACTTCCTCAATGCTTCACGAAGAGTAGTTTTCTTGGTCTCAGGCATAACAACAAACATAACTAAAGCAAATACTAGTTGCAGTGAGCCTAGTGTATAGCTGTAGTTTAAAAACGAGCTTATTGTTGACTCAAATGTACAGCTGATAATAATTTGAACGATATTCTCGCATAAAATGGTTACCAAAATAAAGTACGGTTTCAGAGAAATCGAAAATGCTTCTCCCAAATAAGTCGTACATGCTGGAGCAATCAATCCAGCAAAAAACTGATACGTTATTAATAGTCCCAAAGCCGCATCCATGTTATGAAGGAAGTAATTGTTTGAGAATATCGAACCAACTCCTATTAACAGTCCGCCACTTATAAGCATACAAATTGCAGTTGGAATTCTTCGGCCAAGTGTGTCCAATGTAAAGATTGCAAAAAGAGATCCTAGCATACGCATGGTTCCATAGAGATAAAGGTGCCACAAGGAAACGCCGCGGGTTACCACAGTAGAGGCGATCACTAATGCCCAGGAAAGTGGCAATGAAAATGACATCGATATAAGAATCCTGAAGAAGGATAATTTCAACATAGGAACTAAGCCGAGTTTAATGTTTTCAGCTGTTCCTCTAGCCTCGTCCTCTGCCAATAACTTTTTGTTCTCTTCCAACAGTGCATAGGTTTGAGTTGTAACAGTATGTGGTATCTGGAGGTTTTTTAAGGATTTGATAGCTTCTGATTCTTGACCACGACGTAAATAAAACGTCGGGGACTCAATAGTAAAAATGAATGTGAAAAGCAGAGCTATGGCACCGAACAAGAGAGCTAACGCTCCTTGCATTTGATTGCCATCAAAGTCCCAATTAGTCTTCCAGAAGCTAACGTAAACCGTCTTCATTGTTATGCCTAATGTCAGACCAATTGATTCGATGCTAAGTACAAGACCTCTAAATCGTTTAACAGACTGCTCTGAGCCTGCCATAATTGCCGGAATGATGGTCAAACCGAAAGCAATTCCATCACAATAGCGGGCAATAATAGCTGCAGTTACGCTCTCAGAATCTGAGATGTAGAGGATTCCATTAATCAAAACGAGAACAGATGCCAATATCTATAAGGAAAAAACATGCTTTATGCCATTGAATCATGAGACTTATGTAGATACTTACATTGAAAATGCGCTTTTGAAGTATATTTGCCAAGGCAGCGGCTAAAATAGCTCCAATGATGACACCAACAAACCAACAAATTTGTATATGTGTCCTGGTTCCTTCGCTAATGAATCTATAGGAAGAACCAAAGCCAACGCTCGAGGCCAAGCTCATACCACCAGATGCAAATATGAATGTAGCTGCAAATAGAACAAAAAAGTGATCAATCATAAATGAAAAGATAGAAGATATTCCAATAGATTGGAATACTAAGTACGAGTAATCACAACCTGTTCGGTCTAATCTTGATAGTCTGTATCTGTAAGATTATTATGATTATGGTAGTCGCTAATTTATAGTTTAATTGTCAATAATGGTCACATCGCACTTTAAACTTAAAACAAAAGCTGATAACGATGCCAGCACGTGACATACCTTGTGAGTTCCAAAACGGAACACACCTCAGAAAAGTTCCTCTAATTTTGGCCAGTTATCGAAATTTCTTAATTGATCGTTATCAAAATGAATTTCACAAGAAGCTTTTAGTCACGCACCCTTTTTTGGGCCGGCTTACAACGAAGCAAGGTCATTTAGAGATATTTGGCCCAATAGTTCATAGAGAATTTCTTCGAGTGGCGGATTGAGAAGCTTTCTGACAGGTTTGTCAACGTTATTTGGCTGACGCTCGAACCTGTGTCATTTCGCTTAGCACTCCAACGCATTAACCTCTAAGCCACGGCATGTGAGCAAACATGTCGGACTTTTTCATTGTCAGTACGTTTCACTTTCCAGAAGATTCATCATAATCAGATGAAAGGTGAAGTTCCTATATCCTTTGGATATGGATACTAGCATTTCGAGGTCTGAAACCTGATCTACTAAGCCTCATGCCTGACAACTAGCTTAAAACTTTTATAGAAAACCTACCTCGCATCTCTGAGGGCATTTAAACGAATTACATATACAAAGGAGTATTAAGACCAAGAACAACCACTGGAAGCCAGTTCTATCAATCTTGACAGAAAATGCAGGTCAAGTAGTCTTCAAAGAAGGCCCATGTCAATTTGCGTGCCAATACCAACGAAATAGATAGAAATAACAAACCAAGAACACGAAGAAAGACCGGAAAAGGGTTTCGCAATGTCAGATTTTAGGCAAATGGAGAAGGAAAAAAGGAATACAAATCGTCAGGGTTTGAAGAAAAGTAAGAAACTCATAGGGAACTATAATCAGAAGCCGAACCATTTGCCCGTTAACACTAATTGCCGTAGCTGCAACAATACCCAATAAAATGAAACCCTATTCCACTTTCTCTGTGCCCAGCACTTTCTGAATTCTACAAAAGTTTTGTTATCTAGATTTTTGCAAGTCCTATCCGCCTTAAACTGTTATAATCTTGAAAAATCCGACTCTAATTGCCTTATGACTAAGACTTTTAGTGAAATGTTGTTATTAAATTATCGATAAATAAACATTTAAGTACTTGGTATCTAAAAATAGACCAAAAATATTGAGGCACGTTTCCGGTTTCCATTTACTTTTTTTTTCAAATTAAAAGTGCCACGTGCTTATTTTTGAACGTAGATTGTTTAACTTTCACAACAGGTTTTGTTTTTATCAATTTAATTTTTTTCTTTTTTTTTTTTAATATGAAGTGCAAGGTTGTTGCTTGATATCATTATGAAGAAACCCCGATTGTACTGGAGAGAGGTACTTTTTATTATTGTTTATAGATTAAAAATATTTTGTCGGTTATTTTTGCAATAATGACGAATGTTATCGAATATTTCGTCATTTATCGTAAAACTCCTTTATCTGGTGCTTTTTTTTCGTTTTCTTATGCGTCGTATGAGGAGTGAACCTTGTTTACCGTCGGTTAAAATCGACCAGCTCTTTAAGAACGTTAATCCTAAGGTACCTTTGTAGTAAAAGAAGTTCTTCTTGAACAAATTGATGAACACGACTATAAACGACACTCACAGTGTCCTTTCTAGTCCTTCTTTCTTACGTTCAACATAGCCTACATGTTGTATAATAGTCACCTATTTCATGACAACTATCCTCTCTTTCTTTATCTCTCACTCTCTCGCTCCTCACCCCTTGATATAATATGTTATGAAGGTAAGCAGGGTGCTCTTCTCTTGGTTCCGTTGATTTCCCTCCTTTTTAAACGGAACTGTAGGGATAAGTCAGGCTTGGGATGTGTATTGGGAAGGATGTAAGAAATGTGGGTACAATTATGGAGTCCTCACGTGATCGGGAGAATATTTCTGATGAAAGTCTTGACATCACCGATTCATCGCCTGATACATATCGTGCTTCAGCTCTGATATCCACATAGATCACAGAATCTTCTGTTGCATTCTCTATATGGCTGGGTATTGCCATAAAAAGTCTTCAATGTCCCTATTTTCTTCCTCACAGTTTTCAACTTTTCGCTCTATCATCTATGCTACTTATCTTTCCAGCTCATCGGCGATTTTGTTCTCCGTTAAATGTTCGTGACTCGCTAACGATATAAGACGAACGTCATTATTGTGATTGACGAGTAGGATGAGTTCTTCTTTTACATTCTCTGGTCAGATGTGATGTGACATTGCATTTGTGATGACTTCAAGTGCTGCTAAACTGTCCGAACCGATTTATATTGTATAGTATTTCAAGAAACTCCAACTTCTCTTAAAATGACAAAGACTGTGATGTCTTTGATGACCATCAAGGCGATAACAAATCGCAGAATTGCCTGCGATGTTTCATTTCAAAAGGTTTTGTTGAAAGTTGTGAAAACTAGAAGTGATGTCACAACCATGACGCTATACAAGACTTCCGACAACAAACAGATAGTGCAAGTTCCTCTTCCTTTTTGAAAATGAATCAAGGCACAGACCCCAGTGTCTTCCTTAAAGGCTCTACCTGGCAAATATAATTATTTGACAAATGTGTCATCTTGAGTTCCGTCTACCTTAACGGTATTTAAAAGTGACGTTGTCAAGTATGTCATATAACTTTGACAAATTGAATACTTTAATACTAAAGTGTTATAAATTACTTGTCAACAATTTCTACGAAAAGATATGCATCTAGCTAATAGAACCAAGGTGCCGGTTATCTTTGGAGCTTCGTTATCAACAACAAATATGTTGTGATTAGTTGGACACAAAATCACAGCCCGCAATTTGTTTTCAAAACTTAACGTTTGTGGAACTAAATACTGGATGAATGAGGGGGCAGAGAAAAAAGCTTGTCTAGATTGAATACCAAATTTCTCTTGTATAGCACAGAGGAACGATAAAAACTACTTGTGCAAACTGAATAACTTCGACGACAATCAACATCCCGCTGTCAGACTGAACAAACCACTCAACCTAGAGTCTTGACGATGAAATTCAAAGCTTCCGTTCACTTGATCAAAATAAAGTGAGAACAGCAATTTTCAACCCAAAAACTCAGCAAGGTTGCTGGAGCTGACGGTTTACCAAAGCCAGCTATTTAAAGCAACAAGAAGGGACATCAAACATCAACGAATCAGACGGAAGGTCACGGACAAAGACTTCCCATCAGAAAACAAAAGAAGACAACTAAGCAGCAAGACCCTTTCCCGAGCAGACTCTATACATGACTCTTATCATCTCAGATCTACTCTATGGCGTTGAAGGATGGACTACGGAAGAGGATGTTTTTGGTTGTTTCGAATAAATAATACTTCGTTTGCGTTGGTGGACAACGACGGAATAAACAAAAAACTATGTCTTGGACGTCTGAGATGGCTAGCACATGTAAAGCGAATTGACACCAAGGCTGCAGCCCGCAGAGTCTGCAAATCTAATCAGGAAGGACAACGTTTAAAAGAAAGATCTCACCTTACGTAGCGCGAACAATTAGAAGGAGATCTCAACCAACTTGGAGTGTGCAACAAAAGGCATTTAGCTTAGGACTAGACTTACTCGTAAGGCTTGTTGGTTAAGCATCACCTACATAAGTAAGCATGGTTAAGACAGTCATTGGATGATTTCATAAATAAAACTTCGTTTGATATGTGTAAAGTTCTCCGATTCACTTAAATATCTTTCTACTTGAGGCTCTGGAATAGATTCTTTTCTGAGCCAGAAAAGTTAGTATGCACTCCTAGACACTAGCTATAATGGGTAAATTATCATTTCACATTAATTTGGAAATCATAAAATTGCAACGGAATCCATTAAGACTCTTTTCTGACCGCGTAAACAATCATAAATCGTTAAACCACTTAATAACGTATAAATTAACCGGTAATAATTTCAAATTTATCACTCACACTTTTATCAGTTTTTGATAGTAAACTCTAGCACACCCTTGAAATTGCGCGCAAATGAAGGTTTGAAGGGAGTCACATTTAATGGAGGTTCTCAAGCAGAAAGAAAGGACACCACTGAAACTGCAACTTTATCCTTACCTGCTGCCAATGTGTTCGATTGTGGCTTATTGCGTTGCGTATCTTCACACCAGCCATATTCTGGAGGAGAATACTCTGGTGCTATTGGTGCAGCTCCTACAAATACCGGTTGTATTGAGGGTTGTCCTGGTTTCAAATGTGGATAGTTATATGCTGGCTGTGGTTGTGGATATCCACCGTAATGTTGTTGCGATTTGTCCATCCTCTACCTGCGTTTGTGATGTTTTGCACTTGGACTCTGATTATACAATGAAACAACTAGTTCAATCTTTATTTATACCGGGAAACAGTGGGTTTATCAGCGTGCTTTTTTTTCGATTGTAAAGGTTCTCTGATAACCACACCATGAGTCAATTAATAACTCGTGAAAGCTGTTCGCTGGGAGGAGAACTCTTACCAAGGCATGTTTTTTTTTTTTGTTTGGAGAAGTGATTCATCATAATTTTACAAGTGGGAGTTGGATAAAGTTTTGGGATTTAATTACCCTCGAATAGTTTATTCAACTCTTTTACGTCATAGTTGAAAGTGATAGGAAAACTGATAGCAAATCTTGTAAAGAGGTTTCTGAAGATAAAGCAGATACACATATGTAGAAAAACCGGTCGCTGAACTCCTTGCGTTTTTAAATATAAAGCCATCGACAATGAGATTTTACCTCAAGCCTTGGATATACAAATGCTTCTTTGATTTGCCCTTGATAACATAAAAACCAACTATTTCGCTTAAGAAATTACGAAAATCCTCTACCTCATGTCTCTTTCAGAAGTACTCATTATAAGAAGAAAAACTCACAGTTTGCCTCTCTGCAAAGACGCATTTCAGTTCTATGCTATTTTCACAAGACAGCACTGTAATGCAAATGAGGTAGCCTTCTTCACATACGACTGTACAGCACAGTTTTCAGCAAATCATTCCGACACCTAAGCCTTTTTAATGTGTGTTGTATTAAAATGGTATAAGGACCACTCAAAACTAACAGATGTGTACAGGGAAGATAGTTAATCCCATCTAGAGAAATCTTTCTTTGCCGCCTAGGTGGAAGACAGAAAAATACTTGAAGTCGACAAAGTTCCTCTCTCTGTTACCGCTCTCATAGCACTATGCACAAGTAATTCGTCCCGACTTTGAACAGCCTTTAATCAGGAAAAAACAATTTCAATATATTGTGTTCTATTTTAATAGTAAGTTATGTGTGTGTCTTGTACAAAATAAAATACATTCTCTTAAAACTACGTGCCATCTGGCTTTTAATCTAAGACGGTTTCTTGTCCCGCTTAGTACTGCTAATAAACTTATCAATTCCCATTGGATCTAAGCTGCCAAATTCTTTGCGACGTTTCTTCTCAGCTGCCGACAACTGTGGAAAAATTTGCTTTGATTTGAGTTCAATGCTTGCATTGAGCTCCTTGGTGGCTTCATCTCCTTCACTTGTGTTTGCCATGTTTATTAGATTCTAGAAAGAGCAGAGTTGAAACCAAAACTTTATAATAAAATACGAGTTCATCTCACTTCAAACTCTTGACCCAAGAATTCTTTTGATTCAGAATTCAACTCAGGCGTTGGATTTCCCAGCATTACATCGCCTAGAAATCTGTAAATTTTCCTAAAAACGAAAACAATTCTTGAGTGTCCCACATTATTGATGCGAAATACTTACTGAAAATCCACTCCTCCTGTTTCATTTGGATCAGGATGATGTTCCATATCAGAAATTGCAATCATTATCAGTGCACTCTCATAGTTCGATTCATTGTGGTAGTTCTTTTCTTTGTAATACTCCAGCCAACTGTTGATATTTTTGTAGCAAATTGAGTCGCATTCTTCGTGAACATGCTCCTGAGCTAAGCGAGCTTTTTCATTGACATATTCTGCGTAAAATCACTTGATTAAAATGAAATTACTTGTTGACAGCGTATTAACTTACTTTCTGCATCCTCTGGGTCAACTTTATACTTGCGTAGTACACTGGAGCAACTCTTGGAATCACATCCATCCTCCATTAGGTGATTCATTATTTTGTTACGCTTATACTGATTGAGTTTGTATACCGAATGTTGAGATTTATTCGATGCACCAGGCGTATCATCATTTGGTTCATCAATTACCATGACTTCCAGGGAGTCTGCAGTACTTGCAGCATCACCATTTTCCGACATTTTTGCGTTTTACAAGTTAAAATGAGGTGATATAAATTCAATTAAACGTTTTAACATACGAGTTATTTAGGCTTTTGTTTGTGCAGTTTTGTGTACTCGTTGCAGTTGTCAAATATCAGCTGTAGTTGCGGGGCGACATCTTCACGTGAAATGTGTGTGTGTTTAAGGGCACCGCTACACTGTTTTTAAATCGATAAATCGTTTTTATTTTGTGTGTTTTATAATTTTACTTTTGTTTTTATTTCATTGGAAATTCGCTTAACGTGGTCTCAATTGTAGAATTGTTTTCAATTGAACACGAGTTTTGCACCACCATATCCGATATGCATGTTGCGGGTGGATTATGCGTACTTGCAGGTACAATTTGAAGATTTGTATTTCTTCGGGTTGGAAGTTACTCATATTTGCTCTTCGTAGTACCTAGAGGGAGGCAGAGCACCAGCCTATAGGTTACAAGGCAAATGTTGGACCTAGGATGCTATGTGGCGTTGTGCGAGGTACACTATGGAAGGCGTCTCAACTGCAATAGTTAGTTAATTAATTAGTTTAAAGTGGTCTTCTGAAGAGAGGTACACTGAGACCAAAAGGACGTCCATTGTGAGTGGTAAGCTTGGATCCCAGCCTACCCCTGAAACCATTTAGATTTCTTAATGTAGCAGTTTAGAATGCCTATGGTGCGATAAAGAAAAATTTGCCTAAGGTGGTTCGCGTGGTGTGGCAGACTCTATCACACCCAAGCTAAAACTTAACAAAAACGTCCTAGTTACCATTCCCACCAGGGTATTCTGAGACAAAGATGTGTTTCTAGAAGATAAGTGAATCCACTTTTACACCGATGGATCAAATAAACCAATGACGGGTTAAGTGGAGGTGTTTTCTCTGACAAGCTTAATTTCAGCCTCTCTTTCCGCCCTAGAAATCATTATAGTGTGTTCCAGGCGGAAATATTGGCAATTAAAGAAGTCTTATCTTGGTTAGAGAAAAACGTCGTATTCGCTATAGATATCCTCATATATTTGAACAGTCAAGCTGCAATCAAGTCTGTAATCTGTTCATGAATCTGTGGCTTAGAGACATTTATGGGAACTGTAAGGCTGAAGAACTCGCCAGAACAACTGTACCCATTCTACCATTCTGGATGCCATTGAGAGAACAAATGTAAGGTAGATAATTGGTTAATTAGCCAAATTTAGTTCCTCTCAACCGATTGCATTTCAGGACCGTTATAGATGTCATCATATGGACATATGGGATTCAACTCTGGGGTTGTACTAAGCAGACCAACATGGACATCATCCAAAGATTCCAAAACAAAGTAGTGAGAAATATCGTCAATGCACCCTGGTACGTGCGGAATGAAGACCTCCACAGAGACTTGGGTATGGAACTAGTAAAGCACGAAGTCAAAAGACATGCTTAGAAACATGGAGAGTGGCTCCAACTTCACACGAATCCTGAGGCCCTCCAGCTTCTGGATCAAACAAACTTAGTTAGAAGATTGCGAAGACGAAAACCCTTCGAATTAGCGCAGCACTGAAAACGTAGAAATTAGAAAATGCACATTCTTACGAGCGTTAGGGAACAACAACAACGAGCGTAGGGGCGCTCGGAGTGAATTCTATCCCCCAACGTCTTGAGTGGTCTAAATTCCACTAATGTTCCACTCGCCTAGTGATGTATGTGCATAGCTTCTTTCTCGTGAGCTCTTGAGAGACGCCAGTGGGTGGAACTCTCATTTTATACACATGTACATTAAAACAAAAGTGAAAGAAAAATTGCTCATTAGTCCATGAGACTAGATCGCAATAGCATGGTAGGATCTCTGTCTACAGGCGTGGAACTTGGCCTACGCACCAGCCGAGCATAATCCCTAGGTATCGCCACCTGGGATGTGTTATCTCTGGTACGTGCGGACCCGTGCTGAGATGGTGAAACTCGGATAAATAAAATAAAAAAAAATAGGTGTCATCCACGGGACACTGTCTAAAAAGGAATAATGCAGCAAGACTTAGCGCACATTCAAATCATTTTCGTAGAAGCTGCAAGGACGAAGAAGAGAAGGAAACTATGTTCCACCTTCTTTATACCTGCCCAGCTCTCTCCCATAAAACAAAACTTAACTCAGAAGAATTGTATTATAACGACCTGGGCGATCTGATAAACATATGTAGATGTCAGAAACCTCCAAGTTCCAATTGGTTTCAAGATCCATAGGGTATCACAATGGACCTATCATTAAGTATGCTCCCTAAAGGTGCCAGTCACTTCAACTTAACCTAACCCAGGGTTGCAGCGGTTACAGTTTGTTAACATCGATTATTTTAATGAATTGTTCAATTAAGACAGAACATTTTATTCTAACATCAAGCTGAATGATCACTTCTATAATTCACTATTAATTTTAAAGCGCATGTATCTACATGTGTATCTAAATCCAAAAATACATTTCAATAATGAAATTCTGCGGTTTTTTGTTCACGATCGTAGAGTTTCATTGTATATGTATCACACCTGCAAAAAAAACATCGACCAATTCACGTATTTAAGTGTTTGATTATCAACGCAACTATACCCGGCACGAACGATCTGCCATTTTTAATTTATCCATCAAAGTCACATGCCATATGAATAACACTCACACATGCTGATATCTGCTTGTCTGTAAACAGAACCCTTTACACAAATTCAAACATAAAATTCCTAGAAATCCCCGATCCCCCATTACGTTACCCATTACTCCACATCTACCCTCGTCTCGATATCCTAGTTATCTTTAGTGAAAACTCTTCAAAAATGGGTTTCTTAAGCCCCACACGCTACCCGCAAAAGCTTTTTATCGCTCTTATTCAAACAAGAAAACGAAAAAAAAAAAAAAACCTCCAGTGGCTTTGGAAATCCCGATAAAGTTGATCGTATTGCTTTTTCATAAAAACTTCTCAGTTTGTATCTAAATCCGCAACGAATCGGACGAACGGGCACCTTTCGAGGCGCAGTCTTCTCTTTAAAACTCTTAACAAGTTTTTGGGCGCGTTAATTAGTTACACAACTTCTTTTAACAAGTGTGTTAAATCTAAGAAAAATGTACGACCAAACTATGCATCCATTGTCATCGGCGGCTAGTAACGCCTTGATGAGTTTGCAAGGTCGAAGTGCCACTAATTCAGCAGCACCTGGAGCAGCAGCAACTATACCACAAAACGTCTTTACAAATCCTTCCATACAGCCGTCTAGTGTTATCAATTTATCGAACTCCAGTGATGTTGTGATAGGACCAATGACCCAGTACCAAGGACCTGTTACCATCTATCAATATATGGATGCAACAGTTGAGGCTAGATCTATGCAAGCAAATGGTAGTGGTAGGTATATAAACATACGTGTGTATAGATACAAGTGCTAATTGATCATGAAGTGAATTTGCAAATAATAATGAAAGCCGGTCGTACCAGTAACGAATGAGAAATGGGAGAAAAAACAACAACAATTTAATTGTTTACATTAATATACGATAAACTAGTTGCGTACGTTTGGTCACATTAGATGTCATTACGTTCGGATGGAACTTTGTCTAACCTTGAGTTAGATTTCGGTGTAATAAACATGGAAACACATGATTCATGATCATGGCAAAAAAGTTCCTGTTCAAATGATTAACTATCATAAAGTATCTTTTCAAGTATTTTTAGAATTTTTTTTCGTATCCAATCCACACACATTGTAAATGTAAACTTTTCTAAATTTTAAGAGCAATCCGTCTTACTAGGAAATTTTCAACTTACAAGGTATTTCGGATGCAACTCAGGTCGTTCCATATGAAAGAGAACAAGTTTTGAGCTTTCAAAGACGTAACATGCTTGTCATTATATACTTTTTGCGTGAATTAAGTGTTTAAACTTGAAATATCTTTCGGATACATTTTTTGCATACCTACATATTTTATTTTTGTTTTGGCATTTAAATTTAAATTTTTATTAAGTGTTTTTAAGGAAGTTCTATTCATATTTTTAATTGGAAGTTTATCCAATCTATGGACAAGTTATGCGGATATATGTAGATACCTAGTTGTTTATTTATTTATCCAGTGTTACATAACTATTTAGTTTTATTTTAATTAATTTTTTTCACGATTGTTATTAATTATACAAGCATTGGGAGAAGAATTTTTTTCCGTAAAAAGTTGAGAAAGAACTGATTGCAAACAATTCGTAAGTGATAAGAACGTAAGATATATCGTGGCCATCATTAATTAATAAAATAGAAAGTATAGGACCAAGGTCACTACCCTGTGGTTTATCGGAAACTATGCCTATTAAGCGGGATGTAAGCTTGTAACTCTATCAAAGGCTACAGTTCGTTAGTTTGAAATGGTGCACTTAGACTAAACTTAGACTTAGTAGGTCGATTGTGATACAACTGTGAGGACTGGACCCTAGTTTAGATTTCCTAATTCGAGAATCCTACTTATATTATAAAAGTGAAACGTTGCCCGTTTGTTTGTTTGTTCCTTTGTAACACGAAAACTACAGAAGTATTCAACTACAAATTTTGCACACAGAGTGGCTGTACCTTGGGTCACAGTATAGGCTACTTTTGGTTATTAAAGTGTAACTTCCCAAATTGTAGGTGGGCGAAACCGCAGGTAAAAGCTAGTTATCTATGAAACTGCTTTCTGGGAGAGTCATTGACATTTGCATAGGAAGTCAAGCTGCTATCCATCCAATCCATAGCTCTACTCTAATGTTGAGGTAGTAAAGGAATTCATCTACCTCGGGGCAAAAACAAACTCTACAAATGACACCCTGGTGATTGGTAATTTGGTTTGTCCCAACTCCTAGTTTAGATTAGATTAAATAATTGAGGCGGTCCAAAGTTCTTTATCACTGCGGCCACAGATGGGCCTATTGTGATGTCCTCTTAATTATAGCTCCTCCATGATGCCGGAGTGCGTGATGAATCCGGCGATGCCTTTGGTTGAGCTGGTGGTTATATCTTCCGCCTCGAGGTAGTGTTTACATAGAAAATGATGTCGTGTTCTTATGAGGCAGTTACAGTGACAGAGTATGTGTTCTGCTGATTCTTCGTCCTCGTTGCACATTCTGCATATGTTGTCTTGTGCTATTCCCATAGTCATGAGGTGTTTTTTAACCCGACAGAATCCTGTGACGATTCGAATCTGACTTCTTGTTAATTGTAGAAGTTGTTTCGTTCTTTTTTGGGAGGGGATAGGTATAAATGCTTTAGTCTGTCTGTTGACACCCTAGTGATTGGTAATTTGATTTGTCCAAACAGCTCTAGGGTCCAAACTCTAAACTTGAAGGTCTTAAATTATGCTCTACAAAACTCAGACCTTGTCAGTCGTTCTTTGTGTAGCTGAATACTGGACGATAAGTTAGACAGCAGAGCAGATCTTGGGATCCTTCAAAAGCTAAATTTGAAGTCGAAGTCGATTTGGTCCTGTCTGCAAGGAGGTCAAATGGAGGAGAAGATACAATCGTGAACTCTACATCGAATGCTCGACTACATCTAGAGAATGGACGAGAATGCCCCAGCTGAGAGGGTCTTTGAATCCCAGCTACATACTTCACAAAGATAAGGAAGATCGAGCGTTCGATTTGAAAATCAAGCAATCGGGGCCGTCCGAAACTTCGGTCTAGTCAACTGAAAGCGACGTGCCCGGGACCGTGACAGATGGAAGGCTGCGTTAGGTCCGGCTCTGACTCTCCAAATGTCTCTGGCCTGATAAGAACTAAGTACGTGGTAGTAAAGTGAAAATTCCTGGGGAAGAACTGTATCCATGGGTACAAAATGGCGGAGGAAGGGAACAGGACTTTTCAACTGTTGATAATTCAGTTCTGCCCCCCCTGGCACTAGTTTAAACCAGCATAACACTAGACTTTCAACGACAAGCTGTAAAAGGATGGAAAAAACTCTAATCAAGTTGTACCTCCAGAGAACTCTGTACGAATCAACAAAATCATAGGCCAAAAGCTAACAACTGCACACCTTGGAATGTTTTTAAGCACAGATAACCCACGCAGAGTCTGCGGTGATAAACTTCCTATGCAATTACAGCCTTCGAACGAGATCGTTAACCAGCGTAATGTCACCCTCTGTTGGGTTTCAAGTCATAGCGACATTTCAGGAAACTGTGCGTCTGATAAATTAGCCAGAAAAGGCTCTCAATGTACAAACAGTAGATCAGCTTTCTAAATTTACTAACACTCTAACAGCGCATTGCAAACTAAGCAGGCATGCTCGTGATTGGGTATTGAGATGAGGAAAAGGAAGAATCAATTGTACATGCCCTTCCTAACATAAGTAAGACCACATTCGGCGAATATTTCTGTGGCGACAAGGAAAAACAGCATAAGTCACACACAACATAAGTTGTGTTGTTTTTCCTTGTGCCACCGATTTATTTAACGATCTGAACACTGTCAGCACGACCGATCGTTAGGAAATCTAAATGGTTTCAGTAGTAAACTGGGGTCCAACCCTTACACCCACAGTTGTATCACGGGGAACACACAACCGTGGCTTGAAAGTCTTATTGACGAGGTAATCTCTATGAAAATCTAAATTGTATTCGGTTTGATGTTCTTTGCCTTGGCTCTTGAAGGAATACATTTTCTGAAGCTTACGCTGAAGGCAAGAGATAGTGTAAAATAGTCCGTGTTTGCTTCTAGTTTTGCCTAAATTGCGGTCCGCTTTCTAAAAGTTAAATTGCTTTAAATGCACTACACTTTTCCCAGCTGTTTGTGACTTTTCTTACCACCAGACAAGGCAGTCTGACTTGTTTTCAAAGAATGCAATCCAGAACGAAAGTTGTCATAATTTCCTTGAATTTACAAGTACTAAGCAATGATCTTTCTAATTTTCCACTTAAACTGTTGAATCACTTAAAAATAATAATTGTGCACACAGATAGTCATCGACATTCTTGCAATATTGCCATACTAAGTACCGTACTTTGAGTGCAATTGACAGGAACGGATTTGCCAATGAGTTCAGTAGATTGCAGTCTACTGTGTTGGACTGTACATTCATCGAAATGTAGGTTTCCAATGAGCCAACCAAACCAAAACTAAAAACTTTGGACAAGAATAATAAATCAAAACTTTACAAAAGCAAAGACAGCGTCAGTCTTATAACCTAATTCGTCAAAAAGTTAGAAATCCACCACTGCCACTACTACTTCATGTATTTTCACCATAAAAAGTTCACCAACCTTATGTGTACTGAAATTGTTCTTGATGACGTCTAACCCCTCATTGGACGTTTTAATTTTTTTAAATTAAACTTAAGTGCACACGTCCGGAAACATATGTATCTACGTGTGTAGATACTCTTCTACAAATGTCTGTTCAAGTGGGGCACTAGCTACTTCCCTTTTTCTAATAAGCGTGTTTACGATTGCACGGTAGATTGGTATATCTACTCTTAATGTGGCTGACAATCTTAAATCTAAATTCAATAAAACTATGTTGTGATTGTACTAATTGAGTAATTCAATGGATGTGCCAAACGATTTGACCCAACATGGCTGAGAACGATAATAAAAACGATAGCGAGAGATGTCTGCGTGTATTGATTTCAATTGAAATTACATTACAATTGCTTCAATTACATTTTTATCGATATAAAGTGTTTCGAATAGGTTCTCATGCTTGGGTGAGACAGTAGATGGGATTTACGACTTCTAAAAGCAATTAACATCTATTGCTACTTGAATCCACAAATTTGGATGGTTTTGGATTAACATGCACATATTTGTCCTGCTCACCAAATATCATGCGACGTCAGGTAAGGTTAGGTGGCACTTACACTAGTGTGTAGGTCCATTGTGATACGACGTAGAGTATCGGATTACCGGCATCGGGAACCTAGCATGATGTATTTCCTTGTTCGAAAGAAATACTGTGAATTATAAGCGATGGCAACAGTACCAATAATTCAATTCACCCCAGTCATTCTGGACACCAACCTCGGAGCAAAGGACTGAAACCTAATACCACTTGAGTTTCAAAATCACTACACCAACACTAGCGCTGTGCGAATAGCATCATAGGGGTAGAAAAAACTATAGGTAACTGCACGGTGCAGACGGTGCACGGTGCGTTATAGGCTAATCAACAGTCGGGTCCAATGTACATACAATTTCACTAACTTGGACACGCGTTAAGAATAGAACCATCGGTTTACAGACATAAAGCTAGAGACTTCAATCTCACACGGTTTTCGTTAAGAGTTCTCAGTCGTCTGTTGGTTCGAACTCTTGAAACTTAAAGCAACGAATATAATCGTTGGAGGCAGAGATGTCTTTTGTATACGTGACTAAATACACGTATTTACACCGACGACGAGTCTAAAACCAATGAGGATGTAGGTGGTGGTGTTTTCTCCGACAGGCTTAATCTCAGCCTCTCTTTCCGTCTTCCAAATCATTGTAGCGATCAAAGAAGTCTTATCTTGGCTGAAGAAAAACGAGATATCTTCCACAGATATACGTATCTTTTCAGACAGTCAAACAGCGATCAAGTCCCTGGAATCAGTCTCTTCAAATTCGTTAGTAGCTCCAGATTAACGATCATCTCTTATAGAGATGGCGGAGCAGTTCAATATTCACCTTTGTTGGATGCCGGGGCATAGAGATATTCCAGGGAACTTCAAGGCTGATGAACTCGCCAGATATGGAACAACCGTACCCGTGCTCACAGAAAGGGACACCCTGGGTATACCGATCGCTACATGTAAACTTAAACACAAGCTGGATGCTATCGAGAAAACAAATTTTAGGTGGACAAATTGTATAACGTGTCTAGCGACAAAGCGGATTTGGCGACGGCTGGATCTGAAACGCCTTCACCGGGCTACTCCGACATATTTGGAGCTCAAACCGGGAAGGATTTCCGAAACTTAGTCAAGGTCTTGGAAAAGAGATGGTGGCGGATGAGTCCCTAATGGATCAACGGCAGCGCTCATACCCCCGAAGTGGGTTACTGACATCGGTATTACCGACCCAGTGTCCTAGGGGTTCTCAAAATGGAACTGGCCTTTCAGGTTGAGGCTTGTGCCGTCGGGTTAACTGCCCGACCACGTTAAAAATTGTATGTTACGTATCGACCACGTAATAAGGATGATACTAGTGTTGACGACCCTAGCTATAGAAGATTGTTGCTTAAGGCCCAGGTTCACCCCGAACTGTAGCTCGTAGAATTTAATTTCTCTCAACAGATTGCATATCAGTTCCATAATAGGTGTCATCACGGGACACTGTCTAATAGGCAAGCATGCAACAAGGCTTGACGTCCATTCAAACGATTTCTATAGAAGCTGCATGGAGGAGGAAACTGTTTCCCACCCTCTTTGTAACTGTCCAGCTCTCTATCGTAAAAGAAAACCTCATTAAGGGGAATTCTACTTTAACGATTTAGGCGACCTGATAAACACGGATGTCAGAAACCTCCTCCGCTTCATAAAATGAGATCTCTTCAGATCCATGTAGTATGGACCTATCACTGGTCTAAGTGTGCTGGCTACAGCTGGCAGCCTAAATATACGTATATGTCACCATAAATATACAAATGCTCTACTTATGCCTTCGCCAACATATGCTCTCCTACTGTCTGATGTTCTATCGTCGTTCCCTGGTAATCCACCATTTGCATAGTGTAACCAACTTTGGTTTGAGCGTTGTGGCTTCTTAGACAGGGCAACCAGGGCCGTCTTTCTTGTTCTGTGTAGGCTGGGGCATTCGCATAGGAAGTGAGTTGTGTTCTCTTTCATGTCCCTATTCCCACAGCCTCTGCATAAGTCGTCTATGGTTCTTCTAAGGTGGGCCGCCAGGAGGTTAGATTCGACTTCATTTTACGGAAGGTTGCCTGGCTTCTCGAATGACTTTTGTCATTTCTATTGTATCTGGACTAGATTAGGCTAGAAAATTTGTCAAAAACCCGCTCGAATCCCTTGCCATTTTTTCATCTCTGTATGGAAATTCCATTTAACGATATTTCTGTCATTAATGCGCCCTAAAACCCTCACAACTCATTTCAATATCAATGAACTTAGCTTTACAAACAAAAAACAATAACTTAAAAGTGCCGACGGACATTCAATGTTTATTCAACCATTTTCGACTTCAATAGAAAAATAGCAATAAACATGTTACCTACAAAAGTCTGAAAAAAAAACGCAATTAAAAGCCACCCATTTATAAATATTTCCCCTCTCACGTATACTCATCAATTTATTCCAAAACAGCTTCGCAAAAAAGATTAAGGCTAAGTATTTCGATAAAAGTTTAACCAAATGCGACAGTCTGATCACGTAACAAATGTCGTCACTGTCCCAATCCATGGATCATCAAACTCGTCGAATCCGAACGTATATACTGGGTTGTGGGGGTGAGTTCTACTCCTCCTCCTCCAGTACGTGTTTTTTTTTTTTACTTTTCCGCAACCGCAACTCACCTCACTTACGATTTCACACAGTACGACTACGAATCAGGTTTACAGTATACACATCGTTGCGCTGCGCGCATACATCATTTATCATCGGGAATACCACGTTTAGTAGACACTTCACCTCAGTAACATGACTAACTGACTCGGAACAGTGTTCCTTAAAAGCTATCTTCGTCATAGTCGCGAACAACAGTAAAGAAACGTTTTTGGTTAACTTACGTAGATATCCCAAGAAAGACCAGCAAGATACGTGTCCAAAAACTTTGAGGAAAGACTTCCTTCCTTTTCCGTGAAAAAAAGTCGTCCAAATTCGGTCGGTCTCACGAAGTGCGCGCTTCACCTACAAGTGACTCAACAAAAGCACACAAACAGTATAAAAGATACTTTCTTTCGGAACTAGTGTATCTACGTGATGGAAATGTATCGCTAATGTCGCTCAAAAAAAGACTCACCATCGTCGTCGGTTTGTGTATACACATGTGTATTAGTTCTCGTATCTTTTGCGAGGGTATTTCATACTAAAAATCAGTTGTTAGTCGCGCCGTCCGGTTTCACGTTCACGCTGTGTCAGCAAATCGATATTAAAAAAACCGAAAGAATGAAAGACGATTTGCGGACGGGAAAAGGTGTTTCTGATCGATCGCGCTAGAAGGTTTATTTTCCCGCGGCAAATGTGTTGTGTGTTCCCAAACTTGTTAAACAAATAAACATAGAGTTCCATGTTTTTACAATTTTCTAACGAACTGTGATAGATCATTTGCATTCCCAAGATGAAACTTCTGCTCAAAGTGAATTCGGAGAAAACACGGAAACGTCATCGCAACTGGACCCCACAGCCACCTCCGACAGAACTTAAACGTGTGTATTAAGTAAAATTTTTGAATTTAAGTTCTAAAAATATCTCAATTAGTCACACAAACTTAAAGAGTCTTCAAAGGATTTGTAGATTGGGGCGTGTACCCTGCCTTACTCGCCTTCTGTGCAGAAAGAAACGTGACTGTGCCGTTGTATTTTTTTTTTTATCATGAGTTCTACAAAGATAAAGACCAAAACCGCGAATTTACTCACTGAGGATTCTGATTATTTACTTAAAAAAAATTGCAAAACATTTTTTATAACAAACAACGATTGTTGCTATTGCAGTTCCACGAGTAAATAGAATTGTTTATGATTGTAGTACTTGCAGAACAAGTTATAGGGTGTTGAAGCTGCCCCGCAATGATAAAGCGGTCAAGTAGATTATTTTTATGTGACTTACACATGCTCCAGGAATGAGATCTATAGGGGCTGGCGTGGTCAGATAAGTCTTTGTGATAATTGAAGGCTTATGTTTGTGGTTGATGTCAGTATCTTTTCGGTGTGGGGTTTTGTAAATACCCTTAAGATACGTAGAAGGGGATTTTTTTTTGTTAACTATGAAAATACACCCCCTGACTGTGACTAGGTCATCTCAGATAACAATGGTTGGTCAGAGTAGTACTTGTTTTCGTATCCAAACGTTTGTAGTCTTAGGATTCATGCCAAGTGATAAAGTTCTGCAGTTTCATAGTCTTCATTTTTGGATACGGTCTCCGTACATGGAAGCCATGAGCAAGATCTTAGAAAGTAGGGCAGTTTAGCTACGTTGTTGGCTTAGAAATCATTTTTGTTTTCCTTCAACAAGAGATTTCGATAGGTGGCAGAAGTGGCTGTTTGGTAAGTCTTACCAGAAACCTAAGAAGCGCCAGTGTGACTTTTTGATACCACATCTCACGCAACCTGGTCGGCTAGGAAGGTTTTCAACTCTATCTTGTCGTCACGTGAATTTTTACTAAATGTCCTGTAGGAGAAGTAGGAATTGAGAAAGTCAATGACGTTGCAAAATTGTTTGTCAGAAATCCCTGCTTATTCCTTAAAAAAGGCTTTGCCAAGTGTGAGATGCCTGGTTCCAACTAGTGTCGGACAGTCACAGAGAAAGTAGAATAGAGTTTCATTGCCTTGTGCATTGTTGCAGCTATCATGCCTAACTGGCCACATTTAAGCCAATTGGCCAGAGACCTGTGCTAATTGGTTCAATTGTCGCTGTCTCGGTGTGAGTTCTGTTGATTTGCTAGTATTTTATTGTAGGTGGCAACTCTAGGCTGTGTACAATCTGTCTGGATAGGTTACAGTTTTCTTGGCTTGGTTTACAAATATGGCACAGTTTTTTTTAGGCTGTTCCACCTCGAGTGCTGGAAAATTCTACACTAAATGAGTCCCATCGGGAAGCAGACCAACTCCACAAATGAACCATCAAACGTTGAGCCACATTTGGCCAGTGTGTCGGCTCTCTCATTCCCCTCTATGTTACTACAGCCGGGAACCTAGAGTAGAGTGATATTAAAACGAGCGCTTATCTGGGTAATAATTTCCTGACACGATTCTACTTATTTATGGGACGTGGTTTACGAATGGACCACTTTGATGACAGTCTGGATGCCAATAAAGATTCCTGTCTTGTTTTTAGCTGTGGAACTGAGACTTAGCATCTTGCAGGCATTTCTAATCGCTGGTACACCCGAAAAGTCTCGAAACCACCTGCTTTAACGCGCATTCCATCTGGGAGACGATGGTAAAGATCGAAACTTGCTTATTTGATAGAAGTGAGTTAATGTTCCTTTCCGTCCTGTTCGAGAAGTGAACTTGGAGCCAGGACATGACCGGAATCCAGGTATTCGGAGTCTTATAACTCCAAACGAAACGATGTATTTGATGTGCTGTGCACAACTCTGTTAAGTTTTGTGATGTTGTAGGCTTTACTTAAGGCGGGCCATCAAAAAATCGATCGTAAGAATTGGATGAACTATACGACCTAAGAACCATCTTAGGTTGAAGCTGCAGGCATAGAAAGTGACACATGTTTTTTCTTTAGTTTGTATTCTTGGGTAAAGGATGACATCAAGGCTCTTTGCATTGGAAGGTAAGGTTAGTGTTTAATTACACTCGAATATAGTCCGTTGGGGTTGATATTTTTACGTGAGTATCAGTTCCAGTGTCCTTAGTATTTCGTTAAACACACTCGCCCTTATAATGTCAACAAACTTTTGAATTTGGTTTCGAGTTCGTTTTTTGGTTGACAGTCAACAATTGCATCACTCACCGCCCATGCAAATGCCCAAAATCTTCAGCCATCTGACCATATCTGTGGTGGTGACCTCAAATGTGAATCCACAGAGTGCTTAATCTTGGACTTTTAAGGCAACAACGACAACGTTTCTACAGGCTTTGACGTTTTTTTTTTTTATAAATAATTGACGAAAGTATTGCATTCTAGCTAAGCCAAACCAGTTGGTATTCATTTTGATGATCGATCAGTCAAACTGCATTAAGTTTGCTTCAGTTTATCCACTTCTCTGTGGAAAAGGGTTACAGTTAAACCCGGATAACTGCTTCGTGAACATTTTCGTCTGTTTTGGGTGCTTAAGAGGAAGAGGTAGTTATCCGAACCTGCTTAATGCATAGAAAATACATGAACCTAATATTTTCGGGCACTTAACCGGGTTTTACTGTATTTGATTCTAAAGTGTTTTTTTGGAACTGAATTTCCACGATCATCTCTAAATCCAGTGGTCACCGTGGTTCAGTGGTTAGGGAATTGAACTGTTAAGCGGGCTGACACAGGCTTGAATCAGCAAACAACCAAATGGTAGGTATTACAAACCTCCGAGAGTATAATTTGTTTGGAAGAAACTTCTCCATTTGCCACCGTTCGGGGTCGGGAATAAAAACTGACTTACCAGTTGCTTTGCAATGCAAATTACACGTCGTTAGTTTGTTATGATGTCTGCGATGATTTCAGTCGATTAGACAGTGGATACATACGTGTATCACCTGATCGAAACACCTTTTGATCAATTAAATGAGAATATCCGACAACAAAGCGTCAATTAATCAGAACTTTGCAAATAGCTACTATGTCTGACATCAAACAGAATTTTGTAAACACTTTTGTTGATTTCTAGATTAACATACCGAATGGGGAATGGTGGGATGGTGGAGGTCGAAAGGATTTTATTTTTCAGTTTCTGTCCATGAAATCCTCCCAATCTCCAAGGGTTTCCAAACAGAAAAAGGGTGAAAATAAATCGCACGTTAGTTCACTCCTAGTCACAGATTCATACCTTTCTAACCAGTTGCAAGTGGCCATTAACGTACACCACACGATGGAACTTTCGATGCATGAAGACTATTTATGCTTGGCTGCTTTCTTTTTTTTTAACCTACTTTGGTTGCTAGGTTCCAGTTGCTTCGCATAAGTAATCAATAAGTGGATTTAATGCTCAACTCCATTGCTTCTCTGCATTTGTCATTTGGCAATAGTCACATGATGTCCGTCACGTATTATGATAATTTTTGGCGAGAGTGGACAGTATTGCTGATTCTTTTTCCTAATTTGTTTGCCTACCTTGTGAATGTCCCCTTTATATGTAGCTTTGATACTTTCACATGAAATAGTATATCCTATCCATCTTTTTAGAAAATCCTTGAGCTTATAATAAAACTAGTTACTTTCGTTTCACGACACCAACAGCTACATCACATATTAAAACGGTCCAACATTCCAATTTATTTCAGCGAGAAAAGCTATTAATAAAAATTGCCCACGTTCCGAATAAGTTAATTGCTGTTATTTCTTTCGTCCACTAAAACCTGGAACTTGTTTTAATCCAGTATTAGCTAAGATGTATTTTTTTTTTTTTTAACTCTTCAACTATCGTAGTATGTTTGTTAGCTTGAATCTAGCTCTGTCAATGAAGATAATTAAAAATAAAGCAACAGAACCACACAGAAATGTCCAAAAAAGCACTATACATACATATATACATATGTTCATCGTTACTGAATAATTCATGAACCTAACTGCGAACTTATGATGGAATTCGCTTTCCTACTCGTTAAATTTGATTACAATATGGCATTCCTTCTTGTTGATTCTCATCACTTTGTAAGATGTAGTAACTTTCTTAAAAAATTTGACTTTTCAGCAGGACTTGACGATTTGCAGCCTACATATGAACGCATACATACTTATCCCACGAATTGTCTCATGCGAGTACGAACTTTTGTTTTTTGTAAAATAAGTGCGCGCTAAAGGGATTATGACTACCCTTAAACTATATAGAGCACGGGCATTAGGAAAATTAGAGGAGAGACGAAGGAGGTACCGATGCATGTTGGCTTTAAATGCTTGTGGGTTGTAGTGATGAGGGAACACAGAGCTATGTAGATCATTCCACATTCGTGTGGTACGGCTATCAGCAACGAGTTGTAGACTTTTAGTATGTTTACATGGAAAGCAGTACTCTGACGTAATACCAAGACAAAGCTGTTTCCTGCTTAGTTTTACAATGGCATTAGTTGTGAAGTCAGCTTACTTCTTCTTGAACCTTAATCTCATCTTCGACTTCTACGATGCAAGCACTTTTCAATCCAGATAGTGACAAAGGGACTTCAATTCTCATTTGACATTTGTAAATACCATTAGCGACCAGAGGCCTCTCCAGACTAGCCATAAAGTTCTGCCGAACTTCCCACACAGGCAACACAGACATATAGTCTCACAGACTCAAATCCGCTTCATTGAGTTTATACCGCCACCAAAATGAAAGTTTATCAAGGCGTCTTGAAACAATTTCAGGAGGGAGCTCTATGCCAATAACATATGGATCCAGCCAGAAATGCCTAGTAGAGATGAAATGGCACGTGCTGATATGCTTTCCTAAGCTATACATACATACCAGGATGGACGGAAGCAAGCAATCGTCTCTACAAGAAGTTTAAGACAAACGGCGACGTTTAAACTTCGGACGTGTTGCTTAAGTCTCTTGATTAAGTATATAGCATAACACAGTCGAAAACGCATAGAGCCTGCTCTGAAAACCTGGCACCAGAACACCGATATAAGCACACTTAAACCCACTATCTGCCTAGATATGTACTCGTAAGCTGCTATGATTGAAAAATTATGGAAATGCCCTGCAAAGCAGAAATCAAAAACCACCAAGAAAAACCTTCGGGAATTAAAAATAGACTTTCAGGAACCATCAGCCTCGAGAAAGACAAGACTGCGCTTCTAAAGGTAAACGCAGGCAAAGCAGCAAGACCAGATGGCATATTCCTAGAGTTTCTACTACATACCAGCACAAACTTCAAGGTTCTAATCAAAAATACTTCAAACGGGCCACCTCCCAACTGAACGCAAAAAATCTAAAATGGAGGCCCTGCTTAAACCTCGAAAGCCCAACAACAAGAGTTCTGAACAAACTGTTTGAGAGAATCATATACAACAGAATTGAAGTAGCTCCTGATGCAGTTGTATCCATCGAACACACATCCTTCAGATTTGGAAGAAGCTGCATAAAACCAATGTGCATCGGTACCTCATTTTTCCACGTTTTTCAGTTTTCCTGCACCTGCGTTGTGTCTTGACATTATAAGGATGAATGTGCGTTAAAAAAATAAGAACACTGGAACTGACACTCCCATTAGGATGTCAATCTCTACGGACTTTTGAAATCAAGAAAACCAAGCCACTCAACTGGAAAAGATCACGTGCTGAAAAGTCTGTCTTCGTTACTGTTGAAACCTACTTACTTGCAGGAGTTCCCAAGAGGTGTAGAATCTCCACTTCAGACGAAAAAACCAAAGATGGACGTCAATCACTGACACGTCGCTTCCAATTCTCTGGCATTTGCAATCGGTTGGTCTTTTAAGCGAAGATTCGGTCTTCCTTGTCGTCTCAAATATGGCGGCTGAAACTCCAATATCCTCTTCGGTTCGTCAAACCGAAGTATCAGCGCTTTCCAAGGGTAAGTCTACATCCAATTTCCACTAAGGTGTTATTCATGGAATTGACGTTGATTCCGAGCTAGATGAGCTCCTTTCTTTTCAAAACCCCTCACAAAAAATTCCGGATCTACACTGCACTTTGAAGCATAAAAGTCTTTTGAACATCGGCCAAGACAGCCAAGAAAACCATCCCTTCTTTTGTAGAATGTGGATGTGGATCCTGTTGAATGTAGATCAAGTTATAGTCTACAAGCTACGCCACAAATGGTCTTGGACTTGTAAAGTTTTTTCAGATCCATTTCTAGCTAATTCGTCTGCTTTTCATTGGTCTCATGAGTATTGCCTTTTGAAAGGCCTGTTCTCGTTCACTAAAGGATATAAATGTTCTTCTTGATTATAGATTCTTGAATCCATAGCTCTGTATGTATTAATCAATATATATGTATTTTCTTGCAGGTATCACACAGAACCGTCATACTGCCAATGCAACCACAATTCAAAAACTTACCACATCCTCAAAGATTGCAATTGCGTTAGTAATCGTTATCCTGGTGATTGTCGGACTAGTAGCTTACCTAGAGCTCCGACCAAACAATAGAAACGATAGCAATCGTGAAATCCTTTTTGGAAATAACTACGAAACTGGAGTATGTAAGTACCAAACAAGCGTTAAGCCCACCTTAAGACAAATGTAAACCAAAATACAATTTGCCCGCTTGTAAATAACTATTCTTATTAAAATTTTTTCAATTAAAAAATTATTTCAAGTATCTCAGTTCCGAATTTAGGAAACGGTCATCTGGTAGTCGATCGGGAGCAGTGGGGCACCTCGGAACAAGCTAAAAATCTAACAATTGGTTTAAAAAATCCCATACCCTATGTTTTAATCACTCATGTTGGTGTACAATCCAATCCGTGCTTCAATATCTACAAGTGTTCAATTAAAATGCGAACTCTACAGGATTCTTCAATTGCCGAGAAGGGTCTGCCCGATATCTCTTCAAACTTTTATGTAAGTCGTAACGATTGCCTTATAAGAAAATTTGTTTAAATATTTCTTTTTTGGTTCAATATTTAGGTTGGTAACGATGGTAACGTTTATGTGGGACGTGGGTGGGACTATGCCAATACCTATGCTAATGATACCCTGGCAATAACGTTCATGGGTGATTATATACGTCATGCTCCAGATGAACGGCAGCTAGAGGCCACACAATATCTAATTACCTATGGAGTTACAAAAAAACACATTGCAATCGATTATAAATTGGTGGCACAGAATCAGGTAAGTGAGAGGGAGAGAGAGAGGGGGGAGGGGGTTGTTAGGGAAACAAAACCTAATTGAATCTAATTTACGTAGACAAAAACAACAAAAAGTCCAGGCTTCAATGTATACAAAGAGATCATCAAATGGCCACATTGGTATCCATGCGGAATGAATGGCAATCCAAAATGTGGCAGCGAACTGGGAATGCCAGAGAAATGGGATGGCACAATGTAGACCTTGATTTTCAGCTCAACTGAGCTGAATGTGATTACAATATTTGTACATACAATAGTTATTATATAGTTTAAGTACTCTAGATAGTGATGTAAGTTTATAGATTTAAAAATTTAAAAATAAAAAAAACATTTTCTTTCTGAAAAAACAATTAATCGTCGGGAAGAGCATTAAATATTTGAAAAGTTTTTATGTAAATTTTGAATATTAATAGCCAAACTGACTGATATAAATAAAAAATATAAATAAACATACATATGTACATGCGTTTGCGTAAGAGTTGTTTATAATAATGTTTTAAAAATTATGGTACTCACGCGCATTTGAAGTGAAGCTTTTTTTTATAATTCACTAACGCTAAAGGGGTTATGAATATCCTTATGATGTTATTCCCCCAGCGCTAGTGTTGGTTTAGTGATTTTTTTAAAACTCCGGAAGGTTTCAGTATTTTTGTTCCGAGGGTGGTGTCTAGAATGACTGGGGAGAATTATTGATACTATTGCCATTGCTTATAATTCACAGTATTTCTTTCGAACATCCCAATGTCATTAGTATGATCTACACTTTCAAGCAGTGTATGACCACCCTACTGCCAGTGTTATGCCTATGCAGTAGAGTTGACGTCAGCTTTTTTCCGCAGTTGATCGACTTTTGTTTTTACATCGAGATTCAGCGTGACAAGCGATAATGCAACCACTACACCATGGCCACCGCTCTTCTTCTTCTTCTTCCGTATGTCGTTGGGGTAAGACCGCTGTGTTTTTTGCTTTTCGACCATGAAAAGTGAACTTCATTACAGCTTAAGAAGAATTCGTCTTCCCATTTTCAACACAACTTGCCTGTCATACATTTCTACGATCCCCTACTCGTTTCGACAGCAATGCTAAGCACTCTGTATGTTGACAACGAAACGGCCATCAACAATCTGAAGCCGTGAATAATTAACTTAATCACCCCTATCGGGAATAATATTTCCTCCGGAATACTTCCCATTTTCGAAAAATAGGCATCGGGGATGATTCTCGAAAGGGCAATTTGGCAATTCCGATTGCTCTGAATGAGATATCAAGAGGCAACACGGTGACGGCAATGAAGTCAGAGCTAGATCCATCCTTCCCGCTTTCGTTTGTACATGTCCTTGCAGCACTTTTTCCAAAATTGAAAAATTGGACGAAACCTTAGATAAAGGTTATATGCGCTGGATACATTGTTAAAGGGCCTAGCAACGGGAACACTTTGGCCAGTCCTGGATAAGAAAAAGGCAAATTTTTTGATTAGACTCAGTCGTAGAGATGCACAAGAGCCACCACGCGGACCAGCTCGGAGTACCTTACAACGACTTTTGTTGCAGCTGCTAATTCGAAGAAAAGACTCTTGGGAGTCTTGAGCTTTTAAGAAGCGGACAATATTGCTATCGATAACCAGACTGTCATCAAAGCCATTGATTTGGCCACTTTATCTTCAAAACTGGTAGAGCATTGTCAGATAAAATTGAACCAATTATAGGTGCTCGCACCAGAGTCACTCCAAGAACACAGACAAATCTACGGGTAAAGCTAACAAATTGACCAGGCGTGGGTCATCCCTCACTAGCAGAAACTCTTAATATTCCGCTAGAATTTTTAAATACGTCCATCTATCAACCTATTAACACCCGCAAACAACTAGGTTTCAAGAGTTATGGTTTCAAAACGGCGCATACTAGCTCTAATTGGGTTCTACTTTGAACCGCCACCTCTGCCTACTTAAGTCGCCAGATATATACATGACAGACCACAATTAATGACAAGTTTTAGAAAAGGCACAACAGTTTAGGTTTGACAACGGCAAACATCTTGAGATACATCAAGCCCCTTAACATTGGCAAAGTATGGAAGGTAATACAACTACTTATGTCCTGGTCTCCAATTGGAGCATAGGCCCTCAACAATGTTTCCAAACCATGCTTTCTTTTGAATTTCCCTACAGATGTCGTTCGTCAATATTGTAACCCAGGAACGAATTGGTCTTGAAGTGAACGGAGTATGTGTCAACAAACAAAGCATCATCAGTCTATGCTGTAGGACAGAGCGTCACTATTTCCTCCTACAACTTTGAAGTATCTACATCAGAGTTAACATGAATTCCTCAAATCGTAGCCCATTCAAAGTACAGACGGTGGTGCATTGGCAAAGACCTGTCCGGAAGCCCTAAAAAGACAGTAATTGTACTTTTTTCAAGAAGAAGAAAGCTCAATCTTCTGCGGGAAAAACTAAAGAGCACAAAACAAGATGATACACAATGATTGTCAGACCGATAATCTTATACGCAAGCATGGTCTGGTGGACAAGAACAAAGGATATAATCACAGTTAAACACGAATGCATGTTAGAAAGCCTTCGCCCCTCAATGTCATCTTAAGTTTACCACCATTACAAAACTTTGTACGCATAGGAGCTAAACTAGGCAATTTCGACTTCTATAGGAATAAGAGGCCGCTTATCCTTGCTGGAAACATTGGAGCACGACATAACCTTCAACATGTTTCGAGGCGACATGCTACCCAAATACTGCTTTGACAAAAACTGGACTGGGAGAAGCACGAAATCTAACCTTACCCTTACCTTCTGACCACGTTTGGTATATGAACGGATCCAATGCGACCTTTTTAGTCAGCCTTGTCCATATTCCCAGCCAAGGTTTCAGCCATCAATCAGTGTGTGTGACGGAACCTGTCAGAGACACAAGAGGCACGGGTCTCAGAAAGTTCTTTAAAAAAAGGTTTTCGGATAGTGCGCTGTCTGGCTCTGGCAAGTGCCGGGCAGTCACAGAGAGTGTGGAACAACGTTTCCTTTTCGTGTGAATTGTCGCAACTACGACAGTGAGAGTTGAACGGGATGCCTAACTTGACAGCGTGTGGACCTATTGGCCAGTGGCTCGTGGTAATTGCTGTGATTCTTGCTGTCTTGATGCGGTTCCTATTAATTAGGTCGTTCTGTTTTTATTGTAGGTAGGCCATATCTGTCTGCATATGACACAGGTTGCCAGACTTTTCCACCTAGAGTTGGCAGTTGATGAGTCGCATAGAAGAGCAGAGTGATTCCGCAAGGGAGGTATCCAAGGTAGAACCACATCTGGCTGACGCGTCGGCTCTCTCGTTCCCCTCTATGTTACTATGGCCGGAAATTCAGAGGAGAGTGATATTAAACCAGGCGTTTGCCATCGTTAGAGTTTCCTTACGCTTTGACTTGACTGTCATCAATTCCAAGTAAGTCTTATCACATTCTTATCTCTTTGATATGAAGAGTTGAACATTTCTTTTGAGATGACGACTGCGTGATGTCAAGTTCTCCCTTAGTCTGAGAACTACCAACTAAGGGTATAAATAATGAATGAAGCTGACAATGTTGTTCAATTTGAAAAAAAAAAAAATCTCTTAGGCAACGTATTGATCTCTGACATTGATTGCCTCATGATAAGAATAACTACTTTGAGGCTTCTTAACAATGAGCAACAATCAAAATTTGCCCAGCAGCAATCATTTGCCTTAAGTTAGTCTAATTTGTTGCCTCGAGAACTCAGCATCACACTACTGGCTGTGGTTGGTGGCCTCGCACCACAAAAACAACGATCAACTTGAACCGGAATTAATGTATTTTGAATAGGTACTTAAATTAAATTAATTTCAAAAAGCCAACAGACAGAAACTGGTTTGATAGATACATTTCGGTGGAAGTTCATCCAAATAGTTCGCCAAAGAACATCAGTTTTGTGAAAATAGTCAAAATGGTGGGAATTGCCTTTGAGTTACTAGTCCTTGCAATGGCGATTGTAGTTCCAATTGTGTGTGATGAGTAAGTACGTGTACATAAGCTGTGAATTTACATATTCAAACTGATATGTCTGTGGTTTTTGGTTGAGCAGGTTCAACTGCAGATCGAAAGAATGCTAGAACATTCCTTTCTGATTCTTCGTCCCACTAATATTATAAAAGTGACACTTTATCCGTTTGTTTGTTTGTTCCTCTGTAACAGGAAAACTACGGAACCAATCAACTTCAAACTTTGCACACAGAGTGGCTGTAGCTCGGATCACAGTATAGTCAGTCTACTTTTGGCTATTACAGTGTAACTTCGCAAATTATAGGTGGGCGAAGCCGCGTAAATAGCTAGTTTTGAATATTTTTGAAACATTGTTTGTGTGTTGTGTTGTTCCTGCGGGATTAAAGCATTTTTCTCGTGAATAACTAATTTTCGTTTTGTAACTGATTAGATCCAGTTTAACCGAACGAAATAAAAAATAAGATTGTCTGCGTTATCTGCGTTGCAGTCTTTCTCTATCTGTGCTATCTCTCTGGGGTTAGATTCGAAGATTGTCCAGGCCACAGTGCAGCTCATCTGAACTCTTCTAACAAGGACGATATCGCTGAATATCTGATACTGTTGGTCGTTGTTATACCTCCAATCGCCGCTAGATGTAACCTTAGATCACCCGAAGGATTTTGCTTTCAAAACAATCGAGGGCAACCGTATCTATTCTTGAGAAAGTCCATGTCTCCGCATAGATTCACTTTAGAGATAATTTTGCCACTCAATTGCCCTATTCTGCGTTTGATTTCAGCATTGGTGTCGTTGCCTGAGTTAAAGGCCAAGCCTAGGTACAAAATGTCCCTAACTACCGCAACGTTTTTCTGTTTAAGGTGACGTTCTTTTCTAGAAGGTGCCGAAAAAGAGAAAGAAACAATCCTCCACCCCTTCTGAACCTGTCCAGCGCTCTTCATGCCTTCTTTTTTGACAATCTTTGCAACTTAGTACGACAAGATGCCAAAAGCCTAGTTCGCTTTACGAAAAGCTACCGCTGTGCCACAATGGTGAACTATGGAACACGATCCACAATCCAGGAATTTAAATTGAGAAAATAAATTTGCTTAAGTCAAAGATTTCCTGGCTTCACGGTATTAGTACAAGGCTTCCTAAGAAGTTGGACTTTTAAATGTCCAAATATTTGCCACGTTACTCTATAATCTTCTACAGACTTGCATGAACCTTAAACTTCTACAATGTGAATTGTAGTAGATTTCCCACATAGGAAAGTCAAATTTTTAAAATTTGTTTAACTTTTGACAGAACACTACTCTTTTGGGGCTATAATTGTCAGGAGGACGGATGCAAAAAGGTACAGCTGTCCAACTACAATTCACGCAGTTCTGCTAGCTTATCAGCTTGCAGATTATACTGTGGAGGTTCGCTGGGAACAGTATGGCCAAAACCCACTGGTACTGTCAAGTTCGAACAAGACGTTTTAGCCATCCAAAGTCGGATTAAATTTAATTTGCCCTCACACCCGAAGGTCGAAAAACTTTGGCGCGAAAACAGACAACGGTTTAAGTTCCAAATTGATGCGAAAGTCTTAGACCCAACAAAGCTGCGCGATGATGGACGCATACTGACGGTCAAGATCATTGTGGTTCAGACTTCAACCGAAGCAGAACAGCTGCCATCCCTTCGCTATGACACGGATGAGAGTTATTCGTTGGAGATAAACAACTCAAATCAATCCGTGTTCGCTGAGATTAAGGCGAAAACTTTCTTCGGAGCCCGGCATGGCTTGGAGACACTGTCGCAGTTGATTGTCTACGATGAGATTCATCAACAGCTCTTAATTCTTGCACAAGCTGAGATCACCGACGCGCCTGTTTACAAACATCGTGGTGTGCTACTGGACACTGCCAGGAACTATTTCAGTATAAAGTCGATTAGGAGAACCATTGGTAAGTGGAGGTGGAGGTTTGTCCGATCTACCTACACCATTGATATTTAATTTTTCTGTAGACGCCATGGCAATGACCAAACTGAACACATTCCACTGGCACATAGTCGATGCAACCAGTTTCCCCTTGGTCATCAAGTCTCACCCGGAATTGTACATGACTGGAGCGTATTCCCCGCGAAAGATCTACACTCACAAGGATATCACTGATCTCGTTGAATATGCCCGTGCTAGAGGTGTTCGCATTTATCCGGGTGTAGATTTACCCGCTCACACTGGTGAGGGATGGCAATTCAAGAACATGACCGTTTGCTTCAATGTCAAACCGTGGCAGAACTACTGCCCATTTCCACCATGTGGTCAACTTGATCCCACAAATGATGAAGTGTATTCGGTTCTGGAGGACATCTATCGGGAAATCTTTGAATTATTCGATCTCGACGTGTTCCACATGGGAGGATCTCAAGTCATTCTCAAGTGTTGGATGGAGAACGAGCAAATTCGAAACTGGATGAGAGCGAGAGGTTGGGGACTTGACCGAAAGGACTTTATGCGGTTGTGGCGTCATTTCCAAGCCAAGGCACTAGCTAAAGTGGACAAAGTTTCACTTAATAAGAAGGTTTCAATAATTCTTTGGAAAAATGATTTACTTAAGCCGTCCGACACGGATGAGCTCGATGACAGATCCCGTTTTATTGTTCAGACAACAGCAGGCAAGGGAACTGATTTTATGAAGGAGGTTCTTCAACTTGGCTACAAAGTTATCCTATCAAACTATGATGCACTTTTCTTGGACTGTGGCTTTGCGAGTCCAGTCGAGGCTGGCAATAACTGGTGTTCGCCGTATATTGGATGGCAAAAGGTGTACATGAATCGGCCCGAGGAGATTGCAGGCGACAAACATCATTTAATTTTGGGCGCAGAAGCAACAAATTGGGCCGAACAGCTGGATGAGCATACAGTAGATGCGAGATTTTGGCCAAGATCTAGTGCACTCGCAGAAAGATTATGGTCGAATCCAGAGAACGGTTGGTGGGAGGCTGAAGCAAGGATGTTGGTACATCGAGAACGTTTGGTGGAGAATGGTATAGCGGCGGAAGCCATTCAACCGGAATGGTGTTTGCAGAATCAAAATAACTGTCCTAGGCTGTAGAGATCCAAATCGCCTTGATGTGATGCGTTATACAATAAATGTGTGCATGGCGTTCTATATTTTGTTTTTATTTAAGCGGGCCGATCCGGTCTATCTCTTTTTACATCATTCACATCGACTGACCTTTTACTTTGTCTGCTGATTAAGCTTCTGGCAACCAGACATAGCTACGCGCAAAAGCTTTCATAGTAGTCATCCCGGGGTGGTTAGAATGCGTCTTTCTTCTCGTAAAGCTGGAAGGCACCTACTAAAACTAGGCCTCAACCCCTTCCTTCCAAAGATCCGAAAATCACTTTGATCGAAGTTTTTGTGCTTCTACCTATAGATTTGAAGAATGTTGTAATTACGAGCAAGATCGAGGTAATGCCAGATAGCTCCTGACAAACTTATGAATGACTTCAAAGGGTAGAAGCTCAGTGTTCTTAGCGTGGCTTGGCTTGGCTATCGGTGCTGTGAGTCTGTGAAATTGATTGTCATCCTTCCAGATGTTACAGCCTAATTCCACTATCAGTTTATGGACGTTAAAGTCATTCTAAGGCTTAATACCCGAGTCTTAGATTCACTAGGCCCTCAACAGTAGGCACTATCTTGGAGTTAAAGGACGAATAGCCGATCCGGCTACGTACATCTTTTGGAGGAAATCACTGTAGGTGGTCAAACTTACTTACTTATGATGGCTCTACAGTCTGGGGTTGATGTGGGACCTTAACCAAGCAGATGTTTCCAGTCAGCTTGATCGATAGCTGACTGCCTCCAGTTTCACACGCCAATTTGGTTGAGGTCCCTTTCCACCAAATAAGTTGCTGTCTTCCTGTACTGCGTCATGCCTTCGGGGTAGATTCGGTTTGGGCTTTGGCATATTCTTTTTTTGATAAAACTTCCGAACCTCATTCTCTGGAACCTTAAGTAGCATCTCTAAGTTTCCTCGACAAAGTGCTTCTCGTGCTCCCTTCTTTTTCCAAAAATGGATGTTCGTCCTTTTTCTTCTTCTCAGCAACACTTTTGGCAATGGTTCCCTAGTTTACAGAAATCTTAACACAATTTCTTCCGATTTTTCATTTTTGGCAGAACACTAAACTTTTGGGGCTACGATTGCAACGGGACCAGATGCAAAAAGGTGCAATTGTCCGAAGAAAATAGTTCAAGTGCTGTTGGCTTATCAACTTGTCGGCTATACTGCGGAGGTACACTGGGAACAGTTTGGCCAAGCCCAACGGGCACTGTTGAGATTGAACAAAATACTATAGCCATCAAGAATAAGATTCAATTTGATATACCATCACATCCGAATGTCGAACAACTTTGGCGGGAAAATAAACGACGGTTTCAGTTGCAAATCAATTCAAAAGTTCCAAACCCAGTAGATCTACAAAATGTTGGACAAATACTGACAGTCAAGGTTATTTTGGATCAGACTGCCGCCGAAGCAGAACAGCTGCCATCACTACGCTATGACACAGACGAAAGTTATTCGTTGGAGATTAGCAATTCCAATCAAGCTGTGGTGGCCGAGATTAAGGCGAAGACTTTCTTTGGAGCCCGTCATGGCTTGGAGACACTGACGCAGTTGATTGTCTATGATGATATTCGCCAGAAACTCTTAATATTAGCTCGAGCTCGGATTACTGATGAACCTGTTTACAAACATCGTGGTGTGTTCCTGGACACAGCCAGAAACTATTTTAGTGTCAAGTCGCTTAGGAGAACTATTGGTGAGTGGAAGTGGGGTCTTGCCCGATGCTCGTAACTCATTTTTTTTTACAGATGCCATGGCAATGACCAAACTGAATACATTCCACTGGCATATAGTCGATGCAACCAGCTTCCCCTTGGTTATCAAGTCTCAACCGGATCTGCATATGACTGGAGCTTATTCCCCGCGTAAGGTCTACACTCATGAAGACGTAGCTGATCTCATTGAATATGCCCGCGCTAGAGGAGTTCGCATTTATCCAGATTTAGATTTACCCGCTCACGCTGGTGCAGGATGGCAAATCAAGAACTTGACGGTCTGCTTTAATGTCAAACCGTGGCAGAATTACTGCCCATTTCCACCATGTGGTCAACTTGATCCCACAAATGATGAAGTGTATTTAGTTCTGGAGGACATCTATCGGGAAATTTTTGAATTATTCGATCTCGACGTGTTCCACATGGGAGGATCTCAAGTCAATCTCAAGTGTTGGATGGAGAATGAACGCATTCGTGATTGGATGCTGGCAAAGGGTTATGGTCTGGAAGAGGAGGACTTTCGGAAACTAGAAAGTTATTTCCAAACCAAAGCCCTGGCTAAGGTCGATAAGGTTTCACATTCGAAAAACATTTCAATAATTCTTGACCAAGCAGCCTGGTTTGACTTATCACAAATCAACCAAAATCTTGATGATTCTCGCTTTATAATCCAGGCGACAGCTGCTAAGGGATCCGATTCTATGGAGAAGGTTCTTCAACTTGGCCACAAAGTTATACTATCAAACTATGATGCACTTTTCTTAGACTGTGGCTTCGGGAATCCGACTGGTGCTGGCAATAACTGGTGTTCACCATACATCCCTTGGCAAGTGGTTTATGAGAATAATCTTGACGAGATTGCAGGCGACAAATTTGATTTAATTTTGGGTGCAGAAGCAATGAATTGGGGTGAACAACTGAACGAACATACGGTCGATGCTAGATTCTGGCCAAGATCTAGTGCACTGGCAGAGCGATTGTGGTCAAATCCGGAAAGTGATTGGCGAGCAGCTGAAGCGCGATTTTTGGTCCATCAGGAGCGGTTAATTGAGAATGGTATACAGGCAGATGCTATTCAACCAGAATGGTGTTTGCAAAATGAAAATGATTGTCCTAATCTGTAGTGTGATCGTGCCTTAGTCCTTATTCCGTCCTAGAATGGTCTATTGTCACCTTGACAGTCGGTTATAAAACGACCTTCAATTACTCACTTGTGTTTTACAGCTTTGTTTTGTTTATTTGCTTTATATTTACCTTAGAATCAACTCAATGAAAATTTAATTAATTGTCTCTCTACGTATATGTATTGTATAGATTCTTTCAAACAATTAACGCTTTCATCGAAAACTTGTTTTAAAAATAAAAAATAACCATATTGCGATGGAGGTTAGCTCTACGGTATTTTGTATCTTTACAATTACCGTGAACAAAAGTCACGTTCCACATTGCAAAACCGCAGAATAAGTGAGCGTAGGAAAGAGTTTTCCTTGCTTTTTTGTCGCCAAAATTATTCACTGCAATACATTGAGTAGAGGGGGATGTGTTCGAAAGATGTTTTGACTACGTAAAATTGTATCGCGAATTTCTGTGTTTGGGGCTCATTCCACATGCAGGTGGTAACGAAACCAGCGGTAAGGTTAAATGTCGTATTTGCCGATAATTTATTGTGTTTTTGTGGCGAATTTTGATGTTTAGAATCGACCAGGCTTGTCTATTTTTGTAATTCGTCCAATCCATCAGCAATCAAAGGTAGAGTACGCGTTAGAAATACTTGAATTGGATGGAGAAAGGGGGAAAGTTATCACTATTTTCACACTAACAGCAGAACTTGAGGCTATTTTCAACCTGCTTCAGCTAGACACCTTTATACAGTCTGATAGCTGGAAACCAAATACGATACGTCACACGCAGTTGTATCCTCCAGATATTTCTAGGTAATGCGTCAGTAACTGATTACACAAAACTATACTCACATTTCTCCGGACCACTTGGCATAACCAAATTAGGCGGACCTTCTAAACTACAGCAGTGACAATAGCGGCCCGTAAGACTGCGATGAGGGCAATATTGCAAGAAGATATCACCTTTTGCAGCATTAAAAGCTTGTGGAATGCTGTCAAGAAGAGCTCAAGGTTCAGACATAGTAAAACTCTGCTGTGTCCCTAGGCATAAAGGCATGCCAAGAAGAGGTTCGAAGCAGGCTGACCACTCAGTAAAAATCCCATCTAGCTCACTCGAAGCAGGGAATAATGCTCTACGAGAGGCGAACAATAAGTGGACCTCTTTAGATACTTGTTTCATCACAAGAGAGTTGTGACTTATGGAAAAAGACAGACAGACCCTTAAAGGGGTATGATAGCGCGGCGTAATACTCTACGAAAAAGCTTCGTTTTACGAAACACGATCTGTGTAGGGGGCAAGGAAGTTGATGAGGAAACAACTCACTTTCTTTGTCTTTGGCCTGACCTCTACTTCTCGGACGATCCTTCTTCCGAGATCTCGAAGAACTATCCAATAACCCAGTGAACGACCATCTTTATAGATTTGGCATCGTTCCTTCTGACAAGTTGACACAGCTCTAATGGTATCTACATATGTCCTGTTTTAGAACTCTATCCTCAACAGCACCCAGCGGAATTTGAACTTCTTTCGCCATGGATCTCTGAAGTGGTTACCCTCGCCTGAGTAGCCCATAAGCTTGTTCATTTCCCTCCATGTTACTGCAACCAGGAACCCAGAGAAGATTGACTTTAAAGCCGACAGCCTAACTCTTTCCTCCACTGTGCAACATATTTGAAGGATGAAGGACCACAATCTGTGGCATTTATAGCGACTTGACGGTCACTAAAAATATATTTGTTTAGTGCAGGATTGCCAGCAATTCCTCCTTGAAGACGATGGATGCATTCAAAAGATGGTACATGTACTCAAATGTCCAATTTGGTTTCGTATGGACCGGGCTTACTCAAGTCGCCATAAAAGCAATTTCTGCTATGGAAATAGAATCAAAGCATGCAAGGTGATGTCGAGAAGAGCTCAGGGTTCTTGGAAAACAGCACAAGATTTCGCTCTGCTGGGTCCCTGGGCATGAGGGCATACCAGGGAATTATAATGCTGTCGAATTGGCTAGAGAGGGCTCGGCAATAAATCTAGAACAAGCCGACCTCGCGGTCAATATGCCACCTTGCTCATTGAAGCTCGAAGCAAGGAACAAAGCTCAAAGAGAGGCAAATAACAGATGGTCCTCATTAGACACTTCCATCACAAGGAATTTATGGCCTCTATTTGATAAAGCTAGGACCACCACCCTTGTAGGTGTGATTATGGGTCATAACACTGCGGTACCACATGAAGAAACTCCCTGTTACGGAAGAAGACATATGTAGAGGCTGTGAAGACGAGGAAGTCCATGAGGACACAACCCACTTCCTCTTCCACTGCTCAGGCCTGTACCATCTAAGACCCTCGGGCGACATTTCTTCCGGGATCTCGAGGAACTATCTGGCAAACCAGTGAACGATCTGAACAGCTTTATCAAATCCACAGGATGGTTTGAACCACTGACGTAGTAAGTAGTTGCTAGTACACTTTCTTATGCGAGTAGCGTTTAAGAGTAAGATTTGCCCCCTATGGGTAGCACAATGGGTCTTAGAGACCTGAGTGTGGCACAAAGGAATTTCTCTTCACCGGCCCACATACCTAACCTATTCTACTCAAGTCGCCATGTTACCTCCTTTGAGTAGGTACTTGTACTTTTGACGAAATCATCACATTTATGTTATAGTAGTTCGCTCTACGTTCGCTCGTCGTTCTTAGCTCAGTTGAGGTGACGCTTTCTGGCTAACCCAGGGTTAGAGCGTAAAATGTTTGCCACCTCATGAATTGCAACCTGAAATAACGTGTCAATTTTCAAAAGAATTGAAATAAAAAATAGGTACACACGCCACGTTCCTTGAGGTCCCTATCCACTTGCGTGCGGCACCTAAGTCGCAGTTTTCCCCTACTTCACCATTCCTCCGAGATGGATTCGAAAACTCTTCGGGCTGGAACGGTTGTCGTTGTCATTGTTCCTGGACCCTTTTGACTACGGCAACCTCATCCATTCTTGACAAAGTCTATACCTCCGTGCCATATAGCACGACTGAGATGATTAGGGTCTTGTATAGAGCTATGATACTCTTAAGCCTATCTTCGATTGGCAGGAGTAATTTTGCGTTTCATCTCAGAGTTGGTGTCGTTGTCTCAGTTAATAGTAGAGCCTCGGTAGACAAAGTCCTTGTCTAGGGTGACATTTTGTACGAAATGTCACGGTCGGTGTTGGGTGTCCTTTTTTCATGTCAAAGCTTCATCATTCCCAGGAATTAAGCTCGCGTCATTCCAGAAGACGAAAACTTTACAAGATCATTGAACCACGCCGTGGAGTTAAGAAAACTCAATCAATAAAACCTTAAATTTATACCCTATTTGCATTCTCATAAACTAGGCCAATAAAGTATCGCCTGTTAAAAACTTCAAACTTTAACTGTCCCAACAAGATGATAAACAAGTCGTTAGATCTTAATCTGGTATCAAAACAATTGTATCTTTACGAATAAATCATTGCGACTTGCCGAATTGACAACATAATTAATCGATTAGAATCAGAGTCAGTATTTCATACATAAATTGACAACAAACAAATACATTGTACACTTTTCCACTAAGAAACACTGGCATTTTAATTACAATTCATGGAAACCTATAAAAAAAAAACAGTTTTCCAAAGAATACGGCTAAAATTAGCACGCTACCATACAGCTCTCAGTACGTCACCCAGTACGCCCAACACATAGTCTGAATTCTACAGCCCGAGATACAACCTCTGCCTCTCTTTAGATACCGGTTGTCTGTTAGCTTAGCCTGTTTCACGTCATTTTGCCGAGAAAAACTAAAAATACATATACGAGTGTGTATACATATGTATTTCGAAGTGAAAAGCTTTTTTTCTGAAACTCCAGCAAGCTTATAAGTTTTTCTCTTTTCTGTTTACAGGCACAGTCCAGTCACAGGCTGGATGGAGAATTCTCCATTATCATTCAGTCACTTGAATTAGTTGACCGCGACAATCCGTCGAATAACGCAAGTTTTGCATCCGTACACAGATACAAATCGTTGCGTATAGTCACAAGAAAAAAAGCTCTTTAGTTCGAGATATTTTTAAAGCTTTTGCAGCCAACAAACGGGGTGACTAGTTTGCAAATATCTCATTACTTACTCACTAGTATCACATATAAACGGTTTTATTACTCCATTGAGCAAATATCGGGTATTTCCAACAGCAAAATCTGGAAACCTTCCACCACAAGAAAGTGCAAAGATACAAAAGAAAGCTTTGAAAAGTCACCCAAACAAGTATACCTTGTTTACTTATTTCAGCCTTGAAGTGGCGCGAATTTGATCTATCTCTGGTGTGTGTAAGTCTTTGAAAGGTTTTCAAAAATTCGTTCTGAATTTTCGTGGTTTCACTTGACAGTGTAAAATGTGACAGAAGTTTTTACAAAATCAAAACAGTGCTTACGAACTTGCTCCATAAAATGTTTTTAAATGAAGTGACAATACGACCACACATACCATCTGACAGTGCATCAAATCAACAAATGTCAAAAAATGACAACCCCACCACAATTAATATTGAAAATGTCATAAACATCACTCGAGATGGATCTTCAAAGGTTGGAAATACCAATCAAACATCACCACCCAAATCCCCAAATCCTTCTTTACGGAGCACAACAAGTATATCAATAGAATCAATCGAATCCGATGCAGAATCAAGTGTCATCGAGTCTGACATCGATGAGTTTGAAGACATCAAAACCGGGTGTATGGTGAAAAAACTCGGTCAGCAAACAACCATCAATCCAGAGGAGAATAACTCAGTTTCGAATGTAACTCCGGAAATAGCAATTCTATTAGGTCAAAAGATCGAGAAAGATATTTCATCGGAAAATGGACCACAAATCGCTAGTTTGTCATTGACAAACTCTACTGATGTGACATTTGGTCATAAGAAATGTCATCGAGGTCCTGTCACCATCAAACAGATACTCAACGAGAAACCAACTAACGATGGATATAGTTATCCCGCATTTGAGGGTTCAAATGGATGTTCAAGTACAATTGGACGAACACGAGAACGCGAACATGGTGAGTTGATGTGCTAAATTTAGATTTAAAAAATTGTTGTTGAATAATAAACGCGTTATCACAATTCGTGTGACACACAGACAGCAACGAGTTCGATAGCCTTGACGCGCAATAAGATGATGTAAATGCATTTGAAATGGATTTCTGGAAATGTCATACGGGAGATTATGTTAAAAATGGAAAGCTTGCAACAGAAGCTTTACACACTTGTCAACTCCTTTGAGTAATGGATGAAACATGACTGCACACTTTATTTTAATGAAACGAAAGACAAAGATAAACAGTTGATGGAAATCAAACAAAACAAAATTCCGTGTTAAATTAGCGAACAAATGTTAAGAGAAGATTTGCGTAAACATTAATAAAATGTTCTGAGAAACGTGTGTCAATATCGAAAACTTGATTTTATTTCGAAATTTGATTTTCTTCGAAGTAAACGTCACTTTTGTGTATGATGACAGGTCCCGTCATTAAGAGCTAAGGGGAGCTGCCCAACTTGGAAGATCTGCTTGTCCCATAGTTTAAAGTGGTCCTCTGACTAGAAGCACCAAATGTAGGTCCATTGTGATAACCTTTACATATGACAGTCAGCCCCTGCATCGGTGACGGTTTTAAATTGTAAACGGAGCTGGCACGGGTGTTTATAAGCAAAACTTCAAACAAGTAGACTTTCTTGACTTCTCCACGTGCGTTAGACATAACAAATGACCATCTTTTCCTAGATCCAGTCACGGATGAAAGTTCTAATTTCTTACCTGTTCGCCTCAAAACTTGCCTGAAGCTGCATAAACACCCTCAAGCTGTCAATATGGGCTACAAGCCCAAAATACCGGACAGAAGCGTGTGGAGTCGGCACGATGTCCTCCTATCTCCTATCTTTATAGACGGCTCAAAAGACCTGAGCATTCAACATTCCTTCAGTCTCCCTAGTCATTGTGGTGTATTACAAGCCGAAGTCGCGGCTATTAGTCAGGCCGCCGATACGCTGAAGATTAAGCCAGTGTCAGCCTAATTGAGTCCCACGGGACACAGTTCTACCTAATCTAACCTAACCTAAGCCAGTATCACGCAGAGTTATTGTGATTTATATCGACAACCAAGCTGTCATCAGATCTTTTGTACCCAACACATTTAGGGCAGTGAAGGACTGTCGCGTGTCTCTAAACAAGATCGCTAACGAGATCGCCACGTTCTGTTGGATTTCAGGTCACAGGGACAGACAGTAGGAAGCTCGACCCTGTTGAAGCGTCTATGTTGTTTCTCAAACACCTGATTCACGTCGATGCTGTATCGAAAGCAAATCACAGATGCCAACATCTTGCCTATTGTTACAATGCTAGACTAATGTGGCCTTAATTACTTACTTACTTAAGGCGGCATTACAGTCCGGGGTGGACCTGGGCCTCCACCAACAAACGTCTCCAGCCAGCTCGATCTTTAGCTAGCTGCCTCCAGTTTCGCACGTTAAGTTGGTTGAGGTCCCCTTCAACTTGCATACGCCACCTGAGTCGCGGTCTTTCTCTACTGAGCCGTCCGTCGAGGGCGGATTCGAAAATTTTCGGACCGGAGCATTGGTGTCCATCATAACTCTACATGACTCAGCCACCTCAGTCGTTGAACCTTCACTCTTCTGGCTAAGTCGATGTCGCTGTACAGTTCGTCGTTGTATCACCTCCTCCACTCACCGTCTACGCAGACGGGACCGAAAATCACCCAAAGAATTTTCCTCTCGAAGCAACCAAGAGCACCCTTATCCATTTTTGATCGCCTCTGCGTCGTAGAGCAGGACTGGGATTATTAAGGTCTTTTATAGGTTCACTTTTGTTGTTCGAGGGAGGGCTTTGCTAGTCAATTGCCTTTTTAGCCCAAAGAAGCAGAGATTGGCAAGAGTTATTCTTCGTTTCGTGTTGTTGTCTGAATTGATAGCGGAGCCTAGGTAGACAATGTCCTTAACTTCCTCAAATTTATATCTGTCGAGGGAGACGTTCTGTCCAAGACGTCGGTTTGGAGTGTCCTTCTGGTTGACAGCACATTCGGCCTCAATACTCGCGAAAGCGCCACTGACATCACACTGCTTGCTTCCGATTATGTCAATATCATCGTCGTATGCGAGTAGCTGGACGGACCTTTGAAAAATTGTGCCTCTTGTGTTAACGCGTGAGTTTTGCACTATTCTTTCGAGAATGATGTTAAAAAAATCGCATGACAGCGCATCGCCTTGTCTTCTTGAGTTCTTTACCGACCTTGATGAAGTAGCGTGCATTCTCCATCGTCATCTTGCACAAACGGACGAGTTTGGCAGGGATGCCAAAACTAGACATAGCTCTGTACAGCTCGTCTCTATAGATGCTGTCATACGCGGCGTTAAAATCGATGAATAGATGGTGTGTATCGATTTGGAGCTCCTGGGTTTTTTCCAAGATCTGCCGTAGTGTGAATATTTGGTCGATGGTGGACTTTCCTGGCCTAAAGCCACACTGATATGGACCAATCAGGTTGTTGACACAATACGGCAGATAGAATCTTGTGGGCGATGTTAATAAGATTAGAACCTCTGTAGTTGGGATCTCTGGTCAAGGGGTCTCCTTTCTTGAGGCTAATCTGGTCTGGAAAGGACTAATTAGACCAAAAATACAAGAGCTCTCGAAACTAACTAACGTCCTAAAAGGTCATTGCATCCTAGGCAGGCATGCTCAGCGTTTAGGTATTGTGTGCACGAGCTGCAAAGACAAGGAAAAGGAAGAACCTATGGCCTGCAATGACGAATTTGTATTTTGTTGAGAGAAATGATCTCCCTTGACTGTTGGTCGTTTAAATTAATCCAGATAAGTGTGATGCAATGACACTTACGATCTTAGTCCAGGCGTGGTTGCATCTAGTGCAGTCTGCGACTCTTACTTCACCTAAGACTCTGAAAATTGACTGCATTTTGGCGAAGCCTGTCATAGCTTTTGCTAACAAATTTTGAAGGCATCGTTAAGAAGTCACAATTTTATTACAACAAGTAGGTCATGTTCATAAATACTTCCAAGGATTAAAGCGAATTTCAAGGATAAATTCCCAAATAATCTCCAGGCATTTGTAAACAATTTGTCAGATAGCACACACATTGTATGAATCCATATCAAACCACTTATCTGCTCTAATTAATAATAGATTGCGATAAAACTTTCCACTTGATGTATCGTTTTTTCCTAGATACACACTCATATGTGTGCGCATATGTATCTTTTAGCTAAACAATAACATATTTTCACATACCTACACGTACATGACTTGCTGATTTAATTCTCATCTCGCGTTTGTTTGACCACATCCAGTGGCCCTACATTCGAAGACATTTTGACTTTTGCAGAGATGTGTCAATAAATACAAATGGTAATTCGATTGTCACGAAGTTAGATTGTGTTCTTAAGATGTTAACTCCGTTTGGGACTCGTGTGCAACATAGTTCAGTTCAGTTCCACTTTAAATCAAAGTCCAAATTTTATTTAAACATAAAACTTATCCACGGCTACAGGTACATGTGGGTACAAAGTAAATAAAATAAAAAATAAAAAAAAACTTGTGAAACAGGTATTTTTGCTTAACGCACCACTGACTTGAAGTTAATTAACACACGTTTAGAATCGCGAGAGAACATTAGGGATAGGGAGCACGAGTATAATGAGCTACCATTTAAAGCTGATTGTTATGATTTTTTTTGAAGCTGTATCGGACAGTCAATGACATGATGAATCACTTGACTAATCGAATGCTTAACTATGAAGTTTCGTTCGAGTTCTTGAATTCAAACGTTTACAAACGCAGAGAAGCAATCACTTCCTGAATGTGGTAAACAACGTCCTTTTCGTTCATTTTTCCACATCATCAACAAATCTTTTCCATCTTTCCCGGTCTGCAGCTAGATATTTCGGCCACGTTTTCCTCTGAGTCGCTACTTCTACTAAGACTGTTGATCTCTACGATGTTCTTGGCCTTCTAGCCCACCGTGCTCTCTGAGGATTCCATTCGAAAGACTGCTTCGCGATGTGGTCATTTTGCTTCCTTGGTGTGTGACCAATCCAGCGCCATTTTCGCTACCTAATCTCGACATCCAATAGCTTTTGACTCGCTTTTTGCCACAATCCTTGGTTGGACATAATTTGTGGCCAACGAATCTTTAGGATGTATCGCAGACAGCGATTAGCAAAGGACAAAGGACTTAAATATTTGACAACTGAAGGGTTTATTTCTAGAAGATCTGTCAGTAGAGGCAGCGTCCCATCCCCTCTTTTTTGCAATTTGACGATTAACGAACTTCTGATAACCTAAGAAGCTGAGGGATGCACGGTGATCGCCTATGAAGATGACGTGGCTTTGGTAGGTAAGCAGGTAGAGTTGGCGGTTCAGCATGAACCCAAGTAGCACTAGGTGTGCCTTTTTGTTACCACGACCCGTGTGACCTGGTTGATGATGTGTGTGGGACAGTCGGTGCCTAAATCCAGCCTTTGGTAGTCCCATCTTAAAAGAATTCCTACAAAGATCTCTAAATAAGCTAGGTTAGGTTAAGTTAGGTTGGAGGGACAGGTTACAAGTTGCAAGCTCACTTAGACCAGATGAGGTCCTTTGTGTTACCACATGGATCTATTCTTCAATCAGAAATACTGCCCGCAGAACCAGCCGGAGCTTGCTACGAAGCGTTGGGGGCTTCCTATGCTAATGTCAGTCAGTTCATTTAAGTTGTGAAAGAAGCTAGCTCCTATGTGTGCTTTTCTTCGAGGTGAGAGAGCTGGACATTTGCAGAGAAAGTGGAGAATTGTCCCCTCCTCATCCGTGCAGCTTCTGCAAAAGTTACTGTAGAGACCCAGTCTATTGGCGTGCTTGCCGATGGTACAGTGCCCCACACCTACTGTGGTATTTATGAGCAGCCTTTTTTGACTGGACCGGTTGGCACTCTTTTCTAACTGCAAACCCAATATTCAAGAAAGAGCTAGGAATACAAAATTACCAAAGGTTCTGCGCCTTGTATCATGCTTTCTTGAAAAGGTGTTTGTTTATAATCTTACACTTAGATAGAGGCTGATGATGAAATGCCTACTACTGAGAGTGTTAAATACAAAATATTGGTAGGTACAAGGACACAGAGGCATTGAGGGCAATGAAATCGCTGACCAACTAACCAGAAAAACCTCCTCTGCACCCTTTTGCGGCACCCCTGCTTCCGCATTTGAAACAAGTCTTAACGAATGGCAAAAACGGAACTACTTGTTCTACTGAGACAATATTGAAGAATTCAGGCAAGAGACGGTATCAGGAGGCTTGCCAGCTTCCTCACCAGACACTGCAGCCTCAGATATTACTTTGATAACCTAAAATAGTCTAGGAAACTGATTGTCGATCATGACATGAGGAAGACGAATAAGCGGAACACGTACTCCTACTCTGTGAGTGTGTAGTTCTCTGCTACATTAGGAAGCGCTTTTTCCTCAAGATAATCCTGACACTTGAGGACATAAGAAACGCCTCAAATGGAGGTGAACTTTATTAAACAGTGAAAGTGACACTTGACACTTTTATGTGACAAGTACAAGCTGACTGGCTTAACACCTCAACAGGTTTAGAAAGTTCTGATAGGCGTATGCTTCTTGTTGCAAACAAGGTATCTCGTCCCTCGTCAGGACTATCAAGCGGCCTTTGCTTTGTCTAAATGGAGCTATCGAGGTCTTAGCGGTAACAAAAGTCGAACATTATGACTTTTGAAACATTTCACTGACTTCTCACACGAAATGGAAAAAAACTCGTCCGTCCAACTGAATTCAAGACAATTGTCCTCGTTTCAAGACCATTGATGTGCACTGAACTTCTGGTACATCATCTCCCATCTCACATCACATTCACACGTCAAATTGCACGGCATATGTCAATTTTAAGTTCCTGCATCACGCGAAGGATGCCTACGGGATTAAACCACGAGGCGTAAGTATTTTTCCTTCGAAACACGCAGCCATCTGCCTTTCTACTGTCCGATCATAAGGAAAAAACTTCCCTAAAGCCGATATCACCACAACGTTTGCATTTGACTCTGGTTTCCTTCTTGGGCCTCAACCAACAAGCCTCTCCAGGTCTTCCTCTTGTGCGGAGGTCTTTCTGTACTACGTTGTACCTTCGGGTTAGATTCGAAGTCTTCAAGTATCTCAGTCTAGTTCTATAGGGGAGATAGCACCACTTTTAGGGAATTTGGTCTGAGATTGCTATGCTCGTGATGAGCAATATATCCCCAAGACGACAAGGAAAAGCTGTTGTTAACTCAAGACAACATTTTATCGCTCAGAATCGTCGCAATATTGTGCAGACTGTGCACCATGGAAACCTCTATGTCTGTTCCGAATCACTGGATCTTTGCTTCTTTTTTGAAATACTCGTACCATTGTTACAGCTTCCTCCAATTCAATGCCATCTATCATTTTTATCCTTTCAGATAACCATAGAGACAATTCACCACCATCACAGATATACAAGTACATTCTTAATCATAAGGGCGCCATAATCACCGCAATAATTGTCATTGCAATCCTTTTGATCGGAATAATGATCATCTCAACGCTTAAAATCATTGAAGGTAGTACACTCAAGGGTAAGTCTTTAAAGTCTCCTACACGCATCCTTATTAAACGTTTCTCTTTCAGACGTTTGTAACAATTGCGAAACAACACCAACATTAATCTCACGAGTTGACTGGTTGGCCCGAACACCGAATGTCTCAATAGAAGATCTAGGAACTCCAACCTCAAGAGTCATTATCACACACACAACTACAGAAGGTTGTAGCACTAAGGTACGTCCTTTTCAAATACTAAACCCGGTACCCTGTGATGACAACTTAAATTCTTACAGTCCATGTGTATCTTTCGAACAAGATTCATACAAAACTATGACATACTTAGGTCGTTTGGTGACATTCAATACAACTTCCTTGTTGGTGGCGATGGCAATGTGTATGTAGGCAGAGGCTGGGATAAAGTTGGTGCCCATACGAACGGCTTTAATAACGAAAGCGTGGGTATTGCATTTATTGGAACTTTCAACAAGTGGGCACCTCCAGAGATACAATTGAATTCAACCAAATGGCTACTAAGCGAAGGTGTTAGACTGAATAAGCTTATTCCAGATTTTAAACTCTACGGCAGTAGACAATTGGAAAGCTCCGATGGGCCTGGTGATGCACTCTATGAAATAATAACAAAATGGCCAAATTGGTCAAATGAACTGTAAAAAATATTCTTAAGTGTTTTATGACGTAAGGTTTGGATAGACGTTTCAAGTAGTATACAGATGTAGGGAACTATTTATTTGTGATACGTTTTAATTTTTTTGTTTGTTTTTGTTTTTAATTTTAAATAAAAGTATTAAGTTGTTCAGAAAATGATAAGGATGTGTTTTTTTCTTCCATTCGGAATCGATAAGGGTCTTCCAATAGGGACTTCTGAACTTTGAAAGTTGATAGCGGCCATATTGTTGAATCTACATCTGTCAAATTGGCTTTCATTTATTCAGTCTGTTCTGACAAATCACCATGGACGGATATAGCGTTGCGTTCATCAACACGTGCAAATAATAAAATGGTTTTATCAAAATGGAGGTGTTCTGTTCGGGCAACGTTCAGCGCGCTTTGCCCATTTTACGGTCGCCATAATCGTCCTTCCGAGAGGACTATTCGCAGTGTAGTGGATGAATTTGAGTCCACTGGTTCAGTAAACGATCAACCAACACCTGTACGTTGACGAAACGCAAGAACTGGTGAAAACATCGCCGCTGTCCGTGAGAGTATGCAGGAGAATCCGAGGCAGTCGCAGACCACAACTTGGCGAATTTTGCGTCGTGACTTGGGCCTGTACCCGTACAAAATTCAACTGACCCAAGAGCTGAAGGTAAACGACCATAGACAAATACGTGTGTTCGTTGAATAGGCTGTAGGAGCAGTTGGAAACTGACCCTAATTTTCATCAAAAAATCATCTTCAGCGATGAGGCCCATTTCTGGATGAATGGGTACGCCAACAAACAAAATTGTCGAATTTGGGACGATACCAATCCATATGAGATTGAGATCCAAGAGCGTCCAATGCATCCCGAAAAAGTCACTGTTTGGTGTGGATTTTGAGCTGGCGGCATCATCGGTCCATATTTCTTTGAGAACGAAGTTGGCCAGGCCTATAGGTCGATGATTATCAACTTCTTTTGGCCTGAATTGGATGATATGGACACCAACGACATGTGGTTTCAACAGGATGGCGCTACGTGCCACATTGGAAATTCTGCACGAGCGATTCGAGGGCATGGTCATCTCACGTGGAGGTGATGTGAACTGGCCACTGAGATCGTGCGATTTGACCCCGTTCGACTTTTTCTTGTGGGGTTTTCTGAAGTCGCAGGTCTATGCGAATAAGCCACAAATCACAGCAGCCCTCAAAGCCAACATAACCCATGCCATCGGTCAAATTCAGCCTGATTTATGCGCCAGAGTCATGGAAAATTTGACATTTCGGATGCGCGCCACCCAGAGAAGCCACGGTGGACATTTGAACGTTGTTATATTCCATACATAATGGCATCGATAGGCCTTTCAAACATTTACTTTGTTTTATTTAAATTTAAAGATAAGAAGCGCTTAATGAAAGAACCTTTAGTAGTGCCCTAGCTTCTCCAGAGGTGAGTTTTTTAAACCCATAAGACGTACGTATTGCATTTATGAACTCAACTGAACTGCAAAGGCAAAAACGCAATAAAATGAAAAGCATTTGACGTTTCATTTCAATTTGATGAATTTACGTTGACAGCTGTCAATCTGTCAGTTGTAATATTCAAATGAATTCAGTTCGTTACTAATAGAGTGTCAAACTAAATTGAGGGTGTTCGAACAAGTTCTATTGCTTTTTTGTTGAAAAAAAAGAAGTGAAATGCATAAATGACAGTGGAATTCTACTGCGGACTTATTAAAATGACTGCAAGTGCGAATACGATACGGCACCGGGAGCTGCGATCGAGTAACTCGTAACACGTAAAGATTAGCATTATTACGTATAAAAGATCATTCCGATGGAATCCTTTACATGGTGATGGCCGAAGACAGTTTCCTGGTAGGGAATGTGGACGATTTCGCGGCGCAAATAAAAACTCAGTCGGGTCATGAGATGGATATATTTCTAGTTAGAAGAATAGGGTCCACGTCTGGGTACAGAAAAGATGAACATTGTCATTTCTGACTATCGTCGATTTTCAAGTTGAGTCTGAGGCGATAACCAACAAGGAAGCGGTGAAGTATCTTGTGTTAGCTCTTACTACGAAGCTCCACTTTCTGACAGCAACATCACTGAGCTGAGATTAATGGCAAACGTAGTTAGTTCTACGGCCAGCAAACGAAGGTTTCTTATGACAATTTGTCAGACCATTCTCCTGTAAGATATCAGACAATGCACTGTAGCCAGAGGAATACAGGAAACTAATCGCCGCAATTCAGAGACACGGAGCTCTTCGAGTTACAAGTTCGTACCGAACGGTGTCGAAATCAGAGTGACCCCAATTGATTTCCATATGACAAAGAAAAAGCACGTCTACAATAGAAAGACGGAAATTGAAATTAAAGTGGCAATAGAGGAAGTAAAAGAGCTTATCAAACAGCAATGACAAGAGATTTAGAGCTTAGAAGGCCGCATATGACAGCATTCATCACCTGGAGCATAACAAAGCGGAATCTCGAGAAAATTGATCCGCGTGACTAAGCAAAGAAGTGATGTATCGTGCCACATGGAAATATTACATCAGAACTGTTTCATACGTACACCGTATTTCGACAAAGTGCTGCGCTGTCTTGCGATTTCTTCAGTATCATGCTGGAGTATGCGAAAGACTGGTGTTAACACGTAAAACACTGCGTTTTCTAGATCCATTTCGGCGCTGAGTATGCAGAAAATCATCACCTGATCTTAGCAAGTCGTACCATTCCTCGGATATTTGGTCCTATTTGCGTGAACTAAACCAACCATTCTTCGACGACCTTAACGACATCTCGAGCCGAGGGATACGAGATTTAATCCGCTTTCCTAACTCCACAGGCTGGATACAAGCACCGACTGTTTTAAATTCTCAACAACATGCATCATCAACCAAATCGCACGAGTTGTGGTAACCAAAAGACACATCTTAGTGCTACTTATTGGATTCAAGTTGAACCGCCACCTCAATGTAATGACAAATGAGGGCGTTTAGTTTCCTACACTAGGGAATGCCGAAAGGATTTCTTGAACTTTCTCCAGGTTTGACAAGCCAACCTTTAACATAATCATTTGCTACGGAAAAACTATTCAAAAATCACGTCAATAGACACAATAAACAACAGCGTAGACTTCCAATCAAGTTGCTTCTACAATGGACAACCCTTCATGATTTGCTTCAGACAGATTGCCTACAAGGATTTTTTCGGTTGTTGGTCAACTTTCTTGACATCAGGAGTTGAGCCTAGAACCTCTCTAACCACTATACCACTGAGGTAAACAAAACGGGAATCAAGTCTATAGGAGTTATGATGTACGAGATTAACTTAGGCCCGAGGATTTTAAAAACATGTTTACGTACCTATTGCTCTCTATATAGGTTCTGTAGAGTACACTTAATTTGTTTTCAAGTCCAATTAAATGCGTGAGAAATTGCGGGCAAAAGCTGGTTTACAAATATTCGCACAGTAACGCCCCTTAAACAACATACATGAATTTTAAACAACCTCAAGTTAACTTATTCACATAAACTAGGCCAATGAATAATGGCTTCATCAGTTCAATTAATTTTAACGACCTTAACAAGGTGAAAACAAAATTTAAAATCAAAAATCAAAACAACAACTGAATCTTTTCGAACAAATTTATTTCCGATTCAGATGATGAGTTAGATAAAATGAAACAGAGTGCGGATACATATGTACTTGGCTTTGGTCTACAGAAATCATTCTTAATAGTTCTATACGTACTACAATTCTGATATTTTAATTAGTATCTGTGAAACTTTAAAAAACATTGGTATCCAAAGAACATCACTAAAATTAGCACGCTACCAAACGTCTCTCACCTGTCGTCAGAATAGATACGCCCAAGCCCAACACACAATCTGCTAAAGTTCGAACCCGTAGATACAATCTCATTCTCTCTTTAGATACTCGTTGTCTGCCGAGTCTGTTTCGTGTTGTTTTGCAGAAAGAACAACTTTTTTTGTATCTGTTTAGCTGTCAGTTGTTATATTTCCAAGTGAAAAGCTCCAAAAGAAACCCGTATTTCTGAGACTCCAGTAAGCTTACAAGTTTTTCTCTTCTTTTTTTCCTGTTTATACATACCGGCTGGAGAATTCCCTATTATCATTCAGTCACTGGGATTAGTCGATCGCGACAATCCGTTGAATAACAATAGTGATTCGGTGCATCTGAAGCGTAGATGTAAAGCTCTCTAAGCAGGGATATTGTCGAAGCTTTTTGCAGGTCACAGGTTGTCTGACTTGAGTAACAATCAATAATTTAGTTTTGCATTATTTCATTGACAAACCATCAAATGTTAACCTCTCACCACGCAAAAGATACAAAATAAAACTTTTGAAAAGCCCAACAAACAAGTATAAGATACGGTATACCTCACCGTCACTTTGTTTACTTATGTTAGCCTTGGTGTGGCGCGAATTTTATTTAACTCCGCGCGTGTAGATCTTTGTGGAGATTTTTGCAAATTTCTTCAGTTCAGTGTTATCAGTTGGGGAAGTGCTAAACAGTGCATTGCATTCAGTCAGTCTTGTTTGTGCGTATAAAAATGTAACAGAAATTTTATAAAATAAAATCAGTGCTTACAAAACTTTATTAGAAAATGTATCTAAGTGAGGTGACCATACGACCGCACACAGTAGTTGACAGTGCACCAGTTCAACAGGAAATGTCAAAAACTGACAAGCCTACCACAATTAATATAGAAAATGTCATAAACATCACTCGCGATGGATCGCCAAAAGCTGGAAATGAACCACCGCAGATGGTATCACCAAATCCTTCTGTACGAAGTACACATGTGTCAATAGCATCAATCGAATCAGATGCAGAATCAAGTGCTATCGACTCCGATATCGATGAATTTGAAGACGATAAAACCGGGTGTATGATGAAAAAACTCGGCCAGCAAACCACAAATTTAGAAGGCGGCAAGTCAATTATGAACACCACACCGGAAATTGCTGTTCTATTAGGTCAACAAATTGATGATAAAAATGTTTCATCGATAAATGGACCACAAACCACTAGTTTGTCATTGGTCAACACGACTGATGTGACATTTGGTCACAAGAAATATCATCAAGGTCCTGTCATAATACAACAGATACTCATCGAGAAACCAAAGAATCATGGAAATAGAAACCCAGCTTTTCAGACCTCAACTGGATGTTCAAGTACTGCTGGACGAACCAGGGAACAGCCCGACCGTGGTGAGTTGATGTGCTAAATTTAGAATTCAAAATTGAGTAATTATAACCTTATCGCTTCTGACATTGGGTGTGTGTTTGATAGCTTTAGCGCGCAATAAAATGATGCAAATGCAATCTACAGGGATTTCCAAAAATATATATATATTTCAACTTAATTGTGACACCATAGGTCATGTTATTGAAACCAAATACACTATTAAAAACATTCCTAATACAATTGGCTTTATGATTACAATCAATTTTATGACATCTGTCACTTTTGCACGTGACATTTTTTGCATTTAAACGCTTCAATCCAGTGTGTCAGTGTATGTTAATGAACTTTAGTTGTTTTATGTTTTGCTAAAGTTATTTTTAGTCAGCCCTTATGGTTATGGATGAAACCGGTCTTTATACTTTTATTTTGCACACCTTTCTCAAGTTTGTACACAGCACGAGTATACACCCCTTTTTGAAGTGGAAGAAAGCCAAGCCAAACACAAATATAATTAAATGCACGGATTTGAATAAAATAAAATTCCGAGGTGAAATTAACGAATAAATGTTAAGAGGGATGCATACGTTACGTCCCAACGATATTTAAACGTAAAGCGTGTGCCAATATCGTTAACTTGATCGAATATTTCGAAAATTAACTTTTCTTAGCAGCAAAACGTCATGACGGTTAATGACAGTAGATACTTATCACAGCAAATTTAATGACATTTGCAACTTAAGTGGCGTTTTTTTTCTGTTTTTGTTTAATGCAAGACGACTTTGTTGCTTAATTGAACTTTCATAAAACGTCAAATTAATATTGACAGTTGACACTCCATGAACTGTCATATTTTGATGTGATTTATAACATCTTTTGTAAGTTTGACAAGTGTCACTTTGTGTAATTTGGGTAGAATCGGGAGAAATATCAAAATATGGAAGCTGCCTCTAAAAATAATCAACTTAACGAGGTCTTTTCTCTCAGTGAGCATCTGAGACATCTTCGTTCGGTATAGTGAAAAGGTTTCAATTTTCTATAGAAGTCTACAAGATCTCAGGCAAGAGCCCTTTAAGTTCCAAATTTTCGACCAAAACAGGCGTAACGACGATCTTTAAAGATCAGGAATTGTTGGTATCGTGGAGAACCCATTGAAGATATTTTTATCAATTCTTTGGTGGCAAATGTGTTAAGCTTTGTAATGCCAGCTTAGACTCTTAATACTAGGTATAGGTAGAGGTGGCTGTCTGGTAAGTCCTATCAGAAACACAAGTCGGCTCTTGCATTCCCCTCTTTAAATAGAATTGCACAACATGAAATGACGTACTTATTTGATGTGGCGATCCCAGGCGTTGATGTTTGCCGATCGAACTCCATCGTACCGCTCCTGTTGTTTCGACCATAGCTGTTTTTTGAATTCCACTTAGTTTTGTGATGTTGTAAGCTTTGCTTAAGACAAGTCACCAAACAAGCCAATCTTTACACATGTACATACCAATTGAAAGTAGAATCAGTATCTGAAGAATAAATAAGTAGATTCCAGTGAATTCAGGGTGTGACACACTCCAAGTACACTTTAATGACTTAATAAAAAGTTAATGCGCAAAAATGAACTTTAAATAAAGTGACAGTGGCAGCTGTCACATAACTTGTATTATTGTGCTTGATTTTTATGACTTCTCGACATGACTTGAAACGTGAAGAAAGAAAGTCATCACTCCTTTATCTCATAATGATCTACAATGTAATCGTTGGTGACTCGTCTCTTTGAAAAGCTTTTGACTACGAGTTTGGTCTTTCTTATATCCTTTCGATAGTCAACTGCTAAATTAACCCAAGATTTACGAAACATAGATACTGTGTTAGTGAATGGCTTGAAATCCGTGGTAGATACGGTTCAGGATTTTTTTGACAACTTTTTTGGAATGATGGACTTGCATTTTTAATTTCAATTTAACTGTGTAGAGTTAGGTAAGATAGGAGGGTTGACCGCGTAAAAGTCCTTCCCCCGTCACACTTAGGTCAATGTATATCCATTGTAATGCCCTAAGCGTTGCAGCCACCATACTATGGAACCTATAAGCCTTTGTGCTATGAAGCTAGCCCGAGGCGCTGATAGATTTGTATATGTCAAACACAGACCTGTTGGACAGTTCTTCTAGATCCAGGCAAAGATGTCTTTCTAGGATATTAAACCTAATTTGACCGAGTGCTGGAGAGTAGCAAAAAAAAGTGTGGAATGTCCTCATCTACTTCTTCAATCCCAGCCTTCGGCATGTTATGCCCGTTGATGTTACCTATAAGAGAAGATAAGGATCTTTTATCCATTTGCAGGATTCTTTCAGTTGTATGTTTGCTATGGAATAGCCACAGTTTGCTAGTTAAAACACAGGTCTAGCTGACTCCAGTTTCGCATGCTAAGTTGGTTCAACTTGCGTGCGCCACCTGAGTCGCGGTCTTCCTCTACTACGCTGTCCCTCGAGGGCGAATTCGAAGATTTTTCGGACCGCAGCATTGGTGTCCATCCGCCCTACATGACCCAGCCACCTAAGTCGTTGGACCTTCACTCTTCTAGCTAAATTGATGTCACTGTACAGCTCGTACAGTTCGTCGTTGTATCTCCGCCTCCACTCACCGTCTATGCAGACGGGACCAAAAATCACCCGAAGAATTTTCCTCTCGAGGCAGCCAAGAGCACCCTTATCCATTTTTGATAAAGTCCATGCCTCTGCGTCGTAGAGCAGGACTGGAATTATTACGGTCTTATATGGGGTCACTTTTGTTGTTCGAGAGAGGGCTTTCCTAGTCAATTGCCTTAGCCTTAAGAAGTAGCGATTGGCAAGAGTTATTCTTCATGTGGTGTCGTTGTCTGATTTGATAGCGGAGCCTAGGTAGACAAATGCATTAGCTACCTCAAAGTTATATCTGTCGAGGGAGACGTTCTGTCCAAGACGTCGGTGTTGAGTGTCCTTTCTGGTTGACAGCATATACTTGGTCTTGCCCTCATTTACCATTTAAACCATCTTCTCCGCTTCCGTCTCAATACTCGCGAAAGCGCCACTGACATCACGCTGCTTTCTTCCGATTATGTCAATATCATCGGCGTATGCGAGTAACTGGACGGACTTTTGAAAGATTGTGCCTCTTATGTTGACACGTGAGTTTTGCACTTTTCTTTCAAGAATGATGTTAAAAAAGGCGCATGACAGCGCATCGTCTTATCTAAATCCTTTTTTTTTTTTAAATCAAAGGCAGCGTGCATTCTCCATCATCATCCTGCACAAGCGGACGAGTTTGGCAGGGATGCCAAAACAAGACATAGCTCTGTATAGTTCGTCTCTATAGATGCAGTCATACGCGGCTTTAAAATCGACGAATAGATGGTGTGTACCTTATGTAACTTTGTAACCCTTTTCTTTCCTTTTGGCGACTGATCTACAGTGGCAACGGCGTACAGCGTCGCTATCAATAAATACCTCTTTAAAGAAGGTTTGCGTATTAAGAAATCATAATGAACGAATTACTTTAGATATTTTAGACAAGAATGTCTCAAATTGACCTCTACCTAGCATTTTGTTGGAATCCTACTTAAGACTAATTAACGTCAAAAGTTCTAAGCTTTCGTTTAGACCATATAGACCAACAAATCTAATTTAAATGGCACCAGCTCATTATTCTCATAGTTCTATCTTCATTCCAAAAGCGTGTTAATTATTGACGCCAAATCAGTGGTGCGTTCAGCAAAAATACCTGTTTTACAACGTATCAGTGGAGATGAAGAATCGAGATACAAACAAATGTTTGGACTTTGATTCAAAATGGAACTTCAATAATGATGGTGGCGATTGATGACATTCATTTCTGAATTAGTTGCACACGAGTCCAGGCTAGAGTTAACAGCTTAATATCGAATTCCTAAAGTATGATTTGTAGTCACACGTCTCGAAAGAAAAGAAAAAAAAACGTTTTCAAACAAAGCACCATCGAACCAAAAGATGCTAAACAAACGCGAGATTCAACATCAGAAAGTCAACTTCACAGTGTTTCTGTGTGGATGTGTTCGTAAATGTTTGTTTGTTTAGTCAAAATATGGCTAAAACGATTCATCAAGTGGAAAGCTATATCAAAATTTATTGATATACTAGCTGTACCCGCAGCTCCGCATGCGTTAAATTATATTCAATTTGAATCTGCCGGTAGACTACATGAACAGCTTCCAGGTTAAGTGTTTCGATCAGCGGCTTGGGACTTGTTGAAAGTTATGACGAAGAAACGTTAAATGTGAACTAAAGCCCTGTTAGCACACGGTGTTACCCCTACTCTTCACCAACCCATCAGCTGTGAATTTAAAACTATTGAGCCGATTTTAATTACACATATACATACCCAGCGTGGACAAAGATTGTGCAAGAACTACACACTGGCCAACAAAATAAAACGGATCGTCATGATTTAACAGCGTGAGTGTTCAGCGTCACCTATCAAATTGCTATTTTATTGCATTTGGAAGCAATTTTCCCCCCGATTATACCCCCTTTGGAGAGGTTAGAGTGGAATATTTGAAGGAGTCACAATTTTTTTGGTTATTACTGCAAAAATGTCTATAGCGCGTTCTAATAATGAACAGCGCCACCTGTTGATTTTTTATGTACTAAATTTTATAAGCTCTATAATTCTAGCCAAAGTTTTCTGGTTTTCTTTTTTTTAAAAATCGTTCGTGACGTCCATAGGCCTTCAACCCTTAACTTCTAACATTTCTAACATACAAAAGTAAATTCCAAAAATCTTTAAATGACGATAACTTTTTTTCCGACATCCGGTTTTAATAAAACAAAATCTATATGCTGCTCCAAACTATGCTCTGTCCAACTGTGAAAACTACATGAAAATCCGTTTAGTAGTTTCGGAGATGTGCGCGAACAAACAAACGGACAGACAGACAGACAGACAGAAAAGAATTCTAAAAATCGCTAATTTCTGTTCTATTACTCTTCTTTAGTCGCCCCCTTCAATGTACAGACACACTGGGTTCTATTGTTTTATTATATGTATTGATAAATTAGAGTAGATAAACGATTTGATAAGAACATATGACACATTGTTTACAAATACGTAAAGATTAAATGGGATTTATCCTTGAATGGGTTTTAATCCTTTTAGAAGTGCAGACATGACCTGCCTTGTTGTGGTTTAATGGGGTTTTTTGTTTTTGATTACAATTTTGTGTTAGACACGGTTGTAAGGTCGGCCTTATCTATTATACACTTCACAGTCTTTTCTAAGTCTTTTGTGCTTAAAAATTTCAACCGAAAATTATTTGCAATTGGCTTTTGGCATACCAAACGTACAAGAGTATAATTGGTCGAAAAAGCCTCTCAACCCGCCGTTCAGAGTCGGCAAAAAAATGTAGGTTCCTTCCATTTGTGCGTTCAACATGAATGATTGCGAGAAGCTAGGACCTGGCTCTCTATGAGCTGTAGGGCCAAATATTTATACTTAAGTATTGAGAGTTTTGGGTTCTAGCCCCCAAAACCACATGCTCTTGATCTGCTTCCTAAGGCTCTGACCTCGACTTTCTGAACACGGCGGAAAGCAACAATAAAACACTCTTGTAGAAATGCAAAGTATCAAACTTTTATTTTGGTGAGAGCGAAAGCCCCCATTTATTCGGCTTAATAAAAGCTATAATTGGGGCAGTAAAGGACGTCGAATTTAAGGCAAGGAGTGGTGCGGTTGAAGTCAAAAAAGGTAAGGTTCGAGTTAATCTTTCGTAGCATACGGGAGATCGGTTCATTTGAGCCATAGGATGTGTGGTGGATTGGTAGATAGAGGAGACGAGAGGTTCGTAGATTACGAGGGTTAGTGTTGAAGAAAACCGAGTCTTGGAGTGACGCACTGAAGAGAATGTCGGCTGCATTTCTGCGTTCCTAAGGGTGTTTAAGTTAATGAGGTCGAGGCGGTTTTGATAGGGAAAGAGAATAAAAGGGTCGTTCCAGGGCCGACCTCGGAGAGCAAATCGAAGAAAACGGCGGCGCTGAATACTTTCGATTCTCAAGATATGCACGCGATGGTACGGGGACCACACTTGACTGGCATACTCTAGAAGGCGGGCGAACAAAGGTAATGTCGAGAGACCTGGTTACGTATGGGTTGGTGAATTCTTTGGACCACCGTTTTACAAAGCCTAGTACAGAATTGGCCTTTACGATTATTTCATCCATATGTGAACGGAAATTGAGCTCTCTATCACACAGAATGCCGAGGTCACGAAGAGATTGAACGGAAGAGACAGGAGGTAGGTGCAGAAGGTAGAGTCGGGGAGGAGATCGGTGCCGCTTATGTGAAAATGTGATGGACTGGCATTTGGGTATATTCAATTCCAGACAATTTTTGAGGGACCAGATTCCTCTTGGGATGAGGAAATGGTTTTGAAAATTTTGTATCGTCGTCGTAAAGGGAGACGGACGAGTGTTTGATGATCCTATCGAGATCGTTATGAAAAGAAGGGGACCTAGATGGCTGCCTTGGGGAACACTGGTGGTGCCTAAAAAAGGAACAAAGTGGGTGGACCTAAAACGAACATTGCAAAAACGGTTTTCCAGGTAAGAAGATATCCATTCCAACAGTATGGGTTCGAAGCCGAGGGCAGACAGTTTGAAAAGCATTAATTGATGGGAGATTTTATCAAAAGCCTTGCTAAAATCGGTAGCTATAACGTCGACTTCGTTACCATTTTCTCTGAGAGGGCTGAGAGGGCAAAGGATATAAATTCTATTAGGTTCGTAGTAATTGATCTTCCTTTACCGACGACGACTCCAAGAGCGAATGAAGCGTTAGAGTAGGTGTCTTCGCAGCGGAACTGAACGTATCCAAATCGTATCACCTTCCAAACTTTTCGAGAATACTAGCGATAAGAGTGGCCTGCAAGATACCATGTCTCAGTTCCGGAACCAGGCTACCACCAAAGCACTCTATTCACACACCACGTCCTCGAAATTAGTAGAACAGTGTTAGAAGGCGCTCGGTTTGATATCACTCTCCTTTGGGTTTCTAGCCATAGTAACATGGAATGTGAGAGCAGACTTGTGATGATTCACATGCAAAGTTGGTCTGCTCCCCGATGGGACTCATTAAGGAACAAATTTTCTCGTAAATTCTCTCAATCGCTAACTCTAGGTGAAACAGTGGGAAACTGTGCCATATCCAGACAGATATGGTCCACCTTCAGTAAAAAAAGAAGGACGCACGACTTGATCAACAGAACCCACACCGAGACAGCCAAAGCTGTATTAATTGGGAAAGGCCACTGGCCCATTGACTCACACGCAGCCAAGTAAGGAATCATAGCTTAACTGAAACAATAAACTAGTGACAATGTGACTGCTCGGCACTAGCTAGAACCAGGCCCTTTTTAAAGAATTATCAACTTTGCAACATCAATAACTTTCTCAACTTCCCAAGATAGATTTGAGAGCTTCCCCTTCTACAGTCACACCCATTAACAGCCAAGTCACGTGAGTTGTGGTATCAAAAAGACGCCCCAGCATTACAATGTTAAATTCAATAATAAACTCGTGATACTTAAACTACTTCTTCTTTGATTTATTCTTTCAGATGTCCCTGGGGACAATCCACCACCATCGCAGATATATAAATACGTTCTTAATCATAAGGCCGCCATAATCACTGCCCTAATCCTGATTTTAATCCTCCTCTTCGGAATTATAGTCTTTTCAACGTTAAAAATTATTCAGGGTGACATACTCCAGGGTAAGTCCATTTAAATGTCAACCTTTACCATTAACATCGTTTATTTCTTTTTGTAGATGTTTGCAACATAAATTGTGGAAACACTTCATTGCTGATGTCAAGGGATGAATGGCTGGCACAACCTCCTGATAGGCAGTTAGGTGATCTAGAAACACCTGTATCGCGAGTCATTATCATGCACACATCTACCCAAAATTGCACCACAAAGGTAGGTCCTTTTAAACTTATTATTTCATCTCTAATTGACGTTCCGTCTAGCCCATTTGTGTATTTCGAACTAGAATAATTCAAACCTACGACATGGAATCAAGATCCTTGGATGATATTCGATATAATTTCCTTGTTGGTGGAGATGGTAAAGTATATGTTGGCCGAGGCTGGGATAAGGTTGGTTCTCATACGAAGGGTTACAATGATGATAGTGTGGGAATTGCATTTATTGGAACCTTCAACAAGTGGGCACCACCAGAGATACAATTAAATGCAACCAAATGGTTGCTTAGTCAAGGTGTTAGACTGAATAAGCTTGAGCGGGATTTTCGACTCTACGGCAGTAGACAATTGGATCTCACCGATGGACCTGGTGATAAGCTCTACGAAATAATAACAAAATGGCCAAATTGGTCAAATGGACTATAGAATTCGAAATATAAGTTTTTTTTTTAACGTAAGTCAGGTTTATATAAGTGAAAAGCTGTAGATAGATGCTAACGAACACCAAGTTTGGGTAATAGACAAACCTCGGAAACTATTTATTTGTGATATGTAATTGTATATATAAGTTTTGTATTTCTAAATAAATAACTAAAGTTTGAGTAGTTTTTTACTTATTTCACACTTAAACTACCTGTGTGCCGCTTTGAATCAATGGCAATTCAGCGCTTAAACACTTCCTTACCTTATGACATAAAACTCGAATTGTTTTGTTTAAAAATAAGCTTCGCTAATGGTTGACATGAGTCATCCTAGTTTAAAATATTTCAATTAACCCTGAGCCAACAAACGTAGCGCAGATTGACGACGACGACTCGGTCGTCACTACGATAACGTACATGTGCATGCGTTAAACAAAGGCTTATACTGTGTGTATGAGTTTAAATATTCTTTTATTTGCAAAACGAAAATCATGTAAGCTATGTTGGTATATATTATACAAACAAACAAGTCTCCCCTAGCAAATACCGATACAGAACTACGTATCGTACACAACAGCTTAACTGGGCGGACGAGTTTTAGATCATGTGCCGATTATGAATGTATGATCCGAGCTTTCATATGCAATTATTTACTTTTAAATACACAATCTAGTTTATAGGGTGCATTGACATTAAATCGTAAGTATAAATAAAGAAAGGTAGGTTTATTGGTGTACAGCGACATCGACCTAGTCAAAAAACTACGCATTGGTCGTTTAAGATGGCTTCGGCCCGAAGAGTCTTCAAATCCCACCCGGAGGGACAACGCAGTAGAGGAAGACCACGCCTAAGGTGGCGCGCACAAGTAGAAGGGGACCTCATCCAACTTGGAGTGCTAATTGGAGAAGCTTGTTGGTTGAGGCCCAGGTGCACCCCGAACTGTAGCGCAACCTAAGTAAGTAAGTAAGTATGGCTCATTGGTAGTGAAATACCGAAGCAATTATGGACATCTACTGCAGAGACATCTATTGTAAGATCACGGATTTGACAGAAATTGCGGTTTGTGACTTTGCTATGCTTGTAGATGATTTCGGCATCAGAACTTTGATCGGTATAAGGTTTGAATTCCTTTCCATGCATGCTTGATTGTAGGATATACATATGACAGTACGGCTTCGAGTTCTACAGCCAAATATAAAGAGTGCTATTTGAAAACCTAGTCGGGCTCCACGTTGAACAAATTGAACGAAGGGGTAACACAATCATGTAAAACAGACGAGTTTCGAGGTTCAGCAAATCCATCAAGCCTGACAATGAGCTAAAATTTAGGCCGGACTCAGCCTTAAAGAATGTTTGTCAACGAATCAGAGCATAATGACAGCTTCAGTGTCTATAGCAGTAGCACCAGGGTAGGTTTTAAAATTTGTCAATTTCTGGAAACTTTTGAACTCTAACTTAAGTCGTTCTTGAGAAAGAATGATTTTAACTAATTATTTACAGCTACAGCTCCAACAAACAAACTCCAGATGTATACGCCGAGTTGCTTGAGGTCCATTGCGCACGTCTTGACCAACAATTGTATCACTGTACAGCTCGCATAGTTCATGGTTGAATCGTCTTCTTCAACCCAAATAGGACCAGAAATCGAAGGCCACTTTCATCCACTTTTGACAAAATCCATGCTTCTGCACCACACAGCTGAATGAATATTTTAAGGGTCTTCAGAGCGTAGATGAAGTTAGGTTAGAGGGGCAGGCTGTGTTTGATGCAACCACACTTAGACCAGAGACACGCTCTGACCTAGACTAGAAAATGTCCTTTGTGTAACCATATGGCTTTGTCCAGAAAACTACCCACAAAACCAGCCAGAACTAGCTATGAAGCGCTGGATGCTGCCTTTGCTGGTGTCAACCAGTTCGTTGAGTTTGTGGAAGAAGCTGGCTTCTAAATTGATTCTTCTTCGAACTGAAAGAGTTGGACACGTACATAGAAGGTGAATAATGATTCCTTTCTCCGCCTCGTCCATAGAACTTTTTAAAAAAAACATTATAGGTAAGGGCCAGCTTGTTGCCTTGTGATAACTTCCACTGAAAAGCAGCCATTTTCATCTGATTAAACCGTGGAAGCGTTACGTCTTCTAAATAATTATCTCCAAAGGCCAAAGCTAGGTTAGATTAGGTAGCTGTCCCCACTTTAGCAAGAGCACACTTAGACAGAAATATAAGTCTATTGTGATACCACGAAGAGTACTGCAACAGGAACCCTTGAAACCTTGTTTACCAAGGAAGACACTATGAGTAGGGATGACAGTGACAGTGACAGAACTATTAAGACCGCAAACAAAGCTTCTTGTTTTGTTAATATTGGCCTTGGCTAAGTCGCTGAGATCCTATTAGAAATGCTCTTCTAGAATTTGCGGGTGCAAAAAAGCTAATAAATCGTTTCTTTCTCTTCCTCGTCTCTGCAGCCTGTCTTTCAAACAGTTCCTTATAAGGGCTCCCACTTTAGTTTTTATATCGTACGTAGAAAATCGTGAAGCGAAGCCGTTGAGGAAGCGTAAGGAACGACGATTTTGACGGTTCAGTTTGTGAGTCGTCTAAGACAGGTTGCTAATCCTTCTTTCTTTACTTTGAACGCGACAATTTCCTATTTATAGACAAAGCGGAAGGCCGAGCCATCGCCGAGGCAGCCCGTGAAGCTAGTCTCTAAGAAAACTATCGGCATTTACATAGATAGCCAAGCCTCTATTAAAGCCATTTCATCCAGAAGAGTTAAATCAAAAATCGTAAAACGCTGTCTGCTGATGAGAGACAAGCTGATGAGAGATGGAGCGCACTCTCATCATGCCGCACCTTCAGGAAACTCTAGACAAATATCGACAAGATAAAAACGGGGCACATTCTTGCGCTAAACAGACCAAACTTACCTCTCTTCACAGAGATCATCACAGGCCACAACCTACTGACGGCCCACCGTAAAAGAATGCGTCTAAGTTCAGACGAATTATGCAGAGGCTGCGGTAATACAGACGCGGAAGAGAACACAACCCACTTCCTATGCAAATGTCCCAACCTATATAGAACAAGGAAGACGGCCCTCGGTGAATACCACTTCAACAACCTGTGGCCTATTTCACCAACTTACAAATTTGTAATTACAAGCATTTTTTTAACAAAATTTGGGATTTTTTGATCTGAAAAGTCACAATTTTTTTTAAAAAATGCTGGTAAATGCAAATTTGTAAGTTGGTGAAATAGGCCACTGGGCGCGCTGTCCAACAAGCCCCCAAAAGCCATTCTAAAATTCGGGATGGTTCAGGGAGGCCGAACGTTCGTAACTACACTCACCCAGACCCTTCCATTCTTTCCTGTCTTTTCCGAATGGACATTCCATGTCAGAGGAATGTAATGCATCCGTTATAGATCCGAGTGAAAGCTGCATCTCGCGATAGATCCACCTCTTAAAACTACCTACCTAGATCCAGGTCAGACCAGATCTAACCTTTTACTAGACATTCTGGCTGGCTTCAGTGTGAAGGGGAGATTTTATCAATTCTCGAGAAACAGGCCTCTATTTTCAGAAACCTTCATTGTTCTGTTATTGTACGTTGGATCGCTGCCTCAGAGACTGAGTTACGTAGACGTTGTCCAACGTAGTGTTCTAGCGAAGACGTCGGTATTTTGTCTCCGTGTTCGAGTGTCTTCTTCTCGTTGACAATGAGTAGCTTCAGTTTCGATGTTTCCAAAGGAGCAAATGATAACTAGCTTCGATATGTCGAAGTGTCGATGATGTCACACACTGATTACACTGATTTTTGGAAAATATTGCTAGTTCCAGGTTTAAAAGGCTAACTCTAACGGTACTGAAGGTCTTTTCCTGTCAAAACAGCAATCGTTCTCCATCATCATCCTACCAAAGGAACGCCACAACTATCGAACGACGCCAAATAGCTCGTCTCTATCGATTTCAACTCATGTAGACCCATTTGATGAAACATAGAAAGCTAAGCATTGTAGTTCGCCCGTATGTTTTTTTAGTTCAACTGGAAAGCTGTACTTAGTTCACTTTTTGCCTTAGTAGTGGTAACAAGGTACAAACAAGCTGTTATCTGGTTGACAAGTTATTCGGAATTTCCGATTCGTTTGCAGCCAAAGCTTATCCTGCATAATTATCGCTCTGGAAGCAGAACGATGCCAATAATAAAAGTATCTGAAACTAATCAATGATTGATTCAATGGGAATCAGTAGCTGTAGCAAGGGGATTTGGAATTTCTTTCACAATGACGGGAGATAGAAGGTCTTTCCAACTTAAAAAAATACGATGTTTCCATCCGCTTTCAAGGGGAATTATTCCTCCTAAAATGGTGCATAAACAAAAAAGTTCCGCGTAACGCCCCCTTTAAACGAGTAAAAGTTGTTTAACTCGGTTTCGATTTGATTTCACATCGAATCGGCTTGCACAGATAACGATTCTGTTGTTATAATGAGAAATTCAGAAATATTATTCCTTATCGGAGCGGATGGCTTGAAAATAATTAAATGCAACAGTTGATGGGAAAGACTGTCATTGTTTTACGATTTGTACTAGTAAGCCTGACTTTATGTGGAACTGGTTTTTTAATCAAAAAAAAAATGTCGAGTCAGAATTACAAAAAATGTGGTGAGGTTATGGTAATTTATTCAAATGAATTTATATTTTGACAAACTTCCAAACCCCCTGACATTTGTTTAAGTGAATTTTTATTGTATCAACTCAGTCTACATCTTTTGGTGGACACACAGTTTGACGTAGAACAAGTTTAAATTTGCATTTGGAATGGGAATACACCTAAATGCATGGAAATATTGAAATTTGACAATGTTTTGCATAATTTAGAGAAGCGTTAAGCATTTCTTAAATTTGCACACGGTATAATGAAATTGATCGGCCATCTTCGTTTGTCTAACGTCATGTTGTTGGTCACATGAATTTTATGAAATCATTTTGTTATGGACCAGGGGCAGGCAGGGGATGAGTGTTTGTTTCAACTCGTCTTGTTTACTCTCACTTATAAAGTAAAGGTGCCTCCTGGTTCATAAAAATAGCCCCCAACAGCGATGACGTAACTGGATGACATCCACTGATGGTAAGAAGATGGAACAAGATGACTAAGTTTTATTTTTTTTTTATAATTAGCTATCGTTCATGGGCTTATGACCACCCTTAAACATAACCAGTGTCGTTAAGGTTTACGTTGGTTTTAAAGGTTTGAGGATTAACTAAGGGCTTTTACCAGTGAATGCAGATCAAAAGAGATGGGAATTGTTTGGGGGACGCTGGTTACGCTGACGCTATTGACATCTTAAGTGTCTCTGAAACAAGCCGAACCAGTAGTGTGGAGACACAACTTAAGGGGAAACTTAGATGGGTTGAGAAATATGTAGTTAAGTTTAGATTTAAGAAAATGTTCGGGATTCTTCCTGGAGCACTCAGACACAAAAACAGTTCCATTGTACTACCAGTATGTACATTGTGTGTGTTTTCATTGTCTTTCTGAGAAAAAAACGAGTAAAAGCTTCAATGATAAGGAGCTTAGGTTACCAGCACTCATCACATCAGCCCCAAAAATCTTCCACCTGATACGAGGGAAGGCAGGATAATCACGAGAAAGTGTTCCTCAGTGTGATCACCTTCTCCACAAGCATCACAGATAGTGGTGTCACCTAAGCCTTACACGTTAAAATATTTAATGCTCATAAGTTGTCCGCAGTCTTTTCTGCTGAGAGACGACAAGAATGCCACGGACGTCGGGAAATATCCGTTTAGTTTGCCTAAAACCTAGAGAGTCATGCCACCCACAGTTGTGTTTGCTATAAACTCAACCATCGATGAAAGCTCTAACTTACCGAAGATACGGTCAGAGTCAAAGTGGGTTCAAAGCCGGATAAGTTTTCCTCGATGGAAGCCCTAACTGAAGATCCGGTCGAAGTCAAAGTGAGTTCAGAGCCGAAAAAGTAGTCTTTCAAATCTTGCTTATCGCAGAACTCATTGCTCGTAATCCCTGCCCGCTTTCCCAGACTATTTAGGACCTAGTAAGAGGATTGAGTAAGGCCCTAGGCGCAGCCTGACTGTCGCTTCAGACGCAGATAGTCCGTCCTCTCCACTAGTTCTTCGTTAATCTCCACTTGAAAGACAGACGCATACATATATACCTAGTGGAAAGTCTAATGTTATCGACCCCAGCACCTGAACCATCACTGGTTTTTGAGCCTTTAAACTAACTTCCCTACCCGGATCAGGGTTTGGCGATAACAAGTCTTACGCATAGTGAAAGTCGCTTGTAAATCTTCACAGTAGAAGTCTACTAAGTCCGGAACAATTGCATCAAATGGCATATCAATTAGATTTGAGTGAGAGGATATTCCTCGCGTAAGGTCCTCAAAACTCCTGTTCTACTTCATTTTAAACAGAATGATCTGATAGTTTCCAGCATTTAGGGTTGGTAAATTAAACAATGCCATCTAGAGGAGAGCCAGACGTGCTGGGAAAAGCCCCAATGCAGTCGAGACAAACAGTTCTTTAGAGTTTTGTGAAAATAGCCTCATAGAGCGTGACAAGCGATGATGCAGCCACTGCACCATGGTCACCCCAGCTTTTTAAAGTCAACAACTGAAGTTGTTGGTTAGCTGGACTGACTCTACCAGTGCTCAAAGGCATCAGAATCCCACTCGCCAACAAAATATTGGAGAGTTGTCTCCGAAAGGAAACTTCTTTGGTCGAAACAGCTTTCTAGCAGTGTAAGGGCAGTGGGTAAACGCGACGAAACGTACGATCACTGACTAGGACATGACGACAAACGAACTCTCCACTACGTGATGAGTAGAGTCGTGACAGGAAGGCCTCTAAGGGGCTATCTCCTGCAATATCGGCCATGGGATATAGCGCAGGTTGTGTCGCAAGACACGAACAATGGGCTGGCCATCCTTTGCCAACAACATCTGGCATGTCTCGGGTTCTTGACGAACCTTATACGAAGGATCCACCGGAAAAGTGCGTGTAGGGATATGTTAAGGATAGTCGTAAGATAGATAGTTTTAGTATAGGTTTAGCTTTAAGTGTAAGCATAGTTTAGGTTTAGTTTAAGCTAGTTAGGGTAGTTCGTGAGATTCTTTTCCTGTCTTTCTCTCGGCTATGAGCATAGGTCCTGGAACAAATGATCCTTTCTTCTCTCTCCATCCACCGTCAATCTAGGGTATTAGGGAACTTCTTCTTCTGTAGTTGGCTTAAAAGGCACGAATTTTTGTGTGCTGAGCAGGTGGTACAAGGTGGGGTCGACAAGAACTACCCCCCGTCCGACGAGCTGAGCCGAGCATCGATAAGCGTGCTGCCGTCTTCCCCACCTATACCAAAGTTTCCTCCGTGGCCCTAGCCTGGCTCGCAACAATGGCGTGTAAACAGTCAATCAACTGCGAAAAAAGCTGCGTCAACTCTACTGCATAGGCATAACACTGGCAGTAGAATGGTCATATGGCTTGAAAGTGTAGATCGTACTAATCACTTCGGAATGTTCGAAAAAAATACTGTGAATTATAAGCAATGGCAACAGTACCAATAATTCTCCCCAGTCATTCTGGACACCACCTTCAGAGCAAAATGACTGAAACCATCTGAGTTTCTAAATCGCTACAACAACACTAGCGGTGTGTGAATAGCATCATACAGGTATTCATAACCCCTTAAGCGCTAGTGAATTATAAAAAAAAATAAAAGCCGCGAGAAGAAGCGGCTCTTCCCTTTCTGATACCAGAAATGCGTCCTCTTAAGGAATACCTCTCTCATCAAAAGAGCGAAAGGTTCTAGAAGTCGTTAGCGATTGAAGTCCTTATTCAATAGTGGTATTACGATTGAACCAACATATGTATGTCTAAGTGGACTTTATTGTAGGTAACTTTCCATCGACATATCTCCTTGTTTTTAATAAACTTCCATGTATGGGAAATCAAGTTAAATTCCAACTGCGTTGTAGGTTTAGAAATATCATGATTAATACAACAGATAATTGCTACAGACTTATGTTAAGTCACTTGTACTGTAAATTGCTTGATTATGTTAATCAAAACTAATTAATTATCATGCGTACATCAACAACCACATTCCAGCAATCAACTCTGCCCACATTCAATTCTACAATCTAGGACATCGGCTTCGACATTTCCTTTAATTGTTTCTGGATCCAGGGTGTTCCGTCCATGTCCACAAGAAGCAATAATTATTCCTAAAATAATCAGCAAAGCTTTTAAGACAAACAACCACAAACAGGTTCATCTGAATAAAGTCGAAAAGTGTATTCACGAATAAACATTCTCAAATGCTGTTTGCTCAAGTGGTAGTCGTCTCACCTAACAAGTATGGGTTCGTGGCAATTAAACAAAAGTATCCACCAGCTCCACCACCACCGCCACCGACGACGACAACGACAACGACGTACAAACTCGAATCAGTTGATCGTGACCATTCGCCAGGTTCTGTTAAATCTGTGCGCGGTTAGAGCACGTCCGTAATTTGAGGTTAAAGATTCCTTTTGGTCAGAAACTACTTTGTTGTTGTTGTTGTTTTTTCTCGGTTTTTCGGGAGTAACCAAAACGAAAAGAGAAACAGCAGAAAAGTAAACAAACCTCGGGCGAGAAGCTTGCGGCAGGTTTTAGGTGGTAAAAGCTCTCGCTACTGGAATTCCACATCGACTAACGTATAGTTTAAGTGCGCAATGAGTGTCAAGTAATTAATTTATCTGTCAAAAGAAAAAAAAAAAAAAGAAAAACTAGTGCTTTGTTTATTTGTTTTTTATATTTTTGGTATTTTGGGGGAGGGAAAGTGAATAGAAATTTCCACCTCGTCAGAGAAAATTGCGCAGTGAATGTGTGCAAAAAAAATAAATAACCACCCTCCCACAGCAAATTTGTTTACACATTGTATCTGTATCGTTGTTGTTTATCTGTGTGTGTAACTGCATTCGTGGCCTTATCAGTTCTAGGAATAGTTCGCGCCAAGTATTCCCGTCACGTTCATAAATGCAGGTCTTTCCTGTTTGTCTCTCGAACTAAACCTTGACTGCAAGTCAACATGTATCACTGGCCATAGTATCTGTGTGTACTATGCGCTACTATGTATTTGTATGAAAATTCACGTCGGTGAAAATGCCTACAGATGATAAAATTGATAATCGATCGAATGACAGTGCCGCTTCATCGGATTCGGGAGTGATTACAGATGAGAAATTCATGTCAGACACAAACGAGTGCAACATCGACATCAATACGACCGTAGATTATGATAACTCTGATGCCAGCGATACGGCCATCAATATAGAGAACATCATAAACCTTGCGAAAAATGTCAGCCCAACGAGGAAAGGATCACCGCGAACAACAACTAAAACCACGCCCACTTATAAGTCGTCGCCGACATTTTCCATCCGCAGTACAAACATTTCGATAACATCAATACAATCGGATGCTGTATCCAGTGTGATCGACTCATCGGATAGCGATGAATTTGAACACTCGAATAGTAACTACACCATCAAGAAGCTGGGCCAGCAAACCTCACACACGTCTGGCAATGTCGATATCCCGAACATTGGTGGCAGTGATGGAGTTGTTTTACTCCAACAGAGGATCGATGGGGAGCATATGGGTGCCGTGGCAACGGCCTCTACCTCAATGGGGTCAGGTGGACCACAAGTCGCCAGTATGGCGTTCACCAATTCCACAGATATTACAATTGGCCAGAAGAATTATTACCAGGGACCGGTTACGATACAACAGTTCCTCATCGAGGGCCGGAAACGTGAAGGTGTGACCGCTGCGGGCAATGATAATCATGCCTTTGAGAATGGTAGTCCACAAGGAGCGCGGAGAAAGCCACCCGATCATGGTAAGTGGATGGCATTAATTTTTGGATTGTATTTCATTATTTCTTGGGAAAGGATTTGGTTACGAATCCGGATTGTGATGGGTACAAATTGGGTTTTTTTTTTTTTGCGAAACAGGTAGGTTGCATTGGTTTTGAATGTTTGTAAACGACTTGACAACATCTGTGAATGCTTCACGAGAAATTATTGTTGGTTTTGCTAAACCTGAGATTAAATGTCCACAAATGGTCAATGGACACCGTGTCGTCGTGTGGTCGTGTGAAAAACGGGATAAGGGACCTTGATTTGCCTATGGGCGGTAGGAAGAGAGTCAGAATTACCGAAATGGACCAAAGAACTCTAATCGGATATTTATCGCTTCCGGGTAGAAAATTAGGAGTATCTTTTTGTAAGATCTAGATCTAGGCTGCAATCCTACCGCTTAGATAAGTCTTGGAGAGCATTGAAGCAGCTTTTAACGGCTTTTAAGCTGAGCAAACGGGAACTCCGTACCTGATGGTTGCACCTCTAATGCTAGTATGCCAGATTTCTATTGCAAACAGTACGGCTTGGAAGACACTAGGATACATTCTGAATGCATTCGAGACTTAAGGGTTGTTTGGTCCAAGGACACCAGTCCCAACACCGGAGTTCTTACTTCAACCAACAGTATACCGCACAAGTCCTTTAATGTTCAGCTAGGAATTGCCAGATTTCAAGGCTGAATGGTTCTGAATTTCGATTTGAAATCTTCTCCAAAAATGGACCGATTTGGGCATGGAGTCTGACACCGGGCTGATCATTTTTAGCTCAGGAATGTCGAATAAGACCGGCAGTGTCCGATGATTAGAAGTTGGAGCGTTGGAGGTTTACCATACTTTGTGTTGACACTTTTTTTGACAACAATGTGCAGAGGGGTAGTCTAATGAGTGCCTCTAGAGCCACCAGATTGCAAAGTTCTAGCTTTAAGAGCGTTGTTTTTTCTTTGAGTTTGGTCCTCCATCCTTTTGGTTCCACTAAAACCAATTGACCAACAACTTACCAACAATCAGGAAGTTGAAATAAAGTTTCATTGCCTTTTTATTGCAAATTATCTACGCAAATGAATAAAGATAAAAGAAAACAGAAAAATGCTTTGTCTGACGGCTGTTATCGGTTTCTGTTCTGTGCACAGAACATTTCAGAACTCACGTCAAATGATATTTGTATTTGTTTTGGTTTTGAGTTACGGTATACAATACCTTTACAATCCTGCAATTGGGTCAATTACTAAAAACAGAAAACATTGAATTTATATCTATTTATGGAGATTTTGAGCATGTATTTCCGGTAGAATTTTTCACCTACGATAAGATAAAGTTGATGGATAAGAAGTGCATTTCTAAAAATAGTTGGAAAGTTGAAAGACAAATGACAAATGTCAGATGTCACATTAAACAGTGACAAACAATACAAGTTTCGGCCATTTTCGATAAGTTGATTGCTTGTCAGTTATCGTTTGACATTTATTGAGTAAAAACTTGGAACATTTTTTAGGGACTTGCTTATTCTTGAGAAAATCGAACATGTGGCTTGCCTCAGCACTATAGGTGCGTTGAAATCTTTTTCACAAGCTGCACTTCAAACAGTAGGTATGCAGGAAGCCAATAAAGCGGTCCTTTGACACTCACCAATGGTGTGAGAAAAAAGTCGAGCATACCGAAATCCTATTGATTCATCGCATGTGCTGCCAACTGAAAAGGACTCCAACATGTGCTACAAGCACAAAATACCGGACATTAACGCTTGACGTCACCACGTAGTCCTCTTTAACAAGTCTGTCTCTATCTTTACCGACTGTTCTTTAACAACCGAAGCAGTCGGTGTTGGTGTTTCTTTTCAGAAAACTTTGACATTCGTAACTCCTTCAGACACTGTTGTGTCTTCCAAGCCGAAGTCAGGCCCAGCTTGCCTAAAGAATTAGCCAGTATCACGCACAGATATTGTGAGGAACCAAGCTGCGATCAGACCTCTTGTATCCAACTTAATTGAATCTAGGGCCGTGAAAGACTGCCACGTGTCTCTGAACGAGGTCCCAGGTCACAGCGACTTGGCGACTGACGAATAAGCCAAGCGTTTATCGTTTGTTAAACGCCTTATTCACACAAACGTTATATCGAAAGCAAGTTAAAGATGGCGATTGACAACAATACGAAGCTTTTCTAGTTTGTCCTCGATCCTGAGAGTTCGAAAGCGTTAATTCAATTAAAAAGAGACCAGACTAACGTCCTTACAGACATGCTAAGCGTTTAAGTGTTGTTTGCTACGATTTCTGAAAGAGCGAGCACTTCTTCTGTACGTGTCCCGCCGTAGCAAACATGAGAGAAACCACCTTAGGCAAGTACTTCTTTAACGAACTAGATGATCTGCTAAAGATCGAAGAGGCCCAGGTCCACACCGGACTGTAGCGCCACCTTAAGTTAGTAAGATGATTTGAACACCGCCAGGACGTTCGATCTAAACTCCACGGAAATCTAAATGGTTTGAGGAGTATACTGGAGGCCAACCCAAGCACTCACAGTGGTATCACAACGGAACTACTTTTGGTCTAACTGTACCTCGTTCCAAACTAACTAGCTGACATATCAGCAAATGTCCAAATGAATCTAGACGTCCTGTTTTGATTGAAAAACTTAATCGCTACGTCTGCCAAGTACATTGAACTGCTAAGCTAGAGAGTACTGTTTTGAACCTCAGTAAAACAACCAATCCTTTTTCGCTACGTCACCTCTTGGCAAACCTCCATATGTCCAGAAAAAAGCTTCTCAATCCGCCGTTCGAAGCCAGCGATAAAACTGTTCGCGTGAAAAATATAACACGCACAATGTGAATGATTGCTAAGCTGTCGCGCCAAATATTTGTATTTTGTAAACGTCAAAATAAGTCGGCACGTTCCAAGGTTCAAACTAATTTTGACAGCCAGTCTAAATAACAACGAACCATCCACTTTTGAGTGATAACTTATAATTTCTATCGTCAATTAGTTATAATCTTCGCTGACATTCATTAGTGTTAATTTAAAAAAAAAAAGAAGAAAATATTAAATTATCACACTTCAAATGTCAAAACAAGCATAACAAAGTTTAAATACTATCACGAGTGTAAAGCAAGCATTCCTTCTTTTTTTTTACATATGTATTTGTAAGCTTACAATTTAATAACAATTAAAAATGCATTACATAACCCTCAGTATGGCTGCATTCAAAGTTAAAATAGCTAACAGCCGTGACTTGTACTCAACTTAATAATCGATTAAATGAATTTTTCGCTTTAAAAAAAAAACTGCTACTTTCGTGGAAATTTTTAATCGTAAAACAAAAACCATTTAACGATAACCATTTTGTTATACATACACTAACACTTGTAAAACTTAAGCAAAAGGGCACTCAAGTGAAAATCGAAACCAGTTTTTGTTTTTTTAAACTTTCATTCTTAAGTGCTATCTTTATTTTTAATGGTTGCCTTGATTTTTATTGTTTGCCGTTAAGAATATTCATTTGCTAGATAGGTATACAGTTGTCTGGTCTTCGTAGGATAAGCCCAATTATGTATCAATGTGTCTTTCTAATCAAACTAGTTTTAGATAGATTTGTGTTATACAAAGATAGTCAGGCAGCGACAAAAGCCTTGGAATCACCGACAATGCCGCAGTTCTCTGAATGAGATCGCTCACAGATGCAATGTTTCCCTAGGCACAGGGACTTTCTGGGCAACTGTAGAGCGCAGGTCGAATCCGAATCGATTCTAAAGCTAAAAGAATAGCTAATAGCAGGTGGAACCACATCAAAACTTGTCTTCTGTCAAGAGTGGGAGCCCTTACGGGGCATTGTCTAATTGGCAGGCATTCCAGCAGATTAAGTGCTCCCTTTAACGATGTTTGTAGAAGCTGCAAAGACGAAGTGGAGGAAATAACGACCACACACCTTCTTTGCTCCTGCTCTGCCCTATTAAGGCTAAGAAGGAAAACCCTAGGAGAGTACTTCTTCGATGACCTCAATGACCTAGCAAGGCTCGACATTTTTAAAATTAAGAAATTTGTATGTGGTTCTGCAGTTAGTGTAGCACAGGATAGGGTCCACACCGCTGCGGTTACTCAGAACTCCAACTTCAACTTTATTTCACTTCTCTAAGGAAATTACACATGTGAGGTCTCTGATGCTGGTCACCCGGTTTTTCTACGTGGTATCACAACGGACCTTGTTGTGTCAGTGTTTCCCTGCTTAGTAGGGACAGCCACTCAACCTAACCTAGATTTAAGACGCTAATAATGTTAATAATTACTAAGGAATGTGCATGGCTAAATTCTAGTCATTGCACCCAACTTTCTGACGTAGAACTAAACGCGTCCTTGTTCGCTCTGGATATGGGGACCTAGTTTGAGAATAGAACGTCACGAAAAAGTGAAACCCACTTGGAAATGAAAAGGGATAGGCAGATGGTTTAGGTTAGGTTAAGTTAAGTTAGGGGTGGCTGTACTTATGTACAGCATCACTCGGATCTCAAAGGATCAATTGTGTGTTCCGATATGGTGTGGGGTACCTAAAATTAATAGAACATGGACTATTATTATCAATTGGCTTCCCTGAACCAACCCGCGTTCCAAAGGAATTATAGAGGGGTTCGCGGTGGCTTGTTTGGCAATTTGCCCAGATCATTAAAGAAATGTTCTGCGAGGGTTGTCTTCTTGGCTTGGGCATTCGCATAGGAGGAGGAATGTGTCGACGTCGACGTCGCCGTATCCTCTGCATAGGTCCGTTGTACTCAAACGCATTCTGTTTAGGTGGGCCGCTAGCAGGTTGAAGTGATAGGTGACTTCTGTTGAGTGTGATTATTTTTTATTTTTTTTCCCCTTATTAAGTTTTGTCTAGACTCTAGAGCATTCTTGAGGTGCAGCAAGTCGTGAGGGAAATCCATCTCTCGCTCGCGAGTTTTTGGAATGATACTGGACCTTTTAAGTTCTAGTGAGGTAGGATTGAGTCATCGGCCATTCTTGCGAGTTCATCCGCCTTTTAATTCTCACGGATGCTCTTATGTCCCGGTACCCAGATGACGTTATGATTGGCACTGAGCACCTTGAGGTAATCGTGGCAGCGTTACACGGTTACATTGCAGATGTCAATGTAACTTCTTAGGACTGTCTGTTGTGATAGTTCTCACAAGGCCTCTGCAATTGCTAGAATCTTCACCGGAGGAAGAAACTCGTTATGATCGATTGAAGCTGACGCTTTTAAACAAAAGTACGGGGTTGAAGGCGGCTCGTACGTAAGAAAATGTCAAGAATGCGTAAAAAAGTGCCACGTAACTACTCTACAAAGATCGACGAGTTGAACTTTAGGAGAAAGCGGTGTCTTTTGGGAAATCAAATAGACTTGCCAAGGTACTAGCAGAAGGACTAGACGACAAGGAATGTCACTAAATTGACTAAGGCAGCCTCGGAGCCACAGCCATCGATTTCTCAGGCCAAGTGGGTTGGAGCAATAAGGGGAAGTAGAAATAAGGGACGTTGAGTACGAGCCTTATTTCAAACAACTTCGGCGCTATTAGTAAACAAACTGGTCGCACATATTTGCGATACGTCTACCTATACTTAAGCCTCAGCATTCAAAAACGCATGAAAAAAGTACAAATTTGGCGAAAAAAGTTCGCAAAGCTCTTTACGAAGCCGATCGCTAAATCGAAGATTACCAACGAAGTCATTGATGTTTAGACGTCAGTCTCTGTTCGAAACAGATTTAAGTGGCTTGGAACAAAGCCATGATGTTCATAGCAATTGAGTATCTCAAAGAACAGCCGGCATAAAGGTCTTACTTACTTATCAGGTCAACGACCCTTGAAGGGTATGAGCCTGAACTAATGACGCTTTCCATCCATCACAGTCTCGGCCACGCTGCTTCCAGTTTACAAGGCCTAGGTTTCTGGCGTCCGCGATTGCCTGATCTTTAAACCGGAGGTTCGGTCTACCTTTTCTTCGTGAGCCAGATGGCTGGGATTCGAAGATCCTCCTAGCTGGAGCATTCTCGTCCAGTTCGATGTAGCCGAGTCAGGGCAGTCGCCGAGTTTTTGCCTTCCAGACTACATCCAGATCTTTATACAGCTCGTGGAGTTCGCGGTTATATCTTCTTATCCATTCACCCTCATCGCAGGACCAAATATTCGACGTAGAATTTTTCTTTCGATAGATCCCAAGATCTGCTCCGCTGTCATACTTATCCTCCAGCATTCAGCAAGAGGGTTGTGCATAGCATGATTTTGGGCCTTCGAGCTAGGAGTTTAGAGCCTAGTTGTTTGGACAAACCAAAGTAGCAGCGGTTGCCTACAAAGGTGTCACTTGTGGAGTTTATATTTGTCCCGAGGTAGATAAACTCCTTCACTACCTCAAAATTATAGCTGTCAATTGTTAAGTTCTGTCCTAGACGGTGTTCGACGGATCGGTCTTAGGTTAAATGCTTACAAATTACACCCCAGGCAAGAATTAAAGGTGTACCATGCACAACGTTGTACAATTGTGAACCGAGTTTTCGAAATTGAGCAAGTAGGTAGGCCTTATTTTTCAAGAAAGTCATCCTTTACCACATAGTTAGCTTCCTAGAGGTTAGATCTCCTGGAACTCCTTTTATTTTGGCTGAATAGGGCACAATGGACATATATCTTTGTTGCATCACCTCTTTTACTCACCGTAAACTCAGACGACACCGTAAATCACTTGAAGAATCGTTCTCTCAAATCAAGCAAGGCCTTCCTCATACACTTTTGATAGAGTTCATACCTCTGCGTCAGAGAACAAAACTGAGTTGATCAGCGATTTGACGACTAAGTTCATTGCTGACAAGACAATGTAAACAAGCCATTTGAAGGTCTACAAAATATACTTCACGAGACTGTTGACCAAAAGCGGAATCGCGTGACAACTTTGAAGCAGTGTTTGACCATGTTTAGCGCAATCCGAATGAGTTTCTGCGACATTAGAGTGTGTTCTTTTTTAAGCATCAAGCAAACAATGCCAAGTTATATTCCACTGCTCTAAGTAGGCTCGACAACTATACCGTCAGATACGAACGCCTTGTTTGACTCAAGTTTAGACGTTGATCAAATAGTTCAATTTAGCAATAAAAGTGTTGTTTTCCATATCAATTCAATGGGTTTGCAATGAAAACGACATATTGTTGGCCAAACAACTTTAAAATCGATAACGACTAAAAACAGTCGTTCATAAACAACACGCGTCAACCTTATAAACCAAGTTTCCATTAAATGAGTCAGGTTGGTCTTTCATCCAGTTTTATCAGTAGATTCCTAAAATTCTAATAACTGAGTCACATTCTCAAAAACAGCAAAATTAACACTCCATCCAATGAATCGCACCCTCTCTAATTGAAGACGTTTGTTCTGAAAAAAATTTCCTCGAACACAGCCCCTCATGCAACTACTCAACCACACACCGACCGGTGCGTTATTTTTATTCGTAAAAATAATTCACGCAAGAATTTTCCAGAATCTCTTCTGTGATCTCGTCAATCTATGTTTGTCTGATCGACCACCAGGTGGCGTGAGTTAAATATAAAATTTAAAAAAAGAAGCCACCTGATGTGACCGCTAATAGCGACCAAATACAAATACCACAAAACATAATTTACTTAATTGAATGTGTAATTTGTTGAATTAAAAAACTGCCAACAACAAAACCATCGAAACACAATCAACACTAAGGTCATAATAATATATGTACACCTAAATAAATATACATACATTTGTATGTAACAAATGTTTATACAAACAAACACACAATTTATTATAAGGCACGAGTATATAATGAGGGAATTGTGTGGGTTTATGGTTTTTTTTTTTTTTTGCAAACACTGAAAAGCTTTCGTAACGAGGTGAGGTTTAATTTGTAAACAACTGCCTAAATGCTTAATAATCCGGTTTCGTTGAGTTTTTATATCCAAAAAATAGATAGATGTACAATTTAGTGAACTGCACCCTCGTGGTCTCAAAGTGATTTAAGCTAATGCCTGCAAGTAGTACCTGACAAGCGGTTATATGGTTTTACGAGAAACTATCATCAATTTGACAGATTGATGACAGATGATTTGTGATTGTCCATTTTTTTTTTTGTCGCCTTTCATATAATTGGTGGTTAAATTTTAAGGGCCGATGTTGAATGTGAACCACACCTAAACGTCAAGTTTTTTTCTGCGTTTCATTTGACATTTCTCAATTTCAGACTAACTCAATTCGAACCATGGAAAGATACACAATCGAGCAACGCGTTAAAGTTGTTCAGGCTTATTATGAAAATGGGCGTTCAAATCAAAATGCATATCGTGCACTTCATGATTTTTTCGGTCAATTTAATCGTCCAAATGTGCGTACAATCGGAAAAATCGTGCAAAAATTTGAGCAAACCGGGTCTGTAGGAGATGTGAAAACACCAGTGCATGCTCGTACAGCGGTTTATGGGCTGGCGGCATCATCGGGCCGTATTTTTTCCAAAATGAGGCCGGCCAGGCAGTTACTGTGAATGGTGTTCGCTATCGTGAGATGATAACGAACTTTTTATGGCCCGAATTGGAAGATATGGATGTGGACGATATGTGGTTTCAACAGGACGGTGCCACTTGCCACACAGCTAACGAAACAATGGCTCTTTTGCGGGAGAAATTCAATGGCCGTGTTATCTCACGTCGTGGCGATGTTAATTGGCCGCCACGATCATGCGATTTGACACCGTTGGACTTCTTTCTTTGGGGTTATTTGAAAGAAAAGGTGTACGTCGATAAGCCAGCAACAATTCAAGAGCTAAAGGATGAGATAATTCAGCACATTAACGGCATAGAACCTCAATTATGCCTCAGCGTCATCGAAAATTTGGACCATCGGATGGAGGTGTGCCGCCGAGGTCGCGGCGGCCGTTTGGCCGATATTTTGTGTCACACATAATTGAACCATACCAATATTATCATAATAAAAAGAAATGACAATAATTTCCTGAATAATTTGTGTTTTATTCAAAATCAACATCGGCCCTTAAAACTTAACCACCCTTTATTTCAAATGATCACTGGCTATTCCATCCATCAAGGATTTATTTAGTGATTCGATCGTTTGGACCAGAGTGTTGATGTTATTCGTTCGAAACGTAGTATCAAGCAACTGACATAAATGGCCTTTTGACACTTTAAGCTGTTTGACATAGAAAATATCAAATTTCCTTTCGATATCAAAGGCTTATACATATGTCAACTACTTAGCCAATCCCTTTCAAATAGAAATTTGACAGTATCTAAAAAGTGTGGACTTTTGTTTGACTTTTCTTTCAAACAAGTCCTTAATTTTGTTTTGATAGTATTAATCAACGAATATGGGTTAAGTTTATTGGCCTTTATTTGAGGGCAGCAGCTGGTTTGGTTACTTCTAAAGGGACTTTCATTAAGCGCTCCTATCTTTAAATTAAAATAAAACAGATTGTGGGTGAGATATCATCGACATTTTTTATTCGTTTGAAAGGCCAATCGATGCCATTATGTATGGAACATCGTTCAAATGTCCACCGCGGCTTCTCTGGGTGGCGCGCATCCGAAATGTCCAATTTTCCATGACTCTGGCGCATAAATCAGGCTGAATTTGACCGATGGCATGGGTTATTTTGGCTTTGAGGGCTGCTTATTCGCATAGACCTGCGACTTCAGAAAACCGCACAAGAAAAAGCCTAACGGGGTCAAATCGCCCGATCTCAATGGCCAGTTCACATCACCTCCACGTGAGATGACCATGCCCTCGAATCGGTCGTGCAGAATTTCCAATGTGGCAAGTAGCGCCGTCCTGTTGAAACTACATGTCGTTGGTGTCCATATTATCCAATTCAGGCCAAAAGAAGTTGGTAATCATCGACCCATAAGCCTGGCCAACGTCGTTCTCAACACCGATGACGCCGCCAGCCCAAAATAGACACCAAACAGTGACTTTCGACAAATTTGTTTGTTGACGTACCCATTCATCCAGAAATGAGCCGTTTAAGATGATTTTTCAACGAAAATTAGGGTCAGTGTTTATTTTCACGTGTTTTTGAACGCTATATCCATCCATGGTGATTTGGCCAGACAGACTGATTTGACAGATGTAGCTTCAAAAGTATGGCCGCTATCAACTGTCAAAGTTCGGAAGTCCCTATTGAAAGACCCTTTAAATTAACACATTTCTTTTGCACAAATCGGTTTCTTACGCATGAGTTCTCTTTGGCTTCGGACCTCGGACCCAGAATCATCAAGGAGACAATGGTAAGTTGAACTGACTTATCTACGTAGGGACACATACAAGATGGCGCAAAAGTCCTCACTCCTAAGGCAGTAACTTTGTTTGTTATTTACAAAATGAATTCGTTCTGTTTATTTAGACGTTCAAAATTGTGTTAAGTCGCGAAGATAATGTCAATTTAGTGACCGGCGCCAGAGTTGATACATATTCGGGTCGTTCGACAACATTTTCTATGACATTTGTCAAAACTTCTGGCTATAAATTCTACCACAGATATCCGCATCTTTTCGGACAGTCAAGCAGCGATCAGATCCTTGGAATCGTTTTCTCCAAATTCGTTGGAAGCTCTAGATTGCCGATCATCTGTCTAAGCGATGGCCTATGACCTATACTTCCAGATAAAGGCAGCTTTGGGTGTACCAATTGCTACATGTAAACTTTGATTCAAGCTGGATGCTATCGAGAGAACTAATTCTAGATAGACAAGGGGTACAACGTGTCTTGCGAAAAAGCAGGTTCATCCGCGGCTGGATCTGAAACGTTATCATGGAACACTGTCTAATAAGCAAGCATGCAACAAGGGTTGGCACGGACGAAAAAAAGAGGAGCTGCCCAGCTCTCTCCCGCAAAAGAAGGCTCCACTTAGGAGAATTCTACTTTAACGATTTAAGTGATTTGATAACCACAGATGTCAGAAACCTCCTTCGCTTCATCAGAAGCTCCAATTGGTTTGACGAGTAGGAAAGGAGATCTCTCCAGATCCATGTGGTATCACGATGGACCTATCACTGGTCCAAGTGTGTTGGCTTTAGCTGGCAGCCAGTTCAATCTAACCTTAATTATCCCCTTCTTGTCGGGTGTTCTCCTTTAGGTCCACCAAGGTCTGTATTTGTACAGACTGACGAGACTTCTCAAAAACCCCAAAGAAAGTCTTCCAACAGCCAAATAAGACGATCTTGCGGAAATGTCCACTATCGCTCGTGCTGTGTGGGCGGTTGCACCATTTTGCTGGAACCACATGTTCTTCGAACTTAATTTCTCAATTAGCAGCAGCAAAAAGTCGTTGATTATGGTTCTGTAGCGCTCACTGGACCTGAAGGACGCATTGAAAAACTTCTTCTGGAAGATTGGCCACAAAGCTCACATATTGGCAGCAGTTCATGTCTACACCATAAAGGGCTACAAAAACTTATACAGCATTCAGCAGACTAATGGCAAACTGGAGACGAACAAAGAAAAGATAAACCTTTACTGTACCGCCAGTGGATTCACCTGCAATTGGTTTATTAAATTCACATTTAATCAAGACAAATAAGAGTGTTTAAATTACTTTAATAAAATGTACCCCATCTGTGCTTCCCCTTTTGTCTAACACTAAACTAATATGGGTTTATATTTATTAACCGCAAGTTGTAAATGAATTAAAAAATAAACAAGTTGTTATAACTTGATTTTATGTGTCAAATAAAACAATAAAACAAAATTATATGGCGCTATATTCGGGGGATAACCTAACCTAAAGCCATGAAAGACTGGCAATCGTGGATACCAAAGGGAATTATGTAGGAAATGTCATGACGTTTAAGTGATGGTTAGCTCTACTTAGCTGACTGGTAGGATACACGATACACGGGCGAGTAAAACCCAGTTCCTGTCTAGAAAATCCCAACAAAACCAAGTGTTAAAAATATCGAAAAGGACTGTGGATGACACCGTTGATTTAATTTGGAATCTTCGTCCTCTACGGATGGATCCAAGAAAAAATGTGTTTCAGAAAATACTCTCTTTCCATTTAATTGATTTTTTGTAGCTTTTGTAACGTACTGCTGTCCTTTTGAAGGACCTGGTAGACAATATAATGTCCGATCTGATAACGAAGCTCTTTCATCTTTCTATATTCCCTTGTTTCCTTTGTCGCGGTGAACTTTAAGTTGTAGATAACCATCAAAACCAGATTAAGAAACGTGTTCAAATTTTCAATTCTCTCTAAAAAAAAAGTGTGCCAGGGACATGCCACGGAAGCATCTTCGGTATAAGTAAACAGGCCAACTTCTGCCGGATTCTTCTGTTAAAGAAATTAAGAGAGAAACCAACATAAAGTTTCTGAATGGTCTGAGTATCAGTTCAAGGTGATGTCTTTTGGACTCTGTAACTCCGTATGAAACTAAGGGTGGTTTACTAGACCTTAAACTTGCTTAAGAGGTTTGTTGAATGCGACAAACGTACACCACGGTCTTGATAGGAAGGACATTTGTAAGATCAAGGCATATAACGAAGCTGGTGCGGTATCTAAGTAAGTCCCAAACTTCATGCTAGCAGTCTCTCTTGGTTGCTCCACATTTTTTTCAAGCAGAAAATGCGCAAGCAATCTCGAAAGAAAACAGATTTGACAGCCAAGCAGCGCAATGAAAGCTCTGAGCTCCTATCTTTTCGACTCAAAGCGACAAGGAGCTTAATCAACTCCAAGTATATTATGCAACAGCTACATTGCGTTAGAACTCAATTCATTGTTGCACCAAAAGGAGCTCTCAAAGTGGAACTCAACGACTGGACCTCAATCAAAAAAAGTTCATTAACCATTCAAATAACACAACAAGATTTCCTCACCGGGCATTCCTCACTCAACTACTATCTCAACAAGCTGGAAACAAATCCTTTGGATATGTCTCGTCTCGGCATGATAGATCAAGAAACTGCGCAAGTTCGTCATAGCCCGAAAGAGGCAAATACACTTCACTAGGGAATACCACTTCCCAGAAGCCGTAAACCATTCACCTACAAGCGCGATCCTAAGATGACACCGTTTTCTAAAATACAAATATTTGCCGCGATAGCTCATCGGGAGCCAAGACCAAGCTTCTCACAACCACAAATGGAAGAGACCTACCGTTTTATTTCCGACTTCGAACGGCGGATTGAAGAGCTTTTTCCATGATCGATGAATACACTTGCAGATTTATCATGCCTAAGAAGAGGTGGTGCCGCGAAAAATTTTTGGTGGTTTTGAGGATCGAACCTGTGTCCTCTCGCTAAGCATTCCAACCGTCTAACCACTAAGCCACGGATACCACATATTCCTTGCCCCAGCAAAAAAGATCTCATAGGTCGCAGTGACATTCTGGTCCCTCCAAAGAGTTCCTTGAAGCCTAATTCGATGCTTTTATTATTACACTAGCAGTCCACCCGCGGCTTCGCACGCGTTGAAAATCTTTAAATGACGATAACTTTTCATTCCGACATCCGATTTCATTAAAATAAAGTCTATATGCTACTCCAAATGATGCCCTATCCACCTGTGAAAACTACATAAAAATCCGTTAAGTAGTTTCGGAGATGTGCGTGAACAAACAAACAGACAAACAGAAAAGAATTCTAAAAATCGCTTACTTGTGTTCTATTTCTCTTCTTCAGTCACCCCCTTTCTTTTTTATTACTATTTCTTCAATGTACAGACACACCGGGTTTTATTTTATGTATTGATGATGCTTCTCTCTTTAAGGCGCATTAACTTTTTTTAAATACCGTTTCCCACTATCAACCCTAATCCAACTCATTGTTTTCCTTTTATCTTTTCAGATAGTTCCAAAGAAAATGATGTACCATCACACCAGCCATACAAATTTATTTTTAATCGCAAAGCCGCCATTATAACAGGTGTCATCATTGTCCTTACAATAGTGCTTGGAGTGATTTTTGTAACGACAAGTTCCGTGCTTAAACGTAAAAGTAAGCTAAATTGGGATGAAGAAGAGAGACGAAAAAATATTCCAGCTAATACAACGATAGGTATTTCGAAAAATTTGATCCTTCCAAATGATCTTAAAGCTTCTCTAAGTCTTTCCTTATAACACGGGTTTTTATATGTTTTTTTTTTTCAAAATTTAACTTACAAGGGATCTCACAGAAACTAACACAAACATTTCGCATTGGCAAAGTTGTTTCATTTTTTTGTCACTTTACCCCCGAGAGCCAAAGGGTGCCTAACATATTTCGCTACTTTATCAATTCCAGGTTCAGATAACATTGGCGGTGGAAAAGTCCTACGATTAGTTCCCAGAGATGAATGGTTAGCAGAGCCTGCAAGTGCATCACTAGACAAACTTGTATTACCAGTCCATCGGGTGGTAATTTCTCATACCGCTTCGGATGATTGCACAAGTCAGGTAAACCTTAAATATGACATTTTCCCAGCCCCCAAAATGACTCACTTCTTCTATTCCAGGCTACATGCACTTACCGCACCCGAATAATTCAAGGTTTTCACATGCAATCGAAAAATTTCAGTGACATAGGCTATAATTTCTTAGTCGGTGGAGATGGTTGTGTGTACGAAGGTCGTGGTTGGGATCAACAAGGTGCCCATACAAAAGGCTACAATGTGGACAGCATTGGGATAGCATTCATAGGAACGTTCACCCAACATGCACCGCCTGAAAAACAATTAAACGCAGCCAAGTTAATAATCGAAGAAGGCGTTAGACTGAATAAGCTTGTAAAGGATTATCTGCTTTACGGTGCAAGGCAGTTGGTTGGATCAGAGAGTCCTGGTCTCGCTCTCTTTGAAATAATCCAAAAATGGCCAAATTGGTCACGGCACGTTCCGCCGTAGTAAAACAACAATAAAACCTAGTTTCATCTTATTTATGAAAATTTATTTGTAAAATTATTAACTATATTATTCATCTAGTGATTATTTAGTGTTTAGACATACAAATAAGGATATCTTTAGTAACATCGTACATATTTTGTGATACATTATGTAAATAAGTCATTAGGATTAGAGAATTGTAAATAAAAAATTAAATAAGAATAAATGTAAGAAAAACAATTTAAATCTCCATTAGGGTGAGAAGATGTTACCATGGATAGCGGAATGTGAACCCCTAATTTCTATGTCTAATGACTCGCAATGCTAGGTACTCTACCAGAAAGACGCTAAATGAATTCTGAAGTCGGTAGAGTCAAGATGTCCCCCATCGACCGCACAGTCTATCTCTTTAACTTGTCAGCGGTGAAGATCTCTGTATAGAAGTGAAACGTTGTCCGTTTGTTTGTTTGTTCCTCTGTAACTCGAAAACTACGGAACCAATCAACTTCAAATTTTGCACACAGAGTGGCTGTACCTCAGATCACGGTATAGGCTTTTGGATTTTGGTCATTAAAGTGTAACTCCGCCAATTATAGGTGGGCGAAGCCGAGGGTAAAAGCTTGTCTTTTATAACTTCATCGTGGTCCCATTCCTTCCTGATAGGGAAGATTATGGTGAAGTTTTTTCTGAAGTTTAGTTTCGTCTCTTGATATTGAATCGAGAATGTTGCTTTGCCCATAGGGCTAAACGAACGGAGACTTAAATTCTCACAATCTGATTAAGCCAAACTATTCAATATTTTTTATTCATTAAGGCTTCTGGAGTAAACAGCGATGTCTATACACAAAACCAATGAAGCATTTATTTTCGGCAACAAAGACGAGTACAAATGTATAATCTCAAACAAACGATGTCTCAACCTAATCAGTTCTTCGAATTTAAAAAAAAAAATAGAAAACAAAAAACTTGTTATAAGGTCATCAAGCGTCAAATAATAAACAGCACTCTGACGGTTTGTTAAGATTTTGGAAAAATTCAAATTTGTTGCCAAAAATTCCCTCGATAATGATCTAATCAGTGGAGTATCACAACTTAAACTGAACCGGTCAGTGAGCAAACAACAAGCATTTGTGTATTCGTCTTCAGCTAGTCTAGCTAGTCGGATCCGATCGAGCATAAGAAGAACAACAACTCTCGAACCGGAATAATTTAAAAAATTCAAAAATCGTGGAAAATAAAACTACAAAACTGGTTTTGTAGACATATTTTGGAATATTCACTTCAGTAGTCCAACACAGAGTGTCAGTTGTGTGTGCATATTCTTGTAATGACAGGGATTAGCTTCGCGTTAATAGTCCTTGCGATTGTAATTCCTCCAATTGTATGTGATCTGTAAGTGTGTGGTCATCTTTTTACTTGCAAAAAGTGTCTAACCTTATATAAGTCACGTGACTGACTTTAATCGGGATGTTACTAGTGTTTATGGTTAAGAAGTCTTTTATAAGAAATCCATGGCACATTCTAAATTTAAAAGCCATTTATACACGCGATTTAAGCACAAGTCGGTAACATAAGACGCCATCGTGTTTGAATCTCTGAAATACATTTCCAGCACTCTGTAGCAAAAGTTCTATTCAATTTTTTTTTTCTTTTTTCTGTCGGGGTGTTGGAAAATCACGCTGGAGAACTCAGACGCAAAAACAGGTCCATTGTACTACCAGCAGGTACAACCCTTTTACTGTGTTTTCTTCGTCTTTCTAAGAAAGTCGAGTAAGAGCTTCAGTGATAAGGAGCTTAAGCTACCAGCATTCATCACGTCAGCCCAAAAAATCTGCCACCTGATACGAGCAAAGGCAGGACAATCACATCGTGGTCGCCCTCTCCACAAGCGTCACAGACAGTGGTGTCACTTAAACCTAACACATTGAGATGTTTAGCAAAGGAGAAATGTCCCATAATAACGCCAAAAAGTTGTCTACAGTCTTTTCTACTGAGAGACAGCAAGAATGCCGCAGATTTCTTACAGATGTCGGGAAGGATCTGTTTAGTCTGCCTGCATCCTGGAGAGTCATGCCATCTACAGTTGTGTTTGCTAGAAACCCAACCATCGATAGAAGCCCTAACCGAAGATACGGGCAAACCTAACGTGGGTTCAGGGCCGGAGAAGTTTCGCCTCTGAGCCTTGCCTGGCAAGCTCATCGGAGACCTCATTTCCGGTAATCCGGCTGTGTCCAGGAACCCATACAAGTCTTAGCAAATTCAGTCTTCCAACCGAATTCAAACTAGACCTGCATTCTCGAACTATTTTGGATCTAGTAAGAGGATTGAGCAAGGCCTTAACCGAAGCCTGAATGTCGCTACAGACGCAGATACTCCGTCCCCTGTTTGCTTCTAAGGCTTTTCGCTTTTCTCCATCAGTAACATCATGCCCGACGATCACTAGAACTACTTACTTCAGTGGCGCTACAGTTCGGGGTGCATCTGGGTCTTAAAATCGAAAAATAGATGGTGTGTATCGATTTGGCCTTCTTGGGTTTTCTCCATGATCTTACGAAGGGGTGGCCATAGTGTAGAAGGTTCCAGGTTCGAATCCCGATGTCAAAAAAAAAGCCGATCAACTGTGAAAAAAGCTGACGGCAACTCTACTGCATAGGCATAACATTGGCAGTAGGGTGGTCATATAGCTTGAAAGTGTTGATCGTACTAATGACATCGGGATGTTTGAAAGAAATACTGTGAATTATAAGCAATGGCAACAGTACCAATAATTCTCCCCAGTCATTCTGGACACCACCCTCAGAGCGAAAACACTGAAACCTCATACCACCTGAGTTTAAAAATCACTACAACCAACATCAGCGCTGTGTCGAATAACATCATAAGGGTATTCATAACCCCTTCAGCGCTAGTGAATTATAAAAAAAAAAAATGTGAAAATTTGATCGATTGTGGACTTTCCTGGCCACACTGCTGATAGCCAATCGATGCTGAAATTTCCCTTATCAAGCACGCATTGGTCTGACCAAATCTTGGAGATGTGTTTGTGTATGCTCCCTACCAAGTTATCTCCGAGAGCATTTCAGACATGTCCAGAAACTGTCGAGACGTAAAGAAGATAATTTTTCACTTTCTCTGCATTTGTGAACAGCTCTTGGGGTGAAATTGCCTTATATTTGACAAATAAGACAAGGATCTATGTTTAAAGCCTACTACACCGTTAGATGCTTCTTCACTTGGTTATTTTTTTTTTCAATTTCTTTATTTTTAACAGAACTCTTAACTTTTGGGGCTACTATTGCCTACAGGGCAGATGTGAAAAGATAAAGTTAATGGAACACAATGCAGACAGTTTACCAGTATGCAGATTATACTGTGGCGGTATACTGGGAACAGTATGGCCAAAACCTACAGGTAGTGTCCAATTCGAACAACACGCTTTAGCTATTCAAAGACGAATCAAGTTTCATATGCCATCGCAATCGAATGTCGTATCACTTTGGCGGGTGAATAAAAGACGATTTAAAGCTCAAATCGATTCAAAGGTTCCAGATCCAGCAAAGCTACGCGATGAAGGACGAACACTGACAATTAGGGTCACCGTGTTGCAGACATCCATCGAAGCAGACAAGTTGCCATCACTTCGATATGACACAGATGAGAGTTATTCGTTGGAGATTAGCAATTCAAATCAAACGGTGCTCGCTGAAATTAAGGCAAAGTCTTTCTTTGGAGCTCGCCATGGTTTGGAAACACTGTCACAGTTGATTGTCTACGATGAAATTCACCAGGAACTCGCAATACTCGCTCGGGCTACGATAACTGATGCACCCGTTTACAAGCATCGTGGTGTGCTTCTGGACACTGGGAGAAACTTCTTTTCTGTAAAATCGATCAGGAGAACCATTGGTAAGTGCAAGTGGATGTTTGTCCTATGACCAAAATTTTTATTTCATTTTTCTGTTGCAGATGCCATGGCAATGAACAAACTGAATACATTCCACTGGCACATAGTCGATTCAACCAGCTTTCCATTGGTCATCAAGTCTCAACCCGATTTGTACACAACTGGAGCGTATTCTCCGCGAAAGATCTACACTCATGAAGATATCGTTGATCTCGTGGAGTATGCCCGTGCTAGAGGTGTTCGCATTTTTCCTGATTTCGATTCACCCGGTCACGCTGGAGAGGGATGGCAACTCAAAAATATGACCGTATGCTTCAATATTCAACCGTGGCAGAACTACTGTCCACTTCCACCATGTGGTCAACTCGATCCCACAAATGATGAAGTGTATTCAGTTTTGGAGGACATCTATCGGGAAATTTTTGAAATATTCGATCTCGACGTGTTCCACATGGGAGGGTCTCAAGTCATTTTCAAGTGTTGGATGGAGAACGAACGCATTCGTGAGTGGATGCTGTCAAAGGGTTGGACGCTTGAGTGGAAGGACTTCATAAAATTGTACGGATATTTCCAAGCCAATGCTCTGGCCAAAGTGGACAGGGTTTCGGGAATCAAAAAGATTCCAATTATACTGTGGTCAAACGAATTGTCAACATCACCATATATCGATGAGTACATTGACAATTCTCGATATATCATCCAAGTGACAACAGTTAAAGGATCCGGTGAGATAAGGGATGTTCTACAACACGGCTACAGGGTTATTTTATCGAATTTTGATGCGCTTTTCTTGGACTGCGGCTTTGGTAGTACAGTCCAAGCTGGCAATAACTGGTGCTCTCCGTATATCGGGTGGCAGAAAATCTATGAAAATCGGCCCGAGGAAATTGCAGGCGATAAGAACCATTTGATTTTGGGTGCAGAAGCAGCCAATTGGGCCGAACAATTGGATGAGCATACGGTGGATGCAAGATTCTGGCCAAGATCTAGCGCACTAGCAGAACGAATGTGGTCTAATCCGAAGGAAAATTGGCGGGCGGCGGAGGCACGGATGCTAGTGCATCGCGAGAGATTGGTGGAGAATGGTATAGGAGCGGAGGCCATTCAACCGGAGTGGTGTTTGCAGAATCAGAATGGGTGTCCCAAACTGTAGTCTTGTATATTCGATTAATAAAGTCATGTATCTTGTCGTCTATAATACTTCTTCTCTAGTCTATTTCCCGTGTAAAAAAAAAGTGATTCTGAAGAAAACATATGTCAATTCCTGTTACCCATCCTTAAAAGTTTGATTTAATACTCGAAGGATATTGAATTTTTGAACCTAAAACAGTGGCTTTGACACTTGAATACATTTAAGTCCAAGAGGTTGTGTTTGCACCATCTAGCAAGACTATTACGATCCTTTTGACGAAACATACAATCATCCACAGTTTTAATGGCCCGAAAGAGTTTCAAATTGTCGGCGAATAAAAAAGCACGTGGAATTTGTAAAGTAAGAAGGAATGTCATTGACGAATTATAGAAAAATCTTAGGTCCAATATGGCTTCCTTGTGGAACACCAGACGTCACTGTGATGTCTCCAATTTCGACAAATTGGTTAAAGGTAATATGGAATTGATTCCAATCTGTCCGAGCTTGTGAATCAAACCTTCATGGTTCACTCTGTCAAAGGCGGTCTGATAACCAATTTCAAAGTTTTTGCTACATTTGTAGCAGTTGATCTGCCATGCTGGGAAACGGATATGATTTCTTTGACCAAAAAGTTGAGTTTACCGCACACTACCTCCTCAAAAACTGACAGCTTACTTAGAAACTTTTTGTTTTGCTCCGGACTTAAAAATTCGCGATATAAAAGATGCTTTCCACTCATAGAGGTATTTACCAGTGCTAAGGGATAGATTGAAAATCATATAGAATAGCAGAGGAAGAGATGAGGCATGTGGTAACTTCTTAACCGATTAAGGGATAAAAGACATCAGAAGAATTCAACTGCAGGCTCCCTACATCGATTATATTCGGAGAGGGATTGTCTTGAAGAACAACGTGAGATGATGAGCAATAGACGAATTTAAAAGGTCGCAAATGATGCCAAAGTCACTTGAAGTTTAAACAAGGTATTGCACGAGAGACCAACCGATTTCGTTTTATTATTAAATAGGATCCCGCCTTGACTTCGTACGGGTACAATTAAGTTATTTATTTTAGGTTTTTGATATTGTAACGTGTTTGCCGGTTCGCAATGATAAAACTTTTTCCTCTTTTCTCTTCTATTTATCTTTATTTACTCTGTTCATAAATCACCGTTTATTCCAACAATTATTACTCTTTCTATTCAACAATTTACAAATTTATTTTAATTCAAACAACTCCAACAATTAATTCTCTGATAACATCAATCTTTCCAAGTATCACTTTTCCTAAATCTCTATTCACTATTAAAATCTTTATCCAAATCACTATCCAAATCTCTTTCCAATTGTTTCTCTTCTTAAATCTCAATTCAAACTTGACTTCACTGACAACTCAATCGGAGTGTGTCTCTGCCGTCGAAGCTCGTCGTATTTATACCCGAGATACGAATCTAGAATCTTCCTTCCTGGCGACGATCTTACCATCTAGTGAGATTTGGATAGTTCTGGAACGTGTCTGAGGTATGTACTAGAAAACTCCAAAAGGTTTTGACAGTTGCTAAATTGACCTAAATTCAGCACTACTCCCCACTAGATGTCGCTGATTGATCTGCTAAATTCCGGCCCATCAGCTTAATGTCGCTAATACAATTGATATAACAATTCCACTTAATGTCGCTAATGCAGTCGATATTACAATATGTAGATATTGTAATATCGACTGCATTAGCGACATTTAGACATTTTGAATATCGACTGTATTAGCGACATTTAGACATTTTAGATATCGATCAGCGACATCTAGCAGGGGATTAGTGCTGAATTTAAGTGCATTTATCAATTGTCAAAAAATACTGGAATTTTCTAATACATACCTCAGGCACGTTCCAGAACTATCGATATCTCACTAGATGGCCAAATCGTCGCCAGGAAGGAAGATTCTAGATTCGTATCTCGGGTATAAATACTACGAGCATTGAGAGCATGGACACAGTTGACTTGAGATTTATTAGAGATACAGTTGATTTGGATAGAGATTTTAATAGTGAATTAAAATTACAGAAGAATTCGATTGAGATTAATTGTTTAAGTTGTTTGGAATAAAAGAGTTCTGAATAATTGGATTTAAAGAGTTGAATATTATTGGAATAAATAAAAGATAATCAGTTGTTTGTGAAAAGATTTAATAAAGACAAATAAAAGCAGAAAGGAGAAAAAGTTTTATCATTGCGAACCGGCAAACACGTTACAATATGTATTGTCGATTTACCAAAATTAACCAAACCTTCACGTTTTCCCCCTCAATGCTTCGAGTGCTCATCAATTTATATCTAAGCATAGGAAGGACCTTCACCAATGAACTCGAACTCAAAATAACACTAACCACCTGTATAAAGCGCAACCTAACCTAACACCTATATGTCTCATGTCTAACGCAAATCTAAGCAGTATCCGTATACTGACTCCCTACCTTCCGTAGGGAGTTTGCCCTCCCTCCCTAGCAGTATCCGTATACTGACCCCCTACCGTCCGTAGGGAGTTTGCCCTCCCTCCCTCCCAGTATCCGTATACTGACTCCCTACCGTCCGTAGGGAGTTTGCCCTCCCTCCCTCCCAGTATCCGTATACTGACTCCCTACCGTCCATAGGGAGTATTCCCTCGCCTACCGTCCGTAGGGAGGACCTACACCGAGTGAGTTCGAACTCAACCTACCACTTATCATCTGTGTAAAGCGCATCCTAACCAAACACCTACCTATACGTATCTCATGTCCGCGGATACCTATAAAGAGCAACCTAACCTAACACCTATCTCTCATGTCTAACGCAAATCTAAGCAGTATCCGTATACTGACTCCCTACCGTCCGTAGGGAGTTTGCCCTCCCTCCCTCCCAGTATCCGTATACTGACTCCCTACCGTCCGTAGGGAGTATTCCCTCGCCTACCGTCCGTAGGGAGGACCTACACCGAGTGAGTTCGAACTCAACCTACTACTAATCATCTGTGTAAAGCGCATCCTAACCAAACACCTACCTATACGTATCTCATGTCCGCGGATACCTATAAAGCGCAACCTAACCTAACACCTATCTCTCATGTCTAACGCAAATCTAAGCAGTATCCGTATACTGACTCCCTACCGTCCGTAGGGAGTTTGCCCTCCCTCCCTCCCAGTATCCGTATACTGACTCCCTACCGTCCGTAGGGAGTATTCCCTCGCCTACCGTCCGTAGGGAGGACCTACACCGAGTGAGTTCGAACTCAACCTACTACTAATCATCTGTGTAAAGCGCATCCTAACCAAACACCTACCTAAACATATCTCATGTCCGCGGAATACGTATAAAGCGCAACCTAACCTAACACCTATCTCTCATGTCTAACGCAAATCTAAGCAGTATCCGTATACTGACTCCCTACCGTCCGTAGGGAGTTTGCCCTCCCTCCCTCCCATTATCCGTATACTGACTCCCTACCGTCCGTAGGGAGTATTCCCTCGCCTACCGTCCGTAGGGAGGACCTACACCGAGTGAGTTCGAACTCAACCTACCACTTATCATCTGTGTAAAGCGCATCCTAACCAAACACCTACCTATACGTATCTCATGTCCGCGGATACCTATAAAGAGCAACCTAACCTAACACCTATCTCTCATGTCTAACGCAAATCTAAGCAGTATCCGTATACTGACTCCCTACCGTCCGTAGGGAGTTTGCCCTCCCTCCCTCCCAGTATCCGTATACTGACTCCCTACCGTCCGTAGGGAGTATTCCCTCGCCTACCGTCCGTAGGGAGGAATTACACCGAGTGAGTTCGAACTAAACCTACTACTAATCATCTGTGTAAAGCGCATCCTAACCAAACACCTACCTATACGTATCTCATGTCCGCGGATACCTATAAAGCGCAACCTAACCTAACACCTATCTCTCATGTCTAACGCAAATCTAAGCAGTATCCGTATACTGACTCCCTACCGTCCGTAGGGAGTTTGCCCTCCCTCCCTCCCAGTATCCGTATACTGACTCCCTACCGTCCGTAGGGAGTATTCCCTCGCCTACCGTCCGTAGGGAGGACCTACACCGAGTGAGTTCGAACTCAACCTACTACTAATCATCTGTGTAAAGCGCATCCTAACCAAACACCTACCTATACGTATCTCATGTCCGCGGAATACGTATAAAGCGCAACCTAACCTAACACCTATCTCTCATGTCTAACGCAAATCTAAGCAGTATCCGTATACTGACTCCCTACCGTCCGTAGGGAGTTTGCCCTCCCTCCCTTCCATTATCCGTATACTGACTCCCTACCGTCCGTAGGGAGTATTCCCTCGCCTACCGTCCGTAGGGAGGACCTACACCGAGTGAGTTCGAACTCAACCTACTACTAATCATCTGTGTAAAGCGCATCCTAACCAAACACCTACCTAAACATATCTCATGTCCGCGGAATACGTATAAAGCGCAACCTAACCTAACACCTATCTCTCATGTCTAACGCAAATCTAAGCAGTATCCGTATACTGACTCCCTACCGTCCGTAGGGAGTATTCCCTCGCCTACCGTCCGTAGGGAGGACCTACACCGAGTGAGTTCGAACTCAACCTACTACTAATCATCTGCGTAAAGCGCATCCTAACCAAACACCTACCTAAACATATCTCATGTCCGCGGAATACGTATAAAGCGCAACCTAACCTAACACCTATCTCTCATGTCTAACGCAAATCTAAGCAGTATCCGTATACTGACTCCCTACCGTCCGTAGGGAGTTTGCCCTCCCTCCCTCCCAGTATCCGTATACTGACTCCCTACCGTCCGTAGGGAGTATTCCCTCGCCTACCGTCCGTAGGGAGGACCTACACCGAGTGAGTTCGAACTCAACCTACTACTAATCATCTGTGTAAAGCGCATCCTAACCAAACACCTACCTATACGTATCTCATGTCCGCGGATACCTATAAAGCGCAACCTAACCTAACACCTATCTCTCATGTCTAACGCAAATCTAAGCAGTATCCGTATACTGACTCCCTACCGTCCATAGGGAGTTTGCCCTCCCTCCCTCCCAGTATCCGTATACTGACTCCCTACCGTCCGTAGGGAGTATTCCCTCGCCTACCGTCCGTAGGGAGGACCTACACCGAGTGAGTTCGAACTCAACCTACCACTAATCATCTGTGTAAAGCGCATCCTAACCAAATACCTACCTATACGTATCTCATGTCCGCGGATACCTATAAAGCGCAACCTAACCTAACACCTATCTCTCATGTCTAACGCAAATCTAAGCAGTATCCGTATACTGACTCCCTACCGTCCGTAGGGAGTTTGCCCTCCCTCCCTCCCAGTATCCGTATACTGACTCCCTACCGTCCGTAGGGAGTATTCCCTCGCCTACCGTCCGTAGGGAGGACCTACACCGAGTGAGTTCGAACTCAACCTACTACTAATCATCTGTGTAAAGCGCATCCTAACCAAACACCTACCTATACGTATCTCATGTCCGCGGATACCTATAAAGCGCAACCTAACCTAACACCTATCTCTCATGTCTAACGCAAATCTAAGCAGTATCCGTATACTGACTCCCTACCGTCCGTAGGGAGTTTGCCCTCCCTCCCTCCCAGTATCCGTATACTGACTCCCTACCGTCCGTAGGGAGTATTCCCTCGCCTACCGTCCGTAGGGAGGACCTACACCGAGTGAGTTCGAACTCAACCTACTACTAATCATCTGTGTAAAGCGCATCCTAACCAAACACCTACCTATACGTATCTCATGTCCGCGGATACCTATAAAGCGCAACCTAACCTAACACCTATCTCTCATGTCTAACGCAAATCTAAGCAGTATCCGTATACTGACTCCCTACCGTCCGTAGGGAGTTTGCCCTCCCTCCCTCCCAGTATCCGTATACTGACTCCCTACCGTCCGTAGGGAGGACCTACACCGAGTGAGTTCTAACTCAACCTACTACTAATCATCTGCGTAAAGCGCATCCTAACCAAACACCTACCTACCTAAACATATCTCATGTCCGCGGAATACGTATAAAGCGCAACCTAACCTAACACCTATCTCTCATGTCTAACGCAAATCTAAGCAGTATCCGTATACTGACTCCCTACCGTCCGTAGGGAGTTTGCCCTCCCTCCCTCCCAGTATCCGTATACTGACTCCCTACCGTCCGTAGGGAGTATTCCCTCGCCTACCGTCCGTAGGGAGGACCTACACCGAGTGAGTTCGAACTCAACCTACTACTAATCATCTGTGTAAAGCGCATCCTAACCAAACACCTACCTAAACATATCTCATGTCCGCGGAATACGTATAAAGCGCAACCTAACCTAACACCTATCTCTCATGTCTAACGCAAATCTAAGCAGTATCCGTATACTGACTCCCTACCGTCCGTAGGGAGTTTGCCCTCCCTCCCTCCCAGTATCCGTATACTGACTCCCTACCGTCCGTAGGGAGTATTCCCTCGCCTACCGTCCGTAGGGAGGACCTACACCGAGTGAGTTCGAACTCAACCTACCACTAATCATCTGTGTAAAGCGCATCCTAACCAAACACCTACCTATACGTATCTCATGTCCGCGGATACCTATAAAGCGCAACCTAACCTAACACCTATCTCTCATGTCTAACGCAAATCTAAGCAGTATCCGTATACTGACTCCCTACCGTCCGTAGGGAGTTTGCCCTCCCTCCCTCCCAGTATCCGTATACTGACTCCCTACCGTCCGTAGGGAGTATTCCCTCGCCTACCGTCCGTAGGGAGGACCTACACCGAGTGAGTTCGAACTCAACCTACTACTAATCATCTGTGTAAAGCGCATCCTAACCAAACACCTACCTAAACATATCTCATGTCCGCGGAATACGTATAAAGCGCAACCTAACCTAACACCTATCTCTCATGTCTAACGCAAATCTAAGCAGTATCCGTATACTGACTCCCTACCGTCCGTAGGGAGTTTGCCCTCCCTCCCTCCCATTATACGTATACTGACTTCCTACCGTCCGTAGGGAGTATTCCCTCGCCTACCGTCCGTAGGGAGGACTTACACCGAGTGAGTTCGAACTCAACCTACTACTAATCATCTGTGTAAAGCGCATCCTAACCAAACACCTACCTATACGTATCTCATGTCCGCGGATACCTATAAAGCGCAACCTAACCTAACACCTATCTCTCATGTCTAACGCAAATCTAAGTAGTATCCGTATACTGACTCCCTACCGTCCGTAGGGAGTTTGCCCTCCCTCCCTCCCAGTATCCGTATACTGACTCCCTACCGACCGTAGGGAGTATTCCCTCGCCTACCATCCGTAGGGAGGACCTACACCGAGTGAGTTCGAACTCAACCTACCACTAATCATCTGTGTAAAGCGCATCCTAACCAAACACCTACCTAAACATATCTCATGTCCGCGGAATACGTATAAAGCGCAACCTTACCTAACACCTATCTCTCATGTCTAACGCAAATCTAAGCAGTATCCGTATACTGACTCCCTCCCTCCCAGTATCCGTATACTGACTCCCTACCGTCCGTAGGGAGTTTGCCCTCCCTCCCTCCCAGTATCCGTATACTGACTCCCTACCGTCCGTAGGGAGTATTCCCTCGCCTACCGTCCGTAGGGAGGACCTACACCGAGTGAGTTCGAACTCAACCTACTACTAATCATCTGTGTAAAGCGCATCCTTATCAAACACCTACCTATATGTATCTCATGTCCGCGGAATACGTATAAAGCGCAACCTAACCTAACACCTATCTCTCATGTCTAACGCAAATCTAAGCAGTATCCGTATACTGACTCCCTACCGTCCGTAGGGAGTTTGCCCTCCCTCCCTCCCAGTATCCGTATACTGACTCCCTACCGTCCGTAGGGAGTATTCCCTCGCCTACCGTCCGTAGGGAGGACCTACACCGAGTGAGTTCGAACTCAACCTACTACTAATCATCTGTGTAAAGCGCATCCTTATCAAACACCTACCTATACGTATCTCATGTCCGCGGATACCTATAAAGCGCAACCTAACCTAACACCTATCTCTCATGTCTAACGCAAATCTAAGCAGTATCCGTATACTGACTCCCTACCGTCCGTAGGGAGTTTGCCCTCCCTCCCTCCCAGTATCCGTATACTGACTCCCTACCGTCCGTAGGGAGTATTCCCTCGCCTACCGTCCGTAGGGAGGACCTACACCGAGTGAGTTCTAACTCAACCTACTACTAATCATCTGCGTAAAGCGCATCCTAACCAAACACCTACCTAAACATATCTCATGTCCGCGGAATACGTATAAAGCGCAACCTAACCTAACACCTATCTCTCATGTCTAACGCAAATCTAAGCAGTATCCGTATACTGACTCCCTACCGTCCGTAGGGAGTTTGCCCTCCCTCCCTCCCAATATCCGTATACTGACTCCCTACCGTCCGTAGGGAATATTCCCTCGCCTACCGTCCGTAGGGAGGACCTACACCGAGTGAGTTCTAACTCAACCTACTACTAATCATCTGCGTAAAGCGCATCCTAACCAAACACCTACCTAAACATATCTCATGTCCGCGGAATACGTATAAAGCGCAACCTAACCTAACACATATCTCTCATGTCTAACGCAAATCTAAGCAGTATCCGTATACTGACTCCCTACCGTCCGTAGGGAGTTTGCCCTCCCTCCCTCCCAGTATCCGTATACTGACTCATTACCGTCCGTAGGGAGTATTCCCTCGCCTACCGTCCGTAGGGAGGACCTACACCGAGTGAGTTCGAACTCAACCTACCACTAATCATCTGTGTAAAGCGCATCCTAACCAAACACCTACCTATACGTATCTCATGTCCGCGGATACCTATAAAGCGCAACCTAACCTAACACCTATCTCTCATGTCTAACGCAAATCTAAGCAGTATCCGTATACTGACTCCCTACCGTCCGTAGGGAGTTTGCCCTCCCTCCCTCCCAGTATCCGTATACTGACTCCCTACCGTCCGTAGGGAGGACCTACACCGAGTGAGTTCTAACTCAACCTACTACTAATCATCTGCGTAAAGCGCATCCTAACCAAACACCTACCTACCTAAACATATCTCATGTCCGCGGAATACGTATAAAGCGCAACCTAACCTAACACCTATCTCTCATGTCTAACGCAAATCTAAGCAGTATCCGTATACGGACTCCCTACCGTCCGTAGGGAGTTTGCCCTCCCTCCCTCCCAGTATCCGTATACTGACTCCCTACCGTCCGTAGGGAGTATTCCCTCGCCTACCGTCCGTAGGGAGGACCTACACCGAGTGAGTTCGAACTCAACCTACCACTAATCATCTGTGTAAAGCGCATCCTAACCAAACACCTACCTAAACATATCTCATGTCCGCGGAATACGTATAAAGCGCAACCTAACCTAACACCTATCTCTCATGTCTAACGCAAATCTAAGCAGTATCCGTATACTGACTCCCTACCGTCCGTAGGGAGTTTGCCCTCCCTCCCTCCCAGTATCCGTATACTGACTCCCTACCGTCCGTAGGGAGGACCTACACCGAGTGAGTTCTAACTCAACCTACTACTAATCATCTGCGTAAAGCGCATCCTAACCAAACACCTACCTACCTAAACATATCTCATGTCCGCGGAATACGTATAAAGCGCAACCTAACCTAACACCTATCTCTCATGTCTAACGCAAATCTAAGCAGTATCCGTATACGGACTCCCTACCGTCCGTAGGGAGTTTGCCCTCCCTCCCTCCCAGTATCCGTATACTGACTCCCTACCGTCCGTAGGGAGTATTCCCTCGCCTACCGTCCGTAGGGAGGACCTACACCGAGTGAGTTCGAACTCAACCTACCACTAATCATCTGTGTAAAGCGCATCCTAACCAAACACCTACCTATACGTATCTCATGTCCGCGGATACCTATAAAGCGCAACCTAACCTAACACCTATCTCTCATGTCTAACGCAAATCTAAGCAGTATCCGTATACTGACTCCCTACCGTCCGTAGGGAGTTTGCCCTCGCTCCCTCCCAGTATCCGTATACTGACTCCCTACCGTCCGTAGGGAGTATTCCCTCGCCTACCGTCCGTAGGGAGAACCTACACCGAGTGAGTTCGAACTCAACCTACCACTAATCATCTGTGTAAAGCGCATCCTTATCAAACACCTACCTATACGTATCTCATGTCCGCGGAATACGTATAAAGCGCAACCTAACCTAACACCTATCTCTCATGTCTAACGCAAATCTAAGCAGTATCCGTATACTGACTCCCTACCGTCCGTAGGGAGTTTGCCCTCGCTCCCTCCCAGTATCCGTATACTGACTCCCTACCGTCCGTAGGGAGTATTCCCTCGCCTACCGTCCGTAGGGAGAACCTACACCGAGTGAGTTCGAACTCAACCTACCACTAATCATCTGTGTAAAGCGCATCCTTATCAAACACCTACCTATACGTATCTCATGTCCGCGGAATACGTATAAAGCGCAACCTAACCTAACACCTATCTCTCATGTCTAACGCAAATCTAAGCAGTATCCGTATACTGACTCCCTACCGTCCGTAGGGAGTTTGCCCTCCCTCCCTCCCAGTATCCGTATACTGACTCCCTACCGTCCGTAGGGAGTATTCCCTCGCCTACCGTCCGTAGGGAGGACCTACACCGAGTGAGTTCGAACTCAACCTACTACTAATCATCTGTGTAAAGCGCATCCTAACCAAACACCTACCTAAACATATCTCATGTCCGCGGAATACGTATAAAGCGCAACCTAACCTAACACCTATCTCTCATGTCTAACGCAAATCTAAGCAGTATCCGTATACTGACTCCCTACCGTCCGTAGGGAGTTTGCCCTCCCTCCCTCCCAGTATCCGTATACTGACTCCCTACCGTCCGTAGGGAGTATTCCCTCGCCTACCGTCCGTAGGGAGGACCTACACCGAGTGAGTTCGAACTCAACCTACTACTAATCATCTGTGTAAAGCGCATCCTTATCAAACACCTACCTATATGTATCTCATGTCCGCGGAATACGTATAAAGCGCAACCTAACCTAACACCTATCTCTCATGTCTAACGCAAATCTAAGCAGTATCCGTATACTGACTCCCTACCGTCCGTAGGGAGTTTGCCCTCCCTCCCTCCCAGTATCCGTATACTGACTCCCTACCGTCCGTAGGGAGTATTCCCTCGCCTACCGTCCGTAGGGAGGACCTACACCGAGTGAGTTCGAACTCAACCTACTACTAATCATCTGTGTAAAGCGCATCCTTATCAAACACCTACCTATACGTATCTCATGTCCGCGGATACCTATAAAGCGCAACCTAACCTAACACCTATCTCTCATGTCTAACGCAAATCTAAGCAGTATCCGTATACTGACTCCCTACCGTCCGTAGGGAGTTTGCCCTCCCTCCCTCCCAGTATCCGTATACTGACTCCCTACCGTCCGTAGGGAGTATTCCCTCGCCTACCGTCCGTAGGGAGGACCTACACCGAGTGAGTTCTAACTCAACCTACTACTAATCATCTGCGTAAAGCGCATCCTAACCAAACACCTACCTAAACATATCTCATGTCCGCGGAATACGTATAAAGCGCAACCTAACCTAACACCTATCTCTCATGTCTAACGCAAATCTAAGCAGTATCCGTATACTGACTCCCTACCGTCCGTAGGGAGTTTGCCCTCCCTCCCTCCCAATATCCGTATACTGACTCCCTACCGTCCGTAGGGAATATTCCCTCGCCTACCGTCCGTAGGGAGGACCTACACCGAGTGAGTTCTAACTCAACCTACTACTAATCATCTGCGTAAAGCGCATCCTAACCAAACACCTACCTAAACATATCTCATGTCCGCGGAATACGTATAAAGCGCAACCTAACCTAACACATATCTCTCATGTCTAACGCAAATCTAAGCAGTATCCGTATACTGACTCCCTACCGTCCGTAGGGAGTTTGCCCTCCCTCCCTCCCAGTATCCGTATACTGACTCATTACCGTCCGTAGGGAGTATTCCCTCGCCTACCGTCCGTAGGGAGGACCTACACCGAGTGAGTTCGAACTCAACCTACCACTAATCATCTGTGTAAAGCGCATCCTAACCAAACACCTACCTATACGTATCTCATGTCCGCGGATACCTATAAAGCGCAACCTAACCTAACACCTATCTCTCATGTCTAACGCAAATCTAAGCAGTATCCGTATACTGACTCCCTACCGTCCGTAGGGAGTTTGCCCTCCCTCCCTCCCAGTATCCGTATACTGACTCCCTACCGTCCGTAGGGAGGACCTACACCGAGTGAGTTCTAACTCAACCTACTACTAATCATCTGCGTAAAGCGCATCCTAACCAAACACCTACCTACCTAAACATATCTCATGTCCGCGGAATACGTATAAAGCGCAACCTAACCTAACACCTATCTCTCATGTCTAACGCAAATCTAAGCAGTATCCGTATACGGACTCCCTACCGTCCGTAGGGAGTTTGCCCTCCCTCCCTCCCAGTATCCGTATACTGACTCCCTACCGTCCGTAGGGAGTATTCCCTCGCCTACCGTCCGTAGGGAGGACCTACACCGAGTGAGTTCGAACTCAACCTACCACTAATCATCTGTGTAAAGCGCATCCTAACCAAACACCTACCTAAACATATCTCATGTCCGCGGAATACGTATAAAGCGCAACCTAACCTAACACCTATCTCTCATGTCTAACGCAAATCTAAGCAGTATCCGTATACTGACTCCCTACCGTCCGTAGGGAGTTTGCCCTCCCTCCCTCCCAGTATCCGTATACTGACTCCCTACCGTCCGTAGGGAGGACCTACACCGAGTGAGTTCTAACTCAACCTACTACTAATCATCTGCGTAAAGCGCATCCTAACCAAACACCTACCTACCTAAACATATCTCATGTCCGCGGAATACGTATAAAGCGCAACCTAACCTAACACCTATCTCTCATGTCTAACGCAAATCTAAGCAGTATCCGTATACGGACTCCCTACCGTCCGTAGGGAGTTTGCCCTCCCTCCCTCCCAGTATCCGTATACTGACTCCCTACCGTCCGTAGGGAGTATTCCCTCGCCTACCGTCCGTAGGGAGGACCTACACCGAGTGAGTTCGAACTCAACCTACCACTAATCATCTGTGTAAAGCGCATCCTAACCAAACACCTACCTATACGTATCTCATGTCCGCGGATACCTATAAAGCGCAACCTAACCTAACACCTATCTCTCATGTCTAACGCAAATCTAAGCAGTATCCGTATACTGACTCCCTACCGTCCGTAGGGAGTTTGCCCTCGCTCCCTCCCAGTATCCGTATACTGACTCCCTACCGTCCGTAGGGAGTATTCCCTCGCCTACCGTCCGTAGGGAGAACCTACACCGAGTGAGTTCGAACTCAACCTACCACTAATCATCTGTGTAAAGCGCATCCTTATCAAACACCTACCTATACGTATCTCATGTCCGCGGAATACGTATAAAGCGCAACCTAACCTAACACCTATCTCTCATGTCTAACGCAAATCTAAGCAGTATCCGTATACTGACTCCCTACCGTCCGTAGGGAGTTTGCCCTCGCTCCCTCCCAGTATCCGTATACTGACTCCCTACCGTCCGTAGGGAGTATTCCCTCGCCTACCGTCCGTAGGGAGAACCTACACCGAGTGAGTTCGAACTCAACCTACCACTAATCATCTGTGTAAAGCGCATCCTTATCAAACACCTACCTATACGTATCTCATGTCCGCGGAATACGTATAAAGCGCAACCTAACCTAACACCTATCTCTCATGTCTAACGCAAATCTAAGCAGTATCCGTATACTGACTCCCTACCGTCCGTAGGGAGTTTGCCCTCCCTCCCTCCCAGTATCCGTATACTGACTCCCTACCGTCCGTAGGGAGTATTCCCTCGCCTACCGTCCGTAGGGAGGACCTACACCGAGTGAGTTCGAACTCAACCTACTACTAATCATCTGTGTAAAGCGCATCCTAACCAAACACCTACCTAAACATATCTCATGTCCGCGGAATACGTATAAAGCGCAACCTAACCTAACACCTATCTCTCATGTCTAACGCAAATCTAAGCAGTATCCGTATACTGACTCCCTACCGTCCGTAGGGAGTTTGCCCTCCCTCCCTCCCAGTATCCGTATACTGACTCCCTACCGTCCGTAGGGAGTATTCCCTCGCCTACCGTCCGTAGGGAGGACCTACACCGAGTGAGTTCGAACTCAACCTACTACTAATCATCTGTGTAAAGCGCATCCTAACCAAACACCTACCTAAACATATCTCATGTCCGCGGAATACGTATAAAGCGCAACCTAACCTAACACCTATCTCTCATGTCTAACGCAAATCTAAGCAGTATCCGTATACTGACTCCCTACCGTCCGTAGGGAGTTTGCCCTCCCTCCCTCCCAGTATCCGTATACTGACTCCCTACCGTCCGTAGGGAGTATTCCCTCGCCTACCGTCCGTAGGGAGGACCTACACCGAGTGAGTTCGAACTCAACCTACCACTAATCATCTGTGTAAAGCGCATCCTAACCAAACACCTACCTATACGTATCTCATGTCCGCGGATACCTATAAAGCGCAACCTAACCTAACACCTATCTCTCATGTCTAACGCAAATCTAAGCAGTATCCGTATACTGACTCCCTACCGTCCGTAGGGAGTTTGCCCTCCCTCCCTCCCAGTATCCGTATACTGACTCCCTACCGTCCGTAGGGAGTATTCCCTCGCCTACCGTCCGTAGGGAGGACCTACACCGAGTGAGTTCGAACTCAACTTACCACTAATCATCTGTGTAAAGCGCATCCTAACCAAACACCTACCTAAACATATCTCATGTCCGCGGAATACGTATAAAGCGCAACCTAACCTAACACCTATCTCTCATGTCTAACGCAAATCTAAGCAGTATCCGTATACTGACTCCCTACCGTCCGTAGGGAGTTTGCCCTCGCTCCCTCCCAGTATCCGTATACTGACTCCCTACCGTCCGTAGGGAGTATTCCCTCGCCTACCGTCCGTAGGGAGAACCTACACCGAGTGAGTTCGAACTCAACCTACCACTAATCATCTGTGTAAAGCGCATCCTTATCAAACACCTACCTATACGTATCTCATGTCCGCGGAATACGTATAAAGCGCAACCTAACCTAACACCTATCTCTCATGTCTAACGCAAATCTAAGCAGTATCCGTATACTGACTCCCTACCGTCCGTAGGGAGTTTGCCCTCCCTCCCTCCCAGTATCCGTATACTGACTCCCTACCGTCCGTAGGGAGTATTCCCTCGCCTACCGTCCGTAGGGAGGACCTACACCGAGTGAGTTCGAACTCAACCTACTACTAATCATCTGTGTAAAGCGCATCCTAACCAAACACCTACCTAAACATATCTCATGTCCGCGGAATACGTATAAAGCGCAACCTAACCTAACACCTATCTCTCATGTCTAACGCAAATCTAAGCAGTATCCGTATACTGACTCCCTACCGTCCGTAGGGAGTTTGCCCTCCCTCCCTCCCAGTATCCGTATACTGACTCCCTACCGTCCGTAGGGAGTATTCCCTCGCCTACCGTCCGTAGGAGGACCTACACCGAGTGAGTTCGAACTCAACCTACCACTAATCATCTGTGTAAAGCGCATCCTAACCAAATACCTACCTATACGTATCTCATGTCCGCGGATACCTATAAAGCGCAACCTAACCTAACACCTATCTCTCATGTCTAACGCAAATCTAAGCAGTATCCGTATACTGACTCTCCTACCGTCCGTAGGGAGTTTGCCCTCCCTCCCTCCCAGTATCCGTATACTGACTCCCTACCGTCCGTAGGGAGTATTCCCTCGCCTACCGTCCGTAGGGAGGACCTACACCGAGTGAGTTCGAACTCAACTTACCACTAATCATCTGTGTAAAGCGCATCCTAACCAAACACCTACCTACCTAAACATATCTCATGTCCGCGGAATACGTATAAAGCGCAACCTAACCTAACACCTATCTCTCATGTCTAACGCAAATCTAAGCAGTATCCGTATACTGACTCCCTACCGTCCGTAGGGAGTTTGCCCTCCCTCCCTCCCAGTATCCGTATACTGACTCCCTACCGTCCGTAGGGAGTATTCCCTCGCCTACCGTCCGTAGGGAGGACCTACACCGAGTGAGTTCGAACTCAACCTACCACTAATCATCTGTGTAAAGCGCATCCTAACCAACACCTACCTATACGTATCTCATGTCCGCGGATACCTATAAAGCGCAACCTAACCTAACACCTATCTCTCATGTCTAACGCAAATCTAAGCAGATATCCGTATACTGACTCCCTCCGTCCGTAGGGAGTTTGCCCTCCCTCCCTCCCAGTATCCGTATACTGACTCCCTACCGTCCGTAGGGAGTATTCCCTCGCCTACCGTCCGTAGGGAGGACCTACACCGAGTGAGTTCGAACTCAACCTACTACTAATCATCTGTGTAAAGCGCATCCTAACCAAACACCTACCTAAACATATCTCATGTCCGCGGAATACGTATAAAGCGCAACCTAACCTAACACCTATCTCTCATGTCTAACGCAAATCTAAGCAGTATCCGTATACTGACTCCCTACCGTCCGTAGGGAGTTTGCCCTCCCTCCCTCCCAGTATCCGTATACTGACTCCCTACCGTCCGTAGGGAGTATTCCCTCGCCTACCGTCCGTAGGGAGGACCTACACCGAGTGAGTTCGAACTCAACCTACCACTAATCATCTGTGTAAAGCGCATCCTAACCAAACACCTACCTATACGTATCTCATGTCGCGGAATACGTATAAAGCGCAACCTAACCTAACACCTATCTCTCATGTCTAACGCAAATCTAAGCAGTATCCGTATACTGACTCCCTACCGTCCGTAGGGAGTTTGCCCTCCCTCCCTCCCAGTATCCGTATACTGACTCCCTACCGTCCGTAGGGGAGTATTCCCTCGCCTACCGTCCGTAGGGAGGACCTACACCGAGTGAGTTCGAACTCAACCTACCACTAATCATCTGTGTAAAGCGCATCCTAACCAAACACCTACCTAAACATATCTCATGTCCGCGGAATACGTATAAAGCGCAACCTAACCTAACACCTATCTCTCATGTCTAACGCAAATCTAAGCAGTATCCGTATACTGACTTCCCTACCGTCCGTAGGGAGTTTGCCCTCCCTCCCTCCCAGTATCCGTATACTGACTCCCTACCGTCCGTAGGGAGTATTCCCTCGCCTACCGTCCGTAGGGAGGACCTGACACCGAGTGAGTTCGAACTCAACCTACCACTAATCATCTGTGTAAAGCGCATCCTAACCAAACACCTACCTATACGTATCTCATGTCCGCGGATACCTATAAAGCGCACCTAACCTAACACCTATCTCTCATGTCTAACGCAAATCTAAGTAGTATCCGTATACTGACTCCCTACCGTCCGTAGGGAGTTTGCCCTCCCTCCCTCCCAGTATCCGTATACTGACTCTCTACCGTCCGTAGGGAGTATTCCCTCGCCTACCGTCCGTAGGGAGGACCTACACCGAGTGAGTTCGAACTCAACCTACTACTAATCATCTGCGTAAAGCGCATCCTAACC